>CM033477.1:134575550-135288050 GCA_019447015.1 Hymenochirus boettgeri
CAGACCTGGTGAATGAATATTCCAGATTACCATGACCTGGAAATTATGAATATTAACAGATATCATGACCTGGATGAAATGAATATTACAGATATACCATGACCTGGAGGAATGGAATTATTACAGATATACCATGACCTGGAGAATCAATATTACAGATAGACCATGATCCCTGGATGGATAAATTAACAGATTACCATGACCTGGATGAAGATCAACAGATTACCATGACCTGGTGGATGAATATTACAGATATACCATGAACCTGGATGAAATGAATATGCGATACCATGGACCATTGATGAATGAATATTCAGAGATACCATACCTGGATGAATGATATTACACGATATTATGCCATGACCTGGATGAATGGATATTACGATATACCATGACGGATGATGAATATTACAGATATACCATGACCTGGATGGATTGAATATTACAGATATCCCATGACCTGGATGATGAATATTACACAGATTATACCATGACCTGAGGGATGAATATTACAGATATACCATGGACCTGGATGAATGAATTTCCAGATATACCATGACCTTGGATGAATGATATTACAGATATACCATGACCTGGATGATAGAATATTACAAGATATACCACTATGACCTGGATGAATGAAATATTACAGATATACCAGACCTGGATGGATGAATATTACACGATATACCATACCTGATGATGATATTACAGATTAGAGGAAAGAAACACATGACCTGGATGGATGATTATTACAGATAACCATGACCTGGATGAATGAATATTACAGATATACCATGACTGGATGATGAATATTACAGATTACCATCTACCATATGAAAATTACAACCATGAGATCCTGATGAATGAATATTACAGATACCGATTGATACTGACATATAAAGGGTGAGGATTCGCAGATCCATGACCTGGATGAATGAATAGATTACATGACCTAAGATGTACCAGACCTGATGAACAGAGGTATGATGATGTATTTTACAGATGTACCATGACCTGGATGAATGAATATCGTTACAGATCTACCATATAGACTGGATGAATGAATATACAGAGATACCATGACAATGGATGAATGAATATACAGATATAGACAGCCGTGACCTATGATAATTAGTATTACATATACCGAGACCTGGATAATGAATATTACAGCATACATAACATATAATGGCGCCTGTGCGATGATGAAATTACAGTAACCATGACCTGGATGATGAATATTACAGATATACCATGACCTGGAATGAATGAATATTACAGTATAAAAACCATAAAGAATCACTGGATGGATGAATATATACAGATATAACCATGACCTGGATGGATGAGATATTACAGAATACCCTGACCTGGATGTAATGAATATTACAGATTACCATGACCTAATTGCGACATGAATATACAGATAACCATACCTGGATGAATGAAATACAGACATACTATGACCTGGTAATGAATATTACATATACCATGACCTGAGGAATGAATATTAAGATATACCGAGATATAACTGGATGGATGAATATTACAATATACCATGCATCTGGATGATGAATATTACAGATATACCTAGAATGACTGGATGAGTGTCGGAAAACGATTAACAGATACCATGATGTGATGAATTAATTACAGATATACCATACCTGGATGATGAAGATTATACAGATATACCATGACCTGGATGAATGAATATTACAATATGATACCAATGACCATTGATGAATGAATAATTACAGATATACCGATGGAGTCACTGGATTAATGAATATTACAGATAACCTGCCCTTGATGATGATATTACAATATACGTGAACCCCTGAGATTGATACTATTACAGATATACGTCTGTGACCTGGATGAATAGAATATTAGTCAGATATACAGTCGTGACCTGGATATTGAATATTTACAGATAACCTGTGACCTGATTCAAATGAATTACAGATATACCAAGATTCGCCGGATGACGTCGGTGAATATTACAGATATACCAGGACCTATGAATGAATATTACGATACCTGACCTGGATGAATTATATTACAGAAATCGATAACCAAAGTGCCTTGGATGAAATGAATATTACAGATAGTACCGTGACCTGGATGAATATTACAGATACTAACCGTTACCTGATAATGAATATTACAGATGATCCGTGACCTGGAGAATGAATATTACGATAACTCGTGACCGTGGATGATACCGTGACCTGGTGAATGAATTACAGATATACCGTGACCCTGGATGAATGAATATTACAGATATAACCAGGTGACCTGTGATGGCAGGGATTTACAGAATCTACCATGGCCGGATGATGAAATATTACGATTACCATGGCCTGGATGAATGAATATTACAGATATACACATGACCTGGATGAATGAATATTTACAGATATACCATGACCTGGATGAATGAATTTCCAGTATCCCATTGCCTGGATGAATGAATATTACAGATAACCATGACCTGGTAATGAATATTACAGATATCCATGACCTGGATGGACGATGAATCTTGAGATATACAGACGTGCTCTAAGTGATGATAGAATATACAGATATACCATGACCTGGATGAATGAATATTACAAGATATAGCCACTGACCGGTGGATGAATGAATATTAAAGTATACCATGACCTGGATGAATGAATATTACAGATATACCGTGACTGGATGAATGAATATTACAGATATACCGTGACCTGGATGAATAATATTACAGATATACCGTGAAGGATTGAATGATATTACATATAACCGTGCCTGGATGTAATAACCGTGACCTGGATGAATGAATATACAGATATACCATGACCTGGAGAATGAATTTACAGATATACCATGACCTGATGAATGAATTCAGATATACCATGACCTGGTGAATGAATATTACAGATTACCATGACTGATGAATGATATTACGATATACCGTGACCTGGATGAATGAATATTACAGATATACCATGGCCTTGGATGATTGAATATTACAGATATACCATGCCTGGATGAATGAATAACAGATATACCATGACCTGGATGAATGAATATTACAGATATACCAATGACCTGGAGAATGAATCTTACAGATAGACTTCATGCCTGATGAATGAATATACAGATATACCATGACCTGGATGATGAATTTACAGATATACCATGACCTGGATGAAGTATATTACAATATACCTGACCTGGATGAATGAATATTACAGATATACCTGACCTGATGAATGAATATTACAGATATACCGATGACCTGGATGAATGAATATTACAGATAGACGTACCATGTACGTGACCTGGATGAATATATTACAGATTACAGACCTGAGATGAATTTACAGATATACGTGACCTTGATGAATGTAATATTATACAGATATACAATGACCTGGATGAATGAATATTCACAGATATACCATGACCTGGATGAATGAATTACAGATTACCATGCTGGATGGATGAATATTACAGATATACTGACCTGGATGATGAATCTTAACGATACTACCTGATGATGAAATATTACAGATTTACCATGACCTGTATGAATGAATATTACAAGATTACCATGACCTGATGAATGAATATTACAGATTACCATGACCTGATGAATGAATATTAAGATATACCAATGACCTGGATGAATGAATATTACAGATATACCTGACCTGGATGAAATGAATATTACAGATATACCTGCCTGGATGATGAAATACAGTAACCGTGACCTGGAGAATGATATTACAGATAGTACCGTGACCTGGATGAATGATATTACAGATAACTTGACCTGGATGTTACCGGACCTGATGAATGAATATTACGATAACCATGACCTGGATGAATGAATATTACAGATATACCTGACCTGGATGAAGATATTACAGATATACCATGACCTGGATGAATGAATATTACAGAGATACACATGGCCTGATTGATTGATATTACAGATTACCATGACCTGGATGATGAATATTACAGATATACCATGCCCTGGATGATGAATATTACAGATATACCATGACCTGGATGAATGAATATTGACAGATATACCATGGCCTGGATGATGAATATACAGATATACCATGACCTGGATGAATGAATATTACGATATACATGACCTGGATGATGAATATACCGATATACCATGACCTGTGAATGAATATTACACAGATATACACATGACCTGGATGAATGAATATACAGATATACCATGACCTGATGAATGACATATTACAGATAACCATGACCTGGATGAATGAATATTACAGAATATACCATGACCTGGATGGTGAATTAATATTACAGATATACCATACCTGGATGGATGAATATTACAGATATACCATGACCTGGATGAATGAATATTACAGATATACATGACCTGGATAATGAATATTACAGATATCTCATGACCTGTGATAATATGAAATATTACAGATATACCATGACTTGGATGGATGAATATTACAGATACCATAACTGGATGAATGAATATTACAGATATACCACTGACTGGATAATGAATATTACAGATATACATGACCTGGATAAATGATATTACAGATATACCTGACCTGGATGATGAATATTACAGATATACCATGACCTGGATGAATGAATATTACAGATATACCAGACCTGATGATGAATATACAGATATCCATGACCTGGATGAATAAATTACAGATTACACGACCTGATGAATGAATATTACAGATAACCATGACCTGGATGAATGAATATTACAGATATACCATGACCTGATGAATGGATATTACAGATATACCATGACCTGATGAATGATATTACAGATATACCAGACCTGGATGATGAATATTACAGATGTATCCCATGACCTGGATGGATGAATATTACAGATGTACCTGACCTGGATGAATGAATATACAGATTACTGGACCCTGGATGATGAATATTACAGATATACCATGACCTGGATGAATTAATATTACAGATATACATGACCTGGATAGATGAATATTACGATATACATGACCTGGATGATGAATATTACAGATACCATGACCTGGATGGATGAATATTACAGATATACCATGACCTGGATGATTAATATACAGATATACCATACCTGGATGATGAATATTACAGATATACCATGACCTGGATGGAGATTATTACAGATATACCATGACCTGGATGAATGAATATTACAGATATACCATGACCTGGATGGATGAATATTACAGATATACCATGACCTGGATGAATGAATATTACAAGACATACCTATGACCTGATAATGATAACAGATACCTGATGACCTGGATGAAGAATTACAAATAACCGATGGATATATTACAGATATACCATGACTGGATGATGAATATTACGATATACCTGACCTGGATATGAAATTACAGATATACATGATGGGATGAATAATTACAGATATACCATGACCTGGATGAATGAATATTACAGATATACCATGACTGGATGAATGAATATTACAGATATACCATGACCTGGATGAATGAATATTACAGATATACCGTGACCTGGATGAATGAATATTACAGATAAACCCTGACCTGGATGAATGATATTACAGATATCCTGACCTGGTGATGCATATTACAGTTACGGACCTGGATGAATGAATTTACAGATATACCGTGACCTGATGAATGAAATTACAGATATACCGTGACTGTGATGAATGAATATTACAGATTACCGTGACCTGGATGAATGATATTACAGATAACCGTGACCTGATGAATGAATATTACAATATACCGTGACCTGGATGAATGAATATTAGATATACCGTGACCTGGATGAATGAATATTACGATATCCGTGACCTGGATGAATGAATATTACAGATATACCGTACCTGGATGAATGAATATTACAGATAACCGTGACCTGAGGAATGAATATTACAGATATACCGTGACCTGGATGGATACATGTGATGAATAACGATATACCGTGACCTGGATGAATGAATATTACAGATATACCGTGACCTGGATGAATGAATATTACAGATATACCAGTGCCTGGATGAATGATATTCAGATATACCTGCCTGATGAATGATATTACAGATATACCATGAACCTGGATGATGAATATTACAGATTACCATGACCTGGATGAATGAATATTACAGATATACCATGGCCTGGATGAATGATATACAGATATCCATGCCCTGGATAATGAATATTACAGATATACCATGACCTGGATGGATAATATTACAGATATACCATACCTGATGAATGAATATTACAGATATACCATGACCTGGATGAATGAATATTACATATAACATGACCTGGATGAATGAATATTACAGATATACCATGACCTGGATGAATGAATATTACAGATATACGTGACCTGGATGAATGAATATTACAGATATACCGTGACCTGGATGAATGAATATTACAGATATACCGTGACGGTGAATGAATATTACAGATAGACCGTGACCTGGATGTATCCGTGACTGGATGATGAATATTACAGATATACCATGACCTGGATGAATGAATATTACGATTAACCGTGACCTGGATTAAATGAATATTACAGATATACCATGACCTGGATGAATGAATATTACAGAATCCCATGGCCTGGATATAATATTAGATATCCGTGACCTGGATGAATGAATATTACAGATATACCATGCTGGAATGAATGATCTACAGATTTCCATGGCCTGGATGAATGAATTCACAGATATACCATACCTGGATGAATGAATATTACAGATATACCATGAACCTGGATAATGAATATTACAGATTATACATGGCCTGGATAATGAATATTACAGATATACCATGACCTGGATGAATGAAATATTACAGATATACCATGACCTGGATGAATAATATTACAGATATACCTGTGACCTTGATGAATGAATATTACAGTATAAACGTGACATGGATGAATGAATATTACAGATACTGACCGTGACCTGGATGAATGATATTACAGATAGAACCGTGACTGGATGTAATAACCGTGGACTGGATGAATGATATTACAGATATACCATGACCTGGATGAATGAATATTACAGATATACCGTGACCTGGATGAATGAATATTACAGATATACCATGACCTGGATGAATGAATATTACAGATATACCAATGGCCTGGATGAATGAATATTACAGTATACGTGACCTGGATGAATGAATATTAACAGATATACCAGGCCTGGATGAATGAATATTACAGATATACCATGGCCTGGATAATGAATATTACAGATATACCATACCTGGATAATGAATATTACAAGATATACCATGACCTGGATGAATGATATTACAGATATACCATGCCTGGATGAATGAATATTACAGATAATACCATGACCTGGATGAATGAATATTACAGATATACCATGACCTGGATGATGAATATTACAGAATATACCTGACCTGTGATGAATGAATATTACGAGACCATGACCTGTGAATGAATATTACAGATATACCATGACCTTGATGAATAATATTACAGATATAATCCATGACCTGGATGAATGAATATTACAGATATACCGTGACCTGATGATGAAATATTACAGATATACCGTGACCTGGATGAAGTGAATATACAGATATACCTGACCTGGATGAATAATATTACATTGACGTGACCTGGATGAATGAATATTACAGATAGACCTTGACCTGGATGTACCGTGAACTGGATGAAATGAATATTACAGATAACCATGACCTGGATGAATGAATATTACAGATATACCGTGACCTGGGAATGAATAATATTACAGATTACATGACCTGGATGAATGAATATTACGATATACCAATGGCCTGGAATGAAATGAATTTACAGATTATACTACATGACCTGGATGAATGAATATTCAGATATACCATGACCTGGATGAAGAATATACAGATATACCATGGCCCTGATTAATGAATAGTACAGATATACCATGACCTGGATGAATGAATATTACAGATTACCATGACCTGGAGGAGATATTATAGATATACCATACCTTGATGAATGACATTACAGATATACCATGACCTGGATGTAATATTACAGATATACCATGACCTAGATGAATGAATATTACAGATAGACCATGACCTGGATGAAGAATATTACAGATATACCATACCTGGATGAAATGAATAGTACAATAACCTGACCTGGATGATGAATATGTACAGATATACCATGACCTGATGAATGAATATTAAGATCTATCATGACCTGGATAAATGAATATTACAGATATATCATGACCGGATAAATGGAATATTACAGATTACCATGACTTGGATGGATGAATATTACGATATACATGACCTGGATGAATGAATATTACAGATATACCATGCCTGGATAAATGAATATTACAGATATATCATGACCTGGATAATGAATATTACAATATACCATGACCTGGATGGATGAATATTACAGATATTCCATGACCTGGATGAATGATATTACAGATATACCTGACCTGATGATATGAATATTATAGATATCCATGGAACCTGGAGAATGAGAATTTAACCGAATATACCACGACCCTGTCATGAATGATATTACAATAAACCCTGACCTGGATGCATGATATTACCGATCCATCACATACCTGGATGACATGGATATTACAGATATACCATGAAACCTGGTGGAATGAATGTATATACCGATATACCATGACCTGGATGAATGAGACCTGCACAGCAATACATATTATTAATTTTCTTACTCAGTTACAAATAATCAAAACACAAAATTTATACAAATACCAATGATAGATCCTATAAATAATAGCTATAAATGCCGCAATTCACTGCAGGGGGGGAACTCTTACATAAAACATTATTATTATTTTTATTTATCTCACTCTCTAGACAATAAAAAATAAACCAACCCATAATCTACAGAACATTGATAATATAAAACAAAAATGTTTGTATTTATCAAATTGGTTGGATCTATACAGTTTTGTCATCTCTTGAGGACTCCATGCAACCTCTCAGGGACCCCTAGGGTCCCCGGATCCCTGGTTGAGAAACACTGATCTACTGTAATAATCTAGATAACAATGAAACACTCTAGGAACATCTCTTATGAAAATGTAACAATCTTGGACAATCAGGGAGATTCAATAAAACTTCTTAATGGGTTAAAAGGGTGCTAATTTTGCCCTAACCAATCAGAGCTTATGTAACATTTGTATCTAACATCTGATTGGTGGGGCAAATTATCACCATTTTAACGCTAGAACTTTTATGACTAACCCTTATGATATAACTATGGAACACTCTATGGGAACAAGCTTATATAACATGTAACAATCTATGTATAATCCTATAGACAATCTATATAACAATGTAACAATCTATGGACATCTTTTACAATGTAACAAATCTATGTCCTAATCTATATAACAATGAACACTCTAATGAAACAATTCTTTATGACATGTAACAATCTATGGAACCATGTATATAAATATGGAACACTCTTAAACAAGCTATAATAACAATGTAACAATCATGTAATAAATCTATAGAACAATTCTATATAACAATGTACAATCATGGAACAATCTCTTTATAACAATGTACAATCTATTTAATAATCTATATAACAATGAAACACTCTATGAACACTCTTTATAACAATGTAACAATCTATGGAACAATTAAGAACTATGTGAACCCTCTATAGAACAGCTATATAACAATGTAACCATATATGTATAATCTATAGAACAATTCTAATATAACATGTAACATCTATGTAATATCTATAGAACACTCTAATATAACAAGTAACAATCTATGGAACAATCTTTATAAACAATGTCACATCTATTTAATAATCTATATAACAATGAAACACTCTATGGAACAATCTTATAACAATGTAACAATCTATGAACAATTGTATATAACAGACACTCCTATGGAACAATGTAATATAAATATGGAACACTCCTATGGGAACAAGCTATATAACACTGTAACAATCTGTCAGAATCTATAGAACAATCTATATAACAATGTAAATCTATGGAACAATCTTTAAACAATAACAATCTATTAATAATCTATATAAACATGAAACACTCTATGAACCAATCTTTATAACAATGTAACAATCTATTTAATAACTATATACAATGACACACTCTCTGGAACATCTTTATAACAATTAAAAATCTATGGAACAATTTTTATATAACTATGGAACACTCTATGTAACATCTATTGAACACCCATGTCACAAACTATGAGCACCAAGTAGAACAGCAGACTGCACTGATCAATCTCCCCACAGGGAGCAGGTGGACAGATATAGCCTTCCACCCATAAAAACACTGTGGATGAAGCCCAGATAGGGCCCCCATCATAGTTTTGCCTGGGGGGGTCTGTGGATTCCCAGTTAAATGCCCCCCTAAAACATGCCACTGAAGCGGGCTAAGGGTGGGTACACACCATCCCATTTTGGGGAAATCACGGCTGATCATGCAGCCGCCCCCAATGGACCGCAACACTTAGTCCGCAAACCTGTTGGCGACTGATACTTTGCTGCTACAGCCAATGAATCATTCTGGCTGACCGCTACTAAGTGTACAGCCGTTCGGAATGGTCCATCTCTGGTGTGTACCGCTGGCAACTACGATAATCAACTGTTGCTTTGCTTTGTTTAGATATGCAGCAAACAGATGTGTGAGTATCTTGTTGGTTGCAGACCCTCACCACTGGGTTCAACTTTTAATGTCACCCTAATTTGAACAAAGAACTAATTGGTAAGCTTGTTTTTTTTAAAAACACCAACTAACTTAAGCATATTTAAAGAGATTACTCCGCACCCCCCCAAAGGCACTTTTCAATTATAATCTTACCTTTTCTCTGATGTTCCCACACTGAGATATAGGAGGTAGTATACACAGCCAATCCCTTGCCCGCGTCCTCCTTTCTCCTTACAGTTAATGAATTTTTCCCACCACTCTGGTTTCATCTATCGAGTGGGCTGGTGTTTCTATTTTAGGGAGGGTTGAACCTTATCAGGTTTTCAATGCCGACACAAATTTTCTGCGAAAGTATGGATCTTTCTCTCCACTTCAACACCAAGCCTTCTGACATAGCTCTGCTCTACTAGATTAACTATCATAATCCTTGAGCAAGTACAGTGGAACAATCAGACTCATTATTTCACAACAATTTAATGACGTTTCACCAACTACCAATTTTCTAACTGAACTGCTCCCTTCCCTCACGATTCAGCGGTTGTCTAGATACTAACGAGAAGGGATCCATATCAGGGAAAGAGGTTTACAACCACACCCATATATCGAAAGAACACGACAGATTGAAGGACCGCTTATTGCTAAGATTATGATAAGTAGCTTTCACACCCTGACCACACTAAACTCCATAAACCGCCCTCACCACTCCATAAGAACCATCTAACTTGGTCCTCAAGGGAAACGTTAAAACCGAGAATGAAAGGAAGGTTGGAGTGAATGAATGAAAACGTTTAAAACCTCGCGGATAAGACTGAACCTGGGCCTTGTATTCATGCAAACTATATAGATTAAGAACTGCAGCACGAAGGAAGCGGGGGCACCAGCACAGCACGTACAAGAGCTCTGTAGAGACATTGGGACAGTTAATTAACATGGAATTCCTTTTCCATCACGACTTCCCAGAATAACTTCCCACTATTTAAGCAACACTTTCCATCCACAGTATCTTGTAACTTAATCTGTAAGAAAATTGTCCCCTGCAGACCGACCTTTATATGACTTTGTTAACAAAAGGAGGGCCGTCCACACTGATATCCCTTTTTTCTGGTTTTTGAACTATGTGCTAAATGTTTGTATATATATCAAAGTATACGCAGGGAGCCAGCTTCAATATAGTATTCAGCTTGACAAGGAACTGACAATAAATGGTCTCACCTTTTATACACGCATGTTTTATTTTGTGGCGATTGTTTTTGTGATTGCCCCCGCATTCCCTCATATATAGTTTGATAGATTAAGGGCAATGTGATTAGTGATGCGTTCTGGATGTAAGTGTAGTGTAGTGGCAAAGGTATATAAGTGTAGTCGTCTATGGGGTGAGTGAAGTGTAGTGGAGAGATGGAGTGTAGTGGAGTGTAGTGGAGTGTAGTGGAGCGGAGTGGGAGTGGGAGTGTAGTGGAGTGTAGTGGAGTGGGTGTAGTGGAGTGGTAGTTGAGTGTAGTGGAGCTAGTGGAGTGGGAGTGGAGTGTAAGTGGAGTTGATGTAGTTGAGTGGAGCGGAGTGGAGTGTAGTGGAGTGGAGTGTATGTAGTGGTAGTGAGTGTAGTGGAGCGGAGTGGAGTGGAGTGTAGTGGAGTGGAGTGTAGTGGAGTGTAGTGGATGGAGTTAAGTGGAGTGTATGGAGTGGAGTGGAGTGGAGTGTAGTGTAGTGGAGCGGGTGGAGTGTATGGAGTGGATTGTTTTGAGTGTAGTGGAGTTTAGTGAGGCGGAGTGGATGGAGTTAGTGGAGTGGCAGTGATTGGAGTGTCGGGAGTGGAGTGTAGTGTAGGTGGGCGGAGTGGAGTGGAGCGGAATGGAGCTGAGCGGAGTGGAGCGGAGTGGAAGTTGAGTGGAGCGGGATGGAGTTGTGCCGTAAGGGTCCGCTTATGCATACATTTGTTGGCAGTTTATTTGATTAATGTTGTTTTGCCATCATAATCTTTGGTTTTGTTTGCAGTATAATGTTGGTCTGCTTGGGGTTGCGAGTCATCTGTCCTAGATTGCTATTGTAGCTTTTGGGAGAGGTGATTGGTATTTTCCTTCCCTCCACATCTATGGCTGAACTGCCGTTCAGGGGATGGATATTAACCCTAGGACTCTGGATGTATTGCCTCCACCGGGGCACAGCCTCATTGGCTTTACAGGAGATAAGAGAGGAGCGGAGGGAGACCTCTGTTCTATTGTCTTTTTCCAAATAGAACATAATGTCTGCTCTGGTTCCTTATTAGTTTCATTGAATGCCAATTGGTTGTGGGGTTGTACTGACCTATCTTGCAAGTAAACTGTCTAACAAAACACAATTTCACGTTAAAGGAAGGAGTCCGACAGAATTGCCCCTTCATTCATCGTTAAAGGGATGTCACCTGTTTTTAAAACCTTTTAGTATGTTGTAGGGATAGTTCCCCCATCCCCAACCGCTATAATCTTATTCCAGAAAGTGCCCCGATAGTTACTGACCTTCCCTCTATCCTCCGCAGCACTGCCCAGGCCCCTCTGCTGCACGGAACTGGAGCAGGGGGCAGGACCGGCACACGCGCCTGTGATTTGCTGAGGAGGCAGCCATCACTGACGCTGCTTGGCCTGCATTTTACAACAGCGGAGGAAAGGGAAGGTAAGTAACTTATTGGGGCCTTTTCTGGATATAGGATCATAGCAAAAATTATATATTTTGTAGCTAATCCCTAACAATATACTAACAGGTTTTACACTGGGGAGGGAGAAAGAAACGTGAGGTAAGGGAGGGAGAGAGAGACGGAGTAGAGAGGTCGAGGGAGAGTATTTTTAGATAGGCCTCTTCCTCTTGCTCCCATTCTGGTCTTAGTCTTCTCATTTGTTTCTGTTTATTTTTGTCATTTGCTTCTCCCCCTTCTCTCTTTTTTCTTCCTCTCTGCTCTCTTTCGCTCCTGGTCTTTTCCTCTCTCCCTTCTTTCGTCTCCTCCATCGTCTATCTCTTCTTTACTCTCTCGTCTTTGTCCTCTCTTTTCTATCGCTTTTTCTCTCTCTATTTTTTTTTGGGGGTGGGCTGCTTCTGGTCCTCCTTTTATCTCCCTTGCTTTTTCTTGGCTCTTCTTCTCTACTCTTCTAGTGTTTTTTTATCTTTCTTGTGTTGTTTTTGTTTATTCTCTCTTTTTCTTCTCCTCTCCTCTCATCTCGCTCTCTTTTTCTCTTTCTTCTCTTTTCTACTCTCTCTCTCTTTTTCTGTCTGCTTCTTCTTTTTCTCTCTTTTTTTCCTCTCTCTTCCTTCTCGTCTTTCCCCTTTCCTTTTATTCTATTTTTTCCCTCGTTTCTCTTGTCCTTGTCTCTCTCTACTTCTCTTCTTTCTCTCTCACTCTCTTCTTGTTGTGTTATTTCCCGTCTTTTTCTTTCTTCTCTCCCCTTTTTTACTTTTTCTTTTCGCTTTTGCTTTTCTTATTCTCTTTTCTCTCCTGCTCTTTTTTCTTTTTTCTTCTCTCCTCTTCTTTTCTTACTTCTGTTCCTTCCTCTCCTCCTCTTTCTTCTCTTCTCTGGTTTTCCTCTTCTCTGTTTTTTCTGTTGTCGCTTCTTCTCTCTGAATTCCTTTCTTCTTCTCTTTTGCTCTCCTTCTTCTTCCTTCTTTCTCTCTTCTCCTCTTTTTTTTTCTCTTGCTTTTCTTTTGCTGCCCTTTTTCTTTCTTCTCTCTCTTCTATCTTCTCTGTCTTCTGTCTTTTCATGCTACTCTTTTCTCTTTCTCCTCCTTCCTCTTCTCTGCATCCTCTCTTCTCTCTCGTTGCTACTTTCTTCTTTTTCTTCTTGTTTTCTCTCTCTTCTGCGCATGGGGCAAATTCCCTCCCAGAGGAGAGACTGCGGAGATAGAAAGATATAATAATAAACTGTGGGAGATAGAAAGATATATATACTACTACTGGGGAGATAGAAAGATATAAAATAACTGGGGATATATAAAAGATAAATAACTGGGGAGAATGAAAGCAATAATAATAACTGGGGAGATAGAAAGATCTACATAGTAATTAGGGTTGAATAAAGCATACTCCCCCATCAAGTCCAACCATTCACCCTCTTTTTTCTTTTTTTTACCCTACCTAACATAACAGTTTGATCCAGATGACGCAAAAATATCCAGCTAAAAAGGGGGGGGAAATCCTTCCTGACTCCAAATAGCAATCGGAATTAATCCCTGGATCAACCAGATCTATATGTATTAATTACCAGTAATTCTCACTATGAATTAGTTTTAGAAACTTATCCAGGCCTTTTTTAAAGCTATTCAATAACTGCCATTACCCCCACATCTGCTGGAAGACAGGTTCCCCCCATTTCATCACCGTCTCACTGTAAAGAAACTTTCCTAACCTGAAGCATGAAACTTCTGTTCTTCCAACCTTAAGGATGTCACTGTTCCTCTGTATGAACCTATTAGTGACCAATGCACCAGAGAGTTCATTGAAATGGCCCATTACATATATTTGTTGAGGTGATCATATCCCCACGCAAACGCCGCTTCTCCAATGTAAACAGCCTAACTTTCTAATCTGCCTCATATTCAGCCCCTCCATTCCCCTTATTAATTTAGTTGCCCTACTCTGAAGCTGCCTCATTCCAAGATCATGTCCCTTTTGTATATGGGATACCCTTTAAAATAGCCCAGCCCCTCTGTCACATTAGCCACAAAATATTCTTCTAGGGGTGGGAAGTTCAAGTCTCCAAGGAATCCACCAGATTCTTGTTTTTAGAAAGGAAGGTAGTCAGTGGGATGCTTGGAGAAGGTGCCTTAGCCTAGGAGGCTTTGATCTATCCATATATAATTTAATTTATTCAATCAAATCATTTTTTGCTGAATAGCATATCATGATAACTCTATTTCCTTTTAAATACAACAGCTGTGCAATGCGGCACTCCACATCTGCTGTCACCTTTTTCAGCAAGGAAAACATGAAACATATGTTTCCAGAATTGTATTTCCTCCTAGAGAGTTTGCTTATTGTTCCAAACCAGACTTAATGAGACCCAGATTTTTGGTTTTCTTTCCGCAAATGAATTACATTGCGCTGGTCTTTACCCTACACACAGCCTTTCTGGTGACTCATCAATAATCTAATACAAAGAGAAACACAAGTACAGCTTTCAGGACTCAGTGTATTTTTTATACACTTTCCCATTCCTACAAGGTTTATAGAACTAAAGTATAATGACTTCTTCTGTCAATCAACAATTCTACCATCAACCGTGCTAGCCAATCACAGGGGCTCATCTAAGTATTAATAGGGCTATCCAATTAACAGTGATATCCAATCAGGTGTTTCCTATAAGGTGGTTTTGACAAAACTGCAAGTCGTTATATGGAAAGAATAAGTAAAATGTCAGTCAACAGATTGCTATACTTTGCCTTTTAGTATCATAGTATAGTAATGTCAAGTATAGTATCATATTGTTCAGGACCAAGGCAGGGAACAAGAGGTTGACTGCCACACAAACCTGATCTCAAACTCGGAGATAAATAAAAGTAGCCTTTATTTCTAAGTTAAGCTTACATGAACATTACCTGCAAATCAAGACACAGATCCCAGGCGCAAGGGGGGCTAGGCCTGACGCGGTTCGTGGGACTTCCGCTTCACTTAGAGACACAAGAGGAGTGGTCTTTCCTGCATATTAGAGGGGTACAATAGACGGGGAGAGACGCTCCATAATAGAAAGTGCACCTATATGCATCACCGCAATATAACACATAATGATATAACATTGACATCCAGTGTCAAAACACCGCTAAACAACGAGAATATGAACGTACTGTGTAATTATAATATCTCCTGAAAATATATCATAATATATATATATTAAGGAAATATATGTACACTTACTGTTGTCATATTAAACCAAATGGCAGGGCTGTACCCAGAAGCCAACTTATAATATGAATACGAATATGTATATATACAGAAAGACAGATCTGTAGCGTACACTCTATTTGGAATGCAAAAAAGACATAAAATGGGGGAGAGAGAAATTATTTGGAGTCTATAGCTGGAACGTTCATAACCATCGGGGACAATGTAATTCAAGGCATAAACATCCACTATGCTTCCAGCAGAGACTTTCTGCATGTGTGGTCTCCCTTCTAATTGCCTGTTAGGTCTAGCAATAATCTGGAACTTAATGCACATTGAAACATTAAGTCAGACCACGGAGTCAATTAAAATGTTGAGAGTTATAGTCCACAATACCAGAGTTCTTCTACTTTTCAACTAAGGAACCCAGGCTCCTTCCCTGGGAACCAGTAAGATCAGCTGGTCCATTTATGTCTGTAGAGACAGTGATACAATCCTATTGGTTTTGTACAAAGGCCAAAATCAACTGTTTCTTATGTGATACTCACCCATAGGTTTTCATTAATGTCAGGGGGAATATACAACTCACAGTGAGGTAGGAACAGTGTATTTCCTACCCTCTCAGTGTTCAATAGAAATAGACAGCTGAGGCTGTACACTTACTCTGCAAGCCTATTATACACAGCACAGGTAGGCGTATCTCTCTAATCTAAATGCAAGATTTTACCCATAACCCGCAGTACAATGAATTTAATGCTGATAATGATAATTAACCATGTTCATTATAATTATTATTTAGGCCTAACTTGGGGCTTCATTGACATTCTTTGTGATTGACAATTAGGCTGGGTACACACCAGAAGATTTTTCGGCCGACTGAACCGATTCACGGCACTTTCGACGTCCAAAAATATCTCTTGGTGTGGGGCTACCGACCTCGAATCGTCCAAAATGGATGAGGGACGATCAGATGACGTTTGGAAATCCTGATCGCTCGTGCGGTTTTCCCTATGGGCCTCATGGTCGACCGTTTCGGACCAACAGCCATTTCTTCCGGCTGGAGCGCTCCTTTTGGGACAAATAGTCCGTCCATGTGTACCCGCCTTACGTGAGTTGATAGTGTAAACCAAGGTGTCAGGGACATAACTACCAGCAGGGGAGCAACCGCAGGGGCCAATGGGAATGTTCTCAGACTCAGTCCATACTGTGTGTTTGTATTAATAAAGGAATCTACTTAAGGGGAAGTTTTCAGTAGAACAAATTGCTTTTATTTAAATTATCTAATAATACCTATACTAGGTATCTACATATTGTTATTTTTGAGAAATCAGTTGCTTTTCTAACCCTTGCTATGGTTTGCTGTGATCGGTAGTGATCTGCCATTTTAGTCCCTTCTTCTTCCCCAGAATGCCATCACTCCTTGGAATGTTCCTAACAGTATGTTCTACTGAGTTGGCTGTTTATGGTCAAGATGCTCAGATCTCTATGAGGCAACTGAATCACCCGGCACGGCAGTGAGCCATAACAATCTCTTACTAGGGGTCATGCAGTTAGAAACTGGGCCACTTACGTTGGTGACCACATGCCGAGGTGACAGTATAACAACAGTTTTTGGCATCAGTCCTAATATCAAATCATTGCAATGCTATAAAAATCCTGTATTTCCTCTATAAAGATTGATGACAATAATGAATACTATATTAGCCGTTCAAATATTTGTATTTTCTGTCCTTTTTTTTTTTTTCTCCAGACCCTTATTACAGTTGGTTAAACCGCAGCGCCATCTAGTGTTAATGGAGTGACAAGCAGTAAGATGAGGTGTAGCTGGAATATCCCTTGTATAGTTGCGCCATGCTTTGACAAAGGCTGGTGTTTGTAATGAGGTTTTATTAAGCAAAGTGACACTCCAAATCTGATTGCCCTAGCCAAACAGTAGTGGATGTAGAACCAATCAAGAAAAAATACTAGCGCCTCTTATAGTGGAAACACTTTGCTAAGAAATCTTAGGATGTTAGAATGCAATGTGAGAATGGACTAATTCCCAGCAGCCTAAGTGTCCCTGGTGTACAACCACAAATACACTCACTAAAAAACCCGGAGCACTCCTCCCCTCACAGAACACAACTAAGGAGACAAACACTGTTAAACCGCTAGAATGATATTTATTCACCATCCACACTAGCACGTTCAATATACATAGTGAAATACGTCTATAAGATCCAACCTATAAATTGAAAAAATGGGGGCTTCTCCCTCAAACATTAAAACAGCGGCCAGGAATCCTGGTACGAGAGTTCCAAGTATTGATAAATGAATCCCATCTTTACAACTGCTATATCCACAAACCTTCCAATGGAGTTTGTATTACCCAAGGTTCCAACCCTATTTCCAAATGGACGGATTAGTAATATAGCTTCTCTTCCAGTACAGACCGAATGGAATTGTCCTCATTTCCGAGACAAGACTCGTGGTTTAAAGGGACCCTACTGTGTTTGTTCATCCTTAGAACTACTCGAATCATGCAATCCATCCTTTTTACATTTGCACTGAACCTGCTTGAAATGCTTCTTGGGTTCTGTTTGCTGTACCGACTGTCCAGTTCTGTTTTCTTTATAACCAAACTACGAAGACAACAGATTGAAAACTACAACTGCCAGCGTAGCCGCCCAAAAAATGATGTCGTTTTCAAACATCTGTAGTGCCTCAAGTTGATACAGAGTCTGGCGTGTGTATCTATCTCCGATGGATATGTAAAGATCGTACCATTCCATAAACACAGTAATTGAAAATGCATTATGCGTTTTTTCCTTCTATTTGTTCTGACCAAACTAAAAGACTTTGATTCCACCGGCTGTATATTAAAATGAAAGGATTTTGAGAGTAATTTTGAGATTTTGTCTGGTGCCACCTAGTGTTTCATTTCTTACTACAGATTGTTTTGATCCTAGAACTGAACATGTCTTTTAATTTAGAAACAATACACCTTCCATTTTCCATATGCAGCAGTTCCTCCCTCCCATACTTGGTCTATTACATTTTCATATATTATTATTATAAATACATTATTATTACCACTACTAATAAATGATATACGGTCTACTGATACCGGCGCCCTTTTGGCTAGGCCGAGTCCCCTATTGTTTTTCCCCATTTGTTTATTCCCCCTTGACATTTTTCTATTAACTATCAGGTAAAATTCCAGATCATACATTAGTAAGAAATGGGGCATCGTTCTATCTTATATATCTAATATCTAATACACCATCACTAGTACCTCCTGTCCCAGTCTTCATCATTCCAAAACTCTGTTGTCGGATACCACACGGAATGTCAGGTTGAAATACCGTATGTCCCCAGCTTGTCAGTTACCGAACATTGATTTTATTCAACTTACTCATTTATAAGGATCAAAACGACAAATACAAAGATGGAACTTTTATACCACCTACAGCGATGGAAAATAACTTACTTGTAGAAATACCTTCTATCACCAAGAATCATTATCAGAAAATATTTGTTATTGATCTTTCTACAAATGCTGGCTGATTTATAAGAAAAAGAGTGGCCCTATTTAAAGTCGTGGGATGGAAATTTTGTTTGGTTTGTATAAGTAGCGGCTGCTGATACAGACTACAGGTATCGTCTGAGTGATCGTAATAGTAACATATTAAATGGACATCGTAACGTAATTGTATGATAGAAATCATAATTTATCCACTGTGATCATAGAGTACAATTTTTGACCATTTTCATTCTCCTTAAAACCAAGATTTAAGGGACAACTGTACTGAAAAAAAAATCATCATGTTAATCTGTAAATAAATACACGTAGTAACACTTACTCTGAGGTGTGTGTTGTTCTCTGCATGCTTTCAATCCAGCGCATGTTTTTCTCAGGAGGCAGTAATCCCCCCCATCCCCTTTTTACCACTCCCACTTCCCTCTGACCTGACTTTTTTTCCACCACATCTCAACTGTTATAACGCACCTGCTCACAACACAACATTCAACTGTCAACGCCCGTAACCATTCCAGCTACGAAAAACCCCTCACAGATATTTTGAGAGCAGGAACTTGATTGACAAGGGACAGATCAACACAAAACGATACAGCGTTGTTTGAAGATTATATTTTCCAGTAATGGACATTTAATATACCTTTTTGCAGTAATAAATGGAACTTGGATTTTTAATGAAATCCCTTCATAGGATTTTATTCCATATTATTACAGTTGTTTGGAGTCAACAACTCCTCTGGACTCCCAACCTGTACAATTGTTTAAAATTGTTTTTCTTTGTGCAGCAAGTCAGGCATAGGAGAGCTGACTACTGACAGTAGAACTGGTTGGAGACTTGGCAGTTATGAATACTTAATACTCTAACTTCTAATGTATCTTTCAAAATACACCCCACACAAAATCTTCCTATATGGCCTAACAGCTTCCAGTCACAGTAAAACCGAGACAAGCAACTACTTTCTCTTTATTTTTGGATGAGAAACAAAAAGTGTTTCCCAACCCGAATTTTTGTTCCATAATATAGGTCAGTTTAGCATCTGTCTCTCTCCTGTTCCTCCGCTAAACAGATTACTTCCAACTTTCCATCTGCACTGCTGACTTCTGACTCCAATAACCTTGGGAAACCAAGTGAAGAAAAAAAAAAAAAAACGCCTGGGAAATGATTTCACCCAGTTTATTGCCAACTATAACGATTTTCAGTTTAATCTGAGTTTTTTTACAATTAAATTGTTATTTTCTTATTTGCCAATTATTCAGACAAGTGACGTATCCTTCGGAAAAACAAAGCGATAGCATGAGAAGCTCAAGAATTCTGTGATCACTCCACAGACGGTGTGTCGTGTGGCGTGGGTGTAGGATCATCTCGACACCAGCAGAGCGTGTTCATGTGTAGGGTAAATAGAACAATCTTTAGCGTGTGCGATCTACTGGGTGACACCCAGCCAGTGACACACACCAAACTCGTGCCAGTATGTGAGGGGAGATTGGGAAGAGGTGAAAAGTGAAAAAACGGTTGCCGAGTAACCGAGCTGGTGGAGGTGGGGAGGGGAGCGCTGCATGCATCCTGGTTGCCGAATATAAGTCATTGTCTGAATAATTGCCAAATAGGAGAAAAATAAACAAGTTGAAGGGGTAAACTCCAGGAACTGAAAAGCGGCTAGTGGCCAAACTGGTGAAAGTCATTCCAGGCGTTTGTTTGTTTTTTCTTCACTTGGGTTCCAAGTGATTGGATCAAAGTCAGCAGTGCAGATGGAAAGTTTGGAAGCAATCGGTTAGGGAGGAACAGAGAGACGAGGCTAACTGACCCTACTGAATGGAACAACTTAATGGAACAGCTTTTTGTTTCGCTCCAAAAATAAGAGAAAGGTCGGGCTCTCTGTTTAATGCTGGAACTGTTAGTTCCATATAGGAAGTTTTGTTGTGTGTATTTGAAGATACATTAGAGTATTAAGTATCATACGCCAATTCTCCAACCATTTCTACTGTCAGTAGCTCATCTCTCCCTCTGCCTGCCCTTGCTGGCAAAGAAAAACAATTTTTAAACAATTGTACAGGTTGGGAGTCCAGCAGGGGTTGACCTCCACAACTTGTAATTAATATTGGAATAAAACCTATGAAAAAGGGATTTCATTAAAATCCAAGGTCATTTATACGGAAAAGTATTTAAATTGTCCATTAACTGGAACTATAATTCTTCACACACAACGCTGTATCGTTTTTGTTGTTGATCTGTCCCCTATTCATCAAGTTCCTTGCTTCTCAAACTAGTCTGTGAGGGTTTTTCTGTAGCTGATGGTTACAGGGTTTGACAGTGAATGCTGTGAGCAGTGTGCATTATAACAGTTAGTTGTGGTGAAAAAGTCAGATCAGATGGAAAGTGGGAGTGGTCAAAGGGGATGGGGTATACTGCTCCTGAGAAAAACATGCGCTGGTTGAAAGCATGCAGAAACACGAACACACACCTCAAGTAATTGCTACTTACGTGTATTTATTTACAGATTAACATGATGATTTTTTTTCAGTACAGTGTCCCTGAAATCTTAAGTGTTTAAGAGAAGAAATTGGTCAAAAATTGTACTCTATGATCACGTGATAAATTATGATTTCTATCATCAATTACGATACGATTGTACATTTAATATCGTACCTATACGATCACCCTACTATACCTGTAGTCTGGATCCCGCAGCCGGACTTCTACAAAACAAACAAATTTCCATCCACGCCTTTTTAATAGGGCCCCTCTTTTCTATAAATCAGCCAAGGCAATTTTTAAAAAAAGATCAATACCATATTTCTGATCATGATTCTTGGTGGTAGAGGATTTTCTACAAGTAAGTTATTTTTCCATCGCTGTATTGGTAAAGATTCCATCTTTTGTATTTGTCGTTTTGATCCTTTATAATGATAAGTGTGATAAATCCATTGTTTAGGTAACCTGACCAAGCTGTGGGACATACGTATTTCACTGCCATTCCCGTGGTATTCCGGACAACAGCGTTTTGGAATGAAGAATGGGACAGGAGGCAATAGTGATGGTGTCTTAGATATTAGATATATAAGATAGAACGATACATTCTTACTACATGTATGGATCGTATATTTTACCTGATATGTGTAATAGAAACTGTCAAGGGGAAACACTAGGACCTCGGCCTCTACCCACAAGGGGCCGCCCTGGTCATCAGTAGCCGTTATATCATTTATTAGTAGTGGTAAATAATAATTTATTATCTTAATTAATATTATGAAAAGGTAATAGACCAATATGGAGGGAGAACTGCTTCATATGGAAAATGGAAGGGTGTATTGTTTTTTCAAATTCAAAGACCTGTTTCATTTCTAGGATTTCAAACAATATGTCGTAATGAAAAATAAAACTATGTGGCACCAGACACAATCTCAAATTACTCTCAAAATACTTTCATTAGATATACAGCTGATCAAGTCTTTTAGTTGGCAGAACAAATGAAGAAAACTCATAATGCATGTCAATACTGTGTTTATGGAAAATGGTAGATCTTTACATATCCATCGGAGATCACACGCAGACTCTGACTACAACTTGCGGCCCTCCAGATGTTTGAAACGACATCTTTTTTTGGGCTGCATACTGCTGGCAGTTGTCGTTTTCAATCTGTTTTCTTCTTATTTTTGGTTAAAGAACAAACTGGACATCTGGTCAAGCAACAGAACAAGAAGCATTTCAATGCAGTCAGTTGCACCCATGTACAGGATGGATTGCACTGACTAGTCATTTCTAAGGATGAACAAACCCAGTAGGTCCCTTTTAACCAGCGAGGTCTGTCTCGAACTGAGACCCTGTCCATCTGTCTGTACTGGAAGAGAGCTATAATTCACCTATCCGTCATTTGGAAAGGTTGGATTGGGTATACACCTCCCTTAGGAAGGTTTTGTGATACTAGCAGTGTAAATCTGGTATTTCATTTTCAATACTTGGAACTCTCGTACGCGGATCCCTGGTCCCCCCCCCCTCTTTGTTTTAATGTTTGCGGGAGATCGCCCCCTTTTTCAATTTTATAGTTTTAGGATATTATAGATTATTGCCACTATTGTATATTTTGCCCGTGCTATTTTGTATGGGTGAATCAAAATATCATTCCTAGCTGTTTAACCGTGTTTGTGCTCCTTAGTTTGTGTCTGTGGGGAGCTATTGCTCCTGGGTTTTAGTGAGTGGTATTTGTTGTTTTACACGCGGAGCACCACTTAATGCTGCTGGGATAGTCATTCTCACATTGCATTCTCACATCCTACTATTTCTTAGTCAAGTGCTTTCCACTTATAGAGGGCTTAGTAATTTTTTCTGATTGGTTCTACATCCAATACTGTTGGTCTAAAAAAGAGCAATCATCTTTTGGAGTGTCACTTGCTTCATAAAACCTCATACACACCAGCCTTTTGCAAAGCAATGGCTCACCTATACAAGGGATATTCCATCTACCCCTCATCTTACGCCTTGTCTACTCCATTAACACTAGATGGCGCTGCGGTTTAACCAACTGTAATGAGGGTTCTGGAGAAAAAAAAAAGACAGAAAATACAACATATTGAACGGCTAAATATATTTCTCTTCATTATGGTCATCCAGCTTATAGAGGGAAATACAGGATTTTATAGCATTGCAATGATTTGATATTAGTACTGATGCAAAACGTTTGTTGTATACTGTCACCTCTGCAATGTGTTCACCAATAAGTGGCCCAGTTTCTAACCTTGCATGACCCCTAATAGTATCTAGCATGGTATATCTGTAATATTCATTCATCCAGGTCATGGTATATCTGTTGTTTTCAGTTACATCAACTGGAATCTTTTCAAGAACTAAACTTTTAGTCCAGTTGATCTAACTGAATACAACAGATAAAAATATATAATCATTATTTTATGTAGGGGTTCCCTGAGACGTGAAAATTGTTTCAAGGGGTCCCCACAGATGAAAAGGTTAAGAAACACTGACATAGATTGTTACATTGTTATATAGATTGTTCTATAGATTGTTACATTTTTATATAGCTTGTTCCAGAGATTGTTACATAGATTGCTACATTGTTCATTTAACTGCGAGTGAAAAGCAGCATTTGTTTGTTTCAAAAAGTATCTGTGAATCTGTGTTATACCGTGTGAAGTTCTGGGGTAGCTACACCTGCACCATCACTTAGAAGCGCTGATCTGCTGATATTTCTTCCTTACCATGCTTTATGTGTTTAAGTGATATTTGTATACATATACCCTCTAAGGCACTGTGGATGAATGTGATGGGCGGGGAATACAACAAATGAGCCACTTTCTTTTATGGGATTTCTATATAGTTATAAATAATGCATGTTTAGTTCCTATACACATATTTCTATATTGTACTTGGTTTGTTGGGTAAGCCCCCCCCCCCTCACACACACACACCATCCTATTAAAATGAACACTGGATCACATCTCTCTCTAAAACTTGTGACTAGTCATATTGCTGTAAAGGTTAAAAAAAGGAAAAACTTCTTAAAGGGAATCTCCACCCTAAAAAACAACTTTTAATATGCTGTAGGGCCAACCTAGTCCACCCCAACCATCAGAGGATCAGAACTGCACTTACATGCCTTCATTCCCCCATCGCTCTGATCATGGCCCACTGCTTGCCGGAACTGCAGGCAGGGGGCCGAAGTTGCAGCCGTGTCTATGATTGGCTGAGGGGCAGCTAATCCCTAAGCTGCCGGCAATGTAGAACGCTGGGGGAATGAAGGACTGTAAGTAAAGTTCTGATCCTTTTTTTAACAAACAGACGTGGTGGTTGGGGGTGGGCTAGGGTGCCCTATACTACAGAAAATGGTTTTAGAGGTAGGGCACCAGGCAGAAAAGATAGATCCAGAGGGAGGGAGGGGGTGGGGGGTAGGAGGGCACATGTCACTGTCCTTAATGAGGTTAAGGAAGTAGCAGGAACCATATGACTCACACACAGCTCCTACTCTTCACTTTTAGGGACTTTCAACAGGCTCTGCAGGAGAACAGTTTGGAGCAGAGATGTAAGGTAAGGATTTTTGAACACTACACAGTGGGACCAGTAGTGGGTTAAATTTTAGTTTTGGGGATGGACATGCCCTTTAAACACTTCTTGGGAGATTGAAATAGAAAATAATCACTTTTCACCTCTCCGCAATCCCGCTATACAATATTAGATGTAAACACAATTACAGTGGCGTAACTACCACCCCTGCCACCCTTGTGATCGTGGGGGGGCCTGACGGTAGGAGGACCCGCCACAAGCCCACAACCTCCTGTTTAAAAGCATCTGATCGCACGTATGAATTAAAAGACAGGACACAAACTTCTGGAACCGAACAAGAAGTTCAGGTCTGGTCTTTTAAACAGCTGATTGTGCGTATATGTTTCTTTCATAGGCGCGATCACCTGTTTAAAAACAGCTGATTGTGGAGGGGGAAGGGGGTGAGTCAGGGGCCCGGCATCCAATCTCGCGGGTGGCCCTGGGGCCCTGCAGTTACACTCCTGGCACAATTACATCCTGTTTGCACTTATTTAAAACCCAATACAAGGTAGCACAAAATGGGGAATTTTATGAGGTGCACTGTGCTACTTCCAGAAAGTTTTGGAAATGGCATAGTACCCTAAAATAAAGGTAAAACACAAGTTAACACAATATGACATTGGGATAACATGCATGTTACCCTTATTATAGGGATAATCAATCTCCCTGTTCGTTCTTTTAGCAGCTTGTAGCCATGTGACCAGCTTGTAGCCATGCTTGCATTAATGCCATGGGTTGGGCATGGCACTGACCTACGGCTAGGTCTTATGTTATGCAATGTTTTGCATTGCATTTTGTGATCCGATTCCCATTTTCCACATGTGCAAATGCTGTACTCTGGACCCACTAACTTGCGATCTTATCTGATATTGAAATTAATTCACAATAGTTGTCTCGCTTATGTCAGGATCATGTGTGTTTAAGTACTGATCATGGGCATGGAAAATGCAAACACATGAAAAAACAAACACACATGCACAAAAAAAGGAAATGGAGGATAGATTATTGTGTCTAGAGTATTGTACAGACATTGAGAATGAGAAAGACAGGGGACCTATAACTGTATGTAAATTGTACCAAGCATTTAACACCGTCATTGTGATAGAAGTGCATGTGATCTGCACAAAAGATTGATGCACATGTGTATGGAAAATGTACCACAGTGCAGCACATGGAGTTTAGCATGGACACCGCGATTCTCCTGCAAACCTTTTCCAACATATGGGCCGTTCCATGGCAGTGTGGTCTAGCAATAGACCTTACTACAAATAGTTCATTTGGAAGGTTCCAGAACAGAACTGAACGTACAGTCCATTCTACAAAACCTATAGGATTTTCTCTTAAACCGTTTTAATCTGTTGCCACCTCCCGTGGAGTTGAACAAGTACAATATATTGCACAGACCTAACAAGAACCCATCAGTAGGAGAACCTGGTGCTAGAAAATCTTAAGAATCCAGGCTATAGAATAAGGAGAAGTAACCTCGCTTTGTAATAGGTGCACAGTGCTACACAGACCTCAATTCATTGGCTACATACTGTAAGTATAACGCCAAGGTGTAATCTTACATTGGAATGATAAGGCTTTCCATAGGATTTAAAATTTAATAATGTGGCAAATCCTATTGTGCTTAAGAATTGTGCATTCAGCACAAACTAAAGCAAATCCCCAATTAGTTAACATAATGTCCATAGCAGATACTGGGCAAACTGGATAAAAGGAGGTCTCCTGGTGGTGTGGAACAGATTACAATGGGAATTAGGTACCCTCCAACATTCCGCTTTAGCTGAGTGCTAATATACAGGTCATGCAGATCCAAGGTAAATTCCCTTCACCTTATATTAAACAGTAAGAGGTATAATATTTCTTATTGTATACAATCTGTATTTTTGCTTTTGTTGTTTGGTTTGCTTTTATGCATATCAGCGCCCTCTGCTGTTGAGATTTCTTATATATGGGAGCAGCAGTTGTTCTGCAGTGCTTGTGTGGTTGTGCTGCAATTGACTTTATTACTTTATTTGTTCATTTTATTGGTGCTTTTTTGACAGCAGTAACAGGGATCTCTAGTTACTTTCTTGGTCATGTGACACTGATCCATACCTAAGAACCATTTGGAAGTATATACCTTTTGAATATTGCTGGCTAATTAAAAGGATATAATCTATTGGGATGTAGCCAAGTGACTACTTTTAAGGTGTTATCTGCACTTTCACACGCAGGGAAATTTGTATTTATGGCAGTGAGGTGGGTATGAAGGTCATTAAAATGAGGCCACTCTGTGCTTATACTGGTTAGGAGTTATAAGCATCCCCATCTGTTATATATATATATATTGAATATCCTTTAATGCAACCACAAAACAAGTCTCACCAGGAATTAATTGGAATTCTCTCTTAGTTATCACACTGGACATTAACAACTTGTAAAATGTCAACCAGCTGCTGTACCATGTTTGGGATCACTCATTCTTCATCAGTGGATTTACAGAGTTAAGGAAGTTTGATGTTGACTAATTTGACTAATAATGTCTTAGTGTAAAAGAAGTGGTGGGCAAATCCCAGGAGCCAGATGGCCACAATGCGCCTAGATTGACAACTTGTTTTTTAAATGATTGCCCATTGGCAACTCATTTTTTAAATGGTTTTCAGTCCCCCCCAGTGTTCCTGTTTTCAGTGGAACAGTCTTATTTTTAGGGGCCTGCCTCCAAATTACATACTACCGAGCCATGTCCAACTTGGATGGGAACTTGGCGGATCTATTGACACCCACTCACGTCCCACCTCCCTCCTAGTCAGTTAAGAGATTCATATTTTTTTATTTATATTTATGGAAATAACCCCAGCCTAAAAATTAGATTTTCTGATTGTATCCTAATAAAATAATATGTCTGCACTTGATATAAAGCTGGTTATGTCTGCACTTGCTGTTAAGCTGGGTACAGATTGTATCAACCTGTTATATTCTGTCTGTCATCTTTAAAAAGATGTGACTAAACACAATCACCAGGGTCGCTTCTCCCAGGAGGCAGAAGGAGCATTTTGGCTCAGGCGGCGCTTCTTCTTCTGAGGAGGGAGGCAGCTGGCAGCAATATAAAAAAACTAATTTAAAAAACAGCGAGAAGTGCATGCATTAGTACATGAGGTAGATTGCACATTAGCACACAAGCTAGATCACACCTCTTCTGACAAATGGACAATGCACCTGTGTGTACCTCTCCAGTCTCTATCCTGATTATGCCTCTTCCTGCTTCCCATAGTGTGTATGAAACTTGTGGGCAGACTTAAATGTACCAGTCAAAGTGTGTACGTACCAGTCATTGGGGGCAAACTTGCATGTATCAGTCACACTCGTGAGGGCAAACTGCATGTACCAGTCACTGTGGGCAAGCTTGTATGTTCCTGTCTCACTGTGAGCAAACTTATATGTGGTGTACTCGAGGGATAACCTAATAGTATCTGATGAACTGGAGGGCTGAACTAACAGTTGCTGTTGAACTGGAGGGCTGAACTAATAGTGTCTTGTGAACTGGAGGGCTGACTTAACAGTGTCTGATGAACTGAAGGGCTGCCCTTACAGTGTCTGATAAACTGGGGGGCTGACCTAACAGTGTCTGGTAAACTGGAGGGCTGACCTAACAGTGTCTGGTGAATTGGATGACTGAACTAACTGTGGCTATTGAACTGGAAGCCTGACCTAACAGTCTCTCGTAAGCTGGAGGGATGACATAACAGTGTCTGCTGAAATGGAAGGCTGACCTAAAGGCTGACCTAACATGTCTGGTGAACTGGTGGGCTGACCTAATAGCGACTGGTGGACTGGAGGGCTGGCCTAACAGTGTCTGGTGAAATGAAGGGCTGGGGTAACAGTGTCTGGTGAACTGGAGGGCTGAGGTAACAGTGTTGCTGAGCTGGAAGGCTGACCTAACATGCCTGGTAAACTGGAGGGCTGACCTAACAGTGACAGGTGAACTGGAGGGCTGACCTAACAGTGACTGGTGAACTGGAGGGCTGAACTAACAGTGTCTGCCTAACTGGAAGGCTGACCTAACAGTGACTGGTGAACTAGAGGGCTGAACTAACAGTATCTGGTGAACTGGAGGGTTGACCTAAGAGTGTCTGCTGAACTAAAGGGCTGACCTAACAGTGTCTGCCTAACTGGAAGGCTGACCTAACAGTTTCTGGTGAACTGGAGGGCTAACCTAACAGTTTTTGTTGAACTGGAGGGCTGAACTAACTGTGTCTGGTGAGCTGGAGGGTTCAGCAGCCACTGGTAGGTAAGTTTTCTAGTTCACCAGCCACTGCTAAGTTAGATTTCCAGTTCAACAGCCACAGTTAAGTCAGCCCTCAAATTCACCAGCCACTGTTAAGTAAACATTGGCTGCTGAACCCTTCAGCCCTCTAGTTCAGCAGATACTGTTAGTTCACTTCTAGGCCATCCCTCAAGTTCAACGGGCATGGTTAAGTCAGCCCTCCAGTTCACCAGCCACTGGTGAAATGACCAAACAGGGGCTGCTTAATGGTAGGGCTGACCTAACAGTATCTGGTAAACTGGAGGACTGTCCTTACAGTTGCTGCTGTACTGGAGGGCTGACCTAATAGTGTCTGATGAACTGAAGGGCTACCTAACATTAACTAGTGAACTGGAGGGCTGACATAATAGTGTCTGACCACGCCCCTCCACAAGCCACGTCCACCTCTACAAGTCATGCCCACTATTTTTGTGTCAGTACCGAAGGGATCAGACTTTTATAAGTGTGTGTACCCAGCTTAAATAACCCACATTAACTGCATGATCTTTATTATTAGGGATGTAGATGGGTCCTTTAGCTCCTTTTTATCCTGTTCTGCAATCAAGGAATACCGTAGTTCAATATTTGAGTAGGGCTTTTCCTTGCCTTTCATGCTCCCACTGTAACAGCTGTATAACGGGGGATATCACCCAACAGAAGGTACGAAATTTAAAATAAAAGGTTGCCACACTTGTATAACAAAATTTACGTGGAACAGACTTCAAGACAATTGAAGGTGTGTCTGAGTGAACACAAACGAGATATTAGAATTAAACATTTGCACTACTCCAGTAAGCTTGCAGTGCATCCCAACCAGCAATAAATCAGATGCTGCCCAGTCCTATGCCATGCCAGGTAACAGCAATTCACTCCACCTGTATCCTGATGTTCCAGCTGAGAAACCTACCGATTGTAATGCTGATCATCAGTCTGCCAGGAATTAACGTTCCCGATCCTACAATCATTTGAAGACTGCAGGATTGACTGGGATTTGCTGACAGCAGGTCTAAGCACCCAGAACAACTAATTTTGCTTAAAAATTAGTTGGAAGCGATTGGTCATGGCAGTGATTCTACAACCACACAGCTGATTCAGGGGAGGAGCTGGGTGGTCCAGTGCTGGGGTTGGGCACTGCTTAAAGGGACAGTTTAGTGGAAATTATCAATATTTGTTAAATTGTTAGTTGGTGTAATGTATACTAATGTTGGCCATGAACACTACAATCTGATTGTACAATCCGCGGCTGTGGGTCGTACGATTGGATTGCCGGTCAGCCAAAATATTTTCAACTGCCCCGATGGGGAAATTATTGTAAGATCGTTGAAAGATCTTTCAACAATCGTAAATAAACGATCTGACGATCATACGATATTGGGATAATTTAAGCATCTATGGCCACCCCATAAGTTATTCTACATATACTCTTTCATTTTGAAAAATTTGTTGATTTCATACCCTTTGCTGTTCCCTGCTGATGACATTAGTGAGCTGACATTTCAGGTTCTAACGGTCCTTCTTCTTCCCAGGATGCATCACTACCTTGGAATGTTCCTAACAGTTATTTCTACTGATTGGCTGTTGGATGGGTCAAAGATGCTCAGATCTCTACTGAGCAACTGAATCAACCCAGGCACTGGGTCAAGTGCAAGACCATAACTGTCTCTACTAGGGGTCCTACAAACAGGAAGTCAGTATTTCGGTAACATTTATTTATACACAGACAAAATGCTGAATGGGCAGGTTAAGGTCATTGGGATGAAAAAATACTGCTCTTTTTTCTGAAAAGCATATGTATTTGCACTGAACTTCCCCTTTAAATAGGACATTCCCAATTGGACAAAGACGTTCGGACGCGTCGAAAAACCATGGATGATCATGCGGTCCTCTATGGACCACAATCTAGTTTGCAGCAAACGGCTACTTTTGCCGCGACCAACAGTTCTGGCAGACTGAACGGAAGTGCCAAATAGTCCATTAGGAGGACAGATTGAAAGCTAAAGGCTGGGTACACACAAGCAGATATTTCGTGCTGAGTGACCAATATTTCCGTATTTCGGTCGGTATGAACTACCTGCAGTAATTTTTTGGCCGCGGACGACCAATGTTGTTCCGGACGATCAAACATGTCGGTAAATCATAGCCGATCCCGCAGCCTCCTATGGACAGCACAATCGCTTGCGGTGAACCGACAGCAGCCCAGGTGTGCCAGTCCTGCACATTGTCTAGAGAGCTGCAGGAAATTCAGCACAGTCAAGAACAATTCTGATTGGCTGGCATGGTGGTTGCTATGGTGATCCCTATGCCACTGGGTGATTGACATTCATATAGCACTCAGTTATAATGAGCAGCCTGGCAGGTTTGATACATTGTTGCAAATACCTCACACCACGTGACGAGCACCCCCTACCCACGGTCATTTGCATATTATAATCCCATTGGGCAGCGCAGTGTGGGAGGGGCGCGTTGCACCAGAGGTGACAGGGAACCCAGAGATCATCAGCTCGAGGCTCGGACCTCACTGGACAGAGGAGCTTCAGCTCGCGACCCTTAGTCCGCACAGACCCAGCAGCAAGTGCGGCCATGTGACTGGGGATGGAACCCAGACTGTCATTCCCTCCTACTCCACTACCTGATCTGAATACTGAGCAGAGCTGAGCATTGGGAGACACTGCAGAGAAAGAAGCTGATTGCAGCCCAGGAAAAGACATGGACATCAAAGACCAAGGAGCCCAGATGGAGCCCCTGCTGCCCACGGTAAGGCACATTGGACTAGGGGAGACCAGGGGGTGACAGGATTTATAGCGGTTTACCCAGTGATAGTTTGGGTAGGTGCCAGTATGTTGGGTTTGTGCCAGTACCATGGCACCCCAGATGTTTACACAGTGATGGTTTAGGTAGGTGCCAGTGTTTGGGTAGGTGCCAGTATGTTGGGTTTTGTTCTGCAACCAAGGTATGCTGTGAGTTGTAGCTTCCAAAACATCTAGTGTGCCAAGGTTACACATCACCACTTTAGGATGATGCCAGATCTAGTACCAGTAGATGACATCATGACAGTGTCAACTGCAATCAGGCATATTAGAGCTTGGTCTGGTGCCAGTAGCAGTTTGGTAGGTAGATGGTAGGATGGTGCCCAGTGTTGCATTCAGTATGGTAGGTAAATGGTAGGATGGTGCCCAGTGTTGTATTCAATATGGTAGGTATATGGTAGGATGGTGCCCAGTGCAGGATTCAGTATTTTAAATATTTTAAATAGATTGTAGGATGGTGCCCAGTGTTGGATTTAATATGGTAGGCAGATGGTAGGATGGTGCCCAGTGTTGGGTTTAATATGGTAGGTAGATAGTAGGATATAGCAGAGTACTAGTTTGAGTATGGTCGGTAAATGGTAGGATGTGGCCCAGTGCTGGATTCAGTATGGTCGGTAGATGATAGGATGATGCCCAGTGTTGGATTCAATATGGTAGGTAGATGGTTAGGATGGTGCCCAGTGCAGGATTCAGTATGGTAGGTAGATGGTAGGATTGTGCCCAGTGTTGGATTCAATATGGTAGGAGAGGGGGGAGGGGGCCAAAGGGAGGCGAGGGAAGGAGAGGGGGAGGGAGAGGGAGGGGAGGAGGGGGAAAAGGGGGGAGAGGGAGGGAGGGGAGGAGGGGGAAAGGAGCAGGAGGAAAGGAGGGGGTGCCGGATCCCCCCCCACACACCCACCCCCCAGGCACTCCTTCCAGTGTTGATTGAGTATGGTAGGATGGTGCCAGTAGCCGGATTCCATATGGTAGGTAGATGGTAGGATGGTGCCCAGTGTTGGATTCAGCATAGTAGGTAGATGGTAGGATGGTGCCAGTGGAAGTATTCAGTATGGTAGGTAGATGGTATTATGGTGCTAGTGCAGGATTCAGTATGGTAGGTAGATGGTAGGATAGTGCCAGTAGCAGGATTCAGTATGGTAGGTAGATGGTAGGATGGTGCCAGTGGCAGGATTCAGTATGGTAGATAAATGGTAGCATGGTGCCAGTGGCAGGATTCATATAATAGATAGACAGTAGGATAGTGCCAGTAGCGAGGATTCCGTATGGTAAGTAAATGGTAGGATGGTGCCAGTGGAAGTATTCCGTATGGTATGGTATGATGGTATTAGCTGCCAGTGACAGAGATTCAGTATGGTAGCTAGATGTTAGGATGGCGCCCTGTTCTGGAATCAGTATGGTAGGATGGTGCCCAGTTCTAGATTCAGTATGGTAGGTAGATGGTAGGATGGTGCCAGTAGCAGGATTCAGTATAGTAGATAGATGATAGGATGGTGCCAGTGGCAGGATTCAGTATGGTAGGTAGATGATAGGAGGGGCCAGTGGCAGGATTCAGTATGGTAGGTAGATGGTAGGATGGTGCCCAGGGCTGGATTCAGTATGGTAGGTAGATAGTAGGATGGTGCCAGTAGCAGGATTCAGTATGGTAGGTAGATGATAGGATGGTGCCAGCGGCAAGATTCAGTATGGTGGTAGATGTTAGGATGGTGCCCAGTGCTGGATTCAGTATGGTAGGTAGATAGTAGGATGGTGCCAGTAGCAGGATTCAGTATGGTAGGTAGATGATAGGATGGTGCCAGTGGCAGGATTCAGTATGGTAGGTAGATGTTAGGATGGTGCCAGTGGCAGGATTCAGTATGGTAGGTAGATGTTAGGATAGTGCCAGTGGCTGGATTCAGTATGGTAGGTAGATGGTAGGATGGTGCACAGTGCTGAATTCAGTATGGTAGGTAGATGTTAGGATGGTGCCAGTGGCAGGATTCAGTATGGTAGGTAGATGTTAGGATGGTGCCAGTGGCTGGATTCAGTTATGGTAGGTAGATGGTAGGATGGTGCACAGTGCTGAATTCAGTATGGTAGGTAGATGGTAGGATGGTGCCAGTAGCAGGATTCAGTATGGTAGGTAGATGTTAGGATGGTGCCAGTTGCAGGATTCAGTATGGTAGGTAGATGTTAGGATGGTGCCCAGTTCTGGATTTAGTATGGCTGGTAGATGGTAGGATAGTGCCAGTAGCAGGATTTAGTATGGTAGGTAGATGTTAGGATGATGCCGAGTAGCAGGATTCAGTATGGTAGGTAGATGATAGGATGGAGCCCGGTGTTGGATTCAGTATGGTAGGTAGATGGTAGGATATTGCCCAGTACTAGTTTCAGTATGGTCGGTAGATGGTAGGATGTGTCCCAGTGCTGGATTTAGTATGGTCGGGTAGATGATAGGATGGTGCCCTGTGTTGGATTCAGTATGGTAGGTAGATGGTGGATGGTGCCCAGTGCTGGATTCAGTATGGTAGGTAGATGGTAGGATGGTGCCCAGTGCTGGATTTAGTATGGTAGGTAGATGGTAGGATTTGCCCAGTGCTGGATTCAGTATGGTAGGTAGATGGAAGGATGGTGCCAGTAGCAGGATTCAGTATGGTAGTAGATGGTAGAATGGTGCCCAGTGCTGGATTCAGTATGGTAGGTAGCTGGTAGGATGGTGCCCAGTGCTGGATTCAGTATGGTAGGTAGATGGTAGGATGGTGCCCAGTGTTGGATTCAGTATGGTAGGTAGATGGAAGGATGGTGCCAGTAGCAGGATTCAGTATGGGTAGGTAGATGGTAGGATGTTGCCCAGTGCTGGATTTAGTATGGTAGGTAGCTGGTAGGATGGTGCCCAGTGCTGGATTCAGTATGGTAGGTAGATGGTAGGATGGTGCCCAGTGCTGGATTCAGTATGGTAGGTACGTAGATGGTAGGATGGTGCCCAGTGCTGGATTTAGTATGGAGGTAGATGGAAGGATGGTGCCAGTAGCAGGATTCAGTATGGTAGGTAGATGGTAGGATGGTGCCCAGTGCTGGATTTAGTATGGTAGGTAGATGGTAGGATGTTGTCCAGTGCTGGATTTAGTATGGTAGGTAGATGGTAGGATGGTGCCAGTAGCAGTATTCAATATGGTAGATAAATGGTAGCATGGTGCCAGTGGCAGGATTCAGTATAATAGATAGACAGTAGGATAGTGCCAGTAGCAGGATTCCGTATGGTAAGTAAATGGTAGGATGGTGCCAGTGGAAGTATTCCGTATGGTAGGTAGATGGTATTATGCTGCCAGTGACAGGATTCAGTATGGTAGCTAGATGTTAGGAGGCGCCCTGTTTGGAATCAGTATGGTAGGGGTGGTGCCCAGTTCTAGATTCAGTATGGTAGGTAGATGGTAGGATGGTGCCAGTAGCAGGATTCAGTATAGTAGATAGATGATAGGATGGTGCCAGTGGCAGGATTCAGTATGGTAGGTAGATGATAGGATGGGCCAGTGGCAGGATTCAGTATGGTAGGTAGAGATGGTGGATGGTGCCAGGGCTGGATTCAGTATGGTAGGTAGATAGTAGGATGGTGCCAGTAGCAGGATTCAGTATGGTAGGTAGATGATAGGATGGTGCCAGCGGCAGGATTCAGTATGGTAGGTAGATGTTAGGATGGTGCCCAGTGCTGGATTCAGTATGGTAGGTAGATAGTAGGATGGTGCCAGTAGCAGGATTCAGTATGGTAGGTAGATGATAGGATGGTGCCAGTGGCAGGATTCAGTATGGTAGGTAGATGTTAGGATGGTGCCAGTGGCAGGATTCAGTATGGTAGGTAGATGTTAGGATAGTGCCAGTGCTGGATTCAGTATGGTAGGTAGATGGATGAGGTTGCCAGTGTGAATTCAGTATGGTAGGTAGATGTAGGATGGTGCCAGTGGCAGGATTCAGTATGTAGGTAGATGTTAGGATGGTGCCAGTGGCTGGATTCAGTATGGTAGGTAGATGGTAGGATGGTGCCAGTGCTGAATTCAGTATGGAGGTTGATGGTAGGATGGTGCCAGTAGCAGGATTCAGTATGGTAGGTAGATGTTAGGATGGTGCCAGTTGCGGATTCAGTATGGTAGGTAGATGTTAGGATGGTGCCAGTTCTGGATTTTAGTATGTGGTAGATGGTAGGATAGTGCCAGTAGAGGATTTAGTATGGTAGGTAGATGTAGGATGATGCCAGTAGCAGGATTCAGTATGGTAGGTAGATGATAGGATGGAGCCGGTGTTGGATTCAGTATGTAGGTAGATGGTAGGATATTGCCCAGTACTAGTTTCAGTATGGTCGGTAGATGGTAGGATGTGTCCCAGTGCTGGATTTAGTAGGTCGGTAGATGAATAGGATGGTGCCCCTGTGTTGGATTCAGTATGGTAGGTAGATGGTTTTAGGATGGTGCCCAGTGCTGGATCAGTATGGTAGGTAGATGGTAGGTATGGTGCCAGTGGATTTAGTAGTAGGTAGATGGTAGGATGTGCCCAGTGCTGGATTCAGTATGGTAGGTAGATGGAAGGATGGTGCCAGTAGCAGGATTCAGTATGGTAGGTAGATGGTAGGATGGTGCCCAGTGCTGGATTCAGTATGGTAGGTAGATGTTAGGATGGTGAGTGATGGAGGAGGTTTGATGTGGATTGTAGTAATGAGGGATTGTTATGATTTGATGGTTAGTTGGTGGGTTTAGGTGGTGTGTGTAGTATGGTAGGTAGATGGTAGGATGGTGCCCAGTGCTGGATTCAGTATGGTAGGTAGATGGAAGGATGGTGCCAGTAGCAGGATTCAGTATGGTAGGTAGATGGTAGGATGTTGCCCAGTGCTGGATTTAGTATGGTAGGTAAGCTGGTAGGATGTGCCCAGTGCTGGATTCAGTATGGTAGGTAGATGGATAGGATGGTGCCAGTGCTGGATTCAGTAGGTAGGTACGTAGTATGGTAGGATGGTTGCCCGTATGGATGTAGTATGGTAGGTTAGATGGAAGGATGGTGCCAGTAAGCAGGATTCAGTATGGTAGGTAGTAGATGGTAGGATGGTGCCCAGTGATGGATTTAGTATGGTAGGTAGATGGTAGATGTTGTCCAGTGCTGGATTTAGTATGGTAGGTAGATGGTAGGATGGTGCCAGTGCAGTATTCATATGGTAGGTAGATGGTTAGGATGGTGCCCAGTGCTGGATTCAGTATGGAGGTAGATGATAGGTAGGATGATGCCAGTGCTGGATTAGTATGGTAGGTGGATGGTAGGATGTTGCCCAGTGCTGGATTTAGTATGGTAGGTAGATGGAAGGATGGTGCCAGTAGCAGGATTCAGTATGGTAGGTAGATGGTAGGATGGTGCTAGTAGCAGGATTCAGTATGGTAGGTAGATGGTAGGATGGTGCCAGTAGCAGGATTCAGTATGGTAGGTAGATGGTAGGATGGTGCCCAGTGCTGGGTTTAATATGGTAGGTAGATGGTAGGATGGTGCCAGTAGCAGGATTCAGTATGGTAGGAAGATGGTAGGATGGTGCCAGTAGCAGGATTCAGTATGGTAGGAGATGGTAGGATGGTGCAGCAGCAAGGATTCAGTATGGTATTAGATGGTAGGATGGTGCCAGTAGCAGGATCAGTATGGTAGGAAGATGGTAGGATGGTGCCAGTAGCAGGATTCAGTATGGTAGAGAAGATGGTAGGATGGTTGCCAGCAGCAGGATCAGTATGTAGGTAGATGGTAGGATGGTGCCCAGTGCAGGATTCAGTATGGTAGGTAGATGGTAGGATTAGTGCCAGAAGTTAGCAGGATTGCGTATGGGGGTGATGAGGATAGTGAGTGAGAGGTAGATGGTAGGATGGTGCCAGTGGCAGATTCAGTATGGTAGATAATGTAGCATGGTGCCAGTGGCAGGATTCAGTATAATAATAGACAGTAGGATAGTGCCAGTAGCAGGATTCCGTATGTGTAAGTAAATGGTTAGGATGGTGCCAGTGGAAGTATTCCGTATGGTAGGTAGATGGTATATATGCTGCCAGTGACAGGATAGTATGGTAGCTAGATGTTAGGATGGCGCCTGTTCTGGAATCAGTATGGTAGGATGGTGCCCAGTTCTAGATTCAGTATGGTAGGTAGATGGTAGGATGGTGCCAGTAGCAGGATTCAGTATAGTAGATAGATGATAGGATGGTGCCAGTGGCAGGATTCAGTATGGTAGGTAGATGATAGGAGGGGCCAGTGGCAGGATTCAGTATGGTAGGTAGATGGTAGGATGGTGCCAGGGCGGATTCAGTATGGTAGGTAGATGTAGGATGGTGCCAGTAGCAGGATTCAGTATGGAGGTAGATGATAGGATGGTGCCAGCGCAGCAGGATTCAGTATGGTAGGTAGATGTTAGGATGGTGCCCAGTGCTGGATTCAGTAGGTAGGTGATAGTAGGATGGTGCCAGTAGCAGGATTCAGTATGGTAGGTAGATGATAGGATGGTGCCATGGCAGGATTAGTATGGTAGGTAGATGTTAGGATGGTGCCAGTGGCAGGATTCAGTATGGTAGGTGATGTTAGGATAGTGCCAGTGGCTGGATTCAGTATGGTAGGTAGATGGTAGGATGGTGCACAGTGCTGAATTCAGTATGGTAGGTAGATGTTAGGATGGTGCCAGTGGCAGGATTCAGTATGGTAGGTAGATGTTAGGATGGTTCCAGTGGCTGGATTCAGTATGGTAGGTAGATGGTAGGATGGTGCACAGTGCTGAATTCAGTATGGTAGGTAGATGGTAGGATGGTGCCAGTAGCAGGATTCAGTATGGTAGGTAGATGTTAGGATGGTGCCAGTTGCAGGATTCAGTATGGTAGGTAGATGTTAGGATGGTGCCCAGTTCTGGATTTAGTATGGCTGGTAGATGGTAGGATAGTGCCAGTAGCAGGATTTAGTATGGTAGGTAGATGTTAGGATGATGCCAGTAGCAGGATTCAGTATGGTAGGTAGATGATAGGATGGAGCCCGGTGTTGGATTCAGTATGGTAGGTAGATGGTAGGTATTGCCCAGTACTAGTTTCAGTATGGTCGGTAGATGGTAGGATGTGTCCCAGTGCTGGATTTAGTATGGTCGGTAGATGATAGGATGGTGCCCTGTGTTGGATTCAGTATGGTAGGTAGATGGTAGGATGGTGCCCAGTGCTGGATCGTATGGTAGGTAGATGGTAGGATGGTGCCCAGTGCTGGATTTAGTATGGTGGTAGATGGTAGGATGTTGCCCAGTGCTGGATTCAGTATGGTAGGTAGATGGAAGGATGGTGCCAGTAGCAGGATTCAGTATGGTGGTAGATGGTAGAATGGTGCCCAGTGCTGGATTCAGTATGGTAGGTAGCTGGTAGGATGGTGCCCAGTGCTGGATTCAGTATGGTAGGTAGATGGTAGGATGGTGCCCAGTGTTGGATTCAGTATGGTAGGTAGATGGAAGGATGGTGCCAGTAGCAGGAGAGGCTTCAGTATGGTAGGTAGATGGTAGGATGGTGCCCAGTGCTGGATTCAGTATGGTAGGTAGATGGTAGGATGGTGCCCAGTGTTAGATTGAGTATGGTAGGATGGTGCCAGTAGCAGGATTCCATATGGTAGGTAGATGGTAGGATGGTGCCCAGTGTTGGATTCAGCATAGTAGGTAGATGGTAGGATGGTGCCAGTGGAAGTATTCAGTATGGTAGGTAGATGGTATTATGGTGCTAGTGCAGGATTCAGTATGGTAGGTAGATGGTAGGATAGTGCCAGTAGCAGGATTCAGTATGGTAGGTAGATGGTAGGATGGTGCCAGTGGCAGGATTCAGTATGGTAGATAAATGGTAGCATGGTGCCAGTGGCAGGATTCAGTATAATAGATAGACAGTAGGATAGTGCCAGTAGCAGGATTCCGTATGGTAAGTAAATGGTAGGATGGTGCCAGTGGAAGTATTCCGTATGGTAGGTAGATGGTATTATGCTGCCAGTGACAGGATTCAGTATGGTAGCTAGATGTTAGGATGGCGCCCTGTTCTGGAATCAGTATGGTAGGATGGTGCCCAGTTCTAGATTCAGTATGGTAGGTAGATGGTAGGATGGTGCCAGTAGCAGGATTCAGTATAGTAGATAGATGATAGGATGGTGCCAGTGGCAGGATTCAGTATGGTAGGTAGATGATAGGATGGGGCCAGTGGCAGGATTCAGTATGGTAGGTAGATGGTAGGATGGTGCCCAGGGCTGGATTCAGTATGGTAGGTAGATAGTAGGATGGTGCCAGTAGCAGGATTCAGTATGGTAGGTAGATGATAGGATGGTGCCAGCGGCAGGATTCAGTATGGTAGGTAGATGTTAGGATGGTGCCCAGTGCTGGATTCAGTATGGTAGGTAGATAGTAGGATGGTGCCATTATGAGATTCAGTCTGGTAGGTAGATGATAGGATGTGCCAGTGGCAGGATTCAGTTGTGGTAGATGTTAGGATGGTGCCAGTGGCAGTGATTCATTATGGTAAGGTAGATGTTAGGATAGTGCCAGTGGCTGGATTCAGTATGGTAGGTAGAATGGTAGGATGTGTCACAGTGCTAATTCGTATGGTAGGTAGATGTTAGGAGTGGTGCCAGTGGCACAGGATTCAGTATGGTAGGTAGATGTTAGGATGTTGGTAGTGGCTGGATTCAGTGTATGGTAGGTATATGGTAGGATGGTGCACAGTGCGAATTCAGTATGGTAGGTAGATGGTAGGATGGTGCCAGTAGCGCAGGATTCATATGGTAGGTGAGATGTAGATGGTGCCAGTTGCAGGTTCAGTATGGTAGGTAGATGTAGGATGGTGCCCAGTTCTGGATTAGTATGGCTGTTAGATGTGGATAGTGCCAGTAGCAGGATTTAGTATGGTAGGTAGATGTTAGGATGATGCCAGTAGCAGGATTCAGTATGGTAGGTAGATGATAGGATGGAGCCCGGTGTTGGATTCAGTATGGTAGGTAGATGTAGGATATTGCCCAGTACTAGGTTTCAGTATGGTCGGTAGATGGTAGGATGTGTCCAGTGCTGGATTTAGTATGGTCGGTAGATGATAGGATGGTGCCCGGTGTTGGATTCGTATGGTAGGTAGATGGTAGGATGGTGCCCGTGCTGGATTCATTATGGTAGGTAGATTGAGGATGGTGCCCAGTGCTGGATTTAGTTGGTATGTAGATGGTAGGATGTGTCCAGTGCTGGATTCAGTATGGTAGGTAGATGGAATGGTGCCCAGTAGCAGATTTCAGTATGGTAGGTAGATGTAGAATGGTGCCCAGTGCTGATTCAGTATGGTAGGTAGATGGTAGGATGGTGCCCAGTGCTGGATTCAGTATGGTAGGTAGATGGTAGGATGGTGCCCAGTGCTGGATTCAGTATGGTAGGTAGATGGAAGGATGGTGCCAGTAGCAGGATTCAGTATGGTAGGTAGATGGTAGGATGGTGCCAGTGCTGGATTTAGTATGGTAGGTAGCTGGTAGGATGGTGCCCAGTGCTGGATTCAGTATGGTAGGTAGATGGTTAGGATGGTGCCCATGCTGGATTCAGTATGGTAGTACGTAGATGGTAGAATGGTGCCCAGTGCTGGATTTAGTAGGGTAGGTGATGGAAGGATGGTGCCAGTAGCAGGATTCAGTATGGTATGTAGATGGTAGGATGGTGCCCAGTGCTGGATTTAGTATATGGTAGGTAGATGGTAGGATGTTGTCCAGTGCGGATTAGTATGGTAGGTAGATGGTAGGATGGTGCCAGTATGCAGTATTCATATGGTAGTATAAATGTGTAGCATGGTTCAGTGGCAGGATTCAGTATAATAGATAGACAGTAGGATAGTGCCAGTAGCAGGATTCAGTATGGTAAGTAAATGGTAGGAGGGTGCCATGTGGAAGTATTCCGTATGGTAGGTAGATGGTATTATGCTGCCAGTGACAGGATTCAGTATGGTGCTAGATGTTAGGATGGCGCCCTGTCTTGAATCAGTATGGTAGGATGGTGCCCAGTTCTATATCAGTATGGTAGGTAGATTGGTAGGATGGGCCAGTAGCAGGATTCGTATAGTAGATAGATGATAGGATGGGGCCGATGGCAGGATTCAGTATGGTAGGTAGATTAGGATGGGGGCCAGTGGCAGGATTCAGTATGGTAGGTAGATGGTAGGAGGTGCCCAGGGCTGGATTCAGTTATGGTAGGTAGATGGTAGGATGGTGCCAGTAGCAGGATTCAGTATGGTAGGTAGATGATAGGATGGTGCCAGCGGCAGGATTCAGTATGGTAGGTAGATGTTAGGATGGTGCCCAGTGCTGGATTCAGTATGGTAGGTAGATAGTAGGATGGTGCCAGTAGCAGATTCAGTATGGTAGGTAGATGATAGGATGGTGCCAGATGGCAGGGATTCAGTAGGGTGGTAGATGTTAGGATGGTGCCAGTGGCAGGATCAGTATGGTAGGTAGATGTTAGGATAGTGCCAGTGGCGGATTCATATGTAGAGTAGATGGTAGATGTGCACAGTGCTGAATTCAGTATGGTAGGTAGATGTAGGATGGTGCCAGTGGCAGGATTCAGTATGGTAGGTAGATGTTAGGATGGTGCCAGTGGCTGGATTCAGTATGGTAGGTAGATGGTAGTAGGTGCACAGTGCTGAATTCAGTATGGTAGGTAGATGGTAGGATGTGCCAGTCAGATTCAGTATGGTAGTAGATGTTAGGATGGTGCCAGTTGCAGGATTCAGTATGGTAGGTAGATGTTAGGATGGTGCCCAGTTCTGGATTAGTATGCTGGTAATGGTAGGATATTGCCAGTAGCAGGATTTATATGGTAGTGAGATTAGGATGATGCCAGTAGCAGGATCAGTATGGTAGGTAGATGATAGGATGGAGCCGTGTTGGATTCAGTATGGTAGGTAGATGGAGGTATTGCCCAGTACTAGTTTCAGTATGGTCGGTAGTATGTAGGATGTGCCCAGTGCTGGATTTAGTATGGTCGGTAGATGATAGGATGGTGCCCTGTGTTGGATTCAGTTATGGTAGTAATGGTAGGATGGTGCCCAGTGCTGGATTCAGTATTGGTAGGTAGATGGTAGGATGGTGCCCATTGCTGGATTATTATGGTAGGTAGATGGTAGGATGTGCCCAGTGCTGGATTCAGTTATGGTAGGTAGATGGAAGGATGGTGCAGTAGCAGGATTCAGTATGGTAGGTAGATGGTAGATGGTGCCGTGCTGGATTCAGTATGGTAGGTAGTGGTAGGATGGTGCCCAGTGCTGGATTCAGTATGGTAGGTAGATGGTAGGATGGTCCAGTGTTGGATTCAGTATGGTAGGTAGATGGAAGGATGTGCCAGTAGCAGGATTCATAGTAGGTAGAGATGGTAGGATGTTGCCCAGTGCTGATTTAGTATGGTAGGTAGATGGTAGGATGGTGCCAGTGCTGGATTCAGTATGGTAGGTAGATGGTAGGATGGTGCCCAGTGCTGGATTCAGTATGGTAGGTACGTAGATGGTAGGATGGTGCCCAGTGCTGGATTTAGTATGGTAGTAGATGGAAGGATGGTGCCAGTAGCAGGATTCAGTATGGTAGGTAGATGGTAGGATGGTGGCCCAGTGCTGGATTTATTATGGTAGGTAGATGGTAGGATGTTGTCCAGTGCTGGATTTAGTATGGTAGGTAGATGGTAGGATGGTGCCAGTAGCAGTATTCAATATGGTAGGTAGATGGTAGGATGGTGCCCAGTGCTGGATTCAGTATGGAAGGTAGATGTTAGGAATGATGCCCAGTGCTGGATTTAGTATGGTAGGTGGATGGTAGGATGTTGCCCAGTGCTGGATTTAGTATGGTAGGTAGATGGAAGGATGGTGCCAGTAGCAGGATTCAGTATGGTAGGTAGATGGTAGGATGGTGCTAGTAGCAGGATTCAGTATGGTAGGTGATGGTAGGATGGTGGCAGTGGCAGGATTCAGTATGGTAGGTAGATGGTAGGATGGTGCCCAGTGCTGGGTTTAATATGGTAGGTAGATGGTAGGATGGTGCCAGTAGCAGGATTCAGTATGGTAGGAAGATGGTAGGATGGTGCCAGTAGCAGGATTCAGTATGGTAGGAAGATGGTAGGATGGTGCCAGCAGCAGGATTCAGTATGGTTAGATGGTAGGATGGTGCCAGTAGCAGGACTCAGTATGGTAGGAAGATGGTAGGATGGTGCCAGTCAGGATTCAGTATGGTAGGAAGATGGTAGGATGGTGCCAGCAGCAGAGGATTCAGTATGGTGTAGATGGTAGGATGGTGCCCAGTGCTGGATTCAGTATGGTAGGTAGATGGTAGGATGGTGCCCAGTGCTGGATTCAGTATGGTAGGTAGATGGAAGGATGGTGCCAGTAGCAGGATTTAGTATGGTAGGTAGATAGTAGGATGGTTCCAGTAGCAGGATTCAGTATGGTAGGTAGATGGTAGGATGGTGCCCAGTGCTGGATTCAGTATGGTAGGTAGATGGTAGGATGGTGCCCAGTGCTGGATTCAGTATGGTAGGTAGATGGTAAGGATGGTGCCCAGTGCTGGATTCAGTATGGTAGGTAGATGGAAGGATGGTGCCAGTAGCAGGATTTAGTATGGTAGGTAGATGGTAGGATGGTGCCAGTAGCAGATTCAGTATGGTAGGTAGATGGTAGGATGGTGCCCAGTGCTGGATTCAGTATGGTAGGTAGATGGAGATGGTGCCAGTAGCAGGATTCAGTATGGTAGGTAGATGGTAGGATGGTGCCCAGTGCTGGATTCAGTATGGTAAGGTAGATGGAAGGATGGTGCCAGTAGCAGGATTCAGTATGGTAGGTAGATGGTAGGATGGTGCCCAGTGCTGGATTCAGTATGGTAGGTAGAGGAAGGATGGTGCCAGTGACAGGATTCAGTATGGTAGGTAGATGTTAGAATGGTGCCCAGTGCTGGATTCAGTATGGTAGGTAGATGGTAGGATGGTGCCCAGTGCTGGATTCAGTATGGTAGGAGATGGTAGGATGGTGCCCAGTGCTGGATTCAGTATGGTAGGTAGATAGTATGGTAGGTAGATGTAGGATGGTGCCCAGTGATGGACTCAGTATGGTAGGTAGATGGAAGGATGGTGCCAGTAGCAGGATTCAGTATGGTAGGTAGATAGTAGGATGGTGCCCAGTGCTGGATTCAGTATGGTAGGTAGATGGTAGGATGGTGCCCATGCTGGATGACATAATATGTTTTATAGTGAGGAGGTAGGATAGTGCCGTGCTAAAGGGGGTAAGGTGTAGGTTACCAGTGCATTTTGGTTGGTCGTATTATATGCATGGCATGTTAGATCTTGGCACACTATAGGTTGCCAGCTGCTCCCAGTGGCCAGGAGAGGGGCACAGATGTTTGTCCTGCAGAGAAACCTGCACAGAACACAGGATGGGGTTCCCTCTGATCCAGTACATTGCAGATATTGTCACTAAAACAGCAGTCGCACTGCATCTGGGAAGCTCTCATTGTGCAGGGCGGCCCTATAGCTTGACGTTCAGTATAAGGGGATCATAAAATGTCCATTAAAGGGAATAAAGAAGATGACCGCGAGATCCAAAGATTTCCCCTCTTGATACCAAAGATTTTTTCATTGCTAATGAGGATACCTCCAGTACATAATACAGGGACTTCCCTACTATATCGCAAATACAAAGCTTCAATGTCCATAAACCAAATGCTAGTGCAGCAATACATGAAACCTTCCTTATGTGATCATTCTATTGGCCATGCATGGGGCTCTGAGGCCACGATAGAAAGTGTTCTGTCCCCCCCCCCCCCCCCCATTCCTTTCTCCATTATCATTGTATACGGTTCATTATGCATCCTTATTGCTGTCACAGAAAGCAAGGCATCCTTCATCCTGCAGGGAAGATAAATGTCCATCCTGTATTCTGCACATTGAGGATGTAGAAAGTCTAAACCCAGGGATTGTGCGTGAATGTTGACAAAACCTGATAACATTGTATGTAGAATTGGAAAGCCCTGGATTTTCTGTTGTTTAGTATTGTTTGATGGAGCATCCATTGCACCAGTGTTGCTCACTGCCTGGAATGATATTCAGCTACTTGTATTTATTTATATTACTAATTACATCATTTTCACCTGTTTCTATTGGTCATTGTCTGGAATGATATTCAAATACTTGCATGACATTTCCACCTGCTTCCAATCTCAATGTTTCAGAATACTATAGTCACACACATGTACTGTAGATGTCCAGAACCAGTCATACATGTGTATGAATATCAAGGTCACTGGTAGACCCTTTAAGAATATCTGGCTTGTAATACAGAACTGATGTATCCAATAAAATTAGCAACATTTGATTTGAGACTTGTTATTATGTACCAGCAAGCCTGACCCCAGTATTCCCTCGTATGTCATACATAGTCATTTCCACTAGTAGGCACGGCAAGAGTTTTCTTACTTTAATTGTGATTTTATACATTGATGAGACAACGTGTTAACTGAATAGTGCGATTAAACATACATTACTTTAATGGCTGACAATGGTTTGGCTTTCCAAAGTTCTTTATTTATTTAAAGTTGGAACTAAATGTTCAAAATGAGAAAAACTAAATATGCAGAAAGCTCTATTCTGAGGACCTGCACTTTTTGATCTGTTTAAGAGATACTTTATCTTAATGTGCTTCCCGGTAAAAGACTGGATAATGCACAAGGGTTAATTCATTAAAGGGCATGTCAAACCCCCAAAATTACACTAGATATTCTGATAGATATGCCTGATCCCTGCATCAGATACAAGCAAACACCTTTCCCTTCCAGGTTAAACCGGAGTCACAGTTGTGATGTATGTTGTCACAGCCATTGACTAATTAGTTACCTGGACGCTTGTCCATTGAGAGCAGTGGAAACCTTATCTGAGCATGTGTGAAAGCTCTGAGCTTTCTCTGCTCTCAGTTGATTGCCTGCATTGATTGTGCTGAATAACTAGCTTAGTGTGCAGTAAGGGACAGTGTGAGTATAGCTATCTTAAGGTTTTAGGGCTTCTCTATCAGAATATCAAATGACATTTTGGGGATGGACATGCCTTTAACGTGCCATTTGAAGCCTTCCTCTGAATCAACTGTTTGGTAGGTTAATGGGTGGTCTACAAAGGTTGGCATGATAGACATAACTATGTAAATAATTATGCAGAAATCGTCTCCAATCAGTCAGCTTCTGCATAATGAGCTATCCATATTACTGATTTTCCTGAAGGCACAGAGAGCATTTTTTACCTTGCATAGCTTAGGAAAAAAATGTGTTCTTAGGTTCCAACCCTTTAGGATTCTGTTAATATATATATATATATATATGTAACAACTCCAACTGTTACATAAATTGGTCCTACATTCATGGAATCCTATAGTCCACCCAAAGAAAGTCACTCATATCTTTAAATTTAAAGTAGTTAGTGCTTTTCTTTGGATAGAAACATGGGTTCAGGCAGTCAAGCAGTTGCAGATCACTAAAGCATAAAAAGAACAGTGTGTAGCTTGCACCAGCCAAACAGGCGTTGCTGGAAACATTTATTGACTTAAATTGTTGAAAGGCTCATTGTTCCCAAACTGTACGTACGTGCAACTGTCCCTAACTGTGAAAGTAAAAGTGTGTTTGTATCGATATATATAATTATAATTGAAGGTTGATCAGTGTTAACTACTGGTAAAAGGATTAGAGGATTTAAATAACTAACAACAATAGGTACCAATGTATTGGCATACTCAGGGCTCGTACACACGCATGATTTGCGTCCGGACCCGTGACCCCCGACGGCTACACACGCTGAACGGACGTTTCGGCCAAGAATCGTCCTTGTGTATGCGTTCAGTCGGGGGCCGTTCATTGATCTGCCCGTCGTGTGTAGCCGTCGGCGTTGAGGGTTGAGGGTCATGCACATATTGACCGTGTGTACGAACCTTAAGCCTAGAAAAGTAATTTAAAGGAAAGCTAAAACTACAGATAGCTGCATGTTTCTGTGCCATTTACTGAAAAGAGCTTTCAGACCTTTCTAACTAGCCAGGATTATGTCTCTAGCTTCTCTGGATCTCAAGTTATAGGCTAGATAAGTTACACTTTCCAGACCTCCCTGTGTTATAAGCTGCGTCATAAACCCCACTGCTCAAAATTAAAAGCTAATTACAGACATGCTGCAATTCTCTGTCCTTTCCTCTACCTGTGGACACCTTAGTGAGAAAAAAAATTATGCTTGTCGATAGCTTTTAAAATGTTTTAGACCTTTGGGACAGGCCTTATGATGCAGCTGATGATGCTTTGTCCCAGCAGTGGGCATGCTCCAGCCTTAAACCTAAAGGCAGAACCCAAGTGCTGGTGATGTCACAGCTCACAGTACTAGCAGGAAAAAACACCCTTTATCATGCTGTAACTTTAGATAGACTGCAGCTAGAAGCATGATCCTGGAGTCACTTTAATGATAATAGTGTGCTCTTTTCATGGAGACCACAGTTCCTTTCTAATTATGCAGCTTTCTGGCTTTTACAGAGTGAGTGAAAGAGTTGCACATGGTCAGTGAATTCTATATCCCCATATCCTCTCCCCCACAATCGTGTGCCATCAGACACAACTGCAAGAGTTACTATATAATGGAGTGGGCTAACCACGGTGCTAATTTTCCTGATTATACAGGAAGCTTATACAAGCTTTTAAAATATTTATTTTTCCATTATAAGAAATAATTTGTCTCATATTAGTTTACTCCAAATCTTCTTTATAACTACAAAGATTATAATTTTCAGCAATTTTATTCATTAGCATTTACCTAGTGAATAACCATTCTATCCAATTGGAGAAGTAGCTGTTCTGTGAAATTATAATTACATTTATATATGGGAGGAATGGGTGGGCGCATTTTATTTTTAGTACCACCAGGTGGCAGATTTTTCTCAAGCTTTCCTATTGTGACCAACAGTCTATGTCTAAGGGTGAGGAAAGTCAGTGCAAAATTGGGCATTTTTTAATGCCATAAAACACTTATACAGTGAGTGTATAAAAGAGGAGCCAACAAAGGTAGAGGTAATGTAGTATTACAATAAATTATGACACAACACTCAAGGGAACGGGCACGATACGCTGTCATATAAAAATCCCCAAAATAATATTTCAGAAACTGAACCAAATCACCCTAACATGGTGACTAATATAAATGAATTTTATTATATGAAATATATTCATACTTAAAGGGCATGTCCACCCCTAAAACTAACATTTAACCCATTACTGGCCTCACTGTGTAGTGTTCAAAAATCCTTACCGTACATGGTTCTACTGCAGTCACTGTTCAAAGTCCGAAAAAGAGTAGGAGGTGTCTGTGTGTCATCTGGTTCCTGCCACTTCCTTGTCCTCCTGGAAGACTGGCATGCGCATGGGAGCCCCTCTTTGTGTATGAATGACCGGTCAAGATACAGTAATATCTGCTATTAGCTTTAACTGTTCCTCTCTCAATCCACATCATTGGTTCCTAGGGTCCTGTTGACATCTTTGAGACGTTAACAGTAAATTAAATTTAGCTGAATCCAGTCCCTTGAAAGGAAAACAGTTGCTTTCTATAAAAAGCCTTTTGTAATTGAATGACTATGACAATCTAATTTGTCCCTACTGGTTCATTTTAGGTTTGCTTTCTTACATTGGAACGTTGCAGTCTAAATCATTTTGTCTTTAAAGACGTGTAACTTTACGGGTAGATTGTAAATTCAAACTGCTGCTGTAGGAGCCATTGCTATAAGGTAGGTGGGAGGTGGAGGCAGAGGTGGGCAGGGAAAAACAAGGTACAGGTAATAACTGTTCCATTGTAACTGTCAACGTATAGACTGCTAGTCACATTCTACAGAAATGTATTGGTTTGGAAAGTTGCCCAAATGGAAAGTTTAAAGGGACACTATACTGAAAAAATGACTTTGCCTCATCTTAATCTGTAATTTGATACATGTAAGTAGCACTTATTTGCATGTGTTGCTGCATGCCTTCAATCCAGCACACATTTTGTTTAGGAGCAGTATCCCCCCCTCCCTCTTTTAACCACACCCACTTCTATCTGACCTGACTTTTCCCCCACAAACCAACTGTCAAGCCTGCACACAGCATCCAGCATTTCAACTTTCAAAACTCTGTCATCATTCCAGCTACAGTAAAACTACTCACAGAAGGAACTTGATTGACAGCTGAAATATAAGAAGTTTTAGATTGGATATCTAAAGAAATAGGGGGCAGATCAACAAATAAAGGATACAGTGGTGGTTGGAAAGAATTATTATTTCCAGTTATGGTCAATTTAAAATAACCCATTTTTCGGTATAGATGGCCTTTAATATCAAACTTTGAGAATTTAAAGGAACAGTATAGCGCCACATTTCTTTTCAAATTAGTACATAGGAGTCTTTTTCCTTAAAATATCTGGAATCTAAAAATAAGTACAAGTCAAAATGAAAATCTAAATGTAAAAAAAAAGAAAAAAGAACAGGGGCAGCATTAATAAAGGAGAGATCATGTCATTTCAACCTTGTTAATTTGACTTGATTTATTACAGTGTGAACATTGTTCTTACTATTCCGGTGAAACTGGTAGATCGCAGTGTTCGCTACTAAATTATCTTGTAACGTCTGGGGAGAATGAAACTCTTTATTAGTACATTTTATTTCTCCATTGTATAGGTCTGATAGAAATGTTTATAATCTTATATATTTCTCCACTTTGCCTTTTATAAAGATGGTTTTATCTTTAGTTACTTTGGAATAGGCCCCGCTATGTGCAAAAAGAGGGCAATGCCTTTTGCACAGTGTTCAAGTCTTTCTGTTTTCAGCTGTTATTTAGTTTAAAGGGCAACTCCACCCTCATAATGACATCTTTTAGAATGAATGGCCTCTTTAAAATATGTTGATATATCATAGTTTGTCCTATGAATTCATTACTGTATGCCTGCTATGCTTCTGGATGCCTCATGGAAACTGAGCAATTTAGAAACCTGTACTGAGCATTTACTGAGCCTGGGCATGCTTAGAAGAGGCAGACAGGGGATTAACATTCAGTCATTGGCTGTAAATTAATGATAGCCTCTGACAGTTGATAACTGGAAGAACCAGGAAGCAGAAACAGGGGCAACAGGACATTGTGCAGGATTTCAGGTTAGACTTATATATTTCACATTTCAAACTATTACCGTTTAGGGTTTGGGGGGATGATTTACCTGTATGTAAGTTTTCATTTTGGGTCTGGACTAGCTCTTTAAAACACGCCTCCAGAGCCCTGCATAGACACAACAATCATTTGCATGAACAGCTCATTAAGCGGGAGGCTTCTGATTGGAGAAGTCTTGTGAATAATGCATTAACCTTTGGATTTCATGCATGACAGTGATTTAGTCTGCCATAAGAGCACCAAATACTTTTTTTAAACCACTGTGAACCAAATAACTATAGAGACATTACCACATTCTTTAGGACTGCACTGCATGGGGATTTTATTTATTTAGAACATTTAACATTTCTTCAATATATCTATTGGTAAAAGCTGATCATTTAGTTACACCAGGGGTTTCCTGAAATGCTGCACCCGTTACAACTGCAAAACGTATTAAAGTCAGTGGGCCATATTTATAAAGCCCCGGTATCGCTTTTTAGCGTTACCGCAACTTTAACGATTGGTTTAACAATCGTAAATTTACGATACCGATCCTAAATCTATGATAACGAAATCGTAGATTTACGATCCCCATAGAATACCATTGCGGTAGTTTTCTACCGCACGGTATTCTACAATCGCGATCATACATTCACGACGCAATCGTAAATTAACTAATCTGTGGAAACGCTAAAAAGCGATACCGCAGCTTTATAAATATGGCCCAGTGGGAGGCAAAATTTCTCTGTTGTGGCTGCAAATACAAAACAAGAAATGGAAACTTTGCAGTTCATTGTCCAGCCAACTTCAATGGCAGAAAGGAATACCATACAGTATAACAGCAGATAGACCTCGGAGACAAAGATGAATTTACTGACTGTTAGAGATGACCGGATTGCAGATCTGAACCCGTTTCTGTGGCGGATTTCCAAGATCTGTGGAATGCGTATCTCGTGGATTTTCCATAATTCTGTAATTTTTTTCAAACGGCCATCTCTAGTTACAATTAGATTCCAGAAAGCATACCAATCAGATTATTTCTGAAAGAATCTGATTGTAACTAATTCTGGTTGGATACAATCAAATTATTTCAGAAGGAATCTGATTGGTATACTAACCAATTAGATTATTTTTCAGGCAGAATTGGTTACAATAAAATTCTTTCAGAAAGAATCTGATTGTCTGTTCTCCAGACCATTTCCCAGGTCCCAGAGCTATGTACAGTAAGTTATCATTTATATTTTACCTTTTATTTAGGCAAATCTGTGCGGATTTTTTTCTCCCATTGACTTAAATTACCTTTTCCACGAATCCGAACGGATTTTAGCAGTTTCGCCCATCTCTACTGACTGTACGTTTCGCTAGAGACAAGAACAAAGGCAGTAAATGCATTTACCTGCTTTGTTATCTTTGGTGGCTAATGTGCTGATTGCTGCTTTAAAATAATTAAAGTCCCTAAAGTTATAGATTCAGGTTCTACATCTGCAAAATGTACTACATCTTAAACTGCAGAGCAACAGCTTTCAAAGTCTTTTTAGTGGCTTACATATTAATATTTAGACATCAGTGTATAAACTAACATGGATCTCTTCTCCTGCTTCTTTGGTGAATTACACTGAGCATGCCTAAATCAGTGACTTGGGGAGGAGGTGGGTTTAAAAGTTACTCACACTGGTGTGTTTTTGATTAGGAATTTTCCTGAAAGGTTGGAGAGGTTATTTAGCAGTTTCTCTGTTTAAAATTGTTCTTCATATTAATTTAGGATTTCTATTGTCTCCATGGGAGAATCTCTTCTGTTATTTTTTACTTTCTGTCCAAATCATTGCATAATTTTAAGTACTTAATGTACATAATGCAAAAAAAGGTCTCTAAATGAATATGCCCTTTAGCAGGTTCCCTTTGTTTAGGGCACTGCCAAAATTTCCGATAAACCTTAATTCTACAATTCATAACTCCATAAGGTGCAATCACAGATAACTTAATACGTGCTATACAAAATAATTGTCATTTTTATTATTTAAAATGGAAAATTCCAGCTATATAAAGTATGTTTAGGTGTACGCCATTTGTATTGTGGATTTAGAAGCAATAAGTTGTGCTTTATTAAAAGTCCAAGGCTTAATGGCTGACTGCCACCCTCCCATCTCCATCAAGGTTTCCCTCATTACAGCAGGAAAGGAGATTCTGTCATGATCCTGTTGAAAATGTGCATATTCTGTCACCTCCTGGAGCGACCTACAGTGCTGATAGTTCCATGTCTAAGCCTCTATGGAAATCCTCTTATGCAATCACAGTTCAACATGTAATCTGACAGAATGGACCTTCTGGAGATGTCATTTGTTTTCTCCTAGACTATTTCCTTGTGATCCTGAGATGAATGAGGGAATTATGTAGGACCAGATTTAACACGAGGACCAAGATAAAGCTGCCCTATACATACTTAACTGTGATTGACATGCATGGTGAGACTGACACCTCAGTAATGCTGTATAACTCTGCTAAGCCCCTAAGTCCAGTAGAGATAGCTGGACGGTACTGCAGCTTGTATTGCAGGTCAGGTGATGGTAGAAATTACTACAGGTCAGGTGCTGGTAGAAAGTACTGCAGGTCAGATGCTGGTAGAAAGTACTACAGGTCAGATGTTGGTTGAAAGTACTCCAGGTCAGATGCTGGTAGAAAGTACTGCAGGTCAGGTGCTGGTAGAAAGTATAATAGGTCAGATTCTGGTGGTAAGTACTGCAGCTCAGGTGATGGTAGAAAGTACTGCAGGTCAGCTGCTGGTAGAAAGTACTGTGGGTGACATGCTGGTAGAAAGTAGGTAGAAAGTACTGCAGGTCAGGTGCTGGTAGAAAATAGTGCAGTTCAGGGGCTGGTAGAAAGTACTGCGGGTGAGATGCTGATAGAAAGTACTGCAGCTCAGGTGATGGTAGAAAGTACTGCAGGTCAAGTGCTGTTAGAAAGTACTACAGGTCAGATGCTGGTAGAAAGTACTGGAGGTCAGGTTCTGGTAGAAAGTACTGCAGCTCAGGTTCTGGTAGAATGTACTGCAGCTCAGGTGCTGGTAGAAAGTACTGTGGGTGAGATGCTGGTAATAAGTACTTCGGGTCAGTTTCTGGTAGAAAGTACTGCAGGTCAGGTGCTGGTAGAAAGTACTGCAGATCAGGTACTGGTAGAAAGTACTGCAGGTCAGATCCTGGTAGAAAGTACTGCGGGTCAGGTGATGGCAGAAAGTACTGCAAAGTTAGGTGATGGTAGAAAGAACTGTGGATCAGGTGATGGTAGAAATTACTGCGGATCAGGTGATGGTAGAAATTACTGCAGGTCAGGTGCTGCTGTGGGTCAGATGCTGGTAAAAAGTACTGCGTGTCAGGTGATGGCAGAAAGAACTGCAAAGTTAGGTGATAGTAGAAAGTACTGCGGGTCAGGGGATGGTAGAAAGTACTGCAGGTCAGGTGCTGGTAGAAAGTACTGTGGGTGAGATGCTGGTAATAAGTACTGCGGGTCAGGTTCTGGTAGGAAGTACTGCAGGTCAGGTGCTGGTAGAAAGTACTGCAGATCAGGTACTGGTAGAAAGTACTGCAGGTCAGATCCTGGTAGAAAGTACTACGGGTCAGGTGATGGCAGAAAGTACTGCAAAGTTAGGCCATGGTAGAAAGAACTGTGGATCAGGTGATGTTAGAAAGTACTGCAGGTCAGGTGCTGCTGTGGGTCAGATCCTGGTAAAAAGTACTACGGGTCAGGTGATGGCAGAAAGAACTGCAAAGTTAGGTGATAGTAGAAAGTACTGTGGGTCAGGTGATGGTATAAAGTACTGCAGATCAGAAAGCTCAATGATAGACATATACACAGACAGCACAATCATAGACATATATACAGACAGCACAATGATAGACATATACACAGACAGCACAATCATAGACATATATACAGACAGCACAATCATAGACATATACACAGACAATATGATAAACATATACTCAGACAATATGATAAACATATACACAGACATGATAGACATATACACAGACAGCACAATGATAGACATATACACAGGCAGCCCAATGATATACATATACACAGGCAGCCCAATGATATACATATACACAGGCAGCGCAATGATAGACATATACACAGGCAGCGCAATGATAGACATATACACAGACAGCACAATGATAGACATATACACAGACAGCGCAATGATAGACATATACACAGACAGCACAATGATAGACATATACACAGACAGCACAATGATATACATATACACAGACAGCACAATGATAGACATATACACAGACAGCACAATGATAGACATACACAGACAGCACAATGATAGTCATACACAGACAGCACAATGATAGACATACACAGACAGCACAATGATAGTCATACACAGACAGCACAATGATGATAGACATATACACAGACAGCACAATGATAGACATTTACACAGACACGCAATGATATTACATTACACAGACAGCACAATGATAGACATATACACAGACAGCACAATATAGACATATACACAGACAGCGCAATGATAGATATTACACAGACAGCACAATGATAGACAATCTACACAGACAGACAATGATGACATATACACAGACAGCACAATGATAGACATATACACGACAGCGCAATGATAGACATATACACAGACAGCGCAATGATAGACATATACACAGACAGCACAATGCATAGACCATATACACAGACAGCACAATGATAGACATATACACAGACAGCACAATGATAGACATTACACAGACAGCACAAGATAGACATATACAAGACAGCACAATCGATAGAACATATACACAGACAGCGCAATGTAGACATATACACAGACAGCACAATTGATAACAAAGACAGACACAATGATAGACATACACAGACAGCACAATGATAGACATACACAGACAGCACAATGAAGAAATACACAGACAGCGCAATGATAGACATACACAGACAGCACAATGATAGACTATAAACAGACAGCACAATGACAGAACATTACACAGACAGCACAATGATAGACATATACAACAGACAGACAATGATAGACATATACACAGACCAGCACAATGATAGACATATACACAGCAGCACAATGATAGACATATACACAGACAGCACAATGATGACATATACACAGACAGCGAATGATATTCATATACACAGACAGCAAATGATAGACATATACACAGACAGCACAATGATAGACATATCACAGACAGCACAATGATAGACATATACACAGACAGCGCAATGATAGACATATACAGACAGCGCATGATGACATTACACAGGCCGCACAATGATAGACAATACAAGGACAGCACAATGAAGACATATACACAGGCAGCACAATGATAGACATATACACAGACAGCACAATCATAGACATATACACAGACAGCACAATCATAGACATATACACAGACAGCACAATGATAGACATATACACAGAAGCACAATGTAGACATATACACAGACAGCGCAATGATAGTCATATACACAGACAGCACAATGATAGACATATACACAGACAGCACAATGATAGTCATATACACAGACAGCGCAATGATAGTCATAACACAGACAGCACAATGATAGTCATTATCACAGACAGCACAATGATAGTCATATACACAGACAGCGCAATGATAGTCATATACACAACAGCGCAATGATAGACATATACACAGACAGCGCAATGATAGACATATACACAGACAGCACAATGATAGACATATACACAGACAGCACAATGATAGACATATACACAGACAGCGCCAATGATAGTCATATACACAGACAGCACAATGATAGACATATACACAGACAGCACAATGATAGACATATACACAGACAGCACAATGATAGACATATACACAGACAGCACAATGATAGACATATACACAGACAGCACAATGATAGACATATACACAGACAGCACAATGATAGACAATACACAGACAGCGCAATGATAGTCATATACACAGACAGCACAATGATAGACATATACACAGACAGCACAATGATAGACATATACACAGACAGCACAATGATAGACATATACACAGACAGCACAATGATAGACATATACACAGACAGCACATGATAGACATATACACAGACAGCACAATGATAGACATATACACAGACAGCACAATGATAGACATATACACAGACAGCACAATGATAGACATATACACAGACAGCACAATGATGAAACCAGACAGCCAATGTAGCATATACACAGACAGACAAGATAGACTATACACAGACAGCACAATGATAGACATCACAGACAGCACAATGATAGCATATCACAGACAGCACAATGATAGACATATACACAGAGCACATGATAGACATATACCAACAGCACAATGATAGCATAACCAGACAGCCAATGATAGACATATACACAGACAGCGCAATGATAGTCATATACACAGACAGCACAATGATAGTCATATACACAGACAGCACCAATGATAGTCATATACACAGACAGCACAATGATAGACATATACACAGACAGCACAATGATAGACATATACACAGACAGCGCATGATAGCATGCACTGATATCATATACACAGACAGCACAATGATAGTCATATACACAGACAGCACAATGATAGACATATACACAGACAGCGCAATGTAGCATCGACACAGACAGCACAATGATAGTCATATACACAGACAGCACATGATGTCATCAGACAGCACATGATAGAATATACACAGACAGCACAATGATAGACATATACACAGACAGCAATGATAGTATACACACACAATAGACATATACACAGTACAGCACAATGATAGACATATACAAGACAGCACAATGATGAATATACACAGACAGCGCAATGATAGACATATACACAGACAGCGCAATGATAGACATATACACAGACAGCACAATGATAGACATACACAGACAGCACAATGATAGACATATACACAGACAGCACAATGATAGACATATACACAGACAGCACAATGATAGACATATACACAGACAGCGCAATGATAGACATATACAGACAGCGCCAATGATAGTACATATACACAGACAGGCAATGATAGACATATACACAGACAGCACAATGATAGACATATACACAGACAGCGCAATGATAGACATATACACAGACAGCGCAATGATAGACATATATACAGACAGCGCAATGATAGACATATACACAGACAGCGCAGATAGACATTACACAGACAGCGCAATGATAGACATTACACAGACAGCGCAATGAAGACATATACACAGACAGCGCAATGATAGACATATACACAGACAGCGCAATGATAGACATAATACACAGACAGCACAATGATAGACATATACACAGACAGCCACAATGATAGACATATACACAGACAGCACAATGATGACATATACACGACAGCACAATGAATAGACATATACACAGACAGCACAATGATAGAATATACACAGCAGCGCAATGATAGACATATACACAGACACGCTATGATAGACATATACACAGACAGCACAATGATAGCATATACACAGACAGCACAATGATAGACATACACAGACAGCACAATGATAGACATATACACAGACAGCACAATGATAGACATATACACAGACAGCACAATGATAGACATATACACAGACAGCACAATGATAGACATATACACAGACAACAATGATAGTCATATACAAGACAGCGCAATGATAGACATATACACAGACAGCACAATGATAGACATATACACGACAGCACAATGATAGACTATACACAGACAGCGCAAATAGACATAATACGACAGCGCAATGACATAATATACACAGGCAGCGCAATGATAGACAATACACAGACAGCGCAATGATAGACATATACACAGACAGCGCAATGAAGACATAACACGACAGCACAATGATAGACATATACACAGACAGCCAATGAACATATACACAGACAGCACAATGATAGTCATATACACAGACAGCGCAATGATAGACATATACCAGACAGCGCAATGATAGACATATATACAGACAGCACAATGATAGTCATATACACAGACAGCACAATGATAGACATATACACAGACAGCGCAATGATAGACATATACACAGACAGCACAATGATAGACATATACACAGACATGATAGACAAAATAGACAGTACAATGATAGACATATATACAGACAGCACAATGATAGTCATATACACAGACAGACACAATGATAGACATATACACAGACAGCGCAATGATAGACATATACACAGACAGCACAATGATAGACATATACACAGACAGCACAATGAAGACATATACACAGAATGATAGACAAATAGACAGTACAATGATAGACATACACAGACAGCACAATGATAGACATATACACAGACAGCACAATGATAGACATAACACAGACAGCACAATGATAGACATATACACAGACAGCACAATGATAGACATATACCAAGACATGATGAACACATAGACAGTCAATGATAGACATACAAGACAGCACATGATAGACATATACACAGACAGCACAATGATAGACATATACACAGACAGCACAATGATAGACATATACACAGACAGCACAATGATAGACATATACACAGACAGCACAATGATAGACATATACACAGACAGCGCAATGATAGACATATATACAGACAGCACAATGATAGACATATAACAGACAGCACAATGATAGACATATACACAGACAGACAATGATAGACATATATACGAGAGCACAATGATAGACATATAACAGCAGCACAATGATAGACATATACACAGCAGCACAATGATAGACATATACACAGGCAGCGCAATGATAGACATAACACAGACAGCAGCAATGATAGACATATACACAGACAGCGCAATGATAGACATATACACAGGCAGCGCAATGATAGACATATACACAGGCAGCGCAATGATAGACATATACACAGACAGCGCAATGATAGACATATAAACAGACAGCACAATGATAGACATATACACAGACAGCACAATGATAAACATATACACAGGCAGCGCAATGATAGACATATACACAGGCAGCGCAATGATAGACATATACACAGACAGCGCAATGATAGACTATACACAGACAGCGCAATGATAGCATATACACAGACCAGCAATGATAGACATATACACAGACAGCCAATGATAGACATATACACAGACAGCGCAAGAAGCATATACAGACAGCGCAATGATAGACAATTACACAGACAGCGCAATGATAGACATATACACAGACAGCGCAATGATAGACATATACACAGACAGCGCACATGATAGACATAACACAGGACAGCACACTGATAGACATATACACAGGACAGCGCAATGATAGACATATACAACCGACAGCGCAATGATAGGACATATACACAGACAGCGCAATGATAGACATATACACAGACAGCGCACATGATATAGACATATACACAGACAGACAATGATAGACAAACACAGACAGCACCTGATAGACATATACACAGACAGCACAATGATAACATATACACAGACAGACAATGATAGAGATTACACAGAAGCACAATGATAGACATATACACAGACAGCGCAATGATAGAGATATACAACAGACAGCACACAAGATAGACATATACACAGACAGCACAATGATAGACAATACACAGACAGCACAATGATAGTCATTACACAGACGCACAATGATAGACAATATACACAGGACAGCACAATGATAGACATATACACCAGACAGACAATGTAGTCATAACACAGACAGCACAATGATAGAAATATACACAGACAGCACAATGATAGACATATACACAGACAGCACAATGATAGACATATACACAGGCAGCGCAATGATAGACATATACACAGACAGCACAATGATAGACATTTACACAGACAGCGCAATGATAGTCATATACACAGACAGCCCAATGATAGACATATATACAGACAGCACAATGATAGACATATACACAGACAGCACAATGATAGACATATACAAGACAGACAATGAGAGACATTATACACAGACAGCGCAATGATAGACATTACACAGGACAGCGCAATGATAGACATATAAACAGACAGCGCAATGATAGACATATACACAGACAGCGCAATGATAGCATATACACAGACAAGCGCCATGATAGACATTATCACAGACAGCGCAAATGATAGACATATACACAGACAGCGCACAATGATGACATATACACCAGACAGCAAAGATAGACATATACACAGACAGCACAATGATAGACATATACACAGACAGCGCAATGATAGACATATACACAGACAGCACAATGATAGACATATACACAGACAGCGCAATGATAGACATATACACAGACAGCACAATGATAGTCATATACACAGACAGCACAATGATAGACATATACAGACAGCACAATGATAGACATATACACAGACAGCACAATGATAGTCATATACACAGACAGCACAATGATAGACATATACACAGCAGCACAATGATAGACATATACACAGACAGCACAATGATAGACATATACACAGACAGCACAATGATAGACATATACACAGACAGCACAATGATAGACATATACACAGACAGCACACTGATAGACATATACACAGACAGCACGAATGATAGACATATACACAGACAGCACAATGATAGTCATATACACAGACAGCACAATGATAGACATATACACAGACAGCACAATGATAGTCATATACACAGACAGCGCACAATAGAGAACATATACACAGACAGCGCAATGCATAGACATATAGACAGACAGCGCAAATGATAGACATATACACAGACAGCGCAATGATAGAAATATAGACAGACAGCCAGAGACATAACACAGACAGACGCAATGATAGACATATACACAGGACAGCGCAATGATAGACATATACACAGACCGCGCAATGATAGACATATACACAGACAGCGCAATGATGATAGACATATAACAATACAACGCGCAATGATGACATATACACAGACAGCGCAATGATAGACATATTACACAAGAAAGCGCAATGATAGACATATAAACAGACAGCGCACAAGTAGACATTACACAGTAGCGCATGATAGACATATACACAGACAGCACAATGATAGACATATACACAGACAGCACAATGATAGTCATATAACAGACAGCACAATGATAGACATATACACAGACAGGCACAGATAGACATATACACAGACAGCACACATGATAGACATCTACAAAGACAGCACATGATAGACCAATACACAGACAGACAATGATAGACATATACACAGACAGCACAATGATAGACATATACACAGACAGCACAATGATAGACAGCACAATGATAGACATATACACAGACAGCCAATGATAGTCATATACACAGACAGCGCAATGATAGACATATACACAGACAGCGCAATGATAGACATATACACAGACAGCGCAATGATAGACATATACACAGACAGCACAATGATAGACAATACACAGGCAGCACAATGATAGACATATACACAGACAGCACAATGATAGACATATACACAGACAGCACAATGATAGACATATACACAGACAGCACATGATAGACATATACACAGACAGCACAATGATAGACATATACACAGACAGCGCAATGATAGACATATACGACAGACAGCGCAATGATAGACATATACACAGACAGCGCAATGATAGTCATATACACAGACAGCGCAATGATAGACATATACACAGACAGCACAATGATAGACATATACACAGACAGACAATGATAGACATATAGAACGACAGCACATGATGACATATACACAGACAGCACAATGATAGACATATACACAGACAGCACAATGATAGACATATTACACAGACAGCGCAATGATAGACATATACCAGACAGCGCATGATAGACAATACACAGACAGCCAATGTAGTCATATACACAGACAGCGCAATGATAGACATATCACAGACAGCGCAATGATAGTCATATACACGACAGCGAATGATAGACATATACACAGACAGACAATGATAGCAATACACAGACAGCGCACATGATAGACATATACACAGACAGCGCAATGATGACATATACACGAAAGCCACAATGATAACATATACAACAAGCCCAATGATAGACATATACACAGACAGCACAATGATAGACTATACACAGACAGCACAATGATAGACATTACACAGACAGCAACAATGATAGACATATACAAGACAGCACAATGATAGACATATACACAGACAGCACAATGATAGTCATATACACAGACAGCACAATGATAGACATATACACAGACAGACAAGATAGAATATACACAGACAGCACAATGATAGACATATACACAGACAGCACAATGATAGTCATATACACAGACAGCACAATGATAGACATATACACAGGCAGCACAATGATAGACATATAACAGACAGCACAATGATAGACATATACACAGACAGCACAATGATAGTCATATACACAGACAGCACAATGATAGACATATACACAGACAGCACAATGATAGACATAACACAGACAGCACAATGATAGACATATACACAGACGCACAATGATAAGCATATACACAGACAGCACAATGATAGACATTTACACAGACAGGCACAATTATAGCATATACCACGACAGCACAATGATAGACATATACAAAGACACGCAATGATAGACATATACCACAGACAGCACAATGATAGACATTACACAACAGCACAAGTGATAGACATATACACGACAGCGCAATGATAGACATATACACAGACAGCGCAATGATAGACATATACACAGACAGCACAATGATAGAACTATACAAAGACAGCCACAATGATAGACATATACACACAGCACAATGATGATATACACAGACAGCACATGATAGACATATACAGACAGCACATGATAGACATATAAACAGACAGCACAATGAAGACATATACACAGACAGCACAATGATAGTCATATACACAGACAGCACAAGATAGACATATACACAGACAGACACAAGATAGAACATATACACAGGCAGCACAATGAAGACATATAGACAGACAGCACAATGATAGACAATATACAGACCGCACAATGATAGACAATACACAGACAGCACAATGATAGAATATACACAGACAGCACAATGATAGACATATTACACAGACAGCACAATGATAGACATATACCACAGGCAGCACAATGATAGACATACACAGACAGCACAATGATAGACATATACACACAGCAGCCAATGATATCATATACAACAGACAGCGCAATGATAGACATATACACAGACAGCGCAATGATAGTCATATACACAGACAGCACAATGATAGACATATACACAGACAGCACAATGATAGACATATACACAGACAGCACAATGATAGTCATATACACAGACAGCACAATGATAGACATATACACAGGCAGCACAATGATAGACATATAGACAGACAGCACAATGATAGACATATACACGAAGCCATATAGATACACAGACAGCACAATGATAAGAATATACACAGACAGACAATGATAGACATATACACAGACAGCACAATGATAGACATTATACACAGACAGCACAATGTAGACATATACACAGACAGGCATGATAGACATATTACACAGACAGCGCAATGATAGACATATACACAGACAGCGCAAGATAGACATATACACAGACAGCGCAATGATAGACATATAACAGACAGCGCAATGATAGACATATACACAGACAGCGCAATGATAGACAATATACACAGACAGCGCAATGATAGACATTATACACAGACAGCGCAATGATAGACATTAACACAGAAGCGCAATGATAGACATACAAAGACAGCACAATGATAGACATACACAGACAGCGCATGATGAGACATTACACAGACAGCGCAATGATAGACATATACAACAGACAGCGCAATGATAGACATATACACAGCAGCGCAATGATAGACATATACACAGACAGCGACAAGATAGCATATACACAGACAGCGCAATGATAGACATATACCACAGACCAGCGCAATGATAGACGATACAAGACAGCGCAATGATCACTATACACAGACAGCGCAATGATAGTCATATACACAGACAGCGCAATGATAGACATATACACAGACAGCGCAATGATAGGCATATACAAGACAGCGCAATGATAGACATAACACAGACAGCGCAATGATAGACATATACAGACAGCAATGCAGAAACAGAGGCAATGATAGACATATACGACAGGCTAGATACACAGGCAGCGCAAGATAGACATATACACAGGCAGCGCAATGATAGACATATACACAGACAGCGCAATGATAGACATATACACAGACAGCGGCATGATAGACATATACACAGACAGCGCAATGATAGACATATACCACAGAACAGGCACAATGATAGACATATACACAGACAGCGCAAGATAGACAATACACAGACCAGCGCAATGATAGACATATACACAGACAGCGCAATGATAGACATATACACAGACGAGCGCATGATAGACATAACACAGACAGCGCAAATGATAGACATATACACAGGACAGCGCAATGATAGACATATACACAGACAGCCAATGATAGACATATACACAGACAGCGCAATGATAGACATATACACAGCAGCGCAATGATAGACATATACACAGACAGCGCAATGATAGACATATACACAGGCAGCGCAATGATAGACATATACACAGGCAGCACAATGATAGACATATACACAGACAGCACAATGATAGACATATACACAGGCAGCACAATGATAGACATATACACAGACAAGCACATGATAGACATAATAACATACAGCACAATATAGAATACACAGACAGCACAATGATAGACATTTACACAGACAGCAACAATGATAACATTATACAGACAGCACAATGATATACATATCACAGACGCGCAATGATAGCCATATACACAGACAGCGCAATGATAGACATATACACAGACGCGCAATGATAGACATGTATACACAGACAGCGCAATGATATACATATACACAGACAGCGCAATGATAGACATATACACAGACAGCGCAATGATAGACATATACACAGACAGCGCAATGATAGACATATACACAGACAGCGCAATGATAGACATATACACAGACAGCGCAATGATAGACATAAACAGACAGCGCAATGGACATATACACGACACGCAAGATAGAATATACACAGACAGCGCAATGATAGGACATATACACAGACAGCGCAATGATAGACATTACACAGACAGCGCAATGATAGACAAAAATACAGAAGCGCAATGATAGACATTTAACAGACAGCGCAATGATAGACATATACACAGACAGCGCAATGATTTTTAAAGACATATACACAGACAGCACAATGATAGACATATACACAGACAGCGCAATGATAGACATATACACAGACAGCGCAATGATAGTCATACACAGACAGCGCAATGATAGACATATACACAGACAGCGCAATGATAGACATATACACAGACAGCGCAATGATAGTCATATACACCAGACAGCGCAATGATAGACATATACACAGACAGCGCAATGATAGACATATACACAGACAGCACAATGATAGACATATAACAGACGCGCAATGATGACTAGACATATACACAGACAGCGCAATGATAGAATATACACAGCAAGCGTCAATGATAGACATATACACAGCAGCAGCAATGATAGAAATATACACAGACAGCGCAATGATGAGACATATACAAGACAGCCAAGATAGACATATACACAGACAGCGCAATGATATAGACATATACACAGACAGCGCAATGATAGACATTATACACAGACAGACAGCGCAATGATAGACATATACACAGACAGCACAATGATAGAATATACACAGACAGCACAATGATAGACATATACACAGACAGCACAATGATAGAATATACACAGACCAGCAATGATATACATATCACAGACAGCACAATGATATACATCATTACAGACCGCACAATGATAGACATATACACAGGACAGTAACAATGATAGACATATACACAGACAGCGCAATGATAGACATATATATTACACAGACAGCACAATGATATAACATACACAGGCAGCGCAATGAAGACATATACACAGACAGCCAATGATAGACAATTACACAGGACAGCAATGATAGACATACACAGACAGCACAATGATAGACATATACCACGACAGCCACAATGATAGACATATACACAGACAGCACAATGAAGACATATACACAGAAAGATATACATATATACAGACAGCACAATGATATACATATATACAGACAGCACAATGATAGACATATACACAGACAGCACAATGATAGACATATACACAGACAGCACAATGATAGACATATACACAGACAGCACAATGATATACATATATACAGACAGCACGCATGATAGACATATACACAGACAGCACAATGATAGACAATACACAGACAGCCACAATGATATCTATATACAGACGCAACAATGATAGACATATACACAGACAGCCCAAATGATAGACATATACACAGACAGCACAATGTAGACATATACACAGACAGCACAATGATATACATATATACAGACAGCACAATGATAGACATATACACAGACAGCACAATGATAGACATATACACAGGCAGCACAATGATAGACATTTATTTACACAGACAGCACAATGATAGACATATACACAGACAGCACAATGATAGACACTATACACAGAACAGCACAATGATAGACATATACACAGACAGCACAATGATAGACATATACACAGACAGCACAATGATAGACATATACACAGACAGCACAATGATAGACATATACACAGACAGCACAATGATAGACATATATACACAGACAGCGCAATGATAGACATATACACAGACAGCACAATGATAGACATATACACAGACAGCGCATGACGACATAACACAGACAGACCATGATAGTCTATACACAGACAGCCAATGATAGACATCACAACCAGCACAATAGACATATACACAGAAGCACAATGATAGACATTACACAGACAGCACAATGATAGACATTACACGACAGCAAGCACAATGATAGACATATACACAGACAGCAGCAATGATAGACCATATACACAGACAGCGCAATGATAGACATATACACAGGACAGCACAATGATAGACATATACACAGACAGCACAATGATAGACATATACACAGACAGCGCAATGATAGACATATACACAGACAGCGCAATGATAGACATATACACAGGCAGCGCAATGATAGACATATACACAGACAGCGCAATGATAGACATATACACAGACAGCGCATGATAGACATATACACAGACAGCGCAATGATAGACATATACACAGGCAGCGCAATGATAGACATATACACAGGCAGCGCAATGATAGACATATACACAGACAGCACAATGATAGACATATACACAGACACACAATGATAGACATACAAGACAGCGACATGATAGACATATACACAGACAGCGCAATGATAGGACATATACACAGACAGCGCAATGATAGACATATACACAGACAGCGCAATGATATACATATACACAGACAGCGCAATGATAGACATATACACAGACAGCACAATGATAGACATATACACAGACAGCACAATGATAGACATCAACAGACAGCACAATGAAGACATATACACAGACAGCGCAATGATAGACATTACACAGACAGCACAATGATAGACATATAACAGACAGCGCAATGATAGTCATACACAGACAGCGCAATGATAACATATACACAGGACAGCGCAAATGATAGACATATACACAGACAGCACAATGATAGACATATACACAGACAGCCAATGATAGTATACACAGACACGCAATGATAACATATACACAGACAGCCAATGATAGACATATACACAGACAGCAGCAATGATAGAATACACAGACACGCGCAATGATATACATATACACAGACAGCGCAATGATAGACATATACACAGACCGCGCAATGATAGCATATACACAGACAGCAAATGATAGACATACACAAAGGGACAGCACAATGATAGAATATACACAGACAGCACAATGATAGACATATACACAGGACAGCCAATGATCAGTATACACAGACAGCCAATGATAGACATATACACAGACAGCAGCAATGATAACATATACCAGACAGCACAATGATAGGACATATACACAGAGCAGCGCAATGATAGACATATACACAGAAGCCCAATGATAGACATTACACAGACAGCACAATGATAGACATATACACATGACAGCACAATGTGATAGACCATATAACAGACAGCACAATGATAGACTATACACAGACAGCAGCAATGATAGACATATACACAGACAGCACAATGATAGAATATACACAGACAGCGAAATGATAGACATATACACAGACAGCGCAATGATAGACATATACACAGACAGCACAATGATAGACATATACACAGACAAGGCACAATGATAGACATATACACAGACAGACAATGATAGAAATATTACACACAGACAGCACAATGATAGAACATATACACAGGACAGCACCATGATAGACTATACACAGACAGCGCAATGATAGACATATTCACAGACAGCGCAATGTAGACATATACACAGACAGCGCAATGATAGACATATACAACAGACAGCCAATGATAGACATATACACAGACAGCCAAATGATAGACATATACACAGACAGCCAATGATAGACATATACACAGGACAGCGCAATGATAGACATTACAAAGACAGCACAATGAGAGACATATACACAGACAGCCAATGATAGACATACACAGACAGCAGCAATATAGACATATAAAGACAGCAGCAATGATACATATACACAGACAGCGCAATGATAGACATATTACACAGGGGACAGCACAATGATAGATCATATACACAGAGCACAAGGATAGACATTACACAGACAGCACAATGATAGACATATTACACAGACAGCACACAATGATAGACATATACACAGACAGCACAATGATAGACATATACACCCAGGACACGCAAGATCGACATTTAAACAGACGCACAATGATAGGACATATACACAGACAGCACAATGATAGTATAACAGGACAGCCAATGATAGACATATACACAGACAGCGCAATGATAGACATATACACAGACAGCACAATGATAGACATATACACAGACAGCCAATGATCAATTACAAGACAGCACATGATAGACATATACACAGACAGAACAATGATTATACATATACACACAGGACAGCACAATAGATAGACATATAACACAGACAGCACAATGATAGACATTTACACAGACAGCACATCGATAGGACAATATACACAGGACAGCACAAATGATAGACATTTACACAGACAGCACAATGATAGACTCATACACAGACAGCACAATGATAGACATATACACAGACAGCACAATGATAGACCAATTACACAGACAGCAACATGATAGACATATACACAGACAGCACAATGATAGACAATTTACACAGACAGCACAATGATAGAATATACACAGACAGCACAATGATGACAATACAAGACAGCCACAATGATAGACATTACACAGACAGCACAATGATAGTCTATACACAGACAGCACAATGATAGACATACACAACAGCACAATGATAGACATATACACAGACAGCACAATGATAGACATACACAGGACGCACAATGATAGAATATACACAGACAGCACAATGATAGATCATATAACACAGACAGCACAATGATAGTCATATACACAGACAGCACAATGATAGACCATAACACAGACAGCACAATGATAGATATACACAGACAGCACAATGATAGACATATACACGACAGCACAATGATAGACATATTACACAGGACAGCACAATGATAGACATATACACAGACAGCACAATGATAGTCATATACACAGACAGCACAATGATAGACATATACACAGACAGCACAATGATAGACATATACACAGGCAGCACAATGATAGACATATACACAGACAGCACAATGATAGTCATATACACAGACAGCACAATGATAGACATAACACAGGACAGCCATGATAGTCATATACACAGACAGCACAATGAGTAGACATTACACAGACAGCACAATGATAGACATATACACAGACAGCACAAGATAGTCATATACACAGACAGCACAATGATAGACATATACACAGACAGCACAATGATAGTCATATACACAGACAGCACAATGATAGACATATACACAGACAGCACAATGATAGTCATACACAGACAGCACAATGATAGACATATACACAGACAGCACAATGAGCATATACACAGACAGACACAAGATAGACATATACACAGACAGCACAATGATAGATCATATACACAGGACAGCACAATGATAGACATATTAACACAGACAGCACAATGATAGAATATAACAGACAGACATGCTAGACAAACAGACAGCACAATGATAGACATATACACAGACAGCACAATGATAGACATATACACAGACAGCACAATGATAGACATATACACAGACAGCACAATGATAGACATATACACAGGCAGCACAATGATATACATATACACAGACAGCACAATGATAGACATATACACAGCAGCACAAGAATACATATACACAGACAGCACAAATGTAGACATATACACAGACAGCACAATGAAGACATATACACAGCAGCACAATGATATACATATACACAGACAGCACAATGATAGACATATACACAGACAGCACAATGATAGACATATACAACAGACAGCACAATGATGACTATACACAGACAGCACAATGATAACATATACACAGACAGACAAGATAGACATATACACAGGGCAGCACAATGATAGACATATATACACAGACAGCACAATGATAGACATATACACAGACAGCACAATATAGACATATACACAGACAGCACAATGATAGAACATAACACAGACAGCACATGATGACATAACACAGACAGCACAATGATAGACATTATACACAGACAGCACATGATAGACATATACACAGACAGCACAATGATAGACATTTACACAGACAGCGCAATGATAGACATATACACAGGACAAGCGCAATGATAGACATATACAACAGACAGCACAATGATAGACATATACACAGGACAGACAATGATAGACATATCACAGACAGCACAATGATGACATTCCACAGACAGGCACAATGATAGACATATACTACAGACAGCACAATGATGAGACATATACACACAGACCCGCACAAGTGATAGACAATACACAGACAGCACAATGATAGACATATACACAGACAGACGCAATGATAGGACATATACACAGACAGCCAATGATAGCATATACACAGACAGCACAATGTAGACATATACACAGACGCACAATATAGACATAGACACAGACAGACAATGATAGACATATACACAGGACAGCACAATGGATAGACATATACACAGGACAGCCACAATGATAGACATAACACAGACAGCACAATGATAGACATATCCACAGACAGGCACATGATAGACATACACGCAGCACAATGATAGACATATACACAGACAGCACAATGATAGACATATACAAAGACAGCACAATGATAGACATATACACAAGACAGCAGCAATGATAGACATATACACAGACAGCGCAATGATAAAGACATATACACAGGCAGCACAATGATAGGACATATAGACGCAGCACAATGATAGACATATACACAGGAGCACAATGATAGACTATACCAGACAGCGAAATGATAGCATATACACAGACAGCGCAATGATAGACATATACACACAGCCGCGAATGATAGACATACACAGACCAGCGCAATGATAGACATATACAAGGCCAGCGCAATGATAGACATATACACAGACAGCACAATGATAGTCATACACAGACAGCACAATGATAGACATTTACACAGACAGCACAATGATAGACATATACACAGACGCGCAAGCTAGCATAACCAGACAGACAATGATAGACATATTACACAGACAGCACAATGATAGACATATACACAGAAAGAACAATGATAGAATATACCAGACAGCACAATGATAGGACATTACAAGAAGCACAATGTAACTTACACAGACAGCACAATGATAGACAAACAACAGACAGCGCAATGATAGACATATACACAGACAGCACAATGATAGACATATACACAAGACAAGCACAATGATAGACATATACACAGACAGGACAATGATAGACCATATACACAGACAGCACAATGATAGACATATACACAGACAGCACAATGATAGACATACTACACAGGACAGCACAATGATAGACAATATACACAGACAGCCAATGATGACATATACACAGACAGCACAATGATAGACATATACCAGACAGCACAATGATAGACATATACACAGACAGCCACAATGATAGACAGATACACAGACAGCACAATGATAGACATTACACAGACAGCACAATGATAACATATACACAGACAGCACAATGATAGGACATATACACAGACAGACAATGATAGACATATACACAGACAGCACAATGAGAGCATATACACATACGCAACAATGATAGACATAACAAAGACAGAACAATAGAATATACACAGACAGACAATGATAGCACATATACACAGACAGCACATGATAGAACATATCACAGACAGCACAATGATAGGACATATACACAGACAGCACAATGATAGACATTTACACAGACCGCACAATGATAGACATATACACAGACAGCCAATGATAGACATATACACAGACAGACAATGATAGACATATACACAGACAGCACAATGTAGACATATACACAGACAGGCCAAAGACTAGACATTATACAAGACAGCACAATGATAGACATCTACACAGACAGCACAATGATAGACATATACACAGGCCAGCGCAATGATAGATAAGACACAGGACAGCAGCAATGATAACATATACAAGACAGGCACAATTGATAGTAATTTATACCAGACAGCACAATGATAGACATATACACAGACAGCGCAATGATAGACATATACACAGACAGCGCAATGATAAACATATACACAGACAGCACAATGATAGTCATATACACAGACAGCACAATGATAGACATATACACAGACAATACATATACACAATATGACAGACTAATAGACAGACAAGCACCTGAATAATTGATTATTGATCATTTCAGACAATACTAAGCCAGTAATGTCTGGGAAGGTAGCAGCAAGCAGAAGACTCCATTAGGGGGTGGGGGATTGAAGGCTGATTATTAGCTAATATCATATAGTGATCAAAAGTGAATCACAAAAAAACGTCTCTGGATCCATGTACAGATGCTAGATTGGATGTAACAATAACACTTTGCTAGAAAAGAATAACAATGTTTGCTCAACAGAAAATGGAGTGAGTCTTGCTAATGGCCTTTCCAGAAACAGTCCTGGACTGGGATAGGGGGTGGGGCTAGATCAGGACTACGATCTTAAAGGGCATGTCTACCCCCAAAACTATAATTAAACCCACTACTGGCTCCACTGTGTAGTGTTCAGAAATCCTTACCTTACATCTCTGCTCCAAATGGTTCTCCTGCAGTGTCTGTTCAAAGTTAGGAAAACTAAAGAGTAGGAGGCGTCTATGAGTCATCTGGATGCCTGCTATTTCCTTGTCCTTATTGAAGTTTCGACATGTGCAGGGGAGCCCTCCCTCTATCCCTCTAAAAGTATCTTTTGTGCCTGGTGCCCTACATATAAAAGCTTTTTCTGTAGTATAGGGAACCCTAAAAAAGCAGTAGAACTCTACATCCATCGCTTGTTGGCAGCCGCTTCTGTGGTTGTGGCTGCTGTTCCAGCCTCCTGCTTGTAGTTCCAGAAATCAGAGAGTCTGGATCAGAGCGCCAGGGTGCCCTACACTACAGATTTTTTTTTTTTGAGGGTGGGGATACCCTTTAACTTTGGAGAAATGATATGGAGGATCTATGGCAAACCCAGGGGGTAAGGACCTAGCTGATTAAGTCACAATTAGACTTCAACTCTAAACCTTCTGTGTATTTTCACTGCTAAAAAGATGATGTAAGGGGACAAATACTTTAATTAACATGAAGCCATTATGTAGTTTCTTCCCAAATATGAATAATATATAGTTTCTTTGTAAGGTGCAAATGAATGTCCACAAGTGTGAAAAATAAAAGGCTTAGGATATAATAATACTGTAACAATCGTATAAAGCTAAAAATAACCACAGAGAAAGGCTGAATAATTATGTCAAAGGACCTCAGTCACGGTAACTGAATGTGACCTAGAACAACATTGACTGAGGTTGAAATGACATTGGCTTGGTAACTGTAGGAGCAAGATGGCTCAAAATTCTATGGAGAGAGAAGTCAGAGAACATTCTTTTCACTCTTATATGGTTAATAGGTAAACCATTGGGTAGAGGTCACGACACTAACACCTGATGATCATAGCATTTTTTTTTATTGTAATAATATATGCCCCTTGATTTGGAAATGTATTGTTAGTAATCACTTACAGGGCATGTCCACCCCCAAAGCTAAAATTTCCCCCACTACTGGCCCTTCTGTGTAGTGTTTAAAAACTGTTACCTTATCTCTCTACTCCAAATGGTTCTCCTGCAATGTCTATCCAAAGTCCTAGAAAGTGAAGAGTAGGAGCCTGGCTGTGAGTGAAAAGGTTTCCACCTCTTACCTTTCCTCTGAGAGGTTTCTGGATTTCCCATTGGAGCCCCTCCCCCACCCTCCCTTCCTCTCTCTTAATCCCTGTTTGCTGCCCTGTGCCCTAGCATTAAATGCTTTTTCTGTAGTGTAGTGGACCCTCTCCCACACCCAGCCGCCATAATTGTTTGCAAAAAAAAAATCTGAAATGTACTTACAGAGCCTCATTCCCCCGATGTTCTGCCTCTTAGCCAATCATGGAGGCAGCTGCCGGTCTGGCCCCTTTTCTGATTTTTATTTTTGCAAACAAGTATGGCGGTAGGGTCCACTACACTACAGAAACAGTTTTTATGAGAGGAGGAGATACCCTTTAATTATGAATAAAAAGGATATGAATAATGGGTTTGGCCACTAGTTCTAGTCTACTGCTGTATGTCAGGTAAAGTTTCAGGGACATAACTAGATGGTGTCCCCCACTGAATTAATCATGGCACCCATTCCTGCATTTATCTATGCAGCTACCAGGGGAGTTGGGATCTGTATTGGTTAAAGGAGAGCAAGAATTCTGGGACCCACTTTATCTCAAGACCCCCTGCAGCCATGAGGACTGCACCCTATCACCCCCAGACTCTGCCAACGTCTTATCAAGGTCCTGGCCATAGCCACACCCACCTGACCATCCTCTCCTACATTCTAACTACACACTAGTGTGGTGTAGTGTAATAATACAATGTTGTTTTTAAAGGCCTGAAACAAATATTGCAGTATTGTTGAAATGAATGGATTATAGTACATGGCGTTGTGAAGTGTTACATTATAATTTGTTTTCCTATAATTTTCACAGTAGAATTCAAAGAATCCTTATATGATATCTCAAGACACTAGTTGGCACACACATTAAAAATAGCTGTACATGGAATCCTATTGAAATCAATGACCTTATTATAAAGCCTGCCAGCCAATCACAATAGCACTGACCAAACCATCACCATATACACAAACTCTACATTGTTTTTTCTTTTTGTATTTGTAGCCTGTAGAGTTGTCTGCTCACACTAAGGGTAAGGTCCCACTATCACGCACAGTAGAGCATGCAGGATTTTTGCAATGTGCTGCAGTGCGTGATACTCCATATGCTGTGTTCCGGGACATTTCAATGTTATTGGCACGAATGCCATCCACACAAATAGTTGTGCATGCATGCGAGCCATTAACACACCGGACCACAGAGCACATAGTGGGAACTACCCAGTAGCATTGAAATGCGAACTGGAAGCGTGAACGGAGCACAAATCGCACTCCGGCACGCAGTAGTGGGACCTATACCTTACTTCTGCCTGACGCCATAGGACTGCTAGTAGTATGCAATAAATGTGTAAGTGCCCCCAGTTTATCAGATGATAAAATAAATAAACCCAAGTAAAACGGTGTAATTATATCCTTAATTATAGAACCAATTGGCTCTATTACTTATACAAGGTGGCGTATAATTTAGATTATGATTTAAGGGCAAGTCTACCCTCAGATCAACAGTCCTTACTAAGGATATGAAGACAGTTGGTAGATTTGTACTTTTGTTGAGGTGGACATGCCTATGGGGAGATTGCCCGATTTCCATGTTTAGCTGGAGACATAACGATGGGACTTGCAGTTCTGCTATAGCTCAGAGTTATTCAATAAAAGTTCTTATTGTTTAAAATGGTGCTAATTTTGCTCCCACCAATCAGATTTTAGCTTTCAAATGTCAAATAAGTTCTGATTGGTGGGGGCAAAATTAGCACCATTTTACACGATATGGAGGGAGATTCAATATAGCCCTTTTTCGTCTAAAACCCACGTTAACCCTAAAAAAATTTGGGTTAACGTGGGTTTTGGACGGATTTTCGAGCACATCGCCATTTCCGAATGTTTTTGGAAAAAGCGCTGTGCTAACGATCCAAAACCCGTAAGTTTTGCACTACTTTGTGGTGTGAAACTTAACGCTACGGCTTCTGGAGCGTTAAACTCCCGCTCCTTACCTTAGCCCGATCCCGCAATGCAATAAATGACGTAATCTCGTTTACGTCGGTAAAGTAACGGGAGACCCGATATTAAATCTCCCTGAAGAACTTTTAATGAATCTCCGTTTGTCTTTTAACCAACCATCCGCACGAAGTATATAAAAATGCCACGCTGGTCTTATGCATGTGACCCCGATCATCGAAATGCTAAAATGCTGCTTATTAAGCTAAGCTTCCCCTTTCAGAGGCTGACGATAATTCTTTCAGTTTAAAAGCTTTGAGCCGCACATTAGGGAGCCATCCAAGTCATCATTAAAATCAGTATCATTTTGGACAGCATCTGCCATTTGAAATAAAATCAATCTGGTGATGAGAAAATGAAAGTGCATCTTGTTCTATAGCCATGAAATCTGTTCCAGTCTGTCCGACAAATACAACTCTGGGCTGTTGTTTTCAATTACATTTGTTTCCCCCGGTGATTCAGAAAGACTGGACATCGCATATTTAATACCTTGCACTGCTCGTTGTATTTAATTCCAAGGTTTGGTTTTGTATCAGTTCCTAGAATTCCCCTGAAAGTTTCTGCGGTCAGAGAGTCAGGCAGCCGCAAGGCTAATCCTACATTTAGCATTCAAGAAAGGAGTTTGGAGAATTAAACAAACACAGAACATGAGTGAACGCTTAGTGGAATGTAAATGTCTGTTATTTAAGGGGAAATTTATTAGATGTGGGACTTCACTTTAATGGTATCCCCACTCGTAAAATAGACATACTGTAGGTTTTTTTTATAGATTAAAGGGCATGTCCACCCCCAATCCCCCCAACTACTGGCCCCATCATGTAGTGTAGTTTAATCCTTACCTCACATCCCAGCTCCATATGGTTCTCCTGTAGCCCCCCCCCCAAAGTCCCAAAAACTGCCCACCAGAAGGATAGCAGAGTCCATATCGGACTCTGCCTCCTACCTGGCTCCGGGAGAAGTTTGGCATGCGTACTGAGCCCTTCTCCCCCTCCCTCCCCCTCCCTCTTGGATTCCCTCCCCTAGCAAAATCCTTTTAATATAGATTCCCCCTGTTCCTCCAGCCCCAACCGCTTCATTTTTATCTTTAGAAAGTGCCCGAACATACTTAACCTCCCCTCTTTCCTCCGTGCACTGAATGACCGGAGCCGCGTCGTGATTGGCTGCCGCTCAGCCAATCACAGACGCGACTGCCGGTCCCGCCCCTCTGCTTGCATTTTCTCGCAAGCAGAGGGCCGTCAGCGCGGCGGAGGAAAGAGGGGAGGTAAGTAAAAGTTTGGGGCACTTCGAAAAATAAAAATGAAGCGGTTGGGGCTGGGGGACCAGGGGGAGTACTATATCAAAAATTAGTTTTAAGGGTGGACATACCCTTTAATTGAGGAACTGGAGGTAAAGGAGCTATGTCTTACCTCCCGTTCTTCAATTGAATGACCAGGAGCAGGCAGGTAACAGAGAGTACTCACTTTGCTCTGTTGCGATGGCTTCTTTGACAGGTCCCAGCATGTGCAGTTTCTTTTGATGTGCTATCAAGGGGAACTCTAGCAAGAATTTTCATGAATAATGCTGGAACCTTTCTGAAAATAATTTTGTGTTACGCTATGAAATTTACAGCTATAACACATTCCATAGTACAGGGTCATGCAGGAAGATTGGGCCTTGGAACTTGGGAAAATAAGTGTCCATTATTATATTTCAACCCACAATATCTCTTCAACCCAGATGAAATGTTGTGTAACCAGCCATGTTCACTACTTGTGTTTGACCAGGGTTGGTTTGTATAAACTATAAATGTTTTAAATACATTCTATCTTCTCTGATAGCTTACAGTAAATTGGGCACCTGTTTTTGCTTTATTTCACCGTGGTTGACAAACATTCTAATGCCCACTGTGTTTATTTTTTTTATAATTTTATTCTTTTGTCTTATTCTTTTGCAGATCAGTCGTCAAAATTTAGCACCAAACAAGAATCCCTCCCCCATCCGGGTAGAGGTGAGTGACCTGGTTCTAATGATTATAATCGATAATTATTTGTCTGCTATCTTAATATCTTAAAGGGATTTGTCTGCCGTCTTAAAGGGACGCTGATCCAGCTTTTCAGTTATTTTCTAGGTTTGGCTTGTACATTCTCCATTGAATTCTTCCTTGTGTTCTGTCTGAATATGATCATCACTCTAAACATTATGTGATAATAAAATGACTAAACAAATCTGTAAATAATTATTAATAACCTCATAACAAAGACTTTACACGTTATATTTTATTATCTACTAAAGTAGAATCGTTTTGATAAAAATACTAATTGGTTCAATTGGTCAGATGAAAAATTAAGGAAGAAAGGCTACTGTAGTATCCTTTAGCGGGCCATACACAGACCAATCCCGATTGTACGATTAGCATTGGTCTGATAAAATTCTTCCTGTCTCCCAATAAGGCCCAAAATTGATTGATGATTGGGTAATTGCACATACACAATCTAATTTCTACATTGCATTAAAATATTATAAGTAAGTAAATAATAATAATAAACCGAACTATGCGATACCTACCATACAGACACCAGAACTGCTTTGGTGCCCCATTTTCCTATTAAGTTTATTGGATTTGTGACTGGGAAGGGGAAGTTCTACTGGACCCCTGTCCACAAATCCCACCTCCTGACATATGATTTATATGTGACCCACGCTGGGTGTTTCTGGGTGCCGTCAAGGTGTACAGATAGGACAGTATTGTATGAGGCCTTGGAATGTGCCTTGATCTTTTTTTCTTTGTATATTTTTTTACTCTTAGTTCTCCTTTAACTGTTTTGTTGGTTTAACTTTTAATAAAATAAATGGCTGAAATGTAGCTAATGTTTATTCAAAATGCAATTTCCCTTTAAGTAAACCTACATAGTATCCTTCACTTGAACAAACTTTGCCCTACTTTGTAATTTATTTACTGAATAATCCAGAAAATGAATTACCATAATGACCATAGAAACTATTGCTAGTACTGTAATTTATTTTTAAGTTTTTTTTTAATCATAATACATTGTAACTGATGTGATTGGCTCAGTTTGATTGGATGCTAGGATTCCTTACTGCCTCAATTAATCAACACGTCTCTTAAGTGATTGGCTCCTGCACAGTTCCAAACCTGCACTTTCCTTCATAAAGAAACATTGCTCATAAATGGAAGGATCGGATAATGGAATAAAGATTTATAGAGGAAGTTGAGGTTAAAACACATCTTTCTTGTTTAAAGGGCAAGTCCACCCCCAAAACTAACTTTTTATATTTATTTGGCCCAAATAAGTGCTCCAAAACAAACTTTACAGCATGTAAATCGGTCCAGTGGTTCAAAAGTTACAGACCTTTGTAGCTGGCTTAATCCTGCAGCATGGACCAATACAGCGATGAACAGAGACAGGTTACATTACCTTGCCTCTGTTCTTTTCATGTTCTTGAGCATGTCTGTTAGCATCCAGCAGTGAGAACAGAGGAAGTTGCATCAGTAATGGTCTGACCCCTGGATCCCTGGATTTTCCCTCTCAACCAATCACAGCTGTAAAGTTATGTGTACTGAAGAAATCCAGGATCAACAGCTGCAGCCAGCCAGCCCAGAGAGAGAGATAGAGAGAGACACACACACAAACACAGGCAAGATTTTTTTTTTTTTTTTCTAAGCTGCAGCTCGGGGTCATCTAAAGTGGAAGTGGAGAGGAAGTGCAGCCTGATATATATCTCATTAAATATCAGGCAAAGCAAATGATTTTGAGAAAAATGAACATGGCATTTGAGGTTGGTGCTATTATATAAAGAACATATAAAAAGTTTACTTTTGGGTGGACATACCCTTTAAAATCAAGAACTGTATTTTTCTATTCATTTTTCAGTAATAAATCCTAACCAAAGATTCACCTGTGTAAAATAAGTAAGATCTTTTTTCTACAGCAATACCTGCAGTTAGTTCTCTCTCTCCATAGGTGGAATACTGTACACTGAGCATGTCTGAGCCTGTGGCTTGAGGAGGAGGGAAGGGTTAGAAGTAGAGATGGCCGAACTTTTGAAAATCAATGGGAGTCAAATAGTTCGAAAAGTTTGCATTAAATACAATTAAAATATCAATGGCCACTTAATGTAAATGGCTGTGGGACCTGGGAAATGGTCTGAGGAACACGTTCGAATATCCAGGACTTTGGAAAAATCGATTTTACTCTCACTCGCGCTACTTTCGAGCATTCGAATATTCGATAATTATCCCATAAACGATATTTACTCACGTATTGCTATATAGACATTTTACTCACACATTCGTTTATTCTATATTTACTCGCATATTGCTATATAGACATTTTACTTGCATATTCGATAATTCGATATTTACTCGCGTATTGATATAATAGACATTTTACTCGCATATTCGATAATTCGATATTTACTTGCGTATTGCTATATAGACATTTTACTTGCATATTCGATAATTCGATATTTATTCGCGTATTGCTATATAGACATTTTACTTGCATATTCGATAATTCGATATTTACTCGCGTATTGCTATATAGACATTTTACTTGCATATTCGATAATTCGATATTTACTCGCGTATTGCTATATAGACATTTTACTTGCATATTCGATAATTCGATATTTACTCGCGTATTGCTATATTAGAGATTTTACCTCAGCACATTCGTTTTATTCAGATATTTACTCGCCTATTGCTATATAGACATTTTATTGCATATTCGATAATTCGATATTACTCGTGCAGTGGTATAAGAATATTTTACTCGCATATTGATAATTCGATATTTACTCGGTATTGGTATATAGACATTTTACTCGCATTCGTTTATTCAATATTTACTCGCGTATTGCATATAGACATTTTACTTGAATATTCGATAATACGATATTTACTCGCGTATTGCTATATAGACATTTACTCACACATTCGTTTATTCGTTACTCTGATGGTATAATAGATATTTTACGCGCACATTCTTTATTCGATATTTACATCGCGTATTGCTATATAGACATTTTACTTGCATATTCGATATTCAATATTTCCTCGCATATTCTAATAGACATTTTACTCTCACACATTCGTTTTTTCTATATTTACTCGGGTATTAGTATAATGATATTTACTCACATATCGTAATTCATATTACACTCCGTTATTGCATATAGACATTTTACTCGCACATTCTTTATTCGATATTTACTTGTGTATTGTATATAGATATTTTACTTGCATATTCGTTTATTTGATTTTACTCGCTATTGCTATATAGACTTTTACCTCACACTCGTTTATTCGATATTTACTCGCGTATTGCTAATATAAGACTTTTACTTGCAAATTCGTTATTTTGATATTTACTCGCGTATTGCTATATAACATTTTACTTGCATATTCGTTTATTATTGATATTTACTCGCGTATTGCATATAGACATTTTACTCTACGCATATTTGTTTATTCAATATTTACTCGTGAATTGGTATAATAGATATTTTACGCGCACATTCGTTTATTTCGATATTTACTCGCGTATTGCTATATAGACATTTTACTCGCACATTCGTTTTTTTCAAATATATACTCGCGTATTGTATATAGACATTTTACTCGCAATATTCGTTTATTTGATATTTACTCGCGTATTGCTAATAGAACATTTTACTCGCATATTTGTTTATTCAATATTTACTCGCGTATGCTATATAGATATTTTACTCGCATATTTGTTTATTTCGATATTTACTCTCCTATTGCTATATGACATTTTACTTGCATATTCGTAATTCTATTTACTCGTGCATTGGTATAATAGATATTTTACTTGCATTTGATATTCGATATTTACTGCCGTATTGCTATATAGACATTTTACTGCACATTCGTTATTCAATATTTACATTCGCGTATTGATATATAGACATTTTACTTGCATATTCGTTTATTTCAATATTTACTCGCGTATTGCTATATAGACATTTTACTTGCATATTCGTTTATTCGTATTTACTCGCGTATTGCTATATAGACATTTACTTGCATTTCGTTTATTCGATATTTACTCGCGTATTGGTATAATAGACATTTTACTACACGCTCTCGCACATTCGTTTATTCAATATTTTCGCGTATTGCTATATAGACATTTTACTTGCATATTCGATAATTCGATATTTACTCGTGTATTGCTATAAGACATTTTACTTGCTATTCGATAATTCGTATTTTACTCGTGTATTGTACTATAGACATTTACTTGCATATTCGATAATTCATATTTACTTCGCGTATTGCTATATAGACATTTTACTCACACATTTGTTTATTCAATTTACTCGTGAATTGGTATAATAGACATTTTACGCGCACATTCGTTTATTCGATATTACTCGCGTATTGCTATATAGACATTTTACTCGCACATTCGTTTATTCAATATTTACTACGCGTATTGCTATATAGACATTTTACTCGCACTTCGTTAATTCAATATTTACCTCGAGTATAAGTCGATCCGAGTATAAGTCGGGTACCTATTTTACCTGAAAAATTTGCAAAAACTGATTGACTTGAGTATAAGTCGAGGGTAGAAATTATCACCACTACTCCTTCTGATTCGTGTTATTTTTAGGCTTTAGTTGCCCTTTAATGGACAGCAGAATTCCCATACCATGAATCCCATTCAGTAATAGCCAAATCCAATACCAGTAACCTCCAATTCTTTGGCACTCCAGAGTTTGGAACTACAACTCCCAGCATGCTTTGTTGCTGGGAGTTTCAGTTTCTAACATGTGGAGAAGCAAGGTTCAGTAAACTTTTAATTAAGCTTACCATCATTTACAATTCTCCTGACCCCATATAGTAAAGGAACTCTGACCCCCATATAGTAAGGATTCTCTGACCCCATAGTTAAAATGTCACCTGAGTTGTAGTTTCAAGTTTTCCTTTGCACTGTACTAGCAGCTGTTTTTTGCCCCAAACTGAAGAGACCCATCAGATTTACATCCCAGTGACAGTGCTGATGAGTCCAGCAGCCAGACTACAGGAAGCAGGAAATTATAAGCAATCAGCTCCTGTACTTTCTATGCAGGTTAACACAGCGCCACCTACTGGTTACTATCTGTAATTGCAGATTTGGATCTAAATTAGGACTTGACCCGAGTATAAGTCGAGGTTAGTTTTTCAGCTAATTTAAAGCCTGAAAAATTCACTTATACTCGAGTATATACGGTAATTGCTATTGCTATATTGACATTTTACTTGCAATTCGATAATTCATATTTACTACGCGTTATGCTATATAGACTTTTACTCGCCCATTCGTTTATTCAATATTTCTCGCGTATTGCTATATAGACATTTTACTCGCACATTCGTTTATTCGATTTCCGTATGTCTATATAGACATTTTACTCTCACATTCGTTTATTCGATATTTACGCGGTATTGCTATATAGACATTTTACTCGCATATTGTTTTTTCAATATATACTCGCGTATTGCTATATAGAGACTTTTACTCGCACATTCGTTTATTCGATATTTACTCACGTATTGCTTATATACATTTTACTCTCACATTCGTTTATTCGATATTTACTCGCGTATTGCTATATAGACATTTTACTCGCTATTTGTTTATTCAATATTACTCGCGTATTGCTATATGACATTTTACTCGCCCATTCGTTTTTTCGATATTACTCGCAGTGCTATATAGACATTTTACTCACACATTCGTTTATTCGATATTACTCGCGTATTGCTATATGAACATTTATACTCGCATATTTGTTTTTCAATTTACTCGCGTATTGCTATATAGACATTTATACTCGCACATTCGTTTATTCGATTATTACTCGCGTATTGCTATATAGACATTTCTTGCATATTCGTTTATTTGATATTTACTCGCATATTGCTATATAGACATTTTACTCGCACATTTTTTTTATTCAATATATACTCGTGTATTGCTATATAGACATTTTACTCGACATTCGTTTTTATTCGATATTTACATCGCGTATTGCTAATAGACATTTTACTCGCACATTCGTTTATTCGATATTTACTCGCGTATTGCTATAGACATTTTACTCGCATATTCGTTTATTTGATATTTCTCGCGTATTGCTATATAGACATTTTACTCGCATATTTGTTTATTCAATTATACTCGTGATTGCTATATAACATTTTACTCGCACATTCGTTTATTCGATATTTACTCGCGTATTGCTATATAGACATTTTACTCGCACATTCGTTAATTCAATATTTACTCGCGTATTGCTATATAGACATTTTACTTGCATATTCGTTTATTTGATATTTACTCGCGTATTGCTATATGACATTTACTCGCACATTCGTTTATTCAATATTTACTCGCGTATGCTATATAGACATTTTACTCGCACATTCGTTAATTCAATATTAATCACGTATTGCTATATACTTTTTACTTGCATATTCGATAATTCAATATTTACTCGCATATTGCTATATAGACATTTTACTCGCACATTCGTTATTCAATATTTAATCACGTATTGCTATATTGACTTTTACTTGCATATTCGTTATTCAATATTTATACGCATATTGCATATAGACATTTACTCACACATTCGTTTATTCGATATTTACCGCGTATTGCTATATAGACATTTTACTCGCACATTCGTTATTCAATATTTACTCGCATATTGCTATATAGACATTTTACTCACACTCGTTTATTCGATATTTTACACGCGTATTGCTATATAGACATTTTACTCACACATTCGTTTATTCGATATTTACTCGCGTATTGCTATATGACATTTTACTCGCATATTTGTTTTATTCAATATTTACTCGCGTATTGCTATATGAACATTTTACTCGCCATATTTGTTTATTCAATATTTACTCGCGTATTGCTATATAGACATTTTACTTGCATATTCGTTTATTCAATATTTACTCCGCGTATTGCTATATAGACATTTTACTCGCACATTTGTTTATTTCGATATTTACTCGCGTATTGCTATATAGACATTTACTCGCGTATTCGCGCCTCGACGCGTTCGAACATTCGCTAATTATCAGAAAGTCCGAGAAATCCGGGTCCGGAATAGTTCGAGAATTCCGAGTCCGTTCGAACTCAAATATTTTGGCTTGAACTCGGGTTCGAGTTCTGGTCCATCTCTAGTTAGAAGAGACTAAGGACTTTACACAGGTGAATCATTGGTTAGGGATTACTTATATAGACAAGGATGCATTATTTCTAGTTAAAGAGAAAAATGTATGAAAAGTAGCGTGAAGATGAACTCGAACCAGATAAGTTAGAATTGTAATATGAAAGGGGGTATGAAGAGGAATCAAAATGAAATACAGGGGTATAGCAGCAGGGTATAAGTAATAATGGATATGGAGAAGAAAAGAAGCATTATAGAGAAAAAATGAGAAAGCAACAAGACCCAAACTAGATACAGAAACCAGCCCAGGAATGATCACTCATTCAGCATGAGGTCCTACACTTCTCTGCATCCTTCTTCAATCAAATACTGTATTTCTGTCCCCTAAAACCGACTGTTGGTGTTACCGCATTGCTATCTCCAGGGAAGCACGCGTTTCTATTACACACTGATAAAGCAGATCTATTGAATAATAACCAAAGGGTACAACACTGTGTATATAATGTATGTATTTGTTTATATAGCGACACTTGGAGACGCAGTCAAGGGGGACAGTAAATAATACATAATATAAAATAAGTAAGAGCATAATGAAATATACAAGTGCTTGAAACATGTAACATGAGGAAAGAGGTCCCTGCCCCGTAGAGCTTACAATCTACTTAGGTGGGTAACATACAGATGTATAGGAAGGGTGGAGTCTGAAAATATGTGTTATAATGAGCCCGAAAAAAAAATGGAAACATTGAAATCAAAGAGTGAACTAGGAAAGCCCAGATCCCCCATTTTTCCTAGAGACCCATTGGCCTTAATCTTTCCTATGGCCAGGCTGAGGGAAACCTGTGTTATTATGAAATACATGCCCCCCTCTGCTCAAGGTCAAGTATAAATGTCAACTCAATCAAATATTGGGTCACTTGAATAGTGTGCGCGTTGTCAGATGCCCCACTTTGGGCAGGACTCTTACAAGTAATCTGATGCCCGCAGTCAGGACTTCATTCCCTTGTCAATCCTGGTAGAAGAGTAAAGATGGATTTGGTCCCTGCTTTTCTTGCCCTTTCTCTGCCTCCTCTTTTCTCATAGAGGGTTAAGAAAAAGGTACCACCACTATACACTATACACTACACACTATACACTACACACTATACACACACACACTACAACATATAACACTATACCTACACCTATCACACTACACACTATACACGTACACACTATACCCTACACACTATGCAGTACACACTACACACTATACACTACACACTATACACTATACACTACATACTATACACTATATACACTACACAACTACACACTATACACTACACGCTATACACTACACACTACACACTATACCACACACCATACACTACGCACTATACACTAACGCACTATACACACACACTTACACGACACACTATACACACACACTATACACTATACACTACACACCATACACTATACACTACACACTATAAACCTACACACTATACACACACACTATACACTACTACACACATACACACTATACACTATAACACTACACACTACACACTATCACTACACACTATACACTACACACTACGCACTATACACACACACTATACACTACACACTATACACACACACTATACACTATACACTACACACCATACACTATACACTACACCACTAACTACACACACCTACCACAACATCTATACACACACACTATACACACACCTATACACTACACATTATACACTACACACTATACACTACACACTATAACAACACACTATACACTACACACCATACACTATACACTATACATTACACACTATAACACACACACTATACACCCTTATACACTACACACTATACCTACACACTATCACTACACACTATACACACACACTAAACACTACCACACCTACACATAATACACTACACACTATACACACACACCATACAATCGTACACACGATACACACACACTATAACACTCACACACTATACCTAACACACTCTAACTACACACTATACACACTATAACACACACATACACTACCACTTACACTACACACTATACACTACACACTAATACACACTATACACACACACTATACACTACACACTATACACACACTACTACACTATACACTAACACTACACACTATACACACACACTAACACTATACACTACACACTACACAAACGACACACTATACACTACACACACACTATACACTACACACACACTATACACTATACACACACACTATCACTACACACACACTATACACTACACACTATACACACTACTATACCACTACACACTCTCACACTCACACTCCACTAACAAAAAAAACACTATCCTACACAACACTCACACACGATCTTCACTATACACTACACACTATAACACTACATACACCGATAGCAGTACACCTACCACTATACACTAACACCTAACCACCTACACACTTACCCTACACTATACACTACACACTATACACACACACTATACACTACACACTATACACTACACACTGCACACTGATACACTGCACACTACACCCTGCGAACACTACACAGTATACACTACACAACTATACACTACACCACTATACACGACACACTGATGACATTTTACTTGCATATTCGATAATTCGATATTTACTCGCGTATTGCTATATAGACATTTTACTTGCATATTCGATAATTCGATATTTACTCGTGTATTGCTATATAGAGATTTTACTCGCACATTCGTTTATTCGATATTTACTCGCGTATTGCTATATAGACATTTTACTCACACATTTGTTTATTCGATATTTACTCGCCTATTGCTATATAGACATTTTACTTGCATATTCGATAATTCGATATTTACTCGTGCATTGGTATAATAGATATTTTACTCGCATATTTGATAATTCGATATTTACTCGCGTATTGGTATAATAGACATTTTACTCGCACATTCGTTTATTCAATATTTACTCGCGTATTGCTATATAGACATTTTACTTGCATATTCGATAATACGATATTTACTCGCGTATTGCTATATAGACATTTTACTCACACATTCGTTTATTCGATATTTACTCGTGAATTGGTATAATAGATATTTTACGCGCACATTCGTTTATTCGATATTTACTCGCGTATTGCTATATAGACATTTTACTTGCATATTCGATAATTCAATATTTCCTCGCATATTGCTATATAGACATTTTACTCACACATTCGTTTATTCTATATTTACTCGTGTATTAGTATAATAGATATTTTACTCACATATTCGATAATTCAATATTTACTCGTGTATTGCTATATAGACATTTTACTCGCACATTCTTTTATTCGATATTTACTTGTGTATTGGTATAATAGATATTTTACTTGCATATTCGTTTATTTGATATTTACTCGCGTATTGCTATATAGACATTTTACTCACACATTCGTTTATTCGATATTTACTCGCGTATTGCTATATAGACATTTAAGAATTCGATATAAACGAATATCAAGTAAAATGTCTATAATAGCAATACGCGAGTAATATACTTGAATAAACGAATATGCAAGTAAAATGTCTATATATCAATACGCGAGTAATTATATTGAATAAACGATGTGCGAGTAAAATGTCTATATAGCAATACGCGAGTAAATACGAATCACAAATATGCAAGTAAAATACTATTATACCAATGCACGAGTAAATTAGAATTATCGAATATGGCAAGTAAAATGTCTATATAGCATAGGCGAGTAAATATCGAATAACAAATATGCGGTCGATAAATATCTATATAGCAATACGCGAGTAAATTTGAATAAACAATATGCGAGTAAAATGTCTATATAGCATATCGCGAGTAAATATCAAATAAACGAATATGCGAGTAAAATGTCTATATAGCAATACGCGAGTATATATTGAATAACAGAATGTGCGAGTAAAATGTCTATATAGCAATACGCGAGTAAATATCGAATAAACGAATGTGCGCGTAAATATCTATTATACCAATTCACGAGTAAATTATGAATAACAACAATATGCGAGTAAATATGTCTAAAGCAATACGCGAGTAAATATCAAATAAACGAATATGCAAGTAAAATGTCTATATAGCAATACGCGAGTAATATAATATAAACGAATATGCAAGTAAAATTTCTATATAGCAATACGCGAGTAAATATCGAATAAACGAATGTGTGAGTAAAATGTCTATATAGCAATACGCGAGGTAAATACAATAAACGAATATGCAAGTAAAATATCTATTATACCAATACACAAGTAATATCGAATAAAAGAATGTGCGAGTAAAATGTCTTATAGCAATACAGCGAGTAAATATTGAATTATCGAATATGTGAGTAAAATATCTATTATACTAATACACGAGTAAATATAGAATAAACGAATGTGTGAGTAAAATGTCTATATAGCAATATGCGAGGAAATATTGAATTCGAATATGCAAGTAAAATGTCTATATAGCAATACGCGAGAAATATCGAATAAACGAATGTGCGCGTAAAATATCTATTATACCAATCACGAGTAATATCGAATAACGAATGTGAGTAAAATGTCTATATAGCAATACGCGAGTAAATATCGTATTATCGAATATCAAGTAAATGTCTATATAGCAATACGCGAGTAAATATTGAATAAACGATGTGCGAGTAAAATGTCTATTATACCAATACGCGAGTAAATATCGAATTATCAATATGCGAGTATAAATATCTATTATCCAATGCACGTAGTAATATCGAATTATCGAATATGCAAGTAAAATGTCTATATAGCAATAGGCGAGTAATATCGAATAAACAAAAATGTGTGAGTAAAATGTCTATATAGCAATACGTCGAGTAAAATATCGAATAACGAATGTGCGAGTAAAATCCTATATAGCAATACACGAGTAAATATCGAATTATCGATATATGCAGTAAAATGTCTATATAGCAATACGCGAGTAATATCGAATTATCGAATATGCAAGTAAAATTCTATATAGCAATACGCGAGTAAATATCGAATTATCGAATATGCAAGTAAAATGTCTATATAGCAATACGCGAATAAAATCGAATTATCGAATATGCAAGTAAAATGTCTATATAAGAATACGCAAGTAAATATCGAATTCGAATATGCGAGTAAAATGTCTATTATATCAATACGCGAGTAAATATCGAATTATCATATGCAAGTAAAATGTCTATATAGCTATAGGCGAGTAAATATAGAATAAACGAATGTGTGAGTAAATGTCTATATAGCAATACGTGAGTAAATATCGTTTATGGGATAATTATCGAATATTCGAATGCTGCGAAAAGTGCGCGAGTGAGAGTAAATCGATTTTCCAAAGTCCTGGATATTCGAACGTGTTCCTCAGACCATTTCCCAGGTCCCACAGCCATTTACATTAAGTGGCCATTGTATTTTAATTGTATTTATCAAACTTTCGAACTATTTGACTCCCATTGATTTTCAAAAGTTTCGGCCTATCTCTACTTCTAACCCTCCCTACCTCCTCAAGGCCCAGGCTCAGACATGCTCAGTGTACAGTATTCCACCTATGGAGAGAGAGAACTAACTGCAGGTATTGCTGTAGAAAAAAGATCTTACTTATTTACACAGGTGAATCTTTGGTTAGATTTATTACTGAAAATGAATAGAAAAATACAGTTCTGATTTTAAAGGGTATGTCCACCCAAAAGTAAATTTTTATATGTCTTATATAATAGCACCAACCTCAATGCCATGTTCATTTTTCTCAAATCATTTGCTTTGCCTGATATTTAATGAGATATATATCAGGCTGCACTTCCTCTCCACTTCCACTTTAGATGACCCCGAGCTGCAGCTTAGAAAAAAAAAAAAAAAATCTTGCTCTTGTTTGTGTGTGGTCTCTCTCTATCTCTCTCTCTGGGCTGGCTGGCTGCAGCTGTTGATCCTGGATTTCTTCAGTACACATAACTTTACAGCTGTGATTGGTTGAGGGAAAATCCAGGGATCCAGGGTCAACCATTACTGATCAACTTCCTCTGTTCTCACTGCTGATGCTAACAGACATGCTCAGAACTGAAAAGAACAGAGGCAAGGTAATGTAACCTGTCTCTGTTCATCGCTGTATTGGTCCATGCTGCAGGATTAAGCCAGCTACAAAGGTCTGTAACTTTTGAACCACTGGACCGATTTACATGCTGTAAAGTTTGTTTGGAGCACTTATTTGGGCCAAATAAAATATAAAGTTAGTTTTGGGGGTGGACTTGCCCTTTAAACAAGAAGATGTGTTTTAACCTCAACTTCCTCTATAAATCTTTATTCCATTATCCGATCCTTCCATTTATGAGCAATGTTTCTTTATGAGAAAGTGCAGGTTTGGAACTGGCAGGAGCCAATCACTTAAGAGACGTGTTGATTAATTGAGGCAGTAGGAATCCTAGCATCCAATCAACTGAGCCAATCAACATCAGTTACAATGTATTATGATAAAAAAAACTTAAAAATAAATTACAGTACTAGCAATAGTTTCTATGGTCATTATGGTAATTCATTTTCTGGATTATTCAGTAAATAAATTACAAGTAGGGCAAAGTTTGTTCAAGTGAAGGAACTATGTAGGTTACTTAAAGGAAATTGCCATTTTGAATAAACATGCTACATTTCAGCCATTTATTTTATTAAAAGTTAAACCAACAAAACAGTTAAAGGAGAACTAAGAGTAAAAAATATACAAAGAAAAAAAGATCAAGGCACATTCCAAGGCTCTATACAATACTGTCCTATCTGTACACCTTGACGGCACCCAGAAACACCCAGCTTGGGTCACATATAATCATATGTCAGGAGGTGGGATTTGTGGACAGGGGTCCAGTAGAACTTCCCCTTCCCAGTCACATCCAATAAACTAATAGAAATGGGGCACCAAAGCATTTCTGGTGTCTGTATGGATGGTATCGCATAGTTCGGTTTATTATTATATTTACTTACTTATAATATTTTAATGCAATGTAAAATTAGATTGTGTATGTGCAATTACCCACATCATCAATCAATTTTGGGCCTTATTGGGAGACAGGAAGATTTTATCAGACCAATGCTAATCGTACAATCGGGATTGGTCTGTGTATGGCCCGCTAAAGGATACTACAGTAGCCTTTCTTCTTCCTTAATTTTTCATCTGACCAATTGAACAAATTAGTATTTTTATCAAAACGATTCTCATTTTAGTAGATAAAAATATAACGTGTAAAGTCTTTGTTATGAGGTTATTAATAATTATTTACAGATTTGTTTAGTCATTTTATTATCACATAATGTTTGAGAGTGATGATCATATTCAGACAGAACCAAGGAAGATTCAATGGAGAATGTACAAGCCAAACCTAGAAATAACTGAAAAGCTGGATCAGCAGTCAGTTAAGACGGCAGACAATCCCTTTAAGATATTAAGATAGCAGACAATAATTATCGATTATAATCATTAGAACCAGGTCACTCACCTCACCCGGATGGGGGGAGGATTCTTGTTTGTTTAATTTTGACGACTGATCTGCAAAAGAATAAGACAAAAAAATAAAATTATAAAAAATAAACACAGTGGGCATTAGAATGTTTGTCAACACAGGTGAAAAAAGCAAAACAGGTGCCCAATTTACTGTAAGCTATCAGAGAAGATAGAATGTATTTAAACATTTATAGTTATACAACCAACCCTGGTCAAACACAGTATGATGACATGGCTGGTTACACACATTTCATCTGGGTGAAGAGATTTGTGGGTTGAAATATAATAATGGACACTTATTTTCCCAAGTTCCAAGGCCCACATCTTCCTGCATGACCCTGTACTATGGAATGTGTTATAGCTGTAAATTTCATAGCAACACAAATTATTTTCAGAAAGGTTCCAGCATTATTCATGAAAATTCTTGCTAGAGTTCCCCTGTATAGCACTCAAAAGAAAACTGCACATGCTGGGACCTGTCAAAGAAGCCATCGCAACAGAGCAAAGTGAGTACTCTCTGTTACCTGCCTGCTCCTGGTCATTCAATTGAAGAACGGGAGGTAAGACATAGCTCCTTTACCCCAGTTCCTCAATTAAGGGTATGTCCACCCTTAAAACTATTTTTGATTAGTACTCCCCCTGGTCCCCCAGCCCCAACACCGCTTCATTTTATTTTTTTTTCGAAAGTGCCCCAAACTTTTACTTACCTCCCCTCTTTCCTCCGCGCCTGACGGCCCTCTGCTTGCGAGAAAATGCAGAGCAGAGGGGCGGGACGCGCAGTCGCGTCTGTGATTGGCTGAGCGCAGCCAATCACGGACGCGCGCTGCGGTCATTCAGTGCAGCGGGAGGAAAGAGGGAGGTAAGTATCGTTCGGGGCACTTCTAAAGATAAAAATGAAGCGGTTGGGGCTGGAGGAACACGGGAATACTATATTAAAAGGGATTTATGCTAGGGGAGGGAATCCAAGAGAGGGAGGGGGAGGGAGGGGAGAAGGGGGCTGAGTAACGCATGCCAAACTTCTCCCGGAGGCCAGGTAGGAGGCAGAGTCCTATATGGACTCTGCTACCTTCTGGGGGGGGCAGTTTTTGGGACTTTGGGGGGGGCTACAGGAGAACCATATGGAGCTGGGATGTGAGGTAAGATTAAACTACACTACATGATGGGCCAGTATTGGGGGGATTGGGGGTGGACATGCCCTTTAATCTATAAAAAAATATACAGTATGTCTATTTTACGAGTGGGGATACTTAAAGTGAAGTCCCACTTCTAATAATTTCCCTAAATAACAGACATTTACATTCCACTAAGCGTTCACCTCATGTTCTGTTTGTTTAATTCTCCAACTCCTTTCTTGAATGCTAAATGTAGGATTAGCCTTGCGCTCCTGACTCTCTGACCGCAGAAACTTCTAGGGGAATTCTAGGAACTGATACAAAACCAAACCTTGGAATTAAATACAACGAGCAGTGCAAGGTATTAAATAGCGATGTCCAGTCTTCTGAATCACCGGGAAACAAATGTAATTGAAAACAACAGGCCCAGAGTTGTATTTGTCGGACAGACTGGAACAGATTTCATGGCTATAGAACAAGATGCACTTTCATTTTCATCATACACCAGATTGATTTTATTTCAAATGGCAGATGCTGTCAAAGGATACTGATTTTAAGGATGACTTGGATGGCTCCCTAATTGTCGGCTCAAGCTTTTAAAACTGAAAGAATTATCGTCAGCCTCTGAAAGGGAAGCTTACTTAATAGAGCAGCATTTAGCTTTTCGATGATCGGGGTCACATGCATAAGACCAGCGTGCATTTTTATATACTTCGTGGGATGGTTGGTTAAAAGACACACGGAGATTCATTAAAAGTTCTTCAGGGAGATTTAATATCGGGTCTCCCGTTACTTACCGACGTAAACGAGATTACGTCATTTATTGCATTGCGGGATCGGCTAAGGTAAGGAGCGGGAGTTTAACGCTCCAGAAGCCGTAGCGTTATTTCACACCACAAAGTAGTGCAAAACGGTTGATCGTTAGCACAGCGCTTTTTTTTCCAAATCGGAATATGCGATGTGCTCGAAAATCCGTCAACTCACGTAACTCACCAAAATCCACTTATACCTATACGCAATTTTTAGGGTTAACTGTGGTTTTAGACGAAAAGGGCTATATTGAATCTCCCTCCATATCGTGGTAAAATGGTGCTAATTTTGCCCCCACCAAGACAAACTTATTTGACATTTGAAAGCTAAATCTGATTGGTGGGAGCAAATTAGCACCATTTTAACAATAAGAACTTTTATTAATAACCTCTGAGCTATAGCAGAACTGCAGTCCCATCGTTATGTCTCCAGCTAACCATGGAAATCGGGCATCTCCCATAGGCATGTCACCTCTCAACAAAAGTACAAATCTACCAACTGTCTTCATATCCTTAGTAAGACTGTTGATCTGAGGGTAGACTTGCCCTTAAAATCAATCTAAATTATACGCCACCTTGTATAAGTAATAGACCAATTGTTCTATAATTAAGGATATAATTACACCGTTTTACTTGGGTTTATTTATTTTCATCTGATAAACTGGGGGCACTTACACATTTATTGCATACTACTAGCAGTCCTATGGCGTCAGGCAGAAGTAAGGTATAGGTCCCACTACTGCGTGCCGGAGTGCGATTGTGCTCCGTTCACGCTTCCAGTTCGCATTTCAATGCTATGGGGTAGTTCCCACTATGTGCTCTGTGTCGGTTGTTAATGGCTCGCATGCATGCACAACTATTTGTGTGGATGGCATTCGTGCCAATAACATTGAAATGTCCCGAACCAGCATATGGAGTATCACGCACTGCAGCACATTGCAAAAATCCTGCATGCTCTACTGTGCGTGATAGTGGGACCTTACCTTAGTGTGAGCAGACAACTCTACAGGCTACAAATACAAGAAAAAACAATGTAGAGTTGTGTATATGGTGATGGTTTGTCAGTGCTATTGTGATTGGCATGGCAGGCTTTATAATAAGGTCATTGATTTCAATAGGTATTCCATGTACAGCTATTTTTAATGTGTGTGCCAACTAGTGTCTTGAGATATGAGGCAGTGAGAACAGAGGAAGGTGCATTCAAGTAATGGTCTGACCCCTGGATCCCTGGATTTTTTCCCTCTCAACCAATCACAGTGTAAAGTTATGTGTACTGAAGAAATCCAGGATCAACAGCTGCAGCCAGCCAGCCCAGAGAGAGAGATAGAGAGAGACACACACACAACACAGGCAAGATTTTTTTTTTTTTTTTCTAAGCGCACTCGGGGTCATCTAAAGTGGAAGTAGGAGAGGAAGTGAGCCTGATATATATCTCATTAAATATCAGGCAAAGCAAATGATTTGAGAAAAATGAACATGGCATTTGAGTTGGTGCTATTATATAAAGACACTAAAAAGTTTACTTTTGGGTGGACATACCCTTTAAAATAGAACTGTATTTTCTATTCATTTTCAGTAATAAATCCTAACCAAAGATTCACCTGTGTAAAATAAGTAAGATCTTTTTTCTACAGCAATACCTGCAGTTAGTTCTCTCTCTCCATAGGTGGAATACTGTACACTGAGCATGTCTGAGCCTGTGGCTTGAGGAGGAGGGAAGGTTAGAAGTAGAGATGGCCGAACTTTTGAAAATCAATGGGAGTCAAATAGTTCAAAGTTTGCATATAATACAATTAAAATATCAATGGCCACTTAATGTAAATGGCTGTGGGACCTGGGAAATGGTGTGAGGAACACGTTCGAATATCCAGGACTTTGGAAAATCGATTTTACTCTCACTCGCGCTACTTTCGAGCATTCGAATATTCGATAATTATCCCATAAAACGATATTTACTCACGTATTGCTATATAGACATTTTACTCCACATTCGTTTATTCTATATTATTACTCGCATATTGCTATATAGACATTTTATTTCATATCGATAATTCGATATTTACTGCGTATTGATATAATATGACATTTTACTGCATATTCGATAATCGATATTTACTTGCGTATGGCTATATAGACATTTTACTTGCATATTCGATAATTCGATATTTATTCGCGTATTGCTATATAGACATTTTACTGCATATTCGATAATTCGATATTTACTCGCGTATTGCTATATAGACATTTTACTTGATATTTGATAATCGATATTTACTCGCGTATTGCTATATAGACATTTTACTTGCATATTCGATTATCGATATTTACTCGGTATTGCGTATTAGTAGATTTACTGCACATTTGTTTATTCGATATTTACTCGCGTATTGCTATATAGACTTTTACACACATTTGTATCATATTTACTCGCCTATTGCTATATAGACATTTTACTTGCATATTCGATAATTCGTATATTACTCGTGCATTGGTATAATAAGATATTTTACTCGCATATTTGTAATTCGTATTTACTCGGTATGGTATATAGACATTTTACTCGCACATTGTTTATTCAATATTTACTCGCGTATGCTATAAGACATTTTACTGCATATTCGATAATACGATATTTACTCGCGTATTGCTATATAGACATTTACTCACACATCGTTTATTCGATATTTACTCGTGAATGGTATAATAGATATTTTACGCGCACATTCGTTTATTCGATATTTACTCGCGTATTGCTATATAGACATTTTACTTGCATATTCGATATTCAATTTTCCTCGCATATTGCTATATAGACATTTTACTCCACACTTCGTTTATTCTATATTTACTCGTGTATTAGTAATAGATATTTTACTCAAATATCGTAATTCAATATTACTCGTGTATTGCTATATAGACATTTTACTCGCACATTCTTTTATTCGATATTTACTTGTGTATGGTATAATAGATATTTTACTGGCATATTCGTTATTTGATATTTACTCGCGTATTGCTTATAGACATTTACTCACACATTCGTTTATTCGATATTTACTCGCGTATTGCTATATAGACATTTTACTTGCATATTCGTTTATTTGATATTTACTCGCGTATTGCTATATAGACATTTTACTTGCATATTGTTTATTTGATATTACTCGCGTATGCTATATAGCATTTTACTCGCATATTTGTTTATTCAATATTTACTGTGAATTGGTATAATAGATATTTTACGCGCACATTCGTTTATTCGATATTTACTCGCGTATTGATATATAGCCATTTACTCGCACATTCGTTTATTAATATATACTCGCGTATTGCTCTATAGACATTTTACTCGCATATTCGTTTATTTATATTTACTCGCGTATTGCTATAGACATTACTCGCATATTTGTTTATTCAATATTAATCGCGTATGCTATATAGTATTTTACTCGCATATTTGTTTATTCGATATTACTCGCCTATTGCATATAGACATTTTACTTGCAGATTCGATAATTCTAATTTACTCGTGCATTGGTATAAGAGATTTTACTTGCATATTGATATTCGATATTTACTCGCGTATTTGCTATATAGCATTTTACTCGCACATTCGTTTATTCAATATTTACTACGCGTATTGATATATAGACATTTTACTTGCATATTCGTTATTTCAATATTTATCGCGTATTGCTATATAGACATTTTACTTGCATATTCTTTATTCATATTTACTCGCGATTGCTATATAGACATTTTACTGCATATTCGTTTATTCGATATTTACTCGCGTATGGTATAAATAGACATTTTAATCGCCACATTCGTTTATTCAATATTTACTCGCGTATGTGCCTATATATGTCTATATAGCAATACGCGAGTAAATATCAAATAAACGAATATGCAAGTAAAATGTCTATATAGCAATACGCGAGTAAATATCCTATATAGACATTTTACTTGCATATTCGATAATTCGATATTTACTCGTGTATTGCTATATAGACATTTTACTTGCATATTCGATAATTCGATATTATAGCAATACGCGAAGTAAATATTGAATAAACGAATGTGCGAGTAAAATGTCTATTATACCAATACGCGAGAAAATATCGAAATAAAGAAATATGCAGTAAAATGTCTATATAGCAATACGCGAGTAAATATCGAATAAAACGAATATGCAAGTAAAATGTCTATATAGCAATACGCGAGTAAATATTGAATAAACGAATAGTGCAAGGTAAAATGTCTAATATCAATACGCGGTAATATTGAATAAAAACGATAGTGCGAGTAAAATGTCTATATAGCATAGCAGACGAAATACGAATCAAATATGAAGTAAAATATCTATATACAATGCACGAGTAAATATAGAATTATCGAATATGCAAGTAAATGCTATATAGCAATAGGCGAGAAATATGAAAAACAAATATGCGAGGTAAAATATCTATATAGCAATACGCGAGTAAATATTGAATAAACAAATATGCGAGTAAAATGTCTATATAGCAATACGCGAGTAAAATAAATAAACGAATATGCGAGTAAAATGTCTATATAGCAATACGCGAGTATATATTGAATAAACGAATGTGCGAGTAAAATGTCTATATAGCAATACGCGAGTAATATCGAATAAACGAATGTGCGCGTAAAATATCTATATACCAATTCACGAGTAAATATGAATAAACAAATATGCGGTAGTAAATGTCTATATAGCAATACGCGAGTAAATATCAAATAAAACGAATATGCAAGTAAAGTCTATATAGCAATACGCGAGTAAATATCAAATTAAACGAATATGCAAGTAAAATGTCTATATAGCAATACGCGAGTAAATATCGAAAATAAACGAATGTGTGAGTAAATGTCCATATAGCAATACGCGAGAGTAAATATCAAATAACGAATATGCAAGTAAAATATCTATTATACCATACACAAGTAAATATCGAATAAAAGAATGTGCGAGTAAAATGTCTATATAGCAATACACGAGTAAATAGAATTATCGAATATGTGAGTAAAATTCTATATACTAATACACGAGTAAATATAGAAATAAACGAATGTGTGAGTTAAATGTCTATATAGCAAATTCGAGGAAAATATGAATTATCGAATAGCAAGTAAAATGTCTATATAGCAATACGCGAGTAAATATCGAATATAACGAATGGCGCGATAAAATATCTATTATACCAATTCACGAGTAAATATCGAATAAACGAATGTGTGAGTAAAATGTCTATATAGAATACGCGAGTAAAATCGTATTATCGAATTAGCAATATAAATGTCTATATAGCAATACGCGAGAAATATGTAATAAACGAATGTGCGAGTAAAATGTCTATTATACCAATACGCGAGTAAATATCGAATATCAAATATGCGAGAAAATTCTATTTACCAATGCACGATTGTAAATATCGAATATCGAATATGCAAGTAAAATGTCTCAATAGCAATGGCGAGTTAATATCGAAATAAACAATGTGTGAGTAAAATGTCTATATGCAATACGCGAGTAATACGAAATATAAACGAATGTGCGAGTAAAATATCTATATAGACAATACACGAGTAAATATCGAATTATCGAATATGCAAGTAAAATGGCTATATAGCAATACGCGAGTAGTAAATATCGAATTATCGAAATTGCAAGTAAAATGTCTATATAGCAATACGCGAGTAAATACGAATTATCGAATATGCAAGTAAAATGTCTATATAGCAATACGCGAATAAATATCGAATTATCGAATATGCAAGTAAAATGTCTATATAGCAATACGCAAGTAAATATCGAATTATCGAATATGCGAGTTAAATGTCTATTATATCAATACGCGAGTAAATATCGAATATCGAATATGCAAGTAAAATGTTTATATAGCAAATGCGAGTAAATATAGAATAAACGAATGTGTGAGTAAATGTCTATATAGCAATAAGTGAGTAAATATCGTTTTAGGGATAATTATCGAATATTCGAATGCTCGAAAGTAGCGCGAGTGAGAGAGTTAAATCGATTTTCCAAAGTCCTGGATATTGAACGTGTTCCTCAGACCATTTCCCAGGTCCCACAGCCATTTACATTAAGTGGCCATTGATATTAATTGTATTTAAGCAAACTTTTCGAACTATTTGACTCCATTGATTTTCAAAAGTTCGCCATCTCTACTTCTAACCTTCCCTCCTCCTCAAGCCACAGGCTCAGACATGCTCAGTGTACAGTATTCCACCTATGGAGAGAGAGAACTAACTGCAGGTATTGCTGTAGAAAAAAGATCTTACTTATTTTACACAGGTGAATCTTTGGTTAGGATTTATTACTGAAAATGAATAGAAAAATACAGTTCTTGATTTTAAAGGGTAGTCCACCCAAAAGGTAAACTTTTTATATGTCTTATATAATAGCACCAACCTCAAATGCCATGTTCATTTTTCCAAATCATTTGCTTTGCCTGATATTTAATGAGATATATATCAGGCTGCACTTCCTCTCCACTTCCACTTGATGAACCCCGAGCTGCAGCTTAGAAAAAAAAAAAAAAAAATCTTGCCTGTGTTTGTTGTGTGTCTCTCTCTATCTCTCTCTCTGGTGGCTGGCTGCAGCTGTTGATCCTGGATTTCTTCAGTACAAATAACTTTACAGCTGTGATTGGTTGAGAGGGAAAATCCAGGGATCAGGGTCAGACCATTACTGATGCAACTTCCTTGTTCTCACTGCTGGATGCTAACAGAACATGCTCAAGAACATGAAAAGAACAGAGGCAAGGTAATGTAACCTGTCTCTGTTCATCGCTGTATTGGTCCATGCTGCAGGATTAAGCCAGCTACAAAGGTCGTGTAACTTTTGAACCACTGGACCGATTTACATGCTGTAAGTTGTTTTGGAGCACTTATTGGGCCAAATAAATATAAAAAGTTAGTTTTGTGGGGACTTGCCCTTTAAACAAGAAGATGTGTTTTAACCTCAACTTCCTCTATAAATCTTTTATCCATTTCCGATCCTTATTTATGAGCAATGTTCTTTATGAGGAAAGTGCAGGTTTGGAACTGTGGCAGGAGCCAATCACTTAAGAGACGTGTTGATTTAATTGAGGCAGTAAGGAATCCTAGCACCAATCAAACTGAGCCAATCACATCAGTTCAATGTATTGATAAAAAAAAACTAAAAATAAATTACAGTACTAGCAATAGTTTCTATGGTCATATGGTAATTCATTCTGGAATCAGGTAAATTAATGACAACTATATAGACATTTTACTTGCATATTCGATAATTCGATATTTACTCGCGTATTGCTATATAGACATTTTACTCACACATTTGTTTATTCAATATTTACTCGTGAATTGGTATAATAGACATTTTACGCGCACATTCGTTTATTCGATATTTACTCGCGTATTGCTATATAGACATTTTACTCGCACATTCGTTTATTCAATATTTACTCGCGTATTGCTATATAGACATTTTACTCGCACATTCGTTAATTCAATATTTACCTCGAGTATAAGTCGATCCGAGTATAAGTCGAGGTACCTATTTTACCTGAAAAATTTGCAAAAACTGATTGACTTGAGTATAAGTCGAGGGTAGAAATTATCACCACTACTGCCTTCTGATTCTGTGTTATTTTTAGGCTTTAGTTGCCCTTTAAATGGACAGCAGAATTCCCATACATGAATCCCATTCAGTAATAGCCAAATCCAATACCAGTAACCTCCAATTCTTTGGCACTCCAGATGTTTGGAAACTACAACTCCCAGCATGCTTTGTTGCTGGGAGTTTCAGTTTCTAAACATGTGGAGAAGCAAGGTTCAGTAAACTTTTAATTAAGCTTACCATCATTTACAATTCTCCTGACCCCCATATAGTAAAGGGAACTCTGACCCCCATATAGTAAGGATTCTCTGACCCCAATAGTTAAAAATGTCACCTGAGTTGTAGTTTCAAGTTTTCCTTTGCACTGTACTAGCAGCTGTTTTTTGCCCCAAACTGAAGAGACCCATCAGATTTACAGCATCCAGTGACAGTGCTGAGTGAGTCCAGCAGCCAGACTACAGGAAGCAGGAAATGTAAAGGCAGATCAGCTCCTGTAACTTTCTATGCAGGTTAACACAGCGCCACCTACTGGTTACTATCTGTAATTGCAGAATTTGGATCTAAATTAGGACTTGACCCGAGTATAAGTCGAGGTTAGGTTTTCAGGCTAATTTTAAAGCCTGAAAAATTCGACTTATACTCGAGTATATACGGTAATTGCGTATTGCTATATTGACATTTTACTTGCATATTCGATAATTCGATATTTACTCGCGTATTGCTATATAGACATTTTACTCGCACATTCGTTTATTCAATATTTACTCGCGTATTGCTATATAGACATTTTACTCGCACATTCGTTTATTCGATATTCGCGTATTGCTATATAGACATTTTACTCTCACATTCGTTTATTCGATATTTACTCGCGTATTGCTATATAGACATTTTACTCGCATATTTGTTTATTCAATATATACTCGCGTATTGCTATATAGACATTTTACTCGCGATATTTACTCGCGTATTGCTATATAGACATTTTACTCACACATTCGTTTATTCGATATTTACTCGCGTATTGCTATATAGACATTTTACTCGCATATTTGTTTATTCAATATTTACTCGCGTATTGCTATATAGACATTTTACTCGCACATTCGTTTATTCGATATTTACTCGCGTATTGCTATATAGACATTTTACTCGCATATTCGTTTATTTGATATTTACTCGCGTATTGCTATATAGACATTTTACTCGCATATTTGTTTATTCAATATATACTCGTGTATTGCTATATAGACATTTTATTGCACTATTCGGATAAATTCGATATTTACTCGCGTATTGCTATATAGACATTTTACTCGCATATTCGTGTTATTCAATTATTTACTCGCGTATTGCTATATAGACATTTTACCGCACATTCGTTTATTCGATATTTCGCGTATTTGCATATGAACATTTTACTCTCACATTCGTTATTCGATATTTACTCGCGTATTGCTATATAGACATTTTACTCGCATATTTGTTTATTCAATATATACTCGCGTATTGCTATATAGACATTTTACTCGCACATTCGTTTATTCGATATTTACTCGCGTATTGCTATATAGACATTTTACTCGCACATTCGTTTATTCGATATTTACTCGCGTATTGCTATATAGACATTTTACTTGCATATTCGTTTATTTGATATTTACTCGCATATTGCTATATAGACATTTTACTCGCACATTTGTTTATTCAATATATACTCGTGTATTGCTATATAGACATTTTAGTAATGATCGAAATAAACGAAGTGCGAGTAAATGTCTATATAGCAATACGCGAGTAATAATTGAAATAAACAAATATGCGAGTAAAAGTCTATATAGCAATACGCGAGTAAATATCGAATAAACGAATGTGTGGTAAAATGTCTATATAGCAATACGCGAGTAATATCGAATAAACGAATGGGCGAGTAAAATGTCTATATAGCAATCGCGAGTATATATTGAATAAACAAATATGCGAGTAAAATGTCTATATAGCAATACGCGAGTAAATATCGAATAAACGAATGTGAGAGTAAAATGTCTATATAGCAATACGTGAGTAAATATCGAATAAACGAATGTGCGAGTAAAATGTCTATATAGCAATACGCGAGTATATATTGAATAAACAAATAGCGGTAAAGTCTAATAGCAATACGCGAGTAAATATCGAATAAACGAATGTGAGAGTAAAATGTCTATATAGCAATACGCGAATATCGAATAAACGAATGTGCGAGTAAAATGTAATATGCAATACGCGAGTAAATATGAATAAATGAATGTGCGCGTAAAATGTCTATATAGCATACGCGAGTAAAACGAATATTATCGAATATGCAAGTAAAATGTCAATATAGCAATACGCAATTACCGTAATACTCGAGTATAAGTCGAATTTTTCAGGCTTTAAAATTAGCCTGAAAACCTAACCTCGACTTATACTCGGGTCAAGTCCTAATTTAGATCCAAATTCTGCAATTACAGATAGTAACCAGTAGGTGGCGCTGTGTAAACCTGCATAGAAAGTTACAGGAGCTGATCTGCCTTTACATTTCCTGCTTCCTGTAGTCTGGCTGCTGGACTCATCAGCACTGTCACTGGATGCTGTAAATCTGATGGGTCTTTCAGTTTGGGGCAAAAAACAGCTGCTAGTACAGTGCAAAAGGAAAACTTGAAACTACAACCAGGTGACATTTTTAACTATTGGGGTCAGAGAATCCTTACTATGGGGGTAGAGTTCCTTTACTATATGTGGGTCAGGAGAATTGTAAATGATGGTAAGCTTAATAAAGTTTACTGAACCTTGCTTCTCCACATGTTTAGAACTGAAACTCCCAGCAACAAAGCATGCTGGGAGTTGTAGTTTCCAAACTGGAGTGCCAAAGAATGGAGGTACTGGTATGGATTTGGCTATTACTGAATGGGATTCATGGTATGGGAATTGCTGTCCATAAAGGGCAACTAAAGCCTAAAATAACACAGAATCAGAAGGCAGTAGTGGTGATAATTTCTACCTCGACTTATACTCAAGTCAATCAGTTTTTGCAAATTTTCAGGTTAAATAGGTACCTCGACTTATACTGGATCGACTTATACTCGAGGTAAATATTGAATTAACGAATGTGCGAGTAAAATGTCTATATAGCAATACGCGAGTAAATATTGAATAAACGAATGTGCGAGTAAAATGTCTATATAGCAATACGCGAGTAAATATCGAATAAACGAATGTGCGCGTAAAATGTCTATTATACCAATTCATCACGAGTAAATATTGAATAAACAAATGTGTGAGTAAAATGTCTATATAGCATACGCGAGTAAATATCGAATTATCGAATATGCAAGTAAATGTCTAATAGCAATACACGAGTAAATATCGAATTATCGAATATGCAAGTAAAATGTCTTATAGCAAACACGAGTATATCGAATTATCGAATATGCAAGTAAATGTCTATATAGCAATACGCGAGTAAAATTGAATAAACGAATGTGCGAGTAAAATGTCTATTATACCAATACGCGATAAATATCGAATAAACGAATATGCAGTAAATGTCTATAGCAATACGCGAGTAAATATCGAATAAACGAATATGCAAGTAAAATGTCTATATTAGCAATACGCGAGTAAATATTTGAATAAACGAATATGCAAGTAAAATGTCATATCAATACGGAGAGTAAATATTGAATAAACGAATGTGCGAGTAAAATGTCTATAGCAAATACGGAGTAAATATCGATATCAAAATTGCAAGTAAAATTCTATTATACCAATGCACGAGTAAATATAGATTACGAATATGCAAGTAAAATGTCTATATAGCAATAGGCGAGTAAATATCGAATAAACAAATATGCGAGTAAAATATCATATAGCAATACGCGAGTAAATATTGAATAAACAAATAGCGAGTAAAATGTCTATATAGCAATACGCGAGTAAATATCAAATAAACGAATATGCGAGTAAAATGTCTATATAGCAATACGCGAGTATATATTGAATAAACGAATGTGCGAGTAAAATGTCTATATAGCAATACGCGAGTAAATATCGAATAAACGAATGTGCGCGTAAAATATCTTATACCAATTCACGAGTAAATATTGAATAAAACAAATATGCGAGATAAATGTCTATAGCAATAAGCGAGTAAATATCAAATAAACGAATATGCAAGTAAAATGTCTATATAGCAATACGCGAGTAAATATCAAATAAACGAATATGCAAGTAAAAGTCTATATAGCAATACGCGAGTAAATATCGAATAAACGAATGTGTGAGTAAATGTCTATATAGCAATACGCGAGAGTAAATATCAAATAAACGAATATGCAAGTAAAATATCTATTATACCATACACAAGTAAATATCGAATAAAAGAATGTGCGAGTAAAATGTCTATATAGCAATACACGAGTAATATTGAATTATCGAATATGTGAGTAAAATATCTATATACTAATACACGAGTAAATATAGAATAAACGAATGTGTGAGTAAAATGTCTATATAGCAATATGCGAGGAAATATTGAATTATCGAATATGCAAGTAAAATGTCTATATAGCAATACGCGAGAGTAAAATCGAATAAACGAATGTGCGCGTAAAATATCTATTATACCAATTCACGAGTAAATATCGAATAAACGAAGTGTGAGTAAATGTCTATATAGCAATACGCGAGTAAATCGTATTATCGAATATGCAAGTAAAATGTCTATATAGCAATACGCGAGTAAATATGAATAAACAATGTGCGAGTAAAATGTCTATTATACACAATACGCGAGTAAATATCGAATTTCAATATGCGAGTAATATTATTATACCAATGCACGATTAATATCGAATTATCGAATATGCAAGTAAAATGTCTATATAGCAATAGGCGAGTAAATATCGAAGAATAAACAATGTGTGAGTAAAATGTCTATATAGCAATACGCGAGTAAATATCGAATAAACGAATGTGCGAGTAAAAATCTATATAGCAATACACGAGTAAATATCGAATTATCGGATAGCAAGATAGTAAAATGTCTATATTGCAATACGCGAGTAAATACGAATTATCGAATATGCAAGTAAAATGTCTATATAGAAATCGCGAGGTAAATATCGAATTATCGAGAATAGCAATGTAATGTCTATTAGCAATACGCGAATAAATATCGAATTATCGATATGCAAGTAAAATGTCTATATAGAATACGCAAGTAATATCGAATTACGAATAGCGAGTAAAATGTATTTATATCAATACGCGAGTAAATATCGAATTATCGAATATGCAAGTAAAATGTCTATATAGCAATATGCGAGTAAATATAGAATAAACGAATGTGTGAGTAAAATGTCTATATAGCAATACGTGAGTAAATATCGTTTATGGGATAATTATCGAATATTCGAATGCTCGAAAGTAGCGCGAGTGAGAGGTAAAATCGATTTTCCAAAGTCCTGGATATCGAACGTGTTCCTCAGACCATTTCCCAGGTCCCACAGCCATTTACATTAAGTGGCCATTGATATTTTAATTGTATTAATGCAAACTTTTCGAACTATTTGACTCCCATTGATTTTCAAAAGTTCGGCCATCTCTACTTCTAACCCTTCCCTCTCCTCAAGCCACAGGCTCAGACCTGCTCAGTGTACAGTATTCCACTATGGAGAGAGAGAACTAACTGCAGGTATTGCTGTAGAAAAAAGATCTTACTTATTACACAGGTGAATCTTTGGTTAGGATTTATTACTGAAAAATGAATAAAATACAGTTCTGATTTTAAAGGGTATGTCACCCAAAGTAAACTTTTTAATGTTCTTATATAATAGCACCAACTCAAATGCCATGTTCATTTTTCTCAAATCATTTGCTTTGCCTGATATTTAATGAGATATATATCAGGGCACTTCTCTCCACTTCCACTTTAGATGACCCCGAGCTGCAGCTTAGAAAAAAAAAAAAAAAATCTTGCCTTGGTTGTGTGTGTGTGTCTCTCTCTATCTCTCTCTCTGGGCTGGCTGCGTGCAGCTGTTGATCCTGGATTTCTTCAGTACACATAACTTTACAGCTGTGATTGGTTGAGAGGGAAAATCCAGGGATCCAGGGGTCAGACCATTACTGATGCAACTTCCTCTGTTCTTCACTGCGTGGATGCTAACGACATGCTCAAGAACATGAAAAGAACAGAGGCAAGGTAATGTAAACCTGTCTCTGTTCATCGCGTATTGGTCCATGCTGCAGGATTAGCCAGCTACAAAGCGTCTGTAACTTTTGAACCACTGGACCGATTTACATGCTGTAAAGTTGTTTTGGAGCACTTATTTGGGCCAAATAATATATAAAAAGTTAGTTTTGGGGTGGCTTGCCTTACTTTAACAAGAAAGATGTGTTTTAACCTCAACTTCCTCTATAAATCTTTATTCCATTATCCGATCCTTCCATTTATGAGCAATGTTTCTTTATGAAGGAAAGTGCAGGGTTGGAACTGGTGCAGGAGGCCAATCACTTAAGAGAAGTGTTGATTAATTGAGAGCGAGTAAGGAATCCTAGCATCCAATCAAACTGAGCCAACACATCAGTTACAATGTATTATGATAAAAAAAAAACTTAAAATAAAATTACAGTACTAGCAATAGTTTCTATGGTCATTATGGTAATTCATTTTCTGGATTATTCAGTAAATAAATTACAAGGAGGGCAAGTTTGTTCAAGTGAAGGATACTATGTAGGTTTACTTAAAGGGAAATTGCATTTTGAATAAACATTAGCTACATTTCAGCCATTTATTTTATTAAAAGTTAAACCAACAAAACAGTTTAAAGAGAACTAAGAGTAAAAAAATATCAAAGAAAAAAAGATAAGGCACATTCAAGGCCTCATACAATACTGTCCTATCTGTACACCTTGACGGCACCAGAAACACCCAGCGTGGGTCACCTATAAATCATATGTCAGGAGGTGGGATTTGTGGACAGGGGTCCAGTAGAACTTCCCCTTCCCAGTCACAAATCCAATAAACTTAATAGGAAATGGGCACCAAAGCAGTTCTGGTGTCTGTATGTAGGTATCGCATAGTTCGGTTTATTATTATTATTTACTACTTATAATATTTTAATGCAATGTAGAAATTAGATTGTGTATGTGCAATACCCATCATCAATCAATTTGGGCCTTATTGGGAGACAGGAAGAATTTTATCAGACCAATGCTAATCGTACATCGGGATTGTGGCTGTGTATGGCCCGCTAAAGGAACTACAGTACCTTCTTCCTTAATTTCATCTGACCAATTGAACAATTAGTATTTTTATCAAAACGATTCTACTTTAGTAGTATAATAAAATATAACGTGTAAAGTCTTTGTTATGAGGTTTATTAATAATTATTTCAGATTTGTTTAGTCATTTTATTATCACATAATGTTTAGAGTGATGATCATATTCAGACAGAACACAAGGAAGAATTCAATGGAGAATGTACAAGCCAAACCTAGAAAATAACTGAAAAGCTGGATCAGACGTCCCTTTAAGACGGCAGACAAATCCCTTTAAGATATTAAGATAGCAGACAAATAATTATCGATTATAATCATTAGAACCAGGTCACCACCTCTACCCGGATGGGGGGGGGGATTCTTGTTTGGTGCTAAATTTTGGAGACTGATCTGCAAAAAAAAGACAAAAGAATAAAATTATAAAAAAATAAACACAGTGGGCATAGAAGTTTGTCAACCACGGTGAAATAAAGCAAAAACAGGTGCCCAATTTACTGTAAGCTATCAGAGAAGATAGAATGTATTTAAAACATTTAGTTTATACAAACCAACCCTGGTCAAACACAAGTATGTGAACATGGCGGGTTACACACATTTCATCTGGGTTGAAAGGATATTGTGGGTTGAAATATAATAATGGAACACTTATTTTCCCAAGTTCCAAGGCCCAAAATCTTCCTGCATTGACCCTGTACTATGGAATGTGTTATAGCTGTAAATTTCATAGCGGAACAAAATTATTTTCAGAAAGGTTCCGCATTATTCATGAAAATTCTTGCTAGAGTTCCCCTTGATAGCACATCAAAAGAAAAACTGACATGCTGGGACCTGTCAAAGAAGCCATCGCAAACAGAGCAAAGTGAGTACTCTCTGTTACCTGCTGCTCCTGGTCATTCAATTGAAGAACGGAGGTGTAAGACATAGCTCCTTTACCTCCAGTTCCTCAATTAAAAGGGTATGTCCCCCCTTAAACTATTTTTGATATAGTACTCCCCCTGGTTCCCAGACCCAACCGCTTCATTTTTATTTTTCGAAAGTGCCCCAAACTTTACTTACCTCCCCTCTTTCCTCCGCCCGCTGACGGTGCCTCTCTCTGCGGAGGAAAATGCAAGCAGAGGGAGGGACGGCAGTCGCGTCTGTGATTGGCTGAGCGGCAGCCAATCACGGACGCGGCTGCCGGTCATTCGTGCGCGGAGGAAAGAGGGGAGGTAAGTAAGGTCGGGGCACTTTCTAAAGATAAAAAGAAGCGGTTGGGGCTGGGGAACAGGAATACTAGAACAGGAAGGGAATCTAATTAAAAGGTTTATGCTAGGGGGAGGGAATCCAGAGAGGGGGGGGAGGGAGGGGGAGAAGGGCTGCAGTAGCCATGCCAAACTTCTCCCGGAGGCCAGGTAGGAGGCAGAGTCTATATGGACTCTGCTATCCTTCTGGGGGCAGTTTTTGGGACTTTGGGGGGGGCGGGGCTACAGGAGAAACCATATGGAGCGGGATGTGAGGTAAGGATTTAAACTACACTACATGATGGGGCCAGTAGTAGTTGGGGGGATTGGGGGGGGACATGCCCTTTAATCTATAAAAAAACCTCACGTATGTCTATTTTACGAGTGGGGATACATTAAAGTGAAGTCCACATCTATAAATTTCCCCTTAAATAACAGACATTTACATTCCACTAAGCGTTCACTCATGTTCTGTGTTTGTTTAATTCTCCAAACTCCTTTCTTGAATGAAATGTAGGATTAGCCTTGCGGCTGCCTGACTCTCTGACGCCAGAAACTTTCAGGGGAATTCTAGGAACTGATACAAAACAAAACCTGGAATTAAATACAACGAGCAGTGCAAGGTATTAAATATGCGATGTCCAGTCTTCTGAATCACCGGGGAAACAAATGTAATTGAAAACAACAGCCCAGAGTTGTATTTGTCGGACCGACTGGAACAGATTTCATGGGCTATAGAACAAGATGCACTTTCATTTTCTCATCACCAAGATGATTTTATTTCAAATGGCAGATGCTGCCAAAATGATACTGATTTTAATGATGACTTGGATGGCTCCTAATGTGCGGCTCAAGCTTTTAAACTGAAATGAAAGATTATCGTCAGCCTCTGAAAGGGGAAGCTTAGCTTAATAAGCAGCATTTTAGCATTTCGATGATCGGGGTCACATGCATAAGACCAGCGTTGCATTTTTATATCGTTGCGGATGGTTGGTTAAAAGACAAACGGAGATTCATTAAAAGTTCTTCAGGGAGATTTAATATCGGGTCTCCCGTTACTTAACGACGTAAACGAGATTACGTCATTTTATTGCACGGGATCGGGCTAAGGTAAGGAGCGGGAGTTTAACGCTCCAGAAGCCGTAGCGTAAGTTTCACACCACAAAGTGAGTGCAAAACTACGGGTTTGGATCGTTAGCACAGCGCTTTTCCAAAAACATTCGGAAATGGCGATGTGCTCGAAAAATCCGTCACAAAACCCACGTAACCCAAATTTTTTAGGGTTAACGTGGGGTTTTAGACGAAAAGGGCTATATTGAACTCCCCTCCATATCGTGGTAAAATGGTGCTAATTTTGCCCCCACCAATCGAAACTTATTTGACATTTGAAAGCTAAAATCTGATTGGGGGAGAAAATTAGCACCATTTTAAACAATAAGAACTTTTATTAATAACTCTGGCTATAGCAGAACTGCAAGTCCCATCGTTATGTCTCCAGCTAAACATGGAAATCGGCCAATCTCCCCATAGGCATGTCCACCTCAACAAAAGTACAAATCTACCAACTGTCTTCATATCCTTAGTAAGGACTGTTGATCTGAGGGTAGACTTGCCCTTAAATCATAATCTAAATTATACGCCACCTTGTATAAAGTAATAGAGCCAATTGGTTCTATAATTAAGGATAAATTACACCGTTTTACTTGGGTTTATTTATTTATCATCTGATAAACTGGGGGCACTTACACATTTATTGCAACTACTAGGTCCTATGGCGTCAGCAGGGCAGAAGTAAGGTATAGGTCCCACTAATGCGTGCCGGAGTGCGATTGTGCTCCGTTCACGCTTCCCAGTTCGCATTTCAATGCTATGGGTAGTTCCACTATGTGCTCTGTGGTCCGGTGTGTTTAGGCTCGCATGCATGCACAACTATTGTGTGGATGGCATCGTGCCAATAACATTGAAAGTCCCGAACACAGCATATGGAGTATCACGCACTGCAGCACATTGCAAAAATCCTGCATGCTCTACTGTGCGTGATAGGGACCTTACCCTTAGTGTGAGCAGACAACTCATAAGGCTACAAATACAAAAAGAAAAAACAATGTAGAGTTTGTGTATATGGTGATGGTTTGTCAGTGCTATTGTGATGGCTGGCAGGCTTTATAATAAGGTCATTGATTTCATAGGATTCCATGTACAGCTATTTTTAATGTGTGTGCCAACTAGTGTCTTGAGATATCAATAAGGATTCTTTGAATTCTACTGTGAAAAATAAGGAAAACAATTATAATGTAACACTTCACAACGCCATTACTATATCCATTCATTTCAACAATACTGCAATATTTGTTTCAGGCCTTTAAAAACAACCATTGTATTATACACTACACCACACTAGTGTGGTAGTTAGAATGTAGGAGGATGGGCAGGGGGTGGGCTATGGCCAGGACCTTGATAAGACGTTGGCAGAGTCTGGGGGTGATAGGGTGCAGTCCTCAGGCTGCCGGGGGTCTTGAATAAAGGGGGTCCCGAATTCTTGCTCTCCTTTAACCAATACAGATCCCAAGCCCCTGGTAGCTGCATAGATAAATGCAGGATGGGTGCGCATGATAATTCAGGGGGACACATCTAGTTATGTCCTGAAACTTTACCTGACTACAGCGCAGATAGACTAGAACTAGGGCCAACCCATTATTCATATCCTTTTTTATAATAAAAAGGGTATCTCCTCCTCTCATAAAAAACTGTTTCTGTAGTAGTGGCCCTACAGCCATACTTGTTTGAAAAATAAAAATCAGAAAAGGGGCCAGAACGGCAGCTGCCTCCATGATTGGCTAAGAGGCAGAACTAGGGGGAATGAGGCTCTGTAAGTACATTTCAGTTTTTTTTTGCAAACAATTATGGCGGCTGGGTTGTGGAGAGGGTCCACTAACACAGAAAAAAGCATTAATGCTAAGGGCACAGGGCAGAAACAGGGATAAGAGAGAGGAAGGGAGGGTGGGGGAGGGGCTCCAATGGGAAAATCCAGAAACCTCTCAGAGGAAAGGTAGAAGGTGAAACTTTCACTCACAGCCAGCTCCTACTCCACTTCTAGGACTTTGGATAGACCTTGCAGGAGAACCATTTGGAGTAGAGAGATAAGGTAACAGTTTTTAAAAAAAATACACAGAAGGGCCAGTAGTGGGGGAAATTTTAGCTTGGGGTGGACATGCCCTGTAAGTGAACTAAAAATACATTCCAATAGGGGCATATATTATTACAATAAAAAAAAATGCTATGATCATCAGGTGTTAGTGTCCGTGACCTCTCACCAATGGTTTACCTATTAACCATATAAGAGTGAAAGAATGTTCTCTGACTTCTCTCTCCATAGAATTTTGAGCCATCGCTCCTACAGTTACCAAGCCAATGTCATTTCAACCTCAGTCAAATGTTGTTCTAGGTCACATCAGTTACCGTGACTGAGGTCTTTGACATAATATTCAGCCTTTTCTCTGTGGTGTTTATTTTAGCTTATACGATTGTTACAGTATATTATATCCTAAGCCTTTTATTTTCACATTGTGGACATTCATTTGCACTACAAAGAAACTATTATATATCAATTTGGGAAGAAAAACTACATATGGCTTCTGTTAATTAAAGTATTTGTTCCCTACATCATCTTTTTTAGCAGTGTGAAAAATACACAGAAGGTTTTAGGTGAAGTAATTGTGACTTAATCAGCTATGGTCCTACCCTTGTCATTAATTTACCTGATTCCAGAATGAATTACCATAATGACCATAGAAACTATTGCTAGTACTGTATTTATTTTTAGTTTTTTTTTATCATATACATTGAACTGATGTGATTGGCTCAGTTTGATTGGTGCGTAGGATTCCCTTACACTGCTCATTAATCAACACGTCTCTTAAGTGATTGGGCTCCTGCCACATTCAAACCTGCACTTTCCTCATAAAGAACATTGCTCATAAAAAGGATCGGAATGGAATAAAAGATTTAATAGAGGAAGTGAGGTTAAACACACATCTTCTTGTTTAAAGGGCAAGTCCACCCCCACAAAACTAACTTTTTATATTTATTTGGCCCAATAAGTGCTCCAAAACAACTTACAGCATGTAAATCGGTCCAGTGGTTCAAAAGTTACGAACAGACCTTTGTAGCTGGCTTAATCCTGCAGCATGGACTCAATACAGCGATGAACAGAGACGGTTACATTACCTTGCCTCTGTTCTTTTCATGTTCTTGAAGCATTTCTGTTAGCATCCAGCAGTGAGAACAAGGAAGTTGCATCAGTAATGGTCTGACCCCTGATCCCTGGATTTTTCCCTCTCAACCATCACAGCTGTAAAGTTATTTGTACTGAAGAAATCCAGGATCAACAGCTGCAGCCAGCCACCAAGAGAGAGATAGAGAGAGACACACAACACAACACAGGCAAGATTTTTTTTTTTTTTTTTCTAAGCTGCAGCTCGGGGTGTCATCAAGTGGAAGTGGAGAGGAAGTGCAGCCTGATATATATCTCATTAAATATCAGGCAAAGCAAATGATTTGAGAAAAATGAACATGGCATTTGAGGTTGGTGCTATTATATAAAGACATATAAAAAGTTTACTTTTGGGTGGACTACCCTTTAAAATCAGAACTGTATTTTTCTATTCATTTTCAGTAATAAATCCTAACCAAAGATTCACCTGTGTAAATAAGTAAGATCTTTTTTTACAGCAATACCCTGCAGTTAGTTCTCTCTCTCCATAGTGTGGAATACTGTACACTGAGCATGTCTGAGCCTGTGGCTTGAGGAGGAGGGAAGGTTAGAAGTAGAGATGGCCGAGACTTTTGAAAATCAATGGAGTCAAATAGTTCGAAAGTTTGCATTAAATCAATTAATATCAATGGCCACTTAATGTAAATGGCTGTGGGACCTGGGAAATGGTCTGAGGAAACACGTTCAATATCCAGGACTTTGGAAAAATCGATTTACTCTCACTCGCGCTACTTTCGAGCATTCGAATATTCGATAATTATCCCTAAAACGATATTTACTCACTATTGCTATATAGACATTTTACTCACACATTCGTTTATTCTATATTTACTCGCATTTGCTATATAGACATTTTACTTGCATATCGATATTCGATATTTACTCGCGTATTGATATAATAGCATTTTACTCGCATATTCGATAATTCGATATTTACTTGCGTATTGCTATATAGACATTTTACTTGCATATCGATAATTCGATATTTATTCGCGTATTGCTATATAGACATTTTACTTTGCATATTCGATAATTCGTATTTACTCGCGTATTGCTATATAGACATTTTACTGCATTTCGATAATTCGTATTTACACTCGCGTATTGCTAATAGACCATTTTACTTGCATATTCGATAATTCGATATTTACTCGGTATTGCTATATAGAATTTTAACTCGCACATTCGTTTATTTTCGTATTACTCGCTGTATTGCATTAGACATTTTACTCACACATTTGTTTATATTCGATATTAACTCGCCATTGCTATATAGACATTTTACTTGCATATTCGATATTCGATATTTACCTCGTGCATTGGTATAATAGAATTTTACTCGCATATTTGATAATTCGATATTTACTCGCGTATTGGTATAATAGACATTTTACTCGCACATTGTTTATTATTCATATTTACTCGTAATTGCTATATAGACATTTACTATTGCTATTCGATAATACGATTTTACTCGCGTATTCTTATAATAGACTTACTCACATTCGTTTATTCGATATTTACTCGTGAATTGGTATAATAGATATTTTATCGCGCACATTCGTTTATTCGATATTTACTCGCGTATTGCTATATAGACATTTTACTTGCATATTCGATAATTCATATTTCCTCGCATATTGCTATATAGACATTTACTCACACATTCGTTTATTCTATATTTACTCGTGTATTAGTATATAGAATTTTACTCACATATTCGATAATTCTATTTTACTCGTGTATTGCTATATAGACATTTTACTCGCACATTCTTTTATTCGATATTTACTTGTGTATTGGTATAATAGATATTTTACTTGCATATTCGTTTATTGATATTTACTCGCGTATTGCTATAGTGACATTTTACTCACCATTCTTTATTCGATATTTACTCGCGTATGCTATATAGACATTTTACTTGCATTCGTTTATTTGATATTTACTCGCGTATTGCTATATAGACTTTCTTGCATATTCTTTATTTGATATTACTCGCGTATGCTATATAGACATTTTACTCGCATATTTGTTTTATTCATATTTACTCGTGAATTGGTATATAAGATATTTTACGCGCACATTCGTTTATTCGATATTACTCGCGTATTGCTATATAGACTTTTACTCGCACTTCGTTTATTCAATATATCACTCGCGTATTGCTATATAGACATTTTATACTCGCATATTCGTTTATTTATTTTACTCGCGTATTGCTATAAGACATTTTACTCGCATATTTGTTTATTCAATATTTACTCGCGTATTGCTATATAGATATTTTACTCGCATATTTGTTATTCGATATTTCTCGCCTATTGCTATATAGCATTTTACTTGCATTTCGATAATTCTATATTTACTCGTGCATTGTATATAGATATTTTACTTGCATATTTGATAATTCGTATTTCTCGCGTATTGCTATATAGACATTTTACTCGCACTATCGTTTATTTATTCAATATACGCGTATTGATATTAGACATTTTACTTGCATATTCGTTATTCAATATTTACTCGCGTATTGCTATATAGACATTTTTACTTGCATATTCGTTTATTCGATATTTCACTCGCGTATTGCTATAAGACATTTTACTCATATTTCTTTTATTCGAATTTCTCGGTATTGTATAATAGACATTTTACTCGCACATTCGTTTATTCAATATTTACTCGCGTATTGCTATATAGACATTTTACTTGCATATTCGATAATTCGATATTTACTCGTGTATTGCTATATAACTTTTACTTGCATTCGATAATTCGATATTTACTCGTGTATTGCTATATAGACATTTACTTGCATATTCGATAATCGATATTTACTCCGCGTATTGTATATATACATTTTACTCACACATTTGTTTTATTCATTTTACTCGTGGAATTGGTATAATGACATTTTACGCGCACATTCGTTTTATTCGATATTTACTCGCGTATTGCTATTAGACATTTTACTCGCCATTCTTTATTCAATATTTACTCGCGTATTGCTTAATAGACATTTTACTCGCACATCGTTAATTCAATATTTACCTCGAGTATAAGTCGATCCGAGTATAAGTCGAGGTACCTATTTTACCTGAAAAATTGCAAACCTGATTGACGTGAGTATAAGTCGAGGGTAGAAATTATCACCACTACTGCCTTCTGATTCTGTGTTATTTTTAGGCTTTAGTTGCCCTTTAATGGACAGCAGATTCCCATACATGAATCCCATTCATATAGCCAAATCCAATCCCAGTAACCTCCATTCTTTGGCACTCCAATGTTTGGACACTACAACTCCCAGCATGCTTTGTTGCTGGGAGTTTCAGTTTTCTAAACATGTGGAGAAGCAAGGTTCAGTAACTTTTAATTAGCTTACCATCATTTACAATTCTCCTGACCCACCATATAGTAAAGGAACTCTGACCCCCATATAGTAAGGTTCTCTGACCCCAATAGTTAAAAATGTCACCTGAGTTGTAGTTTCAGTTTTCCTTTTGCACTGTACTAGCAGCTGTTTTTTGCCCCAAACTGAAGAGACCCATCGATTTACAGCATCCAGTGACAGTGCTGAGTGAGTCCAGCAGCCAGACTACAGGAACAGGAATGTAAAGGCAGATCAGCTCCTGTAACTTTCTATGCAGGTTAACACAGCGCCACCTACTGGTTACTATCTGTAATTGCAGAATTTGGATCTAAATTAGGACTTGACCCGAGTATAAGTCGAGGTTAGGTTTCAGGCTAATTTTAAAGCCTGAAAATTCGACTTATACTCGAGTATATCGGTATTGCGATTGCTATATGGACATTTTACTTGCATATTCGATAATTCGATATTTACTCGCGTATTGCTATATAGACATTTTACTCGCACATTCGTTATTCAATATTACTCGCGTATTGCTATATAGACATTTTACCGCACATTCGTTTATTCGATATTCGCGTATTGCTATATAGACATTTTACTCTCACATTCGTTTATTCGATATTTACTCGCGTATTGCTATATAGACTTTTACTCGCATATTTTTTTCAATATATACTCGCGTATTGCTATATAGACATTTTACTCGCACATTCGTTTATTCGTATTTACTCACGTATTGCTATATAGACATTTACTCTCACATTCGTTTATATTCGATATTTACTCGCGTATTGCTATATAGACATTTTACTCGCATATTTGTTTATTCATAATCTCAGCGTATTGCTATATAGACATTTTACTCGCACATTCGTTTATTCGATATTTACTCGCGTATGCTATATAGACATTTTACTCACACATTCGTTTATTCGATATTTACTCGCGTATTGCTATATAGACATTTCTCGCATATTTGTTTATTCAATATTTACTCGCGTATTGCTATATAGACATTTTACTCGCACATTCGTTTATTCGATATTTACTCGCGTATTGCTATATAGACATTTTACTTGCATTTCGTTTATTTGATATTTACTCGCATATTGCTATATAGACATTTACTCGCACATTTGTTATTCAATATATACTCGGGTATGCTATATAGACATTTTACTCGCACATTCGTTTATTCGATATTACTCGCGTATTGCTATATAGACATTTTACTCGCACATTCGTTTATTCGATATTTACTCGCGTATTGCTATATAGACATTTTACTCCGCATATTCGTTTATTTGATATTTACTCGCGTATGGCTATAATAGACATTTTACTACTTTCGCAATATTGTGTTTATTCAATATATACTCGTGTATTGCTATATAGACATTTTACTCGCACATTCGTTTATTCGATATTTACTCGCGTATTGCTATATAGACATTTTACTCGCACATTCGTTAATTCAATATTTACTCGCGTATTGCTATATAGACATTTTACTTGCATATTCGTTTATTTGATATTTACTCGCGTATTGCTATATAGACATTTTACTCGCACATTCGTTTATTCAATATTTACTCGCGTATTGCTATATAGACATTTTACTCGCACATTCGTTAATTCAATATTTAATCACGTATTGCTATATTGACATTTTACTTGCATATTCGATAATTCAATATTTACTCGCATATTGCTATATAGACATTTTACTCGCACATTCGTTAATTCAATATTTAATCACGTATTGCTATATTGACATTTTACTTGCATATTCGTTAATTCAATATTTACTCGCATATTGCTATATAGACATTTTACTCACACATTCGTTTATTCGATATTTACTCGCGTATTGCTATATAGACATTTTACTCGCACATTCGTTAATTCAATATTTACTCGCATATTGCTATATAGACATTTTACTCACACATTCGTTTATTCGATATTTACACGCGTATTGCTATATAGACATTTTACTCACACATTCGTTTATTCGATATTTACTCGCGTATTGCTATATAGACATTTTACTCGCATATTTGTTTATTCAATATTTACTCGCGTATTGCTATATAGACATTTTACTCGCATATTTGTTTATTCAATATTTACTCGCGTATTGCTATATAGACATTTTACTTGCATATTCGTTTATTCAATATTTACTCGCGTATTGCTATATAGACATTTTACTCGCACATTTGTTTATTCGATATTTACTCGCGTATTGCTATATAGACATTTTACTCGCGTATTCGCGCCTCGAACGTTCGAACATTCGCTAATTATCGAAAGTCCGAGAAATCCGGGTCCGGAATAGTTCGAGAATTCCGAGTCCGTTCGAACTCAAATAGTTTGGCTTGAACTCGGGTTCGAGTTCTTGTCCATCTCTAGTTAGAAGAGACTGAAGGACTTTACACAGGTGAATCATTGGTTAGGGATTACTTATATAGACAAGGGATGCATTATTTCTAGTTAAAGAGAAAAATGTATGGAAAAGTAGCGTGAAGATGAACTCGAACCAGATAAGTTAGAATATGTAATAGAAAAGGGGGTATGAAGAGGAATCAAAATGAAATACAGGGGTATAGCAGCAGGGTATAAGTATATAATGGAATATGGAGAAGAAAAGAAGCATTATAGAGAAAAAATGAGAAAGCAACAAGACCCAAACTAGAATACAGAAACCAGCCCAGGAATGATCACTCATTCAGCATGAGGTCCCTACACTTCTCTGCATCCTTCTTCAATCAAATACTGTATTTCTGTCCCCTAAAACCGACTGTTGGTGTTACCGCATTGCTATCTCCAGGGAAGCAACGCGTTTCTATTACACACTGATAAAAGCAGATCTATTGAATAATAACCAAAGGGTACAACACTGTGTATATAATGTATGTATGTGTTTATATAGCGACACTTGGAGACGCAGTACAAGGGGGACAGTAAATAAATACATAAATATATAAATAAGTAAGAGCATAATGAAATATACAAGTGCTTGAAACATGTAACATGAGGAAAGAGGTCCCTGCCCCGTAGAGCTTACAATCTACTTAGGTGGGTAACATACAGATGTATAGGAAAGGGTGGAAGTGCTGAAGTAATATGTGTTATAATGAGCCCGAAAAGAAAAATGGAAACATTGAAATCAAAGAGTGAACTAGGAGAGCCCAGATCCTCCATTTTTCCTAGAGACCCAATTGGCCTTAATCTTCCTATGGCCAGGCTGAGGGAACCTGTGTTATTATGAAATACATGCCCCCCTCTGCTCAAGGTCAAGTATAAATGTCAACTCAATCAAATATTGGGTCACTGAATAGTGTGCGCGGTTGTCAGATGCCCCAATTTGGGCAGGACTCTTACAAGTAATCTGATGCCCAGCAGTCAGGACTTCATTCCCCTTTGTCAATCCTGGTAGAAGAGTAAAGGATGGATTTGGTCCCTGCTTTTCTTGCCCTTTCTCTGCCTCCTCTTTTCTCATAGAGGGTTAAGAAAAAGGTACCACCACTATACACTATACACTACACACTATACACTACACACTATACACTACACACTACACACTATACACTATACACTACACACTATACACTACACACTATACACTACACACTATCACTACGCACTATACCATACGCACTTAGACACACACACTATAATCACGACTACACTAAGACACACACTACGTATACACTATACACAACACAAACGAGACACGACACACGTAGTACACAACACACGAGACACACACCAGAGACACAGAAGCACACGACACACGAGACACTACACACGACACCCACGTAGACACGACACACGAGACACGACACAAGACACGAGACACACCAAACGAGGACACGACACACGAGACACCAACGATACAAGACACGACACACCAGACACGGACACGACACACGAGACACACAACACGAGACACAACAGACGAGAAACGACACACGAGACACACACCACAGACACGAGAGCACGAGACAGACACACGCAACACACGAGACACGACACACGAGACACACACACGAGACACGACACACAAGACACGAGACACTTAACAGGACACACGAGACACAGCACATCAGACACGACACGGTAGACACGATACACCTAGAACACTACACACAGACAACACACACTATACACCACACACTATACACACACAATACATAAACACTATAACTACACCACTATACACACAACACTATACACTACACACTATAACACACACTATACACACACAAACACTACCACGCAAATCATACACTAACACAACACACACTAAATTACACTACACACTATACATACCACTATACACACACACACACTATTACACTCACACTATAACACACACTATACACTACACACTATAAATATACACTACACACTATACACTACACACACACAATATACACACACACACCACACATACACACACACAACACTATAAACACTACACACATACACACGCACACACTATACACTACACACTATACACTACCCACTATACACTACACCACATACACTATACCTACACCACACTATACACTACACAATATACACTACACACTATACACACACACTATACACTACACACTATACACTGCACACTACACACTACACACTATACACTACACACGATTCACTATACACTACACACTATACACTACACACTATGCAGTACACACTACACACTATACACTACACACTATACACTATACACTACACACTATACACTACACACTATACACACACACTATACACTACACACTATACACTACATACTGCACACTATACACTGCACACTACACACTGCACACTACACACTATACACTACACACTATACACTACACACTATACACTACACACTATACACTTGATGAAAAGGCATTTTCTTTCCTAATTTGTGCCTCATCCCTACATTCGTCTATATGTTGCGGTTTCCCAGAACTTTCTCATGGCCTTGCGGGTGTGTGACTATCCCAGGAGACTCACAAATACCTGGATAATGTCATGTCGGCTTAAATTTAAAATTCATGGTTACAGATTTCAATGGCTAATAAACTAGAGTTAACAGTTACAAAGATTCCAAGATGTAAATACCAGGAAAGTCTTTAACACTGTACACCCTGGCCAGGCAGACAGATACACATTAGAATAGTTGGTATAAAATTTATAGACCTTTACCCATGTCCAATTATAGGAAAGTTATCAAGACCAACGCAACTTGAAGGCTAATTTCCCGCTCATTGTTTAATTCTCTATAAAACAAAGTAAAGTGACAATTTAGAAAAAGACAAATTGCTTTACAGATTCTGTGCTGACGAATTGAAAACACCATTATATTATTATGGCAGTTGGTTTATAAAGCGTCAATATCAGGAAGCAATGGGAGTTTAAACAAGTCCACTACATGCTTTCTCCAGGATGGGCTCTTTCACCTGGTTGGACAGAAAATCCAAATAAAGGGCATGTGACCAAGGACCATTTATCAATGATATCTGGAGTGGATTTCAAGGGTAACCATGTTTACCACAAGGTATATAATAAGGAGAACATTTGGAGTAGCTGATGATATAAATGGTTGAATCTTAATGTTAAAACTCAGGATATCATTTTGACATAAATATAACATTGTGAGTAATTCATAGCATGGAATCCAGAGCCTTTAAATCTAGTTGTCATGGTAACCTTCAGGTGGCAAAGAGCTTACAATGAACTTCTGCAGTCGCATGTCAGATGTTCATCAATCCAATACACCCAATAGGTTTGTTTTAACCTTATAATGAATCAGAAATTCTTCCTGGTGTTCTTAATGGTACATGTATCATAAAGGAGAGTTTCTTAAAGGATATCTATCTTGAATATAGTTTATTTAAAAACAAACAAACAGTTAAATAGAACTTGGTACAGTACTTGTGACAGGGATATAGGCCTGGTAATCCCTAACTCGCAATATGGTTTCTGTGAAGAGTACCAACCCAAAGAAAACTGATTCTGCCAGTCTTCCTGCTGGCTTCAGCACTATCTTTAATACAGGAATAGTCCAGGACTACCCTGGCAAATGTAAACAGTATGCGTTGTAGCTCCTCAACAAAACAATATTGTTTGGTAGGAATAATCAATCTGACCTCCCTGTCCCAGGTACTTTACATTTTTAACAAGTTCATTTTTAGAGTATAGATATCCTTTAAGGAAAAATATTTTTATTAAATATTATGACTGAAAACAATGTTAATACACAAACTGCCCTACAACTAGAAAATAACTAGAAAATAATTGTTCCTGTAGAGTTTTGTCGTGAATGCCAAATTCACACTGCCTAATATTTTCTACTAAACTGATCTCTGAATGGATATTTTGGGGGCTATAATTTTAAAATTGGTCCTTAATAAATTACGGCTGATTGTTTGAATTTAAAAAAAAGCAAGATTTTATTTTTAATCCGAATGTGAAAGCTTTTCTCCCCAGAACACCTGCACAGTGAAATATTCTTCTCTAGTAAGTTGCATTTAAGTAAATATCAGAAATAGATGTAACTAAGCATGCTTCCATATTGTTGCCAGTACAACTTACTGCCCATGTAATGTTCAAAGAACCTTGTGAGCATGATAACTATTGGTCACGCCCACTGTCCCTATGAACATATTTTTATACAGATGTCTCCACAATAATATGGAAGTCCCTGACAAAACAAGCAATAAAGTCCCAATCGCACTCAATACCCCAATGGGTGTTGGCGTCCTCTAGGCCTTCACCCTCCAAGGGCCAAAGAGATAATTAATAATAATGGAAAGATGAGGGTCGCACTCGAAATAAATCAATTTAATAGTAAACCACACACATCGGTATCACAAAGTTTCGGGGCAACTTGCCCCTTCCCCAACCTGAGGAAGGGGCAAGGTGCCCCGAAACGTTGTGATACTGATGTGTGTGGTTTACTATTAAAGGGCAAGTCCACCCCCAAAACTAACTTTTTATATTTATTTGGCCCAAATAAGTGCTCCAAAACAAACTTTACAGCATGTAAATCGGTCCAGTGGTTCAAAAGTTACAGACCTTTGTAGCTGGCTTAATCCTGCAACATGGACCAATACAGCGATGAACAAAGACAGGTTACATTACCTTGCCTCTGTTCTTTTCATGTTCTTGAGCATGTCTGTTAGCATCCAGCAGTGAGAACAGAGGAAGTTGCATCAGTAATGGTCTGACCCCTGGATCCCTGGATTTTCCCTCTCAACCAATCACAGCTGTAAAGTTATGTGTACTGAAGAAATCCAGGATCAACAGCTGCAGCCAGCCAGCCCAGAGAGAGAGATAGAGAGAGACACACACAAACACAGGCAAGATTTTTTTTTTTTTTTCTAAGCTGCAGCTCGGGGTCATCTAAAGTGGAAGTGGAGAGGAAGTGCAGCCTGATATATATCTCATTAAATATCAGGCAAAGCAAATGATTTTGAGAAAAATGAACATGGCATTTGAGGTTGGTGCTATTATATAAAGAACATATAAAAAGTTTACTTTTGGATGGACATACCCTTTAAATTGATTCATTTGGAGTGCAAGGATCCGAGAAGCCATACTATGCGACTGCATTCCGATTGCTTATTGGAATTTCTGCATGGGCAATTTGTGGTGCGTATAACCTGTTTTATAATATAGGTGTCATCAATCTATACTCCTATTGTCCACTAGGGACAGATTCTCACCCACAGTAAGCTCTTCTTGGATTCAAATAAATTCCTTACTCAAATTACCATACAAAGAGCTCATACATCCTGAAACAATGCAATGCGTTGCAAGTAGGGCCTCACCTTATAGATCTCTTTAGAAACCACATAATCCAAAATACTGTTTGGTTATCAGTATTTATTAAGGCATTTTCCAACCAAGGGCAGTGTTAAAAGAATAGTTCACTTCAAAAGTGAACTATTCCTTTAATGTATTGATTGAAGACCAGGAGGATAAGGAGCTATGCCTTCCCTTCCCTTCTTCAATTGAGTAGGAGCAACGGACGAAGATAGAAGATATTTACCTTACACGTGATCCTCCACAGCAGCAGCACAGAGAGGTCCCAAACACTTCCTGGTTCAGATTAACTGTAGCACACATTGTCGCACATGCGCACTATATTTAACCTAATCAGGAAGTGGTCGGGACCTGTCAGTGCTGCTGCTGCGGATCACGTGTAAGGTAAATATCTTCTATCTTCGGCCGTCGCTCCTACTCGATTGAAGAATGGAATATAGCTCCTTATCCTTACGGTCTTCATTGAATGCATTAAAGGAATAGTTCACGTTATAAAAACTTAAAAAAAAACAGCTTTTAATAAGGCCATGAGTTTTTCTGGCTCTATATAAGGTATCCTAAGCACCACCCCAAAATCTGATTGGTCTAGGTCCAATCGGATATTTCATATTGCTAGCCCATGTGAACAGCCCTCACAACACCCAAAAACCAATTTGAGCAACACTAATATTAACCCAGATAAATAAAACATGCTGCCAATACTATTTCTATCCTAAACTTGAATTCTGTAAGTTACATTTTAAATTGATAAACTCATTAGCAAATTAACCCTTCCTATGTTAAATATTGTAAACCTTTACCTACCCGACTACACAGATGAGCATTTGTCTTGTTTTGTTATCTAAATATAAAGCCCATTCATTTGTTTCCCTCGTAGTGGAAATCCTACTGCACCATCAATGCACATTTAACTGAGTAGGAATTTATCAATTAAACCCTCTCACATACTATATACATTATATCTGGGCATGGGATTTAAATAATGCTATTACAATCAAAAACAACCGTATTGACAGAAAAACACTTATATAACAAGAGTCTTAACAATATGCTTGTAAAGGTTCTCATTCATAATCTGTTGTATATTTAAAGTTTAGTTCTTGAAGATGTTTCGCTAGTCATCTGACTGGCTTTCTCAATTCAGAATGACTTGTACAAGAAACTGTTGGCAATATAAGTACCCTTGAAAGTTCTAATTAGCATATGACAGCCAGGTGTTAGGGTCCTTGCATTCAGAAGGTCCCTAACACCTGGTTGTCATATGGTAATTGGGTCTTTCCAGGGTACTTATATTGCCAACAGATTCTTGTACAACTTATTCTGAATTAAGAAAGCCAGCAAAACTCTGATGGGGCCCCTATCCATGCTTCATCCACAGTGGTTTTCTGGGAGGAGGCTATATCTGTAATAGGAAAAATAAGAAGATGGGGCTTCCTTGGCTCCCGGGCCCCACTTCAGTTGCTCCCCCTGTTTTCCTGGTAGTTATGCCCCTGATATCACCATAAAGCTGTGTACACACACAACCATTATGGCAGACAATCTAGCATACAGGCTGCTAGGCTGATAAATCACTATTAACAGACAATTAAAGTCCCTTTTCTCATAGAAGCATGTATTCCCATTGGCCAGGTCCTGAATACAAGCTGGAAGGTAGAATTGAGAATTGAGGAGGCCAGTTCTTCTAACTTCTATGCAGCAGTAAAGGAGTTAAAAGGTAAACCCAGGGAGGAGGACCTAGAGTTTAGAGGAGGGTGGGGAAGACAATAATTGTCCTGGTTTGGTAGTCTCAAAGTAATCAAATCTCTGTAACTTTGCAGGAATATCATAGATAAGTCTAACATGTAAGGCCGCCATTAGACCTTTTTACCTTGGAAGAAAACTAAATCTGCATTGAAATTCTCTGTATAAAGATGGATCAGGGCGATGTCCTAATGTCCTAATGATGACTAACAGGATTCTAATAATTGATCATTCTCCACGTAAAACCAATTTGTGTTTTCCCATTGGTGTTAAACTGTATTCCTGTTTTCAGAGATAAAGTAACAATTCATCACGTGCCCAGACATCGCTGTTCTGTACGGCTTTGCTTCAGTGAAGGTCATGCTATCTGGCTGTTGTACTCGTACATTTCTAGGAACATCACGTTTGACGTAATTGGTTCTTGATTAGGTTTTTTAAAACTTGATCAAGGAACAGAGAAAAGCCTTGATAAATCCCAAGCGGGAAGATACATTCCTAGAATAAGCAGCTCTCCAAACACTTTGTTAGAATGTTTATAGAGACGTCGGTGAAGGCCACTAGTAGAAAGGGATTACGCTTTGCATTTGGGGTTGGTGCCTTTTATTAGTAGAGGTTTGTGTGTAATGCCGCCCATACACTATTTAGACTATTGTGATAGATCGGACAATTATTATATATATATATAAAATGCAATGTTACCAATCAGCTATACAACCACCACCTGGGTTTTTCAATGTTTCTCCCCTTCCTGCTCACATGTGGAGTAGGTACAGTAAGGAAGTTCTAGGCAGCTGTCAATCACAGGGCAGACTGGATACGTTTTGAAACAAATAATGCTGCTTGTTACTCACAGCTCAATTAACAATGTAGCAAACTATGGAACAATCTATGGAATCTATAGAACAATCTATGGAACAATCAATGGAACTTATCTTGATAGCTTTTATCTATCAGCACCAGGAGAAGTAGATCAGCAAACAGCACTGAGCAGGCTAAAAATAAGGATTTCAGGCACCAGTTATCCCCCCTAAACATGGCACTTTAATGTGTGTGAGGTGGTAATTAGAGATGGCCGAAACTACACAGTTTCATTCCGTTTTTGGATTCCCGGATCTCGGGAAAATCCCGAAGATCCGAAAACGGAACGAATTTTAGAAGATTTTGGAATGTACGGAGTGTTTGAGGCTATTTTTGAAAATTATTGAAAATAGCCTCGAACGTTCGATTTTCGAATGGAAGCACGAAAGTAGTCTCCGGTTGTATTTTCGAGATTTTTCAAATCTTCAAAAATTTGTTCCGAAGTCCTGAAATCCATAGGATCCATCCCGATTCGGAGGGATCTTTCGGATTTCGGAACTGAGGGGTTCTGTGTCAGATCCAGGTTCATGTCGGACCCGGATCCCATCTCTAGTGTTAATTAGTAAGGTGTCAATTGCAAAAACCATTATACATACCTACCCCACTTCCCAGGTGGTTCTTCCCATAAGTCATGTCACTGACAGATTGAGGGGCGGACTAGTAAAGGAAAGTTAAGGTAAAGTAAAACAGCTTAAAAAACTGTTAGGGGATGGGGTTGGGTGGGAACAGTTCACATTTAAATGTGTTTTTAAATTGGTATCTGAAATGAATGTGTTATCTTTATATTAAAAAGAACGTAACTGAAAAAGAATGTAACCTAGGGTAAAAAGATTAATTTCACAGTGCGTCTTTCCTGTGGATTTGCATTCCCTAGTCTGAGCGTAACCTACCACATTCAGGAAGATTCATTCAGTGTTCTTATCGTTAAAAATGGGGCTAATATTGCCCCAACCAATCAGATGTTATGATCTTTTAATGATAAGAACTTTTATTGAATCTCCCTGATTGACTACAATGTGTGCATAGTTAGACATGGCATCATCTAGAAAAAACATCTATGTAACACTACAGTACATTGTGCACTTCAATTACCAGGTGCATATTTAGTAAAAGTAAAGCTGTTTCTTGCAAATTTATTTCCTCCCCCTAGGAAAAGCAATTGTCTGTCCTGTTGGGAAGGAGGAAGGGATGAGGAATGAAGGGCCAATACCAATGGGATTGGCTGTTTATTGGTAAAGTGTGTACAGCCTAAACAATCATTTTCCGACACCGACGAATGTTCCATGTTAGGATCAGTTGTTTTGGATGAAAAATTTCCCTCGTTCGTGGTCGGCTCCCTGTACTAAAGTAGGGAGTATGTCAGTCACAAACGTTCACTATATACATTATATAAGGAATACGATTGTGACTGTGAGTACTCCCATTTGTTACAGTGTTTACCCATCCACAGTGTGTTACTGTTTAAAGGAGAATGAAAGTCAATAATCTCCCATGTAATTGGACCTTATATGCTGTTTATTTTCATTTTTGAAAGCAAAGATAATTAAATTCCTTTCTTCCTGTTTCCCAATGTCCTTTGCTGGTGGTGATGTATGCCTCCATCAAGCCTATGGGGATTGTGCCAAATAAGAATTTGGCTCACAGGGAGGAGCTTAGGAACAAGAGGCGGAGCACCATCAATAACATTTTTTAGGCAACTAACATTTTAAATTTTAAAAATACAGCAGTTCAGACCCTTAGAGGTGTTATAGGAACGCCCAGAGTAAGGTGTTAAAACAGCATTGTACATGGCAGACAGTTGTACAATGCTGTTTTGACACCTTACTCTGGGTGTCCTTACCACTATCCAGTCACGCCCTTAACACTTGGCTGTGATATGCTAATTTCAGCTGAAGATGGTATCACCTGCTGATACATTAAGGACACTGAGTAATCTGATTTACTGAACATTTCTAGAAAAATCAAAATTTGGGTCAGAGCATTTAAAAACATTTCCAGCGTATATGATGCTAAGACCCATAGTTTTCAGACCTGTCCTGGCTTTCTGTCCATGGGCCCCCAAACCCCCTTTCCACTAATTTTTTTGGGACAATAGGTCATGTTCTTCTAGACTGGACTGGCTATGGGCGATGTACATCCCTAAACAAAACATTATGGAACAATCGCCCTAACACAGTGCCCCATTGTGGTAGGGCCTCTGCCTGAACAGATTTGTTTTATATTTAGTAGGAATTTCTATTGAACGCATGAATTGGATGTTTTATTTTCCCCTCTAGTCTCTGTTCCCTTCTGCATCCAGGATTAGCACATGACCTCTTGCCTGGGATCACGACCTATATATATCTAACACAATTAGACCCAGAGTTGGAGAAGCTGCTTTCAGTTATCTCTGATTCATTCTCTGCTTTGTCTCCCATTCCCAGACACATTTAATTTTGTGTCTTCAGTAAACCGCAATGCTTAATCCTTTATGTGTGTCCATACTAAGGGACAGGAGATCTGTAATGAAAAGTAATCGGTCCCTAAACACAAAAGATGGAAGTTTAACCATATAACTCTAAATTATTAAATAGTATTTCATGTGATTTCAATTGTTGTCATACTGCCTTGTCATCCTTATTGTTGTATCTTAATAATAATATAAATGACAATTAAATCACTTGCCTTAATTCTTATATATCCAGAATGACCTCAATGCTGGGTCTTTGCCACTCCTGTGGAAACTGTGTCTCCTGCTGATTTTATCATTACGGTTCTGATTATTACCTAGATAAATCCACCATCTCAACTTTGGCCTTGTTTTCTCTAGTTTATATAAAGTTTATATAAAATACTATGGCAGGATTAAGAACCAATGAAGAGACAGTCCTAGATGAAATAAGAACGATTATTGGCTCCCCCTTAATTGACCAAGTCATTGATTTGTAAGAAATAATGATCAAATAATGTAAAGACCTTGTTATATCACATAGAACCATCTGTGTAAGGAATGAAACAAAATGGTAAAATCAATATTGATGTATATCTAGCGACCTCCATCATTGCTATACGCTGCAATCAGGATAAACAGTGTGTACCGTTTGGTTCAAGTATGATTTACAATACTTTTCTGAAAATCATGCATGTTGTTTACATTCAGGAAATGCAGGATTCTGTTTCAAACCCTATGGAACGTGGCAGCCAAAATGAATAATATTCACCATAAAAAAACATTTTCTAATATGCTATCAAACCCCAGATTCATTAAAGGATCATCAATCCTGCAGTGCGCAACAATCCCTGACCCCGATTAAAGTACCAGAACTGCTAGGTCCAGTGTTCCCTCAAAGCTGTGCAATCCTGCACACAAATCCAGTACTGTGCACAAAGGTTAAAGTGGTGCACACACAAAACTCTGCTGGAATGTTAGTGCTGTGGTGTGTAGCGCACAAATTTTCATTTTCTATCTACACAGCAAATATATTTCTATAAAGCTGATATTAAGTTCAAGGGAACATTGTCTTGGTCCTCACCTTGCATTTTCATTAGATGCTAAGTTATAATCACCTAAAAGTGCGCTTGCAAGGTCCAGTCCGCCACCTTCCGGCTGTGTCCAGGGCCTGGTTTATGGGAAGGATTGCATGGAACAAACTATGCATCTAGCCATGCAGTCAGGAATTTAACATTTGTGATAGAATAGGTCATTGTGAGAAGTTCTGAATTCAGTTCATAGGATCGCAACTTTTACCCTGCTCGATTTTCCACTGTGAACTTAAAGTGGGATTAAAGTTAAAGTGTTTCGTGACAACAGAAACTCAGCCTCAATGTATCAGACCACGTGCAGTAACAGCAAAGAGTGCTGATGGGTAACTATCTGTGAACTATGTGCCTGCAGAATTACAGACTTCCTCTGGGAATGGTAACATCATAAATGTTCCGGTATTGAGCTTTCTCAATACTTTTGTATAACTATAAATTAAGGTGTGTGATTCTGTGAGCAGCCGAGGTGTAGGATTTATAGGGTTTGTTACAAAGATCACATTTCACTTTCTGATGATAAAACATAATGGGGAACAGTAAATATGAAAAAACACACCTGCTCTAAGTGTGCACTAACAGTAGCTGATCCCATGTGTCTGTCCTGACCAAGTACCAAAGAAGTTAATTGACTTTAACCACCAGCAAGGTTAATACAAGTTAACACCCTACAATATGTCATTAGAGATAAGTCTTGGTTTAGTTTAGGAACTATCGGTGTTGAAAATCCATGGATTTGATGTAGGTTTCAGGAAATCGAAATTTCAAATATCGCAGGAATAAATCTGAAAGTCGAAAATGTGGTCAAATTCTGTGGAAAAGACAAAAATTTTAATTTTAAATATCGCAGAGATCAATCTAAAAGACGAAAATGTGGTCAAATTCCATGGAAAAGACAAAAAATTTAATTTCAAATATCACAGAAATCAATCTAAAAGACTAAAATGTGGTCAAATTCCATGGAAAAGACAAAAATTTTAATTTCAAATATCGCAGAAATCAATCTGAAAGACAAAAATGTGGTCAAATTCCATGGAAAAGACGAAAATTTAAATTTCAGATATCGCAAAAATCAATCTAAAAGACGAAAATGTGGTCAAATTCCATGGAAAAGACAAAAATTTTAATTTCAAATATCGCAGAAATCAATCTAAAAGACTAAAATGGTCAAATTCCATGGAAAAGACAAACATTTTAATTTCAAATATCGCAGAAATCAATCTAAAAGACGAAAATGTGGTCAAATTCCATGGAAAAGACAAAAATTTTAATTTCAAATATCGCAGAAATCAATCTAAAAGACGAAAATGTGGTCAAATTCCATGGAAAAGACAAAAATTTTAATTTCAAATATCACAGAAATCAATCTAAAAGACGAAAATGTGGTCAAATTCCATGGAAAAGACAAAAATTTTAATTTTAGATATCGCAAAAATCAATCTAAAAGACGAAAATGTGGTCAAATTCCATGGAAAAGACAAAAATTTCAATTTCAAATATCGCAGAAATCAATCTAAAAGACTAAAATGTGGTCAAATTCCATGGAAAAGACAAAAAATTTAATTTCAGATATCGCAAAAATCAATCTAAAAGACGAAAATGTGGTCAAATTCCATGGAAAAGACAAAAATTTCAAATATCGCAGAAATCAATATAAAAGACGAAAATGTGGTCAAATCCGTGGAAAAGATGAAAACTGGGATTGAAAAATGTAAAAATTCTGCTTCTGTTGGTTTCAAATTGGATTTTCAGAATTTAAACAAGTTCCGTGGATCTGCCAGCTTTGTTCATCTCTGTATGTGAGCACGGACGCTTCAGCTAGTACACATGTTCGACCGTGCACAATGGTGTACCGTACGGATGACTTTTATTTAATGTATGGGTGCTTGGTTGGGCCAAGTTTATAATCCGGCCTGTCAGATCATCAAAAAGGCCCTATGGAATGTTCGGTGAAACCATTGAGCGTTATGGGTCAGCCCTGCTATCACATGTTTCTACCTTTAGGTTCCCAGTTCTATTTATAGCTCCTCATACAAAAACATGTTTATTGCACTGTTGAAGCTTGAGTTTGTTTTGACACATTGTCTCACATATCACACGTTTGAAGCAGATGACATCCCTGGTGCCAGTAAAAATCACGCACATACTATACACCCACCAAACCACCTTTCACTTTTACATCCTGAGCCAGCCGTATCCTAATTGAATTCTAAAGGAATGGCTTTTGCCAGATTGGTTCTCGTTCATCCCCATATAGCCCCAATTGACACATGCTGTTAGTCATTGTGAATAGACAAGAGCTAAGGCAAGAGAACGAGAGCAGGAGGAGGAGGGTCTTTAATACAATGAGAGCATCTGCTTCATACAAAAACAAATCAGCCTAGTGAGCAGAGAACACTATGTATAAGGGGGCTTCATTATTTATATTTCTCTTATTCCCTATGACAGTCTGTTAGGTTTTCCCTAATGCAGTCTATACATCCTCTGCACAGTGATTCTTTCTCTGCAGATTTCATCAGCTGACCCCTGATTTCTTGCCCTTCCTTGGTTGGTTGGAGTTAGAGAGCAAATCCACGGTCACAGGATGGATTTCGCTGTGACAGCTATGACGAGCTGAGACATGCTACATGCTCGGTCTTTGGTGGATGCAAAATAGCTTTGGGCAGGAAGCCCAGCTTGTTCCAATAGCATTAGCATTATAACGCAGAGCAGATATGGAGGACTGTAGTTTGTTTTTCTTCAATGACTGGATTAGAGAATAAGAAAGTAAATGGTGGTTTTGGATGTTTTGTTGAAGCTGTAACTACAGAGTGCATTGGATTCTGGGTGTAGATGAGCCATGCTGTCTGGGAGCAGTGATTTGTTCCAGTCTCTGTGCCACCAGGTAAGGGCTGATACCTGTTTTATTGTTTATCCTTGTACATATGATGGATTCTGTGGCAGGCCTTGGTATTGTTGACTTCTGTCTAGAGATGTACCTCTTTAAGGCCAAGGTGATCCTTACCGATACCTGTGCATTAGGAAGTGACCTGTTTTACAAGTAGAAAGGAAAATAAAAGAAATTACAATAAGTCAGACGTGACCATCTGATAATATACGGATAATATAGAGAATCTCATGTCATACTAAACTGTACACATTTACCATGGCTCTTCCTTTGGTGCCTCTGGTCTTGTTGACTATTGCAGCTAGAGATGTAATGTGGGTTCGAATACAACCCGATTTCAAATCGAATCAGAGGGTTTTAAAGTCCCGATGAAACTTTTGGAACTCCTGGATTTCACGAAACCCGGATTTTCAGAATTTTCGTTTTTTATAGAAAAATAGAAAGTAGACAATGATCAAAAATAGACGATTATTGAAATTACCCTTGATAGTAACACTCGGTTTCGGTAACTCTCGAAAACAGTATGTGGAAGCTGGAAAACATTCCGATCGTGAGGAAAGATAGTTTTAAAATAAGTTTTGGTTCTATTTCCGGGTTCCCCAGACCATTCCCCAGGTCTCTGTGTCATTTACAGTAACTTACTATTACTATTTGTCCCTCAAAATGGACAGAAACTTTCACTTTTTTTCTCATAGACTTCAATGGGTTCCTTTTTTTCAAATTTTGAAATTTCCAAAAATTCGAAAACGGAACGAAACTCAACAGTTTCGAACATCTCTAATTGTAGCATTTTATTTTACAGTTAATGTTAACTTAGTGTCCATGTGTAGTCATGCTCCCATGTTACTCTAGGGTAGGGCAGCTGGGAAGGGTTGGTTCAGCTGTCAATGCATAGACCTGGCTGTGGGCCTGTGCACTTGGCTCTTTGAGACTCTTCCTATGTTTCCATCTTATAGGACATTGTATAGTAGTCTCATGGTGCACTCCATACTGTCTTTCAGATTTGGGCAGTGAAAACCTTCCTATACGATTGCTGTATTTTAACGTTTGGCTTAAACTTAGCACCAAATTTCATCTTCAGAAAGTGTCCAAAGAGGGAGACACTGCAATATGGCCGCCATATTGTTAAAAGCTGCTCTTGAGAAGTTACATACAAAATTGCAATAAACTAGTATAATAAAACCTTTGGCTTTCTAAAAGGTCTATCATCTGTCTATGGATGTCTCTCTCTCCCTCTTCGTGTGGATCTCTCTATCAATGTATTTCTATCTAGCTGACCATTATTGATTATATTTTCTAGACCTTGCAGAGTTAATAGTTATAAACACAGACTCCTTATTAAGCAATACTGTGCTCTGTAATGTGCACATTATGTTTTCAACAAACCATTTAACTGGCTGTTTTATGTGATCATCTGGGAGCTAAATCCATGAGAATACAAGGTTAAATAACTACGCTGGGAAGTTCTGTGGACGGTGTCTCCTTTAGTAAACACCTGGAGAAGAAGTGAAGCGTTTGCTATATTCTGTAATACAACTATTTTTCCTCAATATCAATTTTACTTGCTTAGGTTTCAAAACTAATTTACACTGAGCAATGTTTTTATTTCCTTAGGTTGGGTACATACCATTACATTTTTCAGTTCACCATGAATCCCTGCCGGTCACAGCAAAAGCGGCAGTTTACTGTTCACCATGACTGATTGAGTGGTCCAGAGAGGACCGAACGTTCGCCTTTGATTTTTCGTCATACCCAAACGTCTGTTCCTCTGAACTGGACGAATGGGCAACTGAGATCAAACGCCCACAAATACACCATCCAATTTTGGGCCGATCAACCGATACACAGTAATTTTGGTCAGTGAGTCTGAAAAATTGAATGGTGTGTACCCAGCCTTATGCTTATATAATTCAGAGCGCACACCAGGCTTAAACCACCAAACTGTGTTTATTAACACGTGACGTTTCGGTGCCCGTGTGGCACTGGGCACCGAAACGTCACGTGTTAATAAACACAGTTTGGTGGTTTAACCTGGTGTGCGCTCTGAATTATATATTCTCTGGATCTTACAGACCGTTGGGCTATGGTCTTCTGATTGGCACCCAGCAGCTACATTTACCTTGCAGGTGTGCGGGAGAAACAAACAACTTGGTGGACAGCCTTATGCTTAAGTGCAGATAAAAGAACAGAATTTTAAGGCAGGAGCAGTGAGATTTAATTTAGTCTAATTTGATTTTCCTATATCACTTTTTGCATTTTCTCTGATCACTGATTGGGGTTGATATGATGACTAATTGCATTTTCTCTGATCCCTGATTGGGGTTGATATGATGACTGATTGCATTTTCTCTGATCACTGATTGGGGTTGATATGATGACTGATTGCAGTTTCTCTGATCACTGATTAGGGTTCCTCTGATCATTTACTGTTGTTGTAGTTGACCATACAGCTATATTTATGGTGATAGCTTTTAACTATGGATCCATCTTGGAGCTCTTCATACTGTATAGGTTCGTACGCGTGTGATCATGGGTGCCAAGCAGTGATGCACGATCTGTACGAACGGCCATTTCGAACGATAATCATCCGGTGTATGGGCACAACGGCAGAAACAGTATCAGCAGAAACGCCCACTCGTTCGGAGATCCGCCCGGTGGATCGGGCAACGATCCCCAAATGAATGGCCATTTTGGCCGATAAAGTGCCCATACGAGGGATAATTATCGGCTGAAACGGCCGTTCGTACACATCGCGTGTCGCAGGTATGAACCTTTAGTCTTCACCTCTGTGGTCATTTTACAATAAAAACAACATCATATGCAGCTGGAGGGGAGGCAAAGCAAGTCTTTCCTCTCCGACAAGCAGATGGACTATACATTCCCATTTATTGGTTTGCTTAATGATGGGATTATTCTCTTTAACAGAAAATGTATTAAGATCAAGGCCACAGTAGAATAGACTGTAGATATATACTGAATACACTGGGCAGGGAACTGGGACCCTCTAGCATCCCTGCAACAGATAAAAAATTCCAAGGGGCGATTGGAATATACATTAAAATATTGGTTACCAACAAGTGAAACAATAGGAAATTTACTATTATACCAAGGAGATGTTCTTGCCTCATTTCCTGTCATCCTGTTTCTTGGACTTGTCTCTCTCCTCATTAGATGGGGGAAATATAGCTCCCTTGGCATGTAGTCTGAACTTCTTTAAACTGTCGGACTGTCATTAAATCAACACAGTAACAAGCTTGATTATCCTTTCACATCCTGGGTGTAGTAGCTCCCAAACAATAAGATGGGATAACAGCTTTCCCTATTTGATTTTCCTATTGTGCTTGGTTCAGTATTATGACATCTGATCCAAAACGTCATTGGTATCAAATAATTAAACTCAACACAGTATGAGTGGAAGTTGTAGATATTTTATAAAGTTGGGATGTAAGTTCATTATAATTGTATGCCTTCTATTAAATGTTCATTCAATTTAACTTCCTGAGTGTATTAATTATTGGTGTGTGATCATTGTAGCAGTTTGTGTTTCATTTTATAGGTAGATTTAGCTGGGCAGGCACCAGCAGATGGATTGTTCTGGCCAACCGTTCATCACATGAGAGCGATTGGCTAGAACAGATCACTGTCATGGTCAGTCAAAAGTAGCCACAGTGTGTGCAACCAATCCATTGCAATTCAGTCACAGGCCACCACAAAACCATCCAATTTTTTCAGGCCGACCGACCAATACATTGAAAAATCGATTGTTTGGTCTAAAAAAAAATGGATGGTCTTAGCAGAAATCATGTATGGATTTCTTTTTGTTTTATGAGGTTTCCAAGTATTTTATTATTTTTTTATGTGTTCTATTTTTGAGAAGGACCTGAGCAAATAAGTATGGAAATTTTGAGACGATCTATTATTTATAAGGGGGAATTGTATATTATATTGTAAAATATAAAGAAATAAAGTCACAGAGGATTTACAAAACATAAATCTTTAAGCCCATTTTGTTAATGTAATATCCCAAGACTTTTGCATAATGATGTGTTTGTGCTGCTGAATTTCCTGGTCTTGCTGTAATTGTAATTTGCTATTGAAGGGCATGTCCACCCTTCTTAAAAATGTTTAATATAATATTCTCCGTGCTCCCCCAGCCCCAACCGCTATAGTTTTAATATCAGAAAGTGCCCCAAACTTTACTTACCTTCCCTCTTTCCTCCGCTGCACTTCCAGGCCCCCTGCTTGCGAGAAAATGCAAGCAGAGGGGCGGGACGGGCAGTCGCGTCTGTGATTGGCTGAGCGGCAGCCAATCACAGACGTGGCTGCCGGGAGTTCAGAGGGAAGGTAAGTAATGTTTGGGGCACTTTCTGATATTAAAACTATAGCGGTTGGGGCTGGGGGGACAGGGAGACTACAGAAGATTTTTAGATTTTTACGCTAGGGGGAGGGAATCTAAATCGGGAGGGAGAGGGAGGGGGGGAGGGCTCTTCTGCGCATGTCAAAATTCTCCCGGAGGAGAGACAGGAGGCAGAGTCCTATTTGGACTCTGCAGTACTCCTGGTGGGCGTTTTTTTGGACTTTGGGGGGGGGTAGCAGAAGAACCATATGGAGCTGGGATGTGAGGTAAGGATTAAACTACACTACACAATGGGGCCAGTAGTGGGGAGGATTATAGTTTTGGGGGTGGACATGCCCTTTAATTGGAAAATTGGGCCCTTTTTGATAAGATGACTTCTTAAGAGTAAATATTTCTTTTAATTTTTTATATAATGATAAATACCCTGATCAGAAATATCTTTTGAAGGTTACAGATTGCAGATCTGTAAAATGCCACTGAATAATAGCTTAAAGCTTTCAGTTCTGTGCAATAAATGTTATTTCGATTTCTTTAAAAAAAAAACCTACAATTTCAGTGCTTTTACATGACCAGATTTAAAGTGATGAAGTGTTTGTACTTTTATCAGCATTACAGCTTTGGGCTCTAATTACCATCAATATAAAACACGGTCTTCATTTTGCCCAAATTACTCATTTTATAAAATATCAAATGTCATTTCAAAGGTTTCTACGTCAAAGTATATTCCTATAAAGTAATATATGAAATGTACAGTACCGGTATTTTTAAGCAATGAAGTGTGGCAGTATTTGTTCTGTCACGTCTTAGAAAATGAGAACTATCTATGTCCCTTGAGTTAAGATTTACAGGAGATTGCCTATAAAAGTGCTTGGGGTTTGTGTGTTGTGATGGTTTAAATTCACATACTTTATTTATGAATAGATGTAGGTGTATTTTAATGGAACACACTTTCCTTTACATATTGGATCTTGATTTTTGCTTTATATTTCAGAGTGGGTTGGTCTATAGACTACTGGTCTATAGTCATTGGTTGGAGAGTTGGTTTGTCTACTGGTAATTGTCCCAGCTCCTACCACAAAGATTTCCTGCAACTTTTGAATGTTTTGTCTAGTTGGTTATAATATTTTGGGAAGTTAAATCCTTTTGTTTTTGTTTTCTGACAGTAAATTGGACCGAATCCAGGTCCATTTAACACAGAATTTCATGGTAGGCTGACAGGAGGGGCAACTAAAGATAGTTAGGGAGATTCAATAAAAGTTCTTATCGTTTAAAATGGTGCTAATTTTGCCCCAAGCAATCAGATCTTATTTAACATTTGAAAGCTAACATCTGATTGGTTGGGGCAAAATTAGCACCATTTTAAACGATAAGAACTTTTATTGAATAACCCTGTTGATGTCCACATACTATACCATATATCAAGCCACTCTCTCTTTAAAGGGGAACTGTGGTCTCCAAACAAGTTGATTTTAAATGAAAGGCCAGGTTCCTACCTTTAAAATGGGCCACCAGCCACCTCTCTATGTGCTGCACTGCCCAAAATATGAAGAAATCACTGATCAGTTTCAAGTTAGGGGGTGGAAGTTTCTGAATCTGCGGTCACAATACTAGTTCCTCCTTCTAATCTACGGTTGGCACATGCTCATTGCAGGGGAAATCAGAAGAAACCAGGAAGAGATCGAGTTACAGTGACTGAAGGAGGAGTAGGAGGGGCCACAGGGGGTTTCAAGGGGAATGCAAAGGGAGGTTCCAAGGTGGCCCGTAAGAAGCAGGGGACACATGGACTGTCACATGGTTTCAGAGCAGGAAGTGCAGGGGATCTGGTGATTCTGCTACCATATTATGAAAGGAAATTGCAAAAAAGCAATTCCTGTCAATTTGCATTTTTGGACCACAGTTACCCTTTAAATAATTTTCCCTCATGGTAGATTGACAGGAATATGTAGATCTATGTAATATATACATTTAATAAAGTTGAACAGCCCATATTAAAGCTTTATCTAGCCATAATGTGGAGGCTGTAAACAGAAACTTCACTCTGAATTATCCTTAATTTATTCCATGTCTATTTTTCCTATTCTCTAATCTGCCAATGGCAAATAGTAATACAGCTACACTAATGGAAAGTGTGACTAGAATCAGGGGTGGAACCCATCATTTCATCATTCTCTGTTATTTCCTGAATTTGCATTATTCTCTTTTGAAGTGTTCAGCGAACGTTAGATGTAGAACGAATGCGCTTCCGGGCCTCCTTTATTCCTTGTAACATAAATGCGAGACATTATTGTGATTTCTTTCTTGTTTTGTTGGTTTATGCAGGATTTTACAGTAGGTGCTGACCTCTTTTTCTGTCTTGTCATTACTATTCAATAAAGGCAATTAGGGAGTCAATGTTCAAATCAGGTCAATTTACCTGACAGCAGAAAACACATATAAGTAGATCATTAGTATTAATAATTTCCCTTCTTCATGGAGTAGTAAAGGCAATCATGGAAGGCAGAAAAGGGGGGAACCTCAAAGTGTGTGGATTGTGAAGCCTACACACTGCCATACACTAGGGACGAGTCTCTGTATCGAAATAAACCTTGTTTAGGTTTTGAACTTCCAGATTCACGGATCCAATGGAATTTCTGAAATTATCACCATAAATCAAATATTAGAAAATCGAAGATTTAATTTTGAAAAACTGCCAATGAATATTTGAAAAAAAAGTACAGATTCAGTTTATTAGTCGTGAAATCAATTAAACTGGCAACAGATCCATGGAACTTACTGAAGTTTCAAAAATCTGATTCAAACTCAATTCGCCAGTTTTATTCATCTCTACTGTACATGACTAGTAACAGCAGTTATGGGAGAGGGGCAAATGCCCCCTGGGCCAAACTTTGTTACACTAATTAGGCCATGGCTGTTTGTGTCATGAGAGTAAGACTGGCTGGCCAATGACCCTATCAAAGTCAAAGCTTTCTGTCTTCTCACCTCGGCTTTCAGCAATGTTGTGTACAGTAAGTATGGGGATCGTTCGGCCATGCGCCATACACAGGCCGGCGGTATCGGCTCTCATTACTTTAAAGGAAAGAGAGCCCATGCCAACAGACATAAATTTTCTTTGGTCTGTATTATGGTCGGGCGGATTCAGCCCTACACATTAGCAATTTTAGGTAAATCCCATAGTGGACTGATGGTATTTAACTCATATAGTTAATGTATTTGGCTCCCTAAGACTAATGTTATTTGCACTAAGGATATGTTCATGTCCAGAGAATCACATGTTTACTGGAAAAATACAATAAAAACAGGGCCAGTTCTAGCCATGTTGGTGCCCCAAGCAAGACTCCCCTGGTGCCTCCTTCCCAACTTAAACTTTCCCAAACCACCTTTTGAATTACATAGATTGGAAAGCCAAGATGATAATATTGTATGCAAATAGAGAAGCTGCAGGAAATTAGATTGGTAGCAGCTTATTGCTCCATGGGTGACAATGGGCACCCTCCACATTTGGTTGGTGCTCTAGCTGTTCAACCAAGATTGCTTATGCCTAGAAACGGCCCTGAGTAAAAAGAATATCAATGTTTAATGAATATAAACAATGCATTGCCTTTCTGTTAACTAAGCAAGGTGCATCAGGGAATCCACTGGTCTATAATGAATTCTTTACTACTTTACAATTACAAGATGTGATGTTTGTGTTGTACTCTGGGGAGGCCAGACTGGTACAAAACCATTCACAGAATCTTGGTCTTTGCAGTGTATTGGGAGAATGGTTGGTTGGAAAGAAGACAGGAAGGAGAGTGTCTTCCCATTGGACAGTGCTGGAGGAGAAAAAAAAATGTTCTTTTGATAGATCACACTGCCATTGAGACCAGTGGACCGTGGTCCAAACCTCACATTACAACATTACAATAACATTTCCAAGGACAGTTTTGATGAGACAGTGACATTTTTTTTGCATTACACAATAACTAACTGGATCTTACCTCCAACTTGTTCCTGAAGACAGAGATATTCAGCCTAAAGTCACACACACTCCTCACAGTTCTTTCTCTTCTTCCTTCTGCCTCCTTTCTGTACAGCCACGATCACTGGTCACTATTAGCTATAGAATAATCTGAACTTAATTTACTATTAGACTTTAATTTACACTAATCACTAGATTAGTCAATGTCATTAACTGTACATAGAGCTCAAATATGGCGCAGGCAGTTTATGTAATTGTCTGTATTGTATGGTTCCCCCAAAGCTCTAAAACCTGTTTGTTGGAATTTGCAGAGAAACGATGAAGAGGCCGTGGTGGATCGAGGTGGAACGCGCTCTCTCCTGAAAACGCATATCGAGAAGGAAGATTTAGAAGGTGAGCAAGTCCTTGTGGATGTTAATGACTCTGCCATATGTTAAGTGACATTTATCGCTGAGAGCGCATATTACATGACCTGCTATCAGAGTGCTGGTGGCATTTTATCACAAAACATGCACCACTTCAGTGTGTTGTAGGCACATTAATTGCACATTCATTGTGCTCCCCCTACACTAAAGTGAAGTCCACCACTTTTCACCATGCTGGGGCAGTGCATTGTGCCAGCAAGACAATAACACAGGCTCAGTCTCTGCAAAGACTCTCCTGACCTATTGATTTTGCGGTGTATTATGTGAAGACATCGATGTACCAGTGGCACAAGGAGAAGATTGGCTTGTGTACTGGTGTTTTGAAGGGAGTCACTGGTACAGTGATTCAGCAGCCATATCCTTATAGGTAGGTCACCACTGCCATTTAGTGATGCCCCAGGGTTCTATGAACAACCTACACTTCCTCTTTTCAATGAACAAATATGTATCTAAGACATGCCACACACATGCCTTTCTGGGTTCATGTATTTGGACACCCTGTTAAGTCCCTGCAGGACCTTGGCTAATGGCATAATTTGTCAAACCCACCCCAATGTCCTGGTGAGTCAGATAACTGGGGAGAGTCAAGTTGCCCAATGAGGTGCTTTTTTCTCTAAGGAAAGGAGTGATTAGAAATGAAAGTAACTGCAGGTATTGCTATATTGAAAGGTTTCCTTATTTCACACCATTATATCCTTGGTTAGAAATTACTATGGATTTGGGCATCAACTTATCCTTTACACACATTTATATATGTTATGGACACAAATTCTCCATATTTATTTTGATGGATAGCTTAGTGAGTGGACAATCTCATATTTATTATCAACGGCATATTGACTATGTGAACTGGATGGATTTTAGATTTATAGAAAAACTAGGACATGTAGCCAGATGGTCAGTGTTATACAGTATGTGGGGAGTTATGCTGTACAATGTTTACTGTATATGAATGCATGAAAGGAAGGATAATACCAGTGACAGTGCTTGTATATTCCACTGATAAACTCTATATATTAATGTCCTCCCTGCTTTAAATGTCTTAAAGGGCATGTCCACCCTTAAAACAAAAAACTGGTCACATGTCCATTACCTGCCCCATCTCCAAATTATATATTCAGCACATTAGATGTCTTATTAACTAGATATTTTAGGGTAATTATTGTCCCCATTCTGACAGTAAGCTGGCCCCTCCCTCCATGCAGTCAATCAAGGCTGTGACTATTGCAACCAATAATTGACTGCTGATTCCCCTGCTGCACGTGCTCAAGCTTATAAAAAGCTCGTTGAGCAGAGTGAGGAGGCAGATACCTTTTCCCGAACAGAAAGAACTTATCATTAAATATACAGTAGCATGCAATAAACTGGTAAAATTAGTAGTTGGGGTTAAAGGCAGATGTGTGGACATGCCTTTTTAAGATACCTGGGAAAACCTTTCCTTTTCTTTAGGCTAATTACAGGTAGGGATATTTTGAACCAATTAACTGGCTGCAATCATAGCTCGACCAGGTTAAAGGAGAATATCTGCAGCTGTTATTTTGGCAAGACTGATCATGTGGTCCATAAAAGATTGTACGATTAGCTGAAATTTACCAACATGTCTGATTGAAATTTTGTCTGATTTGGACGAATGTCTGACCCTCTTCGTAACATCGCCTCAGAAAACTACCGGCAATATTTCAACTGAAATAACGTGGAGGTGGCTCGTTCGGGTTCTAACTATCGCCTCGCGTGTACTTAGCCTTAGAGAGGACATTTGTTTTGTGAATCTGAGTAGGAATAAGGACACTGCATATACTTATCTCCTAACCACGGTCAATGTCTCTATTTTCACAGTACTCTCTGGCAGGGGTGCAAGTAGATCACAGGTTTATACATCTTCCACCAGCCATGGCCTCAATAATTCCATAAAATACATTATCAAGGATCAAGCCAAGGGTCACACTCCTGTGATAATATGAAATTGGTTGTTACACTAGCACACAACATCACACATTTCGGGAAGAATCACACTATGCCCTTAATTTTTGCTGTGGGCCACTGGATTAGTATATCCTGGTAGGGCTCCAGCCTAGCAATAAAAGGACCATAGACCATAAAACTCGTTTGCAGAAACGTACAGGCTTGCAATCTAATCTTGTCTGTTAACAGTTTCAATTAAAGATTTGCTTACAGAAGATACAGGGGCCACTGATCTCTCCCATATATTTCATCTGTTTAAATCCACCAGAGAACTCCCAATCAATAGCAGAACACAGTGAATTTCAAATACTAAGCTTCCTCTGGCGTTACTGAGAGGGGGATGGGATTATTTTTCAAGCGTTCTTTCATAGCTGGGTTTAACCTCTAGGAAATAAGAGAGGTCAGTGCTTAAAATAGCTTGACTTTTTTTTTTTAAATAATAATATTCCTAATGTTATCAACTGGGCTTTAAATACGATATAGAGAAGAATAAGAAAATTCCCTACACCCTGTAGAACATGATTTTAACTGGACCTGTCTAACATATTTTATATATATATATATATATATATATATATATATATATATATATATATATATATATATACACACACACACACACACTAGACATGTATATAATAGACAAAAAAACACAGCTTTGTCATCATTTATAATCAGTGTGTAGCTATGTCATGAGTTATAATCAGTGTTTAGCTATGTCATCAATTATAATCAGTGCTTGGCTATGTCAACAGTTAGAATCAGTGTTTTAGCTACGTCACCAGTTATAACCAGTGCTTTGCTATATCATGAGCTCAGTGCTCATTAGTTATAATCAGTGTTTATCTTTATCATCAGTTATAATCAGTGTTTAGCTCTGTCATCAGTAATAATAATTGCTTTGCTATGTCATCAGGTTATAATCGGTGCTAGGCTATTTAATCGGTTATAATCAATATTTAGCTATATCATCAGTTATAATCAGTTCTTGGAGATGTCATCAGTTATAATCAGTGCTCATTAGTTATAATCAGCGTTTAGCTTTATCATCAGTTATGATCAGCGTTTAGCTGTGTCATCAGTAATAATCATTGCTTGGCTATGTCATCGGTTATAATTGTTGCTAGGCTATTTAATCAGTTATAATCAATGTTTAGCTATGTCATCAATTATAATCATTTCTTGGCTATGTCATCAGTTATAATAAGTTCTTGGTTATGTCATCAGTTATAATCAGTGCTAAGCTATGCCATCAGTTATAAACAGTGTTTAGCTATGTCATTAGTTGTAATAAGTTCTTGGCTATGTCATCAGTTATAGTCAGTGCTAAGCTATGCCATCAGTTATAATCAGTGCTTAGCTATGTCATCAGTTATAATCAGTGTTTAATTATGTCGTCAGTAATAATCAATGCTACTGATGTCATTATTGTCACATGATGCACTGAAACTTGTCTGTTACAATAAGTTATGCATCACCTACTAATAGGCTATAATTATTTTATAAAAATAAAACTATAATTGTTGATTCCAGAAGGAATTTCCCTATTTTTTTAAAAAAAACTATATACTCATATTTTTAAATAGCCAAATGGCTTTTCCAGCCCAAGGATCATGTGTCCTCACTACAATGGAACCTGCCAAATTTAAAGCACAAATAAAATTTCAGTTGGAATAGATACACAGACTACACTTGACTGCAAAACTCGTAATCGTCTGAACACCCACACACAATGGAGAGATTCCGTAGCACCACTTCAGTAGCATTGCAATTATCTGAACAAATACATTATTTTGGATGGGGAATCAGGTAATGTGCCATGACAAGCAGTTGACTAAAGGCACCCGCATGATTAAACCATTGAAACATTGTGCTGTAGACTAATTGATGGAAGAGAGACATCCACACTAGAATAATTCAGTTGAATGTATTTATAAGGTATTACTATTTGTCTCTAACTTTATCCTTTCTTACATGTCTTTCACAATAATTACATATGTGTTCATTATTGGAACACAGTTACAGATACTAAGGCATAAAGTCAAGTTAAATAAATGCTCAATAATATATAGACTTTGCCAGGCATGAAAGAAAGAATAACAGATTGGTAGAAATGACTCCAGGGTTAATTACTGTATAATGTTAGCTAAATAGGAACTGACACTGTTGCCCAGAGTAACCGCGAATGTTCGGTTAGAGTCCAGCCGAGTATAATAAAGAGATGATCACTGTGGAGTCTAGTGATACCTTTTTATTGTAGACTAACAATTCATTGTTCTAGATGAGATTCCTATGGAGATGCTGCTCTCCTGTCCCTCCGGTCAAGCAGGACTGATGTATTCAATGGAGCGGGGAGTTGAAGCGTAGCAGAGCGGATATGACAGTTGCTGTTTCCACTGCTACCGGATATAGAACATTGTGTGATCCCAGTCGCAGGCGTTGAGGTTTAACCCTACTGTGAATTCAGACCATCTATAAAATAACAATTAAACCTTCGCTCTGTGCTGACTGAAGCAGAAGGGTAATTATTATTAACGGAGGGGATGATGTTATCCTTTAGTCTGGGTTATAGGAATGTGAATGAGGGGTGATCTGTCTTGTGAGTGATTCAGAACCAACCAGAGCATCAGACCCAATGGCAATGACATTTATTCTCAGTTTCGGACTAAGGCACCAAGCAATAGGAACCCATTGATAAACCCTTGTTTTTAGAAGGTCTCGAATCATTGTGAAATTATGTTAATATTATAATAATTACTAATAAGCAGCTTGGATGCTTGGTGCCATATTAATGATATTAGAATTCTTACTGAGCATGCTCAATGACTTAAAGGTTCATGTAAGGTGCTCAAATGAAAATTATAAATCACTCTAATAAATGACATTCTCTTTAAATCCGTTTGACAATATTCCATTATTATTTTATGTTTTATCACCTTCGTCTTATTCATTTGCTAATAATCTTCACAGACAACATCTCATCGTTTCACATGTATTATTCAGGATTACTGAACAAGTTTTCTCATTTCCCTGTTGTATATTGAATTAATAATGTTAATTACTGCAGATCTGAAGTATAAAATTGTATGGGGCTGATGTACTAAGTGGAGCAAACACTTCCCTGTGCTAATTATCTGCAGCAACCAATTAGATCTTATCTAACTACAGTAGACCAATAAGACTAAAGGTGGCCATACATCTAGGTCAATATATTACCTTGTGTGAACTTAAGGTGGCCATACATCTATGAGATTTTACTTACCTGACTGAGCGACATACGATCGCAAAATCCCATTCATTTTGGGATCGCATGTCGGTCGAATGTAAGATCGGGAGAAGCGCTTCCGGCAGGATCGAAGTAACATCGCGTGAGCGTTCAGTCGGGTAAGTAAAATCTCATAGATGTATGGCCACCTTAAGTTCACACAAGGTAATATATTGACCTGGCATTTTATTTGGTTCAATGAGGTCAAAATATCCATGGTACTTTTTGGCCAAAATGGACCGATGTCCGATGAATCTTCTGGGTACCATAAAACCGATCGTGTCAAAATACCAATGGACCAAAATATCTAACCATGTTTACCAGCCTTTTGAAATGTTTCATAGATTCAACATTACAGTTGAATCTATAAATATCTTAGAAAAGCTGGAGAGACCGGATATTTTACCTTCTGATGTTACCACGTTTGTTACTCCGGCCCATTATTTTGTGATTGAACCTTGATTGAAAAAAAGAAGGGGCCAGACAGTTGTATGGATGTTGGCCTAACGTTGCGGGAATGTCTGAAGATAAGGAAAGTAGTGAACAGGCACCTTTAATGCCTCATTATATAGGAATAGGAAGCTTGTTTGTCAGTGTGTATACAATCTTTTGATGTGATCATCATTTGGAAACTACACAGAGAGATCTTGGCTAATTTACATTTTAAATGTATTTACCAGATTAAGCTCACTATATGTTCTCTAATCAGCAAAGAACTTACAGGGAGATTCAATATCGGGTCTCCCGTTACTTACCTTAGCCCGATCCCGCGATACAATAACTGACCTAAACGAGATTACGTCAGTTATTGCATTGCGGGATCGGGCTAAGGTAATGAGCGGGTCTTTAACGCTCCAGAAGCCGTAGCGTTAAGTTTCACACCACAAAGTAGTGCAAAACTTACGGGTTTTGGATCATTAGCACAGCGCTATTTCCAAAAACATTCGGAAAATCCATCCAAAACCCACGTTAACCCAAATTTTTTTAGGGTTAACGTGGGTTTTAGACGAAAAAGGGCCATATTGAATCTCCCCCTAAGTAACATATAAATGGAGGTTGAATAAAGACAAAAGTCCATCTAGTCCAAAACTTTCAGGGAGATTCAATAAAAGTTCTTATCGTTAAAAATGGTGTTAATTGTGCCCAAACCAATCAGATATTATTTAACATTTGAAAGCTAACAACTGATTGGTTGGGGCAAAATTAGCACCATTTTTAACGATAAGAACTTTTATTACATCTCACTGTTTATGCCCTACTTATTAACCCTTCCTGACAGTTGAAAAAGGGAAAAAATACAGCTGACAAGGGGAATTAATACTAAGAGATGAGTACTGTAGGATAAGGTGATACCTTTTTATTATGGACTAACAGTTCATTTTTCAGACAAGCTTTCGAGAGATCTCAGGTCAAGCAGCATTAGAAACCTTATTGCTACCTTATGTTCTGTAGTCCTTGCAAATGTAGAAGCAACTATTCTGATATTTCCTACAGAAATGTACTTTGCTGACGGTGCATATACATTTATAATAAATATGTTAACCCCCAATCAATCAAATAACCCCCAATCAATCAAATAACCCACAGTCAATCAAATAAAGCAAAGTCTGTAAAGCCATTGGCTGTTGCCAATTGATTGGCACTTTTCCCAATGAACAGCAAATTATACCCCTGGGTTCATCTGTGATTTTCTGAAAGTCATCCAATCCCAGACATGGAGAGAGCCGAAGTAACGAAGATGGATAAGTCTGTTTCTGAGCTTTATTTTAACTTATAAACCCGGTGGTTAGGTTTGGGGGTTCCCTACACTACAGAAAAGAACAGAGCAGAGGGCTCCGAAGGGAGGGGGGAAAGCTCCTGTGCACATGCCAGAGTCCTTAGTGAGGACAAGGAAGCTGCAGGCACCGGATGACACACACACTCTTCACTTTTTGGGATTTTCATCAGGCACTGCAGGAGAGCCATATGGAGCAGAGGAGTAAAATAAGGATTTTTTAACACACATACAATGGGACAAGCAGTGGGTTACATTTTAGTTTTAAGGGTTGGACATGCCCTTTAAAGGGACAGTTCAGTGGAAATTATCAATATTTGTTAAATTGTTAGTTTGTGTAATGCCTTCTTAGTTATTCTACATATTCTCTCCCATTTTGAAAAATCAGTTGATTTCATACCCTTTGCTATTCCCTGCTGTTGAACATTAGTGAGCTGACATTTCAGGTTCTAACGGTCCTTCTTCTTCCCAGAATGCACCACATCTTGGAATGTTCCTAACATTAATTTCTACTGATTGGCTGTGGATGGGTCAAAGATGCTCAGATCTCTACTGAGCAACTGAATCAACCCAGGCGCTGGGTCAAGGGCAAGACCATAACGGTCTCTATTAGGGGTCCTGCAAACGGGAAGTCAGTATTTCGGTTGAAGTTATTTATACACAGACACAATGCTGAAAAAGCAGATTAAGGTCATTGGGATGAAAAAATACTGCTCTTTTTTCTGAAAAGGTATAGGTAATTTGCACTGAACTTCCCCTTCCTTCACTGCTAACACTTGCCTTGCCCCTCTCCATAGACTGATGTTTAATCATTTTTAGCCCGGTTCATTCATACTCAGGAGGATTAAGAAGATCTACATATTTGTCCTTTCTGATCACTGATTGACTTTTATTAGGTTGAATTATTGGCTAGGTTTTACTTTTGCTTGGTGACATTGTTAGGAACTGGGGGCTGTCATTTCTTGCTGGATCATGAACAAACAATGTGGAGAATGTGTATCTAGCCACAGCCAATTCCTCACTCCCAGGTGCAATGAATAATATTTTAGATAAAAATCAGTTTATTTTGACACAGATAAGGGACAGATATAAAATGTGTAAGCAGAGGACCTAGAAGTTAAGGTCCTCACCCTGAGTACTCTTAGGGAAGGTGTTAGTTTAGTTTGGGGTAGGTGGCTGACACTATACTTCTTAAAATGTCCATTGTGGGGACAATGATAAAAAGGGACCTTGCAGGGGCTAGTGGGGGTAACAGCCTTTGTAGGAACCTAAATGCCCCCCTGGGACTACAAAAACCCTGTCCAAGGCAACCAAGGCCATGGTAAACCCCAAAAGGGCAACTCCAGGAACCAGTGGGGACTCCACAAGGGCCCTGTTAAGGTCCATAGCAGCCCCTAGTGAGCCAATTTGCCAAATGACTCTTATAAGGGCAAGTGGAGGCTCCCACAATAGCCCCACTAGTGGACACAAAGGCCAATGACTGTGCAGGGCCCTACACAAAGGGCACCTCTATGGTGCAGAAGGGTCATTGTTAGAGCAATGGGGGCTCAATAGCCCAAAGTGCCCCTGTAGGAACCAGTGGATGTATCCCACAATGAGTCTAGGGTATACAAAGGCCCCTTGGATCCTGTTAAGGGTAGCATGGCACCATGCAAAGGGCCCTTCTAGAAGCCATAACGCTAGGGCACAGTGATTGCTATCCAAGCACGTGCTAAAAAGCATATCGGAGCGCATGCGATCACCAATTTTTTGCAAATCCCATGCGCTCTGATTGAGCAACATTGTGTGGATCACAGCACAAGCTAGCGACTGCTTGATGATGTGTGGTATAGTGTGTCCTCATCCTGAAGGCACCAGTAAGGTCCATAAAAGGACCACTGGGGCCCTGTTAGGAACTGTGAGAGCCCTTTTAGGTATCACAATGGTCCTATTGTTAAAGCAAGAACTGGTAAGGTTTGTAGGGCCCTCTAAGGGCCACACAGACTTTTGTAATTGCCATAGGGTGGTCAGAAACAAAAAGCTTGCTTGTAGGGATACAGTTGACTCTCTTGGGGCCACCAGGTCCCTGGCAATGACCGAATCCCCCCCCCCCCAAAAGGTACACTGTAGAAACCTAAAGCACCTTGTGGTTGACTGTGGGGACCCATCCAAAGGTTCTCCTTTGGTAAGGCCAGTTATGAACCATTGTTAGGGCTAGTAAGGCACACAATGGCTTCAAAAAGGACCACAGGTGCCCTGCTATGTTCCTCAAAAAAACCTCTTGTTTCCATAAGGGCTTTGTTGTTAGACACCGGGGCCCTGAAAAGTATGCAGGGCAATATAGGGCTTACAATGGATCTCGTTTTGGCAACTGAGGCACTAGTTTGAGCTGCAGGGCCCGACCATAAAGGCCACGCTAAAGGCCACAAGGGACATTGTAGGCTGCATAGCTCCACAAGGGCAATGAAAACTTTAGTCTTTTGGAAACACACAGCCCATAAGGTTACAGGTTCGATTTCAGATTTTTTTTTTATCTTTTCTTCATTGCGCAATAGGAAATAAACTGCAAAAATGACTTGTTAAGAGGCAGGATCTGCTTTAACATGATCTGTGACAACGAAAGGCGGGTGTCTGTTCTGTTTTGGTGGGTGTCTTCCTTGTTTTCATTTGCTGTGAACTAGAGAGCATGTGAAATGTACTGCTACACTTAGGGGCATATTTATAAAGGGCCGTTAATACCGCCCAAAAATTATTGCCGAAGCGAAAATAACGCTGTTCACCATATTTATAAAGGCAAAGCACATCGCCATGAAAAGCGTGTGGCGGTAGTTTGAGCTCCCTTCGTGGCGATAGTGTACTTAGCGCAATGCGAGTACTGTAACGCTGCAAAGGGAGTTGAAACCCAACGTACAGAGCAGGGGGCTGGGAGGGGCTGCTGGGAAAGGATCACGCCACTGGTGGTCGCATCCGCCCCCACAGGGGGCGGGTGGGGTTTACACCACCCACCCTTGCCCTCCGTGGTGGCGACCACCGGCCACATGACTCCTTCCCAGCAGCCCCTTCCAGCCCCCCGCCCCGTAGGTTCTCGTGGAGGGGAAGGGAAGGGCCCTCTGGGAGGGTGGAGGGACCCTGATGTCTTTTGGGGCTTAGGGGGGGGTCTCGCAGCTCGGACCAGGAACCCTCTTCCCCAGCCCTATCAGGGCCCTTGCGGAACTTACAAGTGCCCTTGCGGCCCTGAGAAGGGCCTTTGGGGCTTAAGGAGTCCCGCAGCTTGAACCCGGGACCGGACCGGGACCCCCCTCCCCAGCCCTTTCAGGGCCTTTGCACCACTTATAAGTGCCCTTGTGGCCATGACAAGGGCCCTTTGGGGCTTAAGGTGTCCCGCAGACCCCCCCTCCTCGGCCCTTGTAAGGGCCCTTGTGGCACTGAAAAGTGCCTTTGTTGGGGGTCCCGCAGCTCGAAAAAAAGAGCCCTTGGGCAGCGTCTTCTTTCTTCCATCTGGTGACACCAGCTCTGCTGAGGCCACCAACCCCGAGAGGTATCCCTGCCGCGCCGGTGGCCTCAATGAGGCCTATGTCGCCGGCATCTTGATCCAACATCTTCTTTCTTCACAGCTGGTGACACCCACACCATTGAAGTCGCCGATGCCAGGGGGCACCGCCAGCTTTAGGGGAGCCAATGTTGCCAGCCTCTTATTTCTTCTGTCTTCTGCCATCTACTGCGATGGCTTCTGAGCTCCGTGGAGGATTGCAGCTCTTTGTATAGGTTGCAGAAAGTCCTAATCGGATTCTAATTGGTCAATTTTTCAGTGCTTGGTATCACATGGTTTACAGTACCCAATCACATTTCTGAAAAATGAGGGCGGGGTGGGCATATGCCCCACACCACCCCTCTGGTGAATGCGCCCACCCGCGGCAAGGTGGGCATGCCTCCCTCGGCGGTGCGACCAGCCACCGCGGGTTGGGCGTGCCCCCCGCCCCAACCCCCAGTGATCTCGGCCGTTTCTGCTATGTAGATGATACATTCTATATTCTTATTTAGTTTATTGCATTGACATACCTCCCAACTTCAACTTGCCGAACCGTGGCAGGGGGCGGAGTCTGGCAATTACATAAATGGCTCCGCCCCAGAATGTCCTACAACGCCCCCAAACATCACGGCCACACACCTGGAACGCCCGTGCCCTGCTCACCATAGGACATTGTCTGCATTACCAGGACTCCGGGGCAGACCCAGGGAAACTGTGGGGGTATGCACTGAGCAATAAAATATTTGTGTTTTATCCAGGTGAGTATGTTCCTGCATTTGGTATAATCGTGTAAAACTGGATTTCATTCCACCTCTGTCTCTTATCCCTTCAAGATTAAAAATCATTTTTTAGCTTTGAAAAACTTGACTAATTCTTTTTGAGCTGAATTAGAAATGAGCAAAGCTGATTATCGTTCTTGTTTGTAAGGTTTAAATTAACAATGCAGTTGTGTTTTAGCAATACCAGAAATGTACGACTTGATTAAAACGGCTTTGCTTTAATAACACAGACTAATTTGTAGCAGTTGCTAAGGGTGACATTTCAGGTTCAATTAACCAGCCTCCTGCGTCGTCACACATAACAGTATTGTAATCTCAGTGTTTCACACATACGGTATAATAGGACAGTTATTCACCACATTGCTTGGAGTGTCTGTTTTTATTAATGTACATTTGATGTTGTTCTCAATTTACTCACCCCAAAAGAGCTCTGCCAGTAACCCCACAGTAATGATGCCTCTGTACACATGTCTTGTAAATTAAGAACTTAAAATTCGAAATAATTGGTGATATGCAGCACTGAAAATGCTCATTTCCCTGACCTATATTCAGTTGTACTACCTTACGTTGGCCATACACTATAAAGATCTAAACCTACCAATACTTTGATAGACTGATGTACAATGTTAATTGTACATAGATGTACTATATATATTGTTCCACATTCAATTCGTTTGGTGATTAATGTCGAATGTCGTCTATTGTGAGGTTACATTACATTAATATTTAATTGGAACTTCAGAAAACACTACAATCTTTTTACCAATTGACTTAAAATATGGCTTTCCCTATTGTAATTACAATCTATTTTACGATCTGACGACGCATAATAAGATTGGGAAAATGTACAATTTTTCAGTCAATCAATGGAAATGTCGGATTGTATGTCGGATTGTACTGACATAATGTATGGTCAACTTTAGTGTTTGTTCATTAATAACATAGTAATTGAGGTTGAATAAAGTCATATGTCCATCTAGTCCAAACTTTACACTCTACTCTTTAATCCTGCCTTACAGTTGATCCAGAAGAAGGCAAACAAACAAAAAAAACAGCTAAAAATGGAGGAAAGAAAGTCCTTCCTGACTCCAAATGGCAATCGGGAAGTATCCCTGGATCAACCAGTACCCCAGTATATATTTAAATACTATTAATTCTCAATATTATCCAGCCCACTTTTAAAGCTATTCAATGAACGCTAGATATAGGTTCTTACTCAAGGCCACAACCCACCTGACATAAAAAGAATATTAACTTATTCTCAGAATTTTTTAATAATGTCAATTACTGCATAATGTTCAGGGGGAAAAGAGAAGGCAAGCAATCTGTGTTTCCCTGTGTGACGTCTGTGCCCTGATAAAGCCAGAGACCTTTCACTAAAGTCTTACTGGGAAAATATATTCACCAGCTCAAATGAAAAAAACTTTCACACCATTTTAAAATATATTTTGAATAAAGCCAAGGCGGATTTACACTACTTATAACAGTGGTGGCAAGCATATTACGGGTTAAATAAGAACCTTTAAAATAAGCCCTGCATTACATTGCTAGGTGTGGACTGTCAGAAGTTATTGCGCTGAAATAGTTAAAGGACAGCAATATCAAAAATAATAACATCACCCCCACTTCATGTCCACACTTCCAGCAGCTGAAATCACTTACTCACATTTACAACCATGCTGCCCTCCCTTAGATATCACGCGGCAAAGATGAGTGCTAAAAGTCCGCCTCCTAGCTGGCCCAGTGCCATGGTTAACACAGCGCTTGTCATTGGCTGGTGGGAATGTCTGTTACAGCCTCTCTCTTCTTCCACTGCCAGTCGAAAAAACTTGAAATGTCCTGTTGCTAGGATACAGCCTACATAAATAATCTACATAAAGCTTTGAGTGACAGTTACAGCAGACAGAATTGTTACACCCCCTTCACAGCATGGCTAATTGAAGGCAGAGAGAGGCTCAAAATCAGGAAAAAAAATGTATGGGGAAGGCTGCATTACCTTTACTCTTTATAGAGCAATGAAGAAAAAAATGCATAGAGGCAATATACAGTTATCCTATCAATAGATCTTAGTCAAATGACTGATTTTGTGATCTGTAGGTAGGAAATGCTATTCCTACTTAATAAATAATAAACTCTCACCCCCTATCATTTTCTATGCTAGATTTTCTTCTACTAGACACACGTATCATGATCATGCTTCAGCATGGGGGTAATCTCTCTTTATTTAAAGGACAAATCCACCCTCATAAGAACATCTTTTAGAAAGAATGGCCTCTTTTAAATATGTTGATATATCATAGTTTGTCCTATGAATTCATTACTGCCTGCTATGCTTCTGGATGCGTCATGGAAACTGAGCAATTTAGTGACCTGGTACTGAGCCTGAGCATGCTCAGAAGAGACATCTAGGGGATTAGCATTCAGTCATTGGCTGAAACAGGGGCAACAGGACATTGTGCAGGATTTCAGGTTAGACTTATATATTTCACATTTCAGTTTTCGTTTCAGGGCTGGACTTGCCCTTTAAAGTAAAAGGAAAGGTACAAATAGTTTTTGAAACTAGATTCCTTAAAATGTAACATTTCAATATCTTCAGTGTCTTTAAAGTTTTATGTGAAAAATAAAAGAGTACTGTGATACTTTTTCTATGGACTAACAGTTTATTTAGTTGACAAGCTTTCGAGGGCTAAACCCTCTTCATCAGGTCAGAGAAGTACTGATTATAACAAAGGTTTTAAGGGCATGTCCACCCCTTTTGCTAATTTTTGTTCTATAGTAGGGCTAGTTCCCCCAGCCCCAACCACTATATTTTTAAGAAAGCCCCACAATCGTGACTTACCTTACCTCTATCCTCCGCCGCAATGCCCGACCTTCTGCTTGCACTGAACTGCAAGCAGGGGGCTGGACCGGCAGCCGAGTCTGTGATTGGTTGAAAGGCAGCCAATCACACACACGGCTGCCGGCAGTTCAGAAAGCCGGAGGAGAGAGGGAAGGTAAGTAAAGATCAGGGGACTTTCTGACAAATATATTATAGCGGTTGGGGCTGGAGGAACTAACCCTAATATGTGGGAAAGGGGGGAGGGAGAGGAAAACGGGAGGGAGAGGGGTGTGTGTGTGAAGGGCTGCACTGAGCAAGCCAAAAACATCTGAGAGGACAGCTCAGAGGCAGAAACAAGTTCCCTGGTGGCCAGGCTCCTGGTGGTCAGTTTTTGTAATTTTGGGGGGACTTTAGGACTTTACAGGAGAACCATTTGGAGCTGGGATGTAAGGTAAGGATTTTTATACCCTACAGAGTGGGGCCAGTAGTGGCTTAAATTTTAGTTTTGGGGGTGGACATGCCCTTTAACAAAGTAAAAAGCCAGTTCCAAAAGACAATAAGATAAGCAAAACAACAAGGGGGAGACTAAAAACAAAAAAGTAAAGAGCAAAAGGTGCCCAGGAAAGTGTAGAGGGTAATAAAATGAAAGGAGAGAAATGCAAGGGGGGGGAGAAGGCAGGGAAGACCAAAAAAAAACCCACAGTAAGAAGCACAATGAGACAAGGACAATGTAGAGGTAATAAAATAGGAGAGATAACAGAATAGCGAAGTGGTGATAGAGTAGGAGGGGGAGGGAGAGTAAAGGGAGAGGGGGGAAGAGAAAAACAAAAAAGGAGGCAAAACAGAAAAAAGAAATATATAAATATACAATAAACTGGTAAGGGGGAGCTAGGATGTGAAAAGTCAATTATTGATAATGTGAAAGGAATCCCATGTCCTGTTCAAACCATTGTTTTTAGAGTCAAATAATAAGATCATTTTTGCTTCAAATGCTTTTCTTTCCTGAGCGTTGCTAAAATGTCCCTTTAAGATTTGGACCTGGAAGTTTTTCATGGTGTGTCCAGGCTGTGAATGGTTCCCTGCAGGAAAACAGTTTCTATCCTCGTCAAAGTTTTATGCAATGGTGTAAATTCTCCGTAGTGAGGTTTAGAAACAAATGCCTTGATGGTTACCATAACTACCATAACATCTATTGGCAGAATTCTTTATCGTAATAAAAAAAACAAGTAAAATAATACATTTCAGTCATTTATACTAGGGTGGCCTTGCAGCCTTTTCTCTGGTGCTCTTATTTTTCCTGCTGCAAATCAGTTTGTTCCTATAACAAATTATAGAAAATCTACAGCCAATCCAGATTAATGGATAAAGTTAGAGTCTTAAAAAGGTCGTACATGTTCACATTCTGTATTAGCATAAAACAAATCATAGCTATGTACAGAATTGCCCCAATATATTGATTCATATTACCGGGATCATCCGTATTCAGTAGAAAAAGTCAGTTTGAAACTTCGATAATAAACTCTAATTCTATGTGCTGGCTTTACAGGAAGGATGATAAAATATATTGTGTTGCTCTGAAAAGCTTCTATGAATCCACTTGCCATTTGCGTAGGAGTTTTCAGGTTTCCCCACTTGAACTTTCTTCATTTTCCCAAGGAATGCTGGGAATCGTAGTATGGGTCTAATTAAGGGCTTTGTAATGAACACGATGCACCTAATTTTATAGAGCTAAAGGTTTAACAAAAGATACCAGTAAAAATAGCCAATTACTCTACTACCATCATTTTATTTGGACCCCTGATTCTGCAATTCATGAGCAGCAACTAAATAATCTTTCAAGAAATTGAAAATCTAATAATAAAGTTAGAGGAACTGCATAAGAAGCCCCACCCCCAAAAATCTAAGCTACTGTAGTTACAGACCTGCACCCATTCCCTGTCCTATACACCTTAAAGGGAGAAAAAATACTTTCTTACAGTTTCCCATGTTCCATTGGTGGTGATGTAAGCACAATTTAAAGGAAAACAGTCTACAGACCACATTGCCCAAATAGAAAGAGCACATACATAAAGATAGCGAGTTCTGTGTCTCACCCCTCCCGTTGGCTGAATTATGAAATTCGCCTGTAGGTACAAGGGGAACCAGCTCCCATAATCCACCCTAGTTGGCACACCCAGTTAAGTATACACAGTACAGGAAGCTACAGCCTTGCTTTCTGAAAGTCTGGGTAATTGAACCTGCAACCTCATGTACTGTGTCTTGCTAAAAAGAAGGCTTTCTACAGCTACTAATTGGAAAACACATACATATAGAATCTTTATCTTTTTTCTCATTTGTCTTGAGCTACTAGTCACTGCCAGAACCACCTAACATTTCTTTATGATTGTAGTTAATATTATTACTGATGTGATTTTATTTTAGCTACTTATTGTAGCTTACGGTACTTATCTAGCAGCCTGGGTATTATTCCATTTAATAGATGAAAAAATCTTCATCATTTTATTGCTTTGGAAATTACCATCATAGCGGAACCAGGATAAGGAAATTGCTGTTTGCGTGTTGGTACCCAGACAGATACATAGAGTAAACAATGTCCAAATTTAATAAAACAATAAATTAGGTCTCTTAGTAATAAGCTAAATCTAATAGTGATATTCATTAAAAATCATTTTTCCTGGTTATGTATTTCACACATTGAAATGAATTTTTATTTCATCTGTTGGACGTGTTTCATATTCCCACATGGATGATCAAAGCAAAAGCTTTTCAGCGTTCTTCCAGAATTATCCAAATCCTGTCTAGTAGGTTTAGAAATTGTAAATTCCCTTTCCATCCTCTCCGTACCTCCTGCCAGTCAGTGTGCCTTGCGACTGCTTCCTTTTATTTCTCATTCTGCCTGAATAGTCAATTAGACGTCAGGTGGTACCAGCCCAAGAACATTCTGTCCAAATCCGACTGTACAATCAGCAGGCAGAGTATTAGCTACCAGCTTATAGAGAATGTGGGGAATCTCGCAATAAATGTTGTTTTCTTTAAACAGTCGTAAACAATCAGGTTACTATGATACTGTGTATTGTGAAGAAGCAGAATAAAATGGAATCTAATCCCCTTGTACATTTGCTTGAAGATATAAAGGATACCAGTAATAAACCCCTTACTGTGAAATATAAGGATATTACTATTTCCAAAGGAGATTTATAACCAGTGTACAGAATTCTGGGGTAGCTCCCTTAATTATGTGTTTACAAATGTAAATATTATCTACAGTGAAATGGTGAGGTTGGATTTGTCATGGTAACGCGGGGAAATACTGATCCTCTTTATTTTGTTTGGAACAATGGATATTTGTAATGTGTGTCTGTAAAGTACATTTAGTTGGTCAGTTGGGTGAACCCCACTAATGGAAATCAAACCATTTAAACTGAGTTTAACCAGTTAACTTCTGCGATAGGAAAGATAGAGAATAGGTATTATGTAGAAAATACACAAACACGAAATACATGAATATCCTGTAAATTATATCTTATTATTGTGCTTATATATGTTATCAGTGTCACTTTACCAAACTTGTATCTGTCGGCTAAATAAGATAAGAATACAACTTGCAAACGTGCTCACCCTAAGTATCTCCGGTTCGCTCCACTCATACGACCAAACATCAAGGTAGGTGGAGATCCTGGTAGTTCAATGACACCATACATTATGCCAAATTGTGCTTTATTGGTCATCCACACTACATGTTTCGGATCAAGAGATCCTTTATGTATGTATGTATGTATCTGTCGGCTCTCCACACTCCTGATTCAGACACCATGCTGGTATCTTTTCATTAAGACATCATATTTTCATTAGGTCACTCAGTTCCTGATGCGTTTCAGATACACCTGTATCCTTAATCATAGGCTACATATGTTTCCGTTTCCTCCAAAATACAAAATGTGTTAGAGTAACACACGGGCGACTGACAGTATAACTGTTAATGGCAACTTTATTGCATGTGCACATATATATGCCCAGATGTTTACTTACAGCCCCTTCTCTCCCGCGCCTTCTTCTATCCAGCTCCCTGCTTGCGGAAGTTGCAAGCAGGGGCTGGTCCGGCATCAGCGTCTGTGATTGGCTAAGACACCGCCAATCACAGACGCGGCTGACATCATCGAAGCCGCTGTGTGAGAGAAGGGTCTGTAAGTAACTATGGGGGCATTTTTAACCAACTCCCATACCCAGTGTCTGTATGTTGCCTAATGTTATGGATGGATACACATATAACTATTTACCTTTTTATGTTGCATTCAAAATGTCATAAAGCATAATGCAACCTGACTTTCTTCTGGATAGTGAGGGGTGCCTCCTTATTGTGTAACTTCTAGTAATTTCACATAAAAAACGAGTAGCCTGTTCAACACTATTACCGTATAAACAGGTTTTCAGGCTGTAGAATCAGCCTGAAAACCCGACCTCGGTTTATACTCGAGTAACTTACTTACCGCTCACTTGCTCCCTCACTGCCTGTACTGATGCAGACGTCACTGCCCAGCGCAGAGTAGTGATGTCAGTCGGCGCATCAGTATAGGAAACGAGGGAGCAGCTTCCAGTACTTTTCTTCAAGTTCTCTGGAGTTCCTCTATTCTTGCGTCCATCATAGGAAGGAAATCTTTCATTAATGGATAGCTGGTAGGCAAAGATCCTGGCCTCCATATACATTTAGCTGCAGGCACATCCCCCCAGTAGAGCCCTTCATGCCACTTTCCAAAAAGTCAATGTACTAGTTTTCCTTCCTGATCCATCACAACTCCATGAACTTCATGGAGTTACTGAATTTGCAGTTAGCTTGCAAAGAGGGATGCCCACAGAAGGATGCCCACAGAAGGATGCCCAACAAAAGGATTCCCACAGAAGGTGCCCACTGAACTGGGTGGGAGAGTGAGGGTGCAGATGTTTGGAAACTACAACTCTCAGCTACTAAAGCATGCTAGGAGTTATAGTTTCCAAACGTCTGAAGTTCCAAGGAAGGAGACTTTATTTGCCTTTTATATGGACAGCAAAATTCTCATACAGTAATAGCCATATCCAGTATGTACTGTATGGGAATTCTGCTGTCCATTTAAAGGGTAACTAAAGTCTCAAAACAATACAGAATTAGAAGAAGAATGATATATATTGTTATCTTCTGGTTCTGTATTGTTTTGAGTCTTTAGTTGCCCTTTAAATGGACAGCAGAATTCCCATACAGTAGTCCCATACAGTAATAGCCAAATCCAGTATGGATATTACTGTATGGGACTACAGTATGGGAATTCTGCTGTCCATTTAAAGGGAAACTAAATCCTCAAAACAATACAGAATCAGAAGGCAATAGTGGTCATTTTCTACCCTCTGGGCCTTGGTTTATACTCACTTTTACACTTTTTCAGGTTAAAATAGGTACCTCGGTTTATACTCGGGTTGGTTTATACTCGAGTATATACGGTGCTATCAGTGTCTATATGTTATTAGTGTCTCCTGACTTCCTGGCACTTGTGTATTAATTTGAAATATAATTATATAAAAAGTCGCCTGGGAAGGACATGCCTGGAAGCACTTTGCCTGGCGGCCTTTACTGCTAGAGCTTGTCTCTAGTCATTCATTGATATGTTATTTGTAGACAGTGCCCCTACATTTGTGGAGACCGCTCCGTTAAAGACAAGCCCATACATGGTCATGGAACATTATCCTTATATTTTACAATATAGAGTTCAATGTTGTCTATATATTACTTACATATACAAAAGGTTAGACATGCATCACATCTACAGGTTTGATTAAATTAAAGCAATAAACTGTTTCTTTAAGAAATTCCAGAAAAAAGGAGAAGCTATTGGTGGGATGAGTGGAAATTTACCCAAACATGTGCCATGTACAATGGTTTATTGGATTGCATGTCTGGATATGTTGGGAATCTGTGTCTATGTTTTAAAGTTTGAAGGCAACAGGTAGCATGATGGCTCAGTGGTTAGCACTGGTGTATTGTAGAATCTTCAAATCCGTCCTCAGCTGTATCTGTAAACTCATTGAGGCAGGCTATGAATGGATAGATTAATGTTGCCCATACACTGTTTAAGATGTTAAAGCCAATTACATGTTCATTCTGACAAACGTCTAATCGGCTTTAACATCTTCCTGTTCAGTGGTTCTTATCTGCCACGTTCCCCGGACAGATTACACTTTATGATTGACATTACAGCTGAAACGTGTGTTGTAAAGTGAATTGGGAACTTTGTAGAAACGTGACAGGTAAGTTACTAGTGATTGGTCACCTTTAATTTGCCCATATATACGGGCTGATCACAGCAGATAATATCAGTGGCACACAATTTCGTCAAGCATGACATTGAAACTGGCTGATGTTTCCCATCAATATGTCCGTGGTATAAAGTGCTAGATAATATGGTCAGTACTACATAAAAACACAGTTAAGTAGTGGAAGTATTTTGTATCTGAATGTTGTATTTAAAGCCACGGGTAACAATTTAAATAAAAGTATGAAGGTGGGAACACAGAGTACAAACCTTAAAAGATGACAGGAGTTAAAGTCGCACTTACTGATCCAATAACTCCATCTGAGCACCGGCTGCAGGTTTTGCAAAAGACGCCCGCGCAACCGTTGATGGTGTTAAAGTCACACTACGATATTAAATCTTTTTTGGGAGATTTACCTGAATCAATAGCAGCTCCGGGTAAATCTTCCCCAGAATCTTGAAAATTCTGTCTGTCATTTTTTATAGACCCCCTGCACATAGTCCCAGGCATTCTCTCTATGTAAAGTATTGGGGAAACATTTCGGACTGCACATTTTTGTCCAGGCAAGGCTGCAGCCAAGGGATTTTTTTGGGCACGCTCAGAACTGCAGTACACACGTTACCAATAAAGGCCAATCCCATTGGTACCAAATGGATCTGCCCTTTATCTGTGTGTATCCAGCTTAAAGGGGAACTTCACCACCCAGAAAAACAGCTTTTCAAGACTGGGTTTTACAATTCAGTGGAAGATAGAATCAATAGCTGCCATCTCCCAATTCAATTTGCAATCTGCTCTCTGTTTTCCCCTGCTTGGAGTATTCCCGACTTAGCTTCATTGAGTTACATATGCTGGCATTTGCAGAACACCAGAAAGGGAGCTGCCAACAGAGAGCCAGCAGGGGAGACAGAGCGCTTTGGGGTCATGTAAGTAAATACAGGCAGATTTAAGCTTGTACATTGAATTGGGAGATGGCTGCAAGTGGTCCTATTTCCCACTGAATTATAGAATACATTTCTGTGTGGTTACCCTTTAAGACTTTTTTCAGTCCTTTAAGTCAAAATTAAAATCCCAGTTGGACAAACATTCCCATTTAATCACAAGTGAAAAATGCAACGTTAGACACGGCTCTCAGAATAGATCCATTGTGTAGGAAGATTAGCATCATATCTATTGGTGTGAATGTAACACAACGTGGCTTCTTAGCTAAAGAATAAACAAAGATCTTTGCTCCACAGGACACCGAACGTTGTTCATTGGAGTCCATGTCCCTCTTGGAGGGAGAAAAAGCCACAGGCGCCACCGGCATCGTGGACATAAACACAGGAAAAGGGATCGGGAACGTGACTCGGAGCTGGAAGATGGCCGGGAATCCCCTACTTATGGTAAGATTTCTGTCATTTTATGACATGAGGACAGTATAGCCAAGCTGCAGTCCTTTAGGTTTTGATTAAACTATAATTCCCAGAATCCCCCTGATAACTCCCAGAATCCCCTTGCAGGTATGTTACTATGTGTTGCAATTAAGCAGTTACTTAATGGGAATGACCTTTTGCAAAACGATGGTATTGAAGTTGCCGGACACTTTAACAAATCAGTTCTTAAGTTCCTGACACCTTTGCAAATCTGACATAGCACTGTTGGCAATGTTATGTTAAATGAGGCTACATAACTTCAGCACATTTTCTAATAATAATCATGCAAAGATAATTGGCTATTATGTTGTGGGGGTGTGTACTGATGGAGATGAACTTTAAAGACTCACTTATTGTGATCACTGTTAACGCTGGAGATTCGCATTACCTGAAATGATCTTTTTTATTCTCCATATGTTCGTTTGTTTATTAAATTAACTTCACCTTTCGTTCCAGATACCCCGTCCCAAAGGGTCCAGTTTATTCTTGGAACCGAGGATGATGATGAAGAGCACATTCCCCATGATCTCTTCACCGAGCTCGATGAGATTTGCTTACGGGAAGGGGATGATGCCGAATGGAGAGAGATGGCAAGGTAAGTCGTTACTGTAAGTAGGGAAATTAGCATACATACTGGTAATGGAAAATAGGATGTGAAAAGAGACATTCGGGAAGATGTAATAAAAGTTCTTATCATTAAAAATGGTGATAATTTTGCCCCAACCAATCAGACGTCAGCTGTTAAATAAGATCTGATTGGTTGGGATAAAATTAGCAACATTTTTAACGATAAGAACTTTATTACATCTCCCCGAATGTCAGTGACTGTATATAATCACAAATACATCAATTCTTTATGCCTTGTACCTACTGTAAATTAGAACAATTTTAGTCACCTATATTCTCCATGACCAAGTAAAGGCCAGAGGGTGCTATATGTACCTTGGTCCAGGCACATTGTTAGGGACGGTAATATATTTTCAGTAATTGCCCAATTAAATAATGATCGTTGCATGGTTGTATATAAGCCGGCAATAGATTTGCTTTCTGATTTTTCCTATGTGCTTCTGTATGACAGGAAATGACATCAGCTCACCTTTTCCTCCTTTTTTACATTGATTAGAGGCCTAATCATTGTAACATTATTTTGCCATGCCAACCCTTAGCCAACCCACACCACAGCGTTTTAACTAGATGAGCTAATTGCTCTGGCCACACTAGGTGAGCTGTGTTGCGCTGCAATCTGCTTATCGGAGCGCATGCAATCACCATTTCCCCCCGAATCACAATGTGCTCAGATTGCACAACATTTCGCTGATCGCAGCACAAGCGAAGAATATCGCACGGGAAACGTGCACTTCTGCTTTATGTCCAAAGCCGGTTGGTGTGCTGTTGTGATAGTGCACGTTGCAGTGCGCAATCAGAGTGCACGTGATGCAGATTGCATGTGCTCCAATTAGCGGATCGCAGCTCAACACATGACAGTGCACATAGGACACGTGCTAGTTGTACAAACTTGATTTGTCATCACAAGAAGTGACCTTCATTGTATTGATCAGGTGGCTGAAGTTTGAAGAGGATGTAGAAGATGGTGGGGAGAGATGGAGCAAACCATACGTGGCCACATTGTCTCTTCATAGTTTGTTCGAGTTGAGAAGCTGCATCCTACATGGGACTGTTCTGCTGGATATGAGAGCTAATACGTTAGAGGAAATAGCAGGTACGTAATGTTTTATTTGTGGTGACATTCCGAGGCTTTGTACACAAGGGTTGATATTCCAGGCTTGGTACACAAGGGTTGATATTCCAGGCTTGGTACACAAGGGTTGATATTCCAGGCTTGGTACACAAGGGTTGATATTCCAGGCTTGGTACACAAGGGTTGATATTCCAGGCTTGGTACACAAGGTTGATATTCCAGGCTTGGACACAAGGGTTGATATTCCAGGCTTGGTACACAAGGGTTGAATTCCAGGCTGGTACACAAGGGTTGATATTCCAGGCTTGGTACACAAGGGTTGATATTCCAGGCTTGGTACACAAGGGTTGATATTCCAGGCTTGGTACACAAGGGTTGATATTCCAGGCTTGGTACACAAGGGTTGATATTCCAGGCTTGGTACCACGGGTTGATATTCCAGGCTTGGTACACAGGGTTGATATTCCAGGCTTGGTACACAAGGGTTGACATTCCAGGCTTGGTACACAAGGGTTGACATTCCAGGCTTGGTACACAAGGGTTGATATTCCAGGCTTGGTACACAAGGGTTGATATTCCAGGCTTGGTACACAAGGGTTGATTCCAGGTTGGTACACAGGTTGATATTCCAGCGTGGTACACAAGGGTGTATTCCACTTGTCACAAGGTTGATATTCCAGCTTGTACACAGGGTTGATATTCCGGCTTGGTACACAAGGTTGATATTCCAGGCTTGGTACACAAGGGTTGATATTCCAGGCTTGGTACACAAGGTTGATATTCCAGGCTTGGTACACAAGGTTGATATTCCAGGCTTGGTACACAGGGTTGATATTCCAGGCTTGGTACACAAGGTTTTGACATTCGGCTTGGTAACAAGGGTTGATATTCCAGGCTTGGTACACAAGGGTTGACATTCCAGGCTTGGTACACAAGGTTGACTTCCAGGCTTGGTACACAAGGGTTGACATTCCAGGCTTGGTACACAAGGGTTGATATTCCAGGCTTGGTACACAAGGGTTGATATTCCAGGCTTGGTACACAAGGGTTGATATTCCAGGCCACCAGACCAGCAGTGGGATAATCCGGTCTGTAAGGATGAAATATCAGCTGGAATATTCTCTGGGACTAGAGATGGAACTGGCGAGTTTCATTCCGACATTGGTTTCGCAAAACTATTGAAGTCCTAAAAATCCAATTTGAACCCAATTGAATCCAAATTTTTGAAATATTCGTTCACAATTTTCAAATTTTTAATTTCGATTGAGTTTTCGATGATCTAATATTTGATTTTTCAATGATAATTTTAGAAAATTCCTTCGGATCTTTAGATTCCCTGAACTGCCAGTTCCAGAATTGTTTTAAAACTGAGACTCACAATATGTGACTAAAAGATCAGGAACATCGGTAATTTCCGCCCAATCCTGTGTGTTTGAATTTGTTAGTTAACATATCGCCCCAGCAAACAAAACATCATTAACACATTAAAATGTTATGGTCTCATAGACATGTGCTAGTTGTACAAATTCGATTTGTCGTTGGGAAGGCTTCACAAGAAGTGACCTTCATTGTATTGATCAGTTTGATTGATTTTTGGATGATAAGTTCAGAGTTTCGAAATTTCTGAAAATTCCTTCGCATCCACAGATTCCCTAAACTGCCAGTTCCGAATTGAAACCAGATTTGTTTTAAAACCGAGACTCCTCACTATCTGTGACTAAAACATCAGGCACATTGGTAGTTTTCACCCAATCTTGTGTGTTTGAATATTGAATATACCGTCTGATGTACGGGCGATATATAGGCTGTACACCTGTTATTTTCTATTTTTTTGAATTGCCAAATTCAAATGTTGAGTTACCGTATATACATGAGTAAGTCGATCTGAGTATAAGTCGAGGTACCTATTTTTACCTGAAAAATTTGTAAAAACTGATTGACTCGAGTATAAGTCGAGAGTAGAAATTATCACCACTACTGCCTTCTGATTCTGTATTGTTTTGTGGCTTAAGTTGCCTTTTAAATGGACAGCAGAATTCCCATACAGTAATCCCATACAGTAATAGCCCAATCCAGTTCCAGTAACCACCAATTCCTTGGCACACCAGATGTTTGGAAACTACAACTCCCAGCATGCTTTAGTTGCTGGGAATTGTAGTTTCTAAATATATGGAGTGGCAAGGTTCAATAAACTTTTAATTAAGCTTACCATCATTTACAATTCTCCTGACCCCAATATAGTAAAGGGCACTCTGACCCCAATAGTTAAAAGTGTCACCTGAGAGTTGTAGTTTTAAGCTGTCACTTGCATTGAACTAGCAGACATTTTGCCCCAAACTATGAAGACCCATCAGATTTACAACCTCCAGATGAGCAGTCACAATGCTGAGTGAGTCCAGCAGCCAGACTACAGGAAGCAGGAAGGAGTGCAAAGGCAGATGGTTACTGGTTACTATCCACAATTGTAGCATTTGGATCTAAATTAGGACTTGACCCGAGTATAAGCCGAGGTTAGGTTTTCAGGCTAATTTTAAAGCCTGAAAATCTTGACTTATACTTGAGTATATATGGTAAATAGATGCTGAACATGGGTATTCATTGCCATTCAAATGTAATAATGTAAAGTATATAAAGAGCAGTGCTGGTGGTGTATATATCCCAGGAAAGGGTAGTTCTGTATTGCCGACACCTGCCTGTCCCTGGTGTGTAGATCTCGCTCTCTACGTACAAAATCTAATTTTCTCATTCTGCACAGATATAGCTGATTCTTAATAAGGAACACAATTCCTGTGACATCTTGAGAGGCTGAGGAAAAAGTAAAATGTCTTTCCCCAGGATTTCTGACGTCAGTTGCATTACATTTACTAATCCAGAGTTTGACAACTTTTTCTTTTACTTCAAAGCAACATCAGCAGGTGTTATTTTGCATTTCTATGGAATAACTGTCAGCAGTCGGAAATTGCTAGTGCCAGTTTAGATTTCTCAGCAGAATTTAATTGACTTTACTGCCCTGAACAATGTTTAGATTTAGGACCCTTCTCAGCTGTATACATTCAGGGTTATTCAATAAAAGTTCTTATCATTTAAAATGGTGCTAATTTTACCCCAACCAATCCGATGTTAGCTTTCCAATGTTAAATAACATCTGATTGGTTGGGGTGAAATTAGCACCATTTTAAACGATAAGAACTTTTATTGAATCTCCCTGCTTATTGTTAAAAATGGTGCTACTTTTGCCCCAACCAATCAGATGTTAGCTTTCAAATGTTAAATAAGATTTGATTGGTTGGGGCAAAATGTCGGTCGCCTGTTCGTCCAGATTAGAAAAACAGGCGATCAGACGTGTTGGTAAATCACGGGCGATCGTGGGTATCCCCATGGGACCGCGCCATCGCCGCGACCAATAGTCATTGGTCCCGGCTGAGCACTCGCTCGTTGCGAACGCTCGGTAAGGACAAAATTTCCCTTTGTATGTACCCAGCCTTAGTCTACTAATATAAAATATGAAAATATCCCCATAATACTGGTCCCTAGGATGGCGCTTTGGTTTCCTTGTTTATATTCCGGCTCTGATTCAGATCGTTGACATACATTTGCCTGTACAGTGACTATAAGGCACAAGTAATGAACAATTTGTGAATAGGGGTGTCAAATAAACAACTGCTGGGCCTGCACATAATTCCTATTGATTTTTCTTTACTCTGTCTATTTACATTTACTATGGATTGCCATGGACCAGGATGAGTTCATTGGATGTTCGGCATTTTATTTGCAGTTTCCCTTTAAATGCTGGTAAAGCTTTAAGAACTATCTACATTTTCGTGACCTAGTTTTGCAGGATTAGTGAGGGTGGATCTTAAAGAGAAACTTGCTGCTATGGTTCTAATGTAAGGAATCTTCCTTCCTCACGTTGGTGATGGGATTGAAATCGGAATCACGCGCTGGTTGATCAGTGTACATAGCTAATCGTTTTCCTGCTAAAGGTTCAAGGATTATTACGATTTTTACACTGGATAATCTCCCTTTAAGGCGCTGCTTTTTGCCTGGTAGTTTATATATTCTAATCGCCCATTGTTACTGCAAAACACTCAGTACATTTCCTTTGGCAGGAACTCGAGCATTTCATGTAGATTCAATAGCAGAATAGCCTTGCAGCGAACAGGACTTTCTATTACTTACATTGCGGTTATTCAGCTTAATAAACACAGCAAATTACAGAGATTAGTGCAATGTTAGTTCCCTGTCATGGTCACATTGTGTCACATAGTAATAATAATTGTTAGACTTGTATATTATATTTCTGAAGACTATGTATGGACTAAGCACTGTCTGGGGTTAATATCAAGTCTATGTGTTACGGTACTAGGCAGTAGAGATGGACATCTCAATGGAATCTGTTAAAAAAGCGAAAATTCCACCTAAAATGAAGGTATAAATAGCAATTATACCATAAGCAATACATACCTTAAATGTCAGGGACCTGGGGAACACGTATCAATGGCCAGAATCTTTATAAAACACCGTTCTTTCTTCTAGGAAGAATTCTAGGGATTTTTAAACAAATTTCTAAACATGTTTTGCGGTTTGGAAATCCAAAAAAGTCCAAGTTCATCTGTGAAATCTACTTTGGAACCAGGTTCGGATTCGGGATCTCTACTGGGCAGTAATGCAAATCAGCACTTTTCAATCAGCATCATTTAAAGAAAATTTTCAGTCAAAATACATTTGCTTATTTAAACAAAACTTGCCTTTCCGAGTAAATTCTTTACAGAAATAAAGTGTTTTTTCCCTTTATCTGTAGACAAAGACCCGTTGTCTACCTCCTCCCATTTCAGCTGTTTTTGCAGCTATCGTTCCAGTAGTCAAACCTTTCTGCCCCCTTTCCGGTTCTATGGCCTGGGTATGCCAAGTTTGTTTTATGGAGAGAGAGCAGCTGTCCAATCAGCTACTTTTTATCTTTCTATGCTAAGGGATGGGGAAGTGAAAAGTTTGGCTGTACTTTGGGGAAAGATGTTCATGACTATATAACGCTGTACACACATAAAGTAGAGTTGATCCAGGGAAATTTCCAATTGCCACTTGGAGTCAGGAAGGAATTTTTTTTGCCTTCCTCTGGATCAACAGTTAGGCAGGAATTTAGGATGGGTTGGACTGGATGGACGTATATGTCTTTATTCAACCTCAAATTCTGTACTGTACTATACTATACTATATATATATATATATATATATACCTGAAATACTTGTATTTTTGTGAAATCACAAAATGTTAGCACTGAACTGTTTAAAGGGTATGTCCACCCTTAAAATTAACTTTGTGCCATATTATAGTTATTGGTCCCCCAGCCTCAACGCATTACTATTATAGCAAGAAAATCCCCCGATCTTTACTTATCTTACCTCTCTCCTTCGCCGTACAATCCCGGCCCTCTGCTTGCATAGAACTGCAAGCAGGGGGCGGGACCAGCAGTCACGTCCGTGATTGGCTGAGAGGCAGCCAATCACAGACGCGGCTGCCAGTAGTGTAGAATGGCGAAGGAGAGAGGTAAGGTAAGTAAAGATCAGGGGGATCAGGGGGACTCTTGCTATAATAGTAATGTGGTTGGGGCTGGGGGACGAATAACTATAATATGTAAAGGGGTTTAATGCTAGGGCTACCAAATCGGGAGGGAGAGGGAGGGGGAGAAGGGCTCTTCTGCGCATGGCAAAATTCTCCCGGAGGCGAGACAGGAGGCAGAGTCCTATATGGACTCCGCTATCCTCCTGGTGGCCAGTTTTTGGGACTTTGGGGGGGACTACAGGAGAACCATATGGAGCTGGGATGTGAGGTAAGGATTTTATTACACTACATGATGGGGCCATTAGTGGGGGGATTATAGTTTTGGGGGTGGACATGCCCTTTAAATCAGCAGCTTATTTTCTATAAAGTGAAAATGTAATTTAGACTAAATAATTTCTTTAGTTTAATATAAATTGGGGAAACAAGACAACAAACCCCTTTAATGCCACCTAAATATCCCTGGTGATACAGCGTTCCTTAGTATTAAGACTTTTTAGCTCTTTAATTTGTTTTTCTAGACTATTTGCTTTTATAAAGGATACAAAAGTAAGAGGCCAGAAAAAAACAGCAGCTTTGCTTTATTTCCCTTTAATCTGCTACAGACATGATTCTCGATCAACAAGTGGCTTCTGGGCAGCTGAGTGAGGACATTCGCCATAGAGTCCACGAAGCATTACTGAAACAACATCACCATCAGAACCAGAAGAAACTGAGCAATAGAATCCCAATCGTACGGTCATTTGCTGATATTGGCAAGAAGCAATCTGAGCCACATTCCATGGATAAGAATGGTAAGAGTCATTGCCTTGTGTAGTTGACTGTAAATACCAATATTCAATGTGCGCTTCATAACTGATGTGTGTAACCCCAGGGAATTTTAGGGGAACATTATGCTTCTTCTGGCATTTTCTTTACAGCCTCAGGACTCTTCTCATCTGCCCCCTAGTGGCAATGCATACAATCACACTATCTAGTCAAAAACAGAGCTGCCTGTCCCAGTTCTGTCTCTCCCTCACACCGCACCATTTGTACATAGTGAAAGGTAGACTAATTACCAAAAGCATACTTCATATACATTCTTATATTATATTTTCTTTCTGATTGCAATCTTTAAAGGGCAAGTTAACCCCTCAAATGAAAAATTGTATATGTAAATCACCCTCCAAACCATAAAAAGTGCCACCTGAGAGATGTAAGTCTAACATGAAATGCCGACTGATGTTCTGTTACCTCTCCTTCTGCTTCCTGGTTCTTTTCAGTTAGCAGCTGTCATTTATGGATGTGTGACATCGCAGCAAATGACGAGCTATTCCCCTAGCTGCCTCCACCTGACTTTGGAAAAATTGAAGAGGAGGTAGAAACTTTTGAGATACAGAGGAAGGGGGGAGGGTGTCATTTTGGTGCATAAAAGATTAGCCCTATATCCCTCAGCTTTATAATGATTGTAGTTTTGGGGGGTGACATTATGGTCAGAACTGTCATTGTCCGAACTGAAGTAAGCTGCCTCCTGTTCCCTGCACTATTGTAGTTAACACAGGCAAAGAGAAGTCCCATTTGTTTTCCCTGGTTTACTTTCCATTATAAGGTCCCATGCAGACTCGCACCTCTATGCAAAGGGGATGGCAATTCATTTTCCCAGGGGGCCATATAAGAAACTGTGGCCAATAGGATTAGCTCAATTCTGCTTGATATTTATCTGATCTCATTGGAAAACTCAGTAAAAAATTAAACTAATCTCCTGGGTTAACCGTATGTTGTTGTTTTTTTATTATTTAGTTACTGCAGATACTCAGTATTAGCAAATACTAAGCAGAATAAATAACTGCACAATTTTAATGAGAAGGACCAGTAGGTGTTTAATATTTTTATATTTATTTAATTTCACTTAAACAATTAACCAATGTAATAGAAAGAAATCAATTAACCAGCTTGAGAATCAATTAATAATATTTTTTTACAGGTATAGTAGACAGACATCCCACCCTGCCATTTAAGGTTTCCAGGCAGGGGGGGAGGGGCCATGGTGAGGGGGCGTGATGTCATCGACATCATTCAAGGGGGCGGAGTTAGCCATGTAGGGGCATGGTGGGGCGTGGTGACCAAAAGGGGCATGATGGGAAGGATATTAGAGTCTCCTCCCTGTCGTGGGAGTTTGGGGTGGTCTTGCAGGAGCATTAGGTGAACACCCCAGAATGAGGGAGTCTCTCGCGAGTTGCGGGAGGGGTGGGATACCTGAGTAGAAACAGACCAGACAGGGACAGCCAACGGGCCAGACATGGACAGCTCCTGGGCTCTGCATTTCCCAAGACTGGGTCCTCTCTATAATTTTGAGTAATGTTCCCTAACATCAGTTTATGGCATGACCACAATAGCCAGTGTTTCAATGGCCCCACTTGCCATGTGCCAGACAAATGCTAATTAATTCTCCTTTAAAATGAAAGACAATGTTTTTAAAAGTTTTGTATTAATTAAACCATATAATTTGCCACATATAATCTAAAACATCACAATGCCATGTATCAAACATTTTGTAATGAAATAAGAAATTGCTGTATATCAGGAGAATATGTCCTGTCACAGCCGTGAGCCATTCATGTTTTGTACATGTGACACTTCATTTTAAAACACATTTCAGCAGAATCAGCAGAAGTATGCTTGGTGCAGTACAAAATTTGCAGCCATCAATTCTCCCCCCCACAGCCACCCTGCCCTTGCCACCCTGCCCTTGCCTACCATTGGCAGAACAATTTCTAATGTGTTAAAAAGCTCACACTAGTTTTGGCCACACTAGGTGAGCTACCCTGCATTGCACTGAGATCCACTAATCTGAGCGAATGCATTTTTTCCCGATTGCGAAATTGCAGCACATGGCAACGCACACTAGTGCACCATGCACATTTCTGGTGCACTAGGACGCGCTTTAGTGTGGCCGTGACCTTAAAGTCTCTATAGAGTATTACCCTAAATGGCTCCACCTGCCACAGAGTCTTTTATGCTCTGTGAACAAAATAAAAGAAAAAGGCAAATACTGATTCATATTGTGTATAGTTAGGTGTTGTACACCAGTAAGTGTTTCATAGCGGCAATTAACACCTAAACAAGAGTTACAAAGACTCAATAAAAACAAGGTAAAAAAAGAGTCTGGGAACCAGATGTATTTAAAACATAGAAGGCATAACTTCTATAAAAGCTAACAAGCAGATTTCTGTATTTTTCACCTCTGGAATCTTTAAAGGAAAATGATATTCATGATATGATATACTCACCCTTTCCCCGTTACTCAAAGTTTCCGTCTGGTCCGTTCCCCCGAAAGCCACTGTGACAGCCCCCAATGTAGCCAATGGGATAGTGGCATAGCTAAAATTCGCAGGGCCCCATAGCAAGATTTTAGATGGGGCCCCTCAACCCACAAGAAGTTTGGTGCAGTTCAACCCAACCTGGGCAAGTTTTGAATTTAATAGAGAATTTCCACCCTACTTAAAATAAAATGATGCCACATAGTTCAGACTCACAAACCCCCTTTTCGTTTTACGTTTACCTTTCAAAGAAGCTTCCAGGCTCTGATATTCTACTTATTAAACCCCCAATCCCTCGCTGGCATGCACAGTAGCAGAGGAATCTCCTTCTGTAACGGGCATCAGCCATTGGCCGTAATGTCACTATAACGGATGAAGAGAGGAGCCGTGGTTTTGTAAGTAGAATATCGGAGCCTGGGAACCTCTTTGAAAGGTTTAAGTAAAACAAAAAGGGGGTTTTTGGGATTGAACTACGTGAGGTAAAATTATTCTTAGGGGGGTGGACATGTCTGCATGAGACCTGGAAGGGCCCCTTTGGCTATGAGCCCCTTAGCAATGGGGATCCCTATGCCCTTGCAATGGGGAAACATGCAACTTTACAGAGTGGAAGAGGACTGGAGCTGTTAGGTAAAGGACCCAGTAGTATTCAGGGTGAGGACCGAAAATTCTGAAAAAAATGTAGTCCTCACCCTGGGTACTACTAATAAACAGGAGAGAGGGGAAGGTGAGTATCATTGTCCTTTAATCTTGCAAATGTGTAGCTAATACAGGAAGCTCCCTGGATCCAAATCCAGTTGCACATGCTTAGTGAATTCTCTAGAACCCAATCCCCCACAAGTGCTGTCAAATAGCTACTGGATGACCTGCCCCGGACCTCTATGAAAACCTGCAGAATTAGGCTGAGGCCACACTAAGCTGAAAAGCTACCATAACGTCACAATGTTGCGCTGTCGGAGCACATGCAATTTGCAAAGAATGGTGATTGCATGCTCTCTGAAAACGGATCACAGCCCACCGCATGTCGATGTAGCCAGTCACGCACTGTACTGCGTTTTTCACACACCGTTAAAGGAACAGTCTCAGAGCTGCTGGGATTTATATCTTTTTTTACAGGCTGCCAACTTCCATTCTTTTATCAAAGTCTGTGTTTTATTTTTACCAAGCGTTAAATACTAAATCTGCTAAAATGACTAAAACTGAATGTGTGTTGCAATATTCACACTTGTTAGTTCTTTACAGCCCACGGAGTCACTGAATGACATCATACAGCACTGTAATGTGCCTCTGCTTAGCTTAGGGAGTCGAGCTTTGTATTAGCAGTTATCCACCTAATACAGCAGGGATTTTCAAACGCTGTGCCTCCAGATGTTTAAAAACTACAACTTCTAGCATTTTTCAACTACAGAGTGAACTTGGGAATGCTGGGTGTTGTAGTTTTTAAGCATCTGAAGGCACATAATTTGAGAATTCCTGCAATAGAGTCATATGTCCATGGTTGGCATGGAGAATAAAAGTCTAATAAAGTTCAGATCATTTCCAATGGAATGAGGACCTTACCTGACAACTAATTCCTTAAAACCATTGCAGTCCATATCTCCCTGTTTTCCATGGTTTATTGTTGCTGGTGGTGTAAGCCCCATTAAAGTCTATGGCATTGGGGCAAATAAAGATTTGGCTCACAGGGAGGTGCTACCAGTGGCAGAGGAGCTTGGGAAAAAGAAGAGGAGTAGCATCCATTAACACATTAACTGTTTAGGATAAAAAAAATATAACATTTTGGGTCCATGTTACACTTTCATTCTACTGCCTGTGCCATGGTGCCCTTCCCCTAGAGGCGCTGTTCCACGAGAAAAAGACACTGGGATATTTGGACTGTGTTTTCGCCTCTTTTTATGAGGCTCCCTCAGTTTGTACTCTAAATCAAAATACCTTGGAAGGGATTGACTCATTGGGAAAGAAACTTAAGGTATTCCCAGCCTCACCCTATAAATGGGACTGTACTGTGCCCTCACCATTAAAACTACCATGGATGAGAACCTAAAGCACAAGGTTCACTTACCTGGATAAGCTATTATACCAAAATGTTCTATCACTGGTTCCATACAGATCTATGTGTCTTCAGCCCCCAATCTGCCAATATACATACATTGGTCTAGGGGACATAACAGAGGAAATTGGCATGTCTGGGCGCTGTATCCTGGGTTTGGGGATTCTAATTATTGCTGATTTCTGTTTTTGGGCAATGCTGATTTTTACCATTTGACTATAACATTTTGAATATTGTTTCATCTCGTTCCATCTTCTGCAGAACTGGCTTCTGTGGTTATAGCAAACGGAACACTGTAAGGTCCAGGAGTTATGTGATTGCATCGGCAGCTATTATTTCATATATATGCAGTGTATCTGTTTATGATCCAGGATATTTGTGCACTAACCCTATATAGATCCCAACTTTAGCAGTGGGAGAGCAGGATTCCAACTTGACCACACCCCACAGTACCCAAGGCACACCTACCATGTCCATAAGATAGGGTCTGGGTTGGATCCTGCACTCCTAAATCCATATATGCACTGGGTGCGTAGTGGCAATTGCCGCTGAATGAGGGAATAAAACTGATAATTTGGGATGGATTTGACATGCAATAATCTTTATTAGGTCAACGTTTTGGATTCCACAAGACCCCTTTCTCAAGACAAATCAACACATGTTGAAACGTTGACCGAATAAAGATTATTGTGTGTTAAATCTGGTGTGCGGTGGAATCCATCGCAAAAAATGTTAAGTATTACTAATGTAGAGACAAGAAAATCTATATAATGTATATTGAAGTATTTATATTTTTATTTCTGAATTAATAATTTTTCGGTAGAACACTCCCACTGGTGGTTTTGGGTAATTCAGTCTCCTGAGGGTATGGAGTGGATGGACAATAGACATGGGAGATAGATAAATGGATAGTTTGATATAGATAGACAGTCAGACAGACAGACTGTATCCATGTAATTGTAAAGCGCTACGGAAGATGTTGGCCCTATATAAAGCCACAATAATAATATAGAGTAATATAGAAAAATCAATCGATTAGACAGACATACAAACAGACAGACAGATAGAGATAGATAGAAGACATCGTCACAGCGATTTTAGATATCTGACATAATAAAAAAAAAGACGTTCAGTTGCATACTTGCACCGCCTAGTGGCCAGTCTCAATTTTGTCCAGATGTTGATTTCTCTATATCACTTACTAAAATGCATCTCTTGCAGGCCCATGTGGCACTGTGTTTCCTAACTGCTGTGACATAAAATGGTTATTGTATAAAGGAGCACTGTGCATTGTTTATATCTTAGGGGGAATTGTTATTGTAGTGGGACAGTTTCAAGATATGGAGACAGATATTTTGGGGCATAATTACTTCCCAGGTGCTCTATAGCACACTGACCAATGTCATCAGTTACCTTTACCATTGTCTGTATTCCTGGGTTTAATATGAGGAATATTATTAATTACATAATAACAAGATTAAGGGCTTGTACACACTAAACAAGGGCCAAAACGGAACACAACAGACAGTCCGCATTGTTCTGTGCTTAGTGGTCCGTTATCCGTATCTTTTGCTGAAAGTGGGTCCGTTTCGGACAGAAATGCTTGAGCAGTGCGTTTTTTTAACAGACTGGGTTAACATGTGTCTGTCCAGGATAAGGATTAACATTGACCAGGTCCATTTTCATCTAAATCACTGGATCCCCCTAATGAGATGGTTTGATAATTAAGGATAATACGTTGACAGGTACATTTCTATCTCTTTCTAGTAATCTCATCTGCATTATTAAAAGCCCCAGTTGATCCCCGTGGGTGTATTTTTGTTTTATTTGGCGGAATATTTCAATCTTTATGATTCACTTTTCCCTTTCAGGCACAAGTTTATTTAGTGAAGATTAATCACACAATTGTAATAAATGTGTCACATGTCTAACGTTATTACGGATCCGTGTCCATGTTCTAGTAGGGCCTGACTCGTGTACATCCCCGTACAGTGATTTAAAACCTACTTGTAATATTTAACCACAGTTGAATTGGCAGTCGGTTCTTTTGCATGTTCTGTATGACCCTATTGCAATATAGAATGTACAATAAATGGCCGTAAGATATTATCACCACCCCAAAATACAGGCCATTGTGTATAGTTTGTGTTGTCATTCATCCTAATCATGTTTATTTTACACTGTCTTTGTTGTGTGTATCTCTAACAGGCTCATCTCATCTCTGTACCTCCCTCATCTCTTTCCCTTTGGCCTCTCTAACAGTCCATTGAAGGTTATCAAGGTAGCGTAAATATAACATGTCAACTCTGTCTGGGTTCCAGGCTCAGTAACATGTATGTGCATGTACGTGTGTCCTCTTGCATGTAGAATTATAGTGTAATGTATAATTTAAACTTTCACTGTTAAAGACTGGACATGGACAAGTAAAAACGAATGCAGAAAGTCAGAATAAATGTAGTTCTAATGCAGCCTTGATCATTATCTAGTGGCATCCAATCAGAAGATTATGTGGTAACCCTTATACACATATGGAACACGGTTTGCGGGCGTAGATCTGGCCATCTCTCTAGTATATGACTAGGAGTATAAAGAGAATATACTGTAGTAACAAAATGCTTTCTGTCTCCTCCCCCAGTCAGTCTCACTGAAACTTCTCGTGACATATGTGAACATATATTAATAAGGATTGTCAAACCAGAGATATGTCAGTTACGGCACAGTACAATCCTATAACACTAGATTTACCAGGCCTGCGCAGATTTGCGTAAATTCCCTGGACCTCATATCTACTAGCACCCCTGCTGAGTTGTTTAACATGCTATCAGCTCCATTGTTCTCTTTCTTTTGTTCTGAAAATACACCCATTACCTGTGTGGCCTGGCACATTTGCATTTGTTAGCTTGAACCAAGGAAGGTTGAATCTTTGTGTGTGGAAACCTTCAGAAATGCCTGCCATATTTATACAAAAGACACAATATATGGATACACAAGTCTGTTTTACTTTTAAAATGAACCTCTAACTTAAGAGATCAATTGCAGTGTTCTACCCAGAATTTTTTTTTTGAGCCGGCTGGGGTAGGGCATGGAAATTTTTGTACCCCATACAGAGTGCGCTGGTTTGCCGTGCCACCCTTTCGCGGACTGTCAATCTTGCAAGAGTTAGTTAACCTGTCCTAACATTATCTTGCAAATGTTAGAAAGGGGTCTTGACCGGGCAAATTTGCCAAGAGCTTTGCCTGGCCTTGGTGCTGGGCGCACGCCCATTAATGGAATAGTTCACTCCCTAATTGAACTTTTCCTTTAATGTAGTGGTTAAAGCCTGGGATGTTTAGGAGCTATGCCTTACCTCCCGTTTCTCAATCAATAACTCAGTAGCCAGGGCCGAATGTCAGTATATTTATCTTTTGTGAAATCCACCACTGTAGAACTCCAAATCTCCTGGTTGTAACCCTCTCTAGAGCGCATGCACTTTAATGTGCGCTATAGAGAATATCAGGGAGATTCAATAAAAATTCTTATCATTAAAAATGGTGCTAATTTTGCCACAACCAATTAGATATTATTTAACATTTGAAAGCTAACATCTGATTGGGTGGGGCAAAATTAGCACCATTTTTAACCAGAACAACTTTTATTTAATAATCTTTTATTGTATTATACAGTGTGCAGCTGTCTTTTACTCTCACAAACTCCTTACTACCTTGCCACAAAGGAGTTAGCCAGGGTTCCAGGAATTAGCAGCATTTATTCCCCCCATATGTCTTTAACATAGACTTATTACTAACCTCACACACATATGCACACATACCTACTGTCATGTAGTTAAAAGGCCCTTACCCAGTTTCATGTAGTTAAAAGGCCCTTACCCAGCGTCATGTAGTTAAAAGACCCTTACCCAGTGTCATGTAGTTAAAGGGCCCTTACACAGTGTCATGTAGTTAGAGGGCCCTTACCCAGTGTCATGTAGTTAAAAGTCCCTGACCCAATGCCATGTAGTTAAAAGACCCTGACCTAATGTCATGTAATTAAAGGGCCCTACCCATTGTCATGTAGTTAAAGGGGCCTGACCCAATGTCATGTAGTTAAAGGGGCCTGACCCAATGTCATGTAGTTAAAGGGCCCTGACCCAATGTCATGTAATTAAAGGGCCCTGACCCATTGATAGTTAAAAAAGGGGCCCTGAGCCAATGCCATGTAGTTAAAGGGCTCTGACCCATTGATATGTAGTAAAAGGGCCCTGTCCCAATGTCATGTAGTTAAAGGGCCCTGACCCAATGTCATGTAATTAGAGGGTGTATCTAGAGGTCCCAAATGCACACTTAGCCTGGTATGGTGCAGATATCTCCGACCCCCACCCCAAGGGGCATAGAAATATGGTATATCAAAAGACAAGGTGAGAACGTTGCACGTCAAATGTAGATTTATTAACTAGTGAACCACGTTTCAGGATCATCACCTGATGAAGGGGTAAAACCCTGAAACGTTGTGATTTTGTGGTTCACTAGTTAATAAATCTACATTTGGAGTGTGACATTCTCACCTTGTCTTTTGATACATGTAATTAGATGGTCCTGACCCAATGCCATGTAATTAAAGGGCGATGATTATTTGACTAATCTGCTTTAAAATTGGGACGGTTGCTCACTTTTTCTTTTAAAACTACTTTATTGGGATTTCTGCATAAAAAGAATGAATTCCATTTGCTTCTGCATCATTCACTTAGATCTTTACCGCCTACATGGCAGTTAAATACATATCATTGTGTAATTATCCATGTAGGCGTGATTGCTTTTCTTTTCATCGGTCATTTTTACTTTTCTATCAGGCATAATACATCTGCTACTAAAAGGCAATGGAACTCATTGGGAATATTTTATAAATTCTCCGTGTAGTGTATTATAAGATACATACTGATATCTAGTATCTGGTCCTTTATCTTCTGTCTCTTCTCTCATTGTGCTTGTAATCTCCATAATTATACACATTCCATTTGGTGTCTATGAAACAAGAAGCCAGTGATGCCACAGTGATGTACAAAGTGTCTTGGACTCTACATCTACAACCAACTTAAGAAACATGATCATTTGAAGATTCTACATGGGGAAAACAACAATTAACAGACTTTCCTAATAGGACCTGGCAGGCTAAGTTTGTTAGAAGTTAAGACAAGAAAATGAAAAGTGCTCTTTAAGGAAAACTTTAAGCTGAAAGCGAATTGTTTCCAAATGTAACTCCTTTACAACAGGTAGTAAGTATCCCTCCCTCCCCTCTCTTGTAGGGTCTTTCCTTCCATAGGTTATTCCATCTGCCCCCTAGATAGTGAAGGGGCTGGGCCAGATCAGAGCAATGAGGACCAATGACTTGGATCTAAGTTAATACCTGCTGTGTCTAGCTATGGATCTATGATTATACTGTAGGTTCAGCAAAAGTAAATAGTGAATTAAGAATGTGTTTAGTTCCCATTGTTTACCATTATTGAAAAGGTATCTGCCTTTACCCTTGGCTCACAGAGCTTTTATAAGCTTGAGAATGTGCAGAGGAGGCAGCAGGTGAATCGTCAGTCAATCATTGGCTATGATGTCAGCAGTCACTGCCTTGTTTGACTGCAGGGAGGGAAGAACCAGCTTACTCTGCTAGAATAGAGGCAATAATCATTCTTAAATATCTGGTTAGAATTGATTCTAATAATTAGAGATAGCCGAACTTACTAAAGTTCAGAAATTTGGAAACAAACCCATTAAAGTCAACGGGGAGATTATAGTTTGGATAAATAACAAATAAAATAACAATGGTAACTTACTGTAAATGGCTTTGGCACCTGGGAAAACTCGTTTAAACATTTCTTTCCCCCCGCGATTGGGCAATGGTCGGGTTTCCGCACACTACATTCAAGAGTTACGGCCAATTCGAGGGCTACAGAACAATGCATTTGGGGGTTACCAAAATCGACCGCTACATTCGAGGGTTACCGAACAATACATTCGAAGGGTTACAGTAATGGAACGATCCATTCGAGGGTTAACGAAATCTACTGCTACATTCGAGGGTTACCGAACGTTACATTTGAGGGTTACCGAAATTGACCACTACATTCAAGTGTTACTCAACGATACATTCGAGGGTTACCAAAATCAGCCACTACATTCGAGGGTTACCAAACGATAAATTAGAGGGTCACAGTAATCGACCGATCCATTCAACGGTTACCGAAATCTGCTGCTACACTCGAGGGTTACTGAAATCAAAGGATACATTTGAGGGTTACAGATACTCAGATAGAGTTCGGGTTCAAGTCCATCACTAGTAATAATGTGCTGAATATATCAGTTGGAGTTTGTGGCAGGTAGCGGACATGTGACCAGTTTTTTGTTTGTAAGGGTCAACATTCCCTTTAAGGAAGAAATTTAATTCTAAAGAAAGTCCCACTGTCTCTATTCTTCTATTCTATTTTTCACCGTTTTCCGCCATTTTAACTCTCTAGCTCTCCTACTCTCTTTTCAGTTGTATTTTATCCCACCCTTATGCACTTTACCCTCTACCAATCCAACTTTTGCTGTGCTTCTGACTCTGATTGTACCTATCTTCTCTCTCTTGTTTTGTTCTTGTTTTATTTATTCAGGTTGCCAATGACATTGTAGTGTGAATAATTGTACAGTAAGGCTACATTTTGCTAAGGTAGCATTCAAACATTTCAACTTTATTGCCAAAAAGGCAAATGGTTTTGCATCTTCTCAAACTTTTCCTTATTCCCTAATGAAATATAAATCTTTTATTTGATGACAGGAAGCTATGATGGTTCCCTGGGTTGTGCAGTCTTAGTATGGTTCATTCTATAATATGGGATAGACAAGGGGGACCTTATTGACCCCAAACCCCTTGGTCCTTAATGGAATACACAAAACCCCAATATCAATGATTTAATAGACAGTGATCCATAACTACTATTTGACTTCATATGTTGTCATGTAAAGCAGGGTTCATCCACATTAAATAAAATATTTAAAATAGATTTAGTTCAGATGATTCCATCACCAATGGGTTCCTGAAATGTCTCCTTTTGGATCATACTATCTACTAACAGACCATCCACTACTATGAGGGGAGGCTACACAGATAGAAACATTAAAAAGCAAAAGGTACTTAAATGATCCAGGAATAATACTAAAACAATAAATATTTAAAATCAAATATTCCATAGCAATTAAAAATATGGCAATGGTCTTAAAAAGGGCTCAAATAGATACGCTAAAGCATTTTATACCCCCCCAATGGGCACTTCATCATTGGCTCATTCCAGTACCTACTGCTTTTTTATTGGTCTATGTCAGGGATGTCCAACCTACAGGCCCTGCAGATGTTTTCAAACATGGACGGCCTAGAGGATGGTTAACCCTGGTCTATGTGACCTGTAACTTCTATATAAGGGCATCACCCGCTGTGAAGGATCATGGGTGAGACTAAAAGGCATCCAATTCTAGGCCATGATGTCAGTAAACAGAAACCTTTTAGCTTCTCAGATGGTGAAGATATATCTCAAACTAAATCAGGTTTTAATGTATTTTTTATTGTTACCTGCACTGTACAAAATGTACCAGAAACCAAACCTCCTAATGTCTGTTTAGTCAAAGTAAGAAGTACTATAGTTAACGTTGATATATTCGATGCATAAATATTCCTGAATCATCACTTTCTATGTACAGAGAGATAACCAAGACGATAGACTAAAACCAACAGAACATCTTTCTAATGAAAGTAAATTCCACCTCCTCTTGTGTTTACTAAAAAATAAACTTTCGTTCTTTAGCAGGACAACTTGTGTCTCCGCAGTCGGCTCCTTCCTGCATCGAGCACAAAAATGACGTAAGCAGAGAAAACAGCACCCTAGACGTTACCAAGGTAAGTGGGAGAGAACATTCTTCTATAGTCTAATAAATGCAAGTTCCCATCAGGCTATGTGCAATCTGCTTGCTCAAGTATTATACGCCATTTTGTACCACTTCTCTCCCTGCTCTTTTTAACTGGCTTCATATTCATATTAAATGGGGATAAGGAAGGTTTTTCATAAATTGTTCTTGTCAGAAACCCAATACGCCCCCTAGGGGTTTTGTATACGTACAACATTTGGTATCTGACATTCTCTGATATACTCTTGTTGTGAGATAAAGTCTCCCGTCAGATATCCTAATGTTACAATGAAGAATATTAATCTTAGGAGAGAATTAAAAAATTTAAACAACCAAAACAGAAATAATAATAATAAATATAGCAAAGTATATGAAAACAGCTACGTACAATAAATTACAGGCTCAGTAAGTCTGAACTGGTCCTGACTTTTACTGTAGACATTCATTGCCCTCAAGTCAATGTTTCCTGCTCCTCCAGGTTGAATGAAAAGTTATATAAAGGTAAATCAGCTCCAATGACAAAAACAAAACTAATTAGAAAGCTGACAATGTAGGACTAGCCCGATTTATTTCTCTGATCCATTTTCTTTGAATACAAATCAAACAAGCAGTAAAGAAAATATCATCATGCTACATATCAGTAGGGATGAAGTCCGGTTCAGAGTTGAACCTAGTTCCTACACGAAAGTGGCAGTTCTTGGCGGAACTCTCGTATTTTTTCGCATCCTGGAACTTTTCCCTTTTTTTCAATCATTTTTGAATTTTTCAAATTATGAATTAGCATTTTTTGGAAATTAGATGATCAAAAATACGGGGCTGATTTAAAGAAATATTGAATATACGTGGACCTTGTCAGTTCCCTTGTCACATATTGAATATAGGAGAAATAGCAAATGCACCAGCCCATGATGTTAAATCTACGAAAGTCATTGAATATGTGATGCGGAAAATAGCAGTTTGGGTCCTCCCCCTGGGTACAAAGTATGGAAAGACGAGGAGCGGAGGGAAGGTGAGTATAATTGTGCTTTAAATCTAATTGGGACTTTCCGGGGTTTTTTTTTCCCATTGACTTCTATTGGTCTGTTTTTCTGAAAATCCGATCTCGGAATGGAATTCTCGGCGGCTCCATTCATCTCTACATATACAGTAAGATGTGTTAACTATTGCAAAGGAAGAAATGCAAGTTTTTGTGTAGATTTTATAATGTCTTGGGTTTTTTTTCTATGTCTATTATTATTTTTTTTGGAACATTTGATATATAAATATTTGATAAAACAGGAGCAATCTTTGGTTTTAAATTCTCAAGCTTTGGTTAAATGCCAGGGGAATTTGCATGAATAATCTGGAAATTGTAAACAGAGAATATGTTCTGGGGTCTAAGACAGATGGCTGATGAAATGTTGTACAAAAATGTCCATTTTAACAGTTTATGTTGAAATTTGGTCACTGCGGGTTGTTTTTGAATTAATATGACATTCTGTAGCAAACTGCCATTTTTACATTATAAATAGAGATGAGTCCCGGTTTTGAAACAAACCTAGTTTGGCAATTCCAATTCCACATTAATCCTGAAGGACGGATACGTTCTGTACATGTCATTATCCTAATAATAATAAAATGTTATTATAACCTCTGTGGCTGTAGGCTAGAATGGCATTAATTCATTTTAAAAAGGGGGTTATCTGTTGGGGTGGAGGCATTTATTACAACTCAGTGATTTTCATCAATAGTAATATAGTAATCATTTTATTTACAAGTAAAAGGCTTAGTTCAATTCCCATTTTACCATGAATTTTGAAATTCCATCTTATACCATACAGTTATAAATAGGGCTCTATACCATATTATATATAAAAACAGAAAACACAGTAGGTAAACCAACAGCACATATATCAGGGTGTGGATAAGGTGCTGACACAGGTGAGGCCTACCTGCAGTCCTTAAACTCCAAATAGTAAAAAAAAGTCAAGATTGTTAAATCGGGTTGAACCAAGCGACATTTTGGGACTATCCACATAATAAAATATATAATAAAATATATAATACATAATAAATCTGGCATTTGAATGGGGAGGTGCAGTGGCGAGAATCTATATTACAGTCACTCAGTGATGTCACTTCCTGTATTCCACTGCCCCTCCCCATTTGTCTCTCCCTGCCTGTATTAGTAATGTAGATAACAAGCCCATTTTGTACACTGACTGACTGACTGAATTACTGTGCTGATAAGGAGGAGCGAGCGGCCGAGTCCCTTATGAATCATAGGAATGCGCTTGCTCCTCCTTATCAGCACAGTAATTCAGTCAGTCGGTGTAACGAACTGGAACGGGTGAGAGACAATGTCTTTTAGTTTGAGAAAGTGATGCCAGTTAACTATTTATATGCACAAAAACAAGCATCTTATCACATTATTAATACAGGGAGGGAGGGAGAGACAGGGAGGGGGGGAGACAGTGTTTGTGCTGGATTTTTCTTTTTTTTTGACCTTATGTATTATATGGAATAATACGCTACCTACAGAATAATATACGGATATTACTTTACCTCGGAGTTCCCTGACCTCTATAAAAGAACTCGGCCTAATGGCCTCATGTTTTTATATGGACAGGGAACTCCTCGGTGGCGTAATCTCCTTATATTACACTGTAGGTAGCGTATTATCCCTTATATACTGTGTATATACTGAACATATGACACTTTGGTACAATGTAAAGTAGTCAGTGTACAGCTTGTATAACAGTGTAAATTTGCTATCCCCACAAAATAACTCAACACACTGTCATTAGTGTCTAAACTGGCAACAAAAGTGAGTCCACCCCTAAGGCTGGGCACACGCCTCACTACTAGGGATTTACCAACTGGTCACAGCCGACCACACACGCACCATCAGATATTTCTGAAATATCTGATGGTGTGTACCCAGCCCAAGTTAAAAATGACTACATAGTGGACATTTTCCCTCCCCAGTAGCATTTGACTTACATGGTCTCAGGTGTGAATGGGGAGCAGGTGTGTTAAATTTGGTGTTATCGCTCTCACACTTTCTCATACTGGTCACTTGAAGTTGAACATGGCACTTATGGTAAAGAAAAAAGAATTGTTGCTGTACGAAAAATTGCCTAGGCAATGCAAAGATCGCCCATACCTTGAAAGTGAGTTACAACATGGTGGCCACAATTATATAGCGGTTTAACAGGACAGGTTCCACTCAGAACAGGCCTCCTCGTGAACGACCAAAGAAGTTGCGTACACATACTCAGTGTCATATACAGGGGTTATCTTTTGCAAATAGACGTATGACTGCTGCTGGCTCACTGGGTGTCCCGGTTCAAGCTGTGGGACCCCTTAAGCTCCAAAGGCCCTTCTCAGGGCCACAAGGGCACACAAGGGCCTTGATAGGGCTGGGGAAGGGGGTCCAGGTTCGAGCTGCGGGACCCCTAAGCCCCAAAAGGCACTTTTCAGTGCACCCGCCTGGAGGGTGAATTGTTTGGGGCTGTATGATTACTGTCGGCACTGAGGAGCTACAGTTCATTGAGAGAACCATGAATGCCAACATGTACTGTGACATACTGAAGCAGAGCATGATCCCTTCTCACTAGAAAATTTGCCCGCAGGGCACTACTCCAACATGATAACGACCCCAAACACATCTCCCAGACAACCATTTCTTTGCTAAAGAAACTGAGGGTATAATGGTGCTGGACTGGCCAAGTATGTCTCTAGGCCTAACACCTATTGAGGACATTTTTCACAGGGGTGGAGTCACTTTTGTTGCCAGGGGAGATACTATATATCTGTTTCATTCCTCAATGACTTTATTTTAGTAATAGTGTCTGTGGACCATTAACTGGATAATAGTCACACCACACAACATGGTGTGAATACCCCGAGAGTGTGTTTCTGTTTTATTATCATTACTGCTAAATTGGAAATAAACCTTATTTAGACTGAAAAGCAAAACTCCCATAATTTTCAGGACTCCATTTGTATATTCAAAAAGGGTTACGGGTGTTAATGAGAACATCTTTGTGTATTCAGTCTCATCTTGTCTACCAGCGCCATTAGATACTGAGCTCCTGTCATTGGACAATCTGCAAAGCCTTTCATTTTAGCCTTTTACAGCAAAGAACATTAATGGAATAGAAAGCTTCCTGTAACCAAGCAACCGAGATACCATTTATAGCCTGAAAAATACAATTAAAGAAATTACCGGCAAATGTCCCTGGAACAGCACAACATAGAGAAGCCATTCGGTTAAGTTAACAGATTTCCAAGAGATACACATGAACTATACAGAGGGTGTTAATACTGGGGGCACAGGGTTAACCCTCCTTGTGGGGAAACAGTTCTGCAATATGCAAAATGTACAAGTATAGACTTATTAATGAACATTGCAGCATTTATGGGTGAAGTGAAAGGGGAACTAAATTTAACAGACAACATTGTACCAACAGACAGAGCACGTTAACAATGATAACACAAGCTGTGTCACCCTTTTACTTCTTCTGTAGCTGTTGGTTGATACATTTAATGAGCCTGTGGGTAGTATGGGTCAGCTCCCATAATTCATCTCTCTCTTGTGTTGTTTGGAATGTACTGTAAGTGTACGATACACAGTAGATCAAATTAAGGAAGCTGCAGCTTGTCCTGCCACTTAGATACTGGCAACCAATCTTGTTACAGCACAGAGATCTGCCTCTCTCAAACACTGAACAGGGATTTTGTAGTGTGTATTAAACATTCTTTAGCTTTCATAAAAAAATAAACATTAATCTTTGCCGTTTGTTTACTAGCAAGCATGGATGGCTGAAATGAAAATGATGTTTTATTTTTAAAGGAAGTTTGTGGATTTGAACCTATAACCTCATGAATTATTTATTTTTAAAAGTAGACCATTAGTCCACTAATGCACCAGAGATCTGGTACATTTCAGAACAGAACTGAAGTAAAAAAAAAACTATTTAGTATTGATCCCAGTAGGCTGTTCTTTGTGCCACTTTGTGTGGCTGGGAAATAAGCTGCAGGGTAAACCTAGTTCACTCATTAGATTGTAGGACAAAGTGGTTGTTTGTCGGCTGCTTCGCCTAACAATTATGCATGGTGGCTCTCCAGCATATTGACTAATTTTCAGACAATCAAATCTAACATGTGCCCATACATGCCACAATACTGCTAATTAAAGTAAAGGGAGCTGATCCAAACCAACCAAAATCTTCTGTCCGGATCGACTGCATGATGCTGACAGGTGTTCCTCAGTATTTTAGTTGAATTGTTTTGGCCCCATTCACCTTTTTGTTATCAGGCAAATTGGGTGTGTCTATCAGCATGGTGTATGGTCTCCTTTATTTACTGCATTTCCCTATCTTTATACCACTAATGGGGTTGATCTACCTTGAACGTTCCCATGCAGGATACTCAGTGCATTGATCCAATTTAACTTTTCTGCATTCCGTGGCTTCCTACTCAGCAGTTTGTAACTAAATAAGTAACCATAAATGTTTTTTGTCAAAAATGATTAGTGCGTATCACACAGATAATTCTAGACATATGTTATTGCTTAGTGGTTTCTTCTTTAAAGGGTAAATGTGGTCTCATTACTGGTGCCTCTTTATCAATACAATACACTCTCTCAAATCTTTCAAACAATCCTAGAGTGATGTACCTAGCTGCTGTGGGTCTTAAAGGGAAACTGTGGTCTCCATACAAGTGGTGTATTGAGTTGGGATATTAACAGCACCATTGGTCTTCCCCCAAGTTTTAAGTTATAGCATGCATATCCTGAAAATGATTTTTTTCTCTCACTCAGGTGTCCATAGGACAGAGTGATTGTAGGTCTGTAAATAACTTCAGAAAATATTGATTTTTGAGGGGTTAGGGCTTTTAAAAAAATCTCATTGTGTGCCTGCCACAGACTCAGATAGACAGGACAGACAAGGACATGTAATTTTACAAGCCTATAACTTAAAATCCAGAGAAGCTAGAGACATTATCCTAGACTTGTTTGAAAGGTTTGAAGTTCTTGAAAGTTCTTTTTAATAGTAGAGGACACTTGTACAGAGACCACAGTTACACTTTAAGTTATAGGTTAGTAAAGTGACACTTCCTTGCCTGCGTTGACTTTTTAAATCTCTGTGGCAGGCACAGGATATGCTGTGTCATAAGTCTCAACCCCCCAAAACTATTTTTTCTTAAACTAGTTACAGACTTTCTACCATTCTCTGTACTTTCTTCTACCTTTGGATATCTTAGGGAGAGGGGGTAAAGTCTTCGGGTGGGGCTTATGATGCAGCTGATGGTGCTCTGTCCCGGTAGTAGGATACAAGTGGGCATGCTCAAACCTGAGACTTAGGGGCAACAGTGCTGGTGATGTCACAGCATACAGTGCTAGCAGAAAACATCACCATTTATACTGCTGTAAGTTTGGATAGACTGCAGCTAGAAGCATGATCGTGGAGTCATTTTAAAGTTAGGAGTGTGCTCTTTTTAATAAAGGGCAATTGTATGGAGACCACTGTTTCCCTTTAATAGGGCATATCATATCAGACTAGCAGGGGTGTAGGTATCACCATATCAACCATAACGATTGCTATGGGGCCCGGAGCCAAAGGGGGCCATTCCATGTACCCTGCAGACATGTCCAAAATCCTAAAAATTATTTTACCTCATGTAGTTCAATCCCACTAACCCCCTTTTCATTTTACTTAAACCTTTCAAAGAGGCTCCCAGGCTCAGATATACTACTTACAAAACCGTGGCTCCTCTCTTCCGTGATAGTGACATTACCCGTGATAGTGACATTACAGCCAATGGCTGACGCCCCTTACATAATGGGACTCTTCTGCTACTGTGCATGCTCGTAACCAACCAGCTTGCAACAGGGGTATGCACGCCAGCGAGGGATCGGGGCGGTTTATAAGTGGAATATCTGAGCCTGGGAGCTTCTTTGAAAGGTAAATGTAAGTCGAAAATGGGCTTTGTGGGGCTGAACTATGTCACCTAAAAATTTTCTTAGGAGGGTGGACATGCCCTTTAAAAAACCTGCCCAGATTGGGTTGAACTGCCCCAAACTGTTTTTCTTGTGGGTTGAGGGGCCTCAACTAAAATCTTGCTATGGGTCCAGTACCTAGGTACAGCTACCTTACTTACCTTTGTTAATAGCTATGCTTCCATGCAGAGATACAGAGTGGTATCATGGAAATCCTGTCTCTTCCCATCCACTGGGGTTTACCACAGGGTGATTAGATGTTCTGGACTTTTTGGAGTTTAGTTCACCTTTAATGGACAGTTACCTAAGCATTGTGTTTCTTTTTCAGTTTGATTTGCATTTTATGAAAAAGATTCCCCCTGGAGCAGAAGCTTCGAACATCCTTGTTGGTGAACTGGAGTTTTTAGATCGAGCTGTAGTGGCCTTTGTCCGACTTTCTCCAGCAGTGCTTCTCTCGGGACTTACAGAAGTTCCAATTCCATCCAGGTAAGGTCTGCCACAATCCAGTAATAAATATCAGTTACAGAAACTTAAACTTGCAATATTCTTTTTTAAACAGTCCCTATGTTAGGTAATGGGGGGGGGGAATTATTTCCATTCTTGGATTCTTAAATATCTGGTTAGAAATGCATGCAATAAACTGGTTAAAATATCAGTTTAGATTGCAGGCAGATTACGGACAATTCGCCATTTTTGTTCTGGTGCTATTACGCTATTTCGCCACAATACTGTACTTAACGCAATAAATTACAGCCTCACATCACGGCAATAATGGTGTTTGCCATTGTGTAGTCCAGCGTTGGAAATAACACACCTTTATAAATATGCCTGTTTGTTTCCGAATGTTAAAGAAATTATTACTTTTGTACCATGAAGAATCCCTATTATAATACAAAACTATTATATATATCTAAAAGAAGGTTTTTACACAAAATTTTTTTGTGAAATAATTAAATACATGGCCAACTGGTTTTACCCATAATGCTGTTGGGGAAATATTTAAAGGGGAAGTTTATTAAGAAAAATAAATATTGTTTAAAGGGCAAGTCCACACAAAAAAACCTTTGTTCTAAAATGTAGATTACTCCCCCAACCCCCACTTTCGCAATATTTACATTTTCCAAAGATGCTCCTGAACTTCCTTACCTGGCTCGGTTGGCAGTATAGGCGCCACTCCCTGCTCCTATTTTGAGCTCGTTCCGAGCAGGACTTCTGCAATGACAGCTGCTTTACTTCCTGGTTGTGGCTGACAGCCGCAACCAGAAAGTGGAGCGGCTGTCAGCGGCAGCAGCTGCAGAGTAGGAGCGGCAAGGGCCTGGTCAGGTAAGCAAGTTCAGGAGCGTCTTTGGAAAGTATTTAAAGTATTTATCTATATTACACATACCTATTTACATATTATCTTCATTTTTGAAAACATTAATTGATTTCCTACCCTTTGCTATGGTCAGTAGTGAGCTGCCATTTTATGTTCTGTAGAGGTCCAGTTGGATGTGTCAAACATGCTCAGATCTCTACTGAGCAACCAATCTCACCAGCTAGTTATGTTAAGGAGAAGTCTTTAATAGACACTACGAGGGTCCTGCAAACAGGAAGTGTGTTTCTATAAACGGACGAGGTTGAATGGGGAAACTAAGGTTATTGGAGTGCTTCTAAAAGTACTGAACTTCCCCTTTAAGTATACTATTTTCTAATTATTGAAAGGTACAGTTTAGACAAATAAATGTATTTAATCTTTTTAACACAATAACATTAAAACATTTTAATAAATGAATGCCATCAATTATGCTCTTTACTGGTGTTGGGTAATAGCTGGTGTTCCAACCCTGCATTATAAACTGGTCTGTTTCTTTAAAATGACCCAAAATTGTTTCAACATTTTGTGCTCTTGTGTTTTGTTGCAGATTTTTATTTATCCTTCTGGGGCCACTTGGAAAGGGACAACAATATCATGAAATTGGAAGATCCATTGCTACTCTGATGACAGATGAGGTAAAACCTAATTTTTACCAAGGAGTTACTCTAAAGCTGGGTACACACTTTAATGATAAAGGGACGGTTCTGTCAGATCCTATGGAACTTCCCCTTTATCGTTAAGGTGCGTAGCGCAGTTCCGGGCATTCCTGAGGCCGATGAGTGTTCACTGCCGGCCTCTGGATCAATTGGAACTGCCCGAAAAGTTCCCTCAGCTGCAGTTGTCTCCCTGTACCTACCGTAAGTATAGGGAGTCAGCTGTGGCTAAAGGAAATGTGCCCGAGACAGAACCTTATTGGAATGTAGAGACTGATCAAGGTTCCATCATATTTTCTTTAGTGATAACTTATTACACAGTTTATTTATCATTATAATTTATAAATATTTATTATTTATAATAATCATGTATTGCTGTAATGATGCATTACATCTGTTTTACACAATGTTTAAATAGCTTAAAGAGAAAGATACAGTTTACTGTAAATGAAACATACTAAACACACCTCATGGACTGAGAAAGGAACGTAAGAGTTTTAGTAGATTGCATCAAGTTAACCAGTAATAGGTATCGGTTTAATAACTATCAGGGCAATGTAGAATAAAAAGTTCTTATTGTTAAAAATGGTGCTAATTTTGCCCCAACCAATCAATTGTTAGCTTCCATTTGAAAGCTAACATCTGATTGGTTGGGGCAAAATGATCACCATTTTTAGTGATAAGAACTTTTATTACATCGCCCTGTAAATGTCTTGGCTTTTATCATTGACAAATACTGTATCATTCTATACTGCTATGTAAATGAGAAATAAAGACTGAATGGAAGGTTATATACAGTAGGTTAGAGGTGAATTCAACAAATGTCTAGCTCCTTGCAAGTTTTTTCCTTCATTAATGTTGACAAATAAAAGTAAACTGCCAATTATTATCCGAATATAAAATCCTAAGAATTGTCCACAGGTCTGTAGCTTAGCTTGTTTATTTCTGTAAAGGCAAAGTAAACACAAAACCCATGAAGACAAAATAACTGTACTAAAACCAGATCTGAAAGGGACAATATAAATATGAGGAATTTGATCTGTGTCGTTGTCTTTAGAGATTGAATGAAGCCATTGAAAAATCTGTGTGTCTGTTTCTGCAGATGATAAGGCATCTGCTTGTAACTAGGTCAATATCCTGACAGCCATATTCATTCTTGCAGAAAAACAACATTTGTCCATGGCATTGTACAGTATCTCTTTAAACCAAAATACCTCTCATTGTTACAACCCAAAGCTGTTTTAATAGAACAAACCGATAACCGTAGCACAATGTGCTGTGTTAAATATTAAAATACTGTGAATTCCTTAAAAAACGATACAGCTGAAAATAGACTGGAAAACATCTTAATGGTACATCAGAAATTCATTCATCCAAGGAAGTCAGCAGGCCCTAGAGGTACATGGACCAATGACAGGGCTGGTTTTAATGGGAAGTCAGTGTGTAGACTGCAGGGATTTTAAAGAACTGGGTCACGTTGAGAATCCACATCTGTAGCAATGTAATGCAGTCTGCAGCTCCCATAAATCATTATTGTGCCTTGATTTATTATACATTTATTATAACTAAACAGTTATTGTTATTCATTCCATTTCCTATGGAATGAATAACAAGATGAACAAGGATAAAATAATTTACCATCTCCCCTTATCAATGTTCCCTCTAACCTCAAATTGGCTGTGTGCAGAAATATATTTTCTGTGCGCACGCAAAAGTAAATTTTGTGCGCTCCATACCGCAGCACTTACATTCCAGAAGATTTTTTACACACGAGCGCACAGCTTAGGAACACTGCCCCTTATGTGTTTTTACTGCAATCTCACGTGACTGATGTTATATGTAATCTCTATGAATACTGAACCCTATGTTGGCACATAACGATAAATGTGTTTGTTTGACACAATAATAGTGTGAGGGGATCAAGTAGGCTAGGGAGAGTTTTGTCTAGAGCTCTCTTTCTCAATATGCAAATAAGGGGAGAAGTGACTTCTGGGTAATTTCCATGGTAGCCCTATAGAATTTACATAGGGAATGTATTGATAGACTCGGGCTGTGCTCTGTGTGTGTATTTTATTTTGATGTGCCAAGCCTATGTGAGGGTTTAAGGTTGTGTGGTGCTTGCAGCAAGGTGTACAGGCCACAAACGATGGTTAAACACTTGCAAATACATCTACATCTGAATCCAATGTAATATCAGATGCAGATGGTAAAGTAACATTTTTTATAATAACACGTATTTCTTTATAATACCAGGTATTTCATGATGTTGCATACAAAGCGAAGGATCGAAATGACTTGGTGTCTGGGATAGATGAATTTCTTGATCAGGTCACAGTCCTTCCCCCGGGAGAGTGGGACCCTTCCATACGTATAGAACCACCCAAAAATGTCCCATCTCAGGTAAGATACATTTTGGAGCAGAGAGTTTATTTTGCGTGTAAGGCTGGCGGACAATTGAGTTGCAAATATGGATGGATAACTGACAAAAAATAAACAGAACTACATTAGGGCCGTGGAATAAAGTTTTCTGATTGTCACTATTTTCAGTCCAACAGCATGCATTTAATAGTTACCTAGCTTTGCAGCATGTAGATTTCATGTGTTCCAGATAACCCTAATAGTATGCCTCCTTGAGAGAGCCATTTATCTTGTACCTTCAATCTCTAGTTTTCTGTATTACGTTACCATCTGAATTATAATTATTATTTCCATCGTTTTTCAATCAATAGGAGAAACGTAAAACTCCCGGTGTGCCAAATGGGACTGCGGCATTAGGGGAACCAATAGAACACGGAGGGCATAGTGGACCAGAGCTGCAGAGAACGGGCAGGTAAATAAGGCATTCCTTTCAATGATTAGTAATCTTTGTCTTCAATCCATTACAGCCCTGTCTCGTAAATTGCTGCAGCATATGCTTTAAGGTGTAACTGTGGTTCCAAAATTTTTCCAAACTAGTAAGGATTATATAAAAATCCTTCCACCTTACCTTCAAAATAAAACCTAATCTCATCTCTAGATAAAATTAGTGAGAAGTTATTGCTGGAAAGGTTCAGCAATATTACTTCCTGCTTGAACACTTCCTGTTTTCAGCCATGTGACCATCTTGTAGTCATGTGACCAGCATCAGCCTGCATTAATAGACTCTCCTTCTCAACTGTCGGAGGGTGTGGCAGAGATCTGGTGATGTCACGTAACCTACTGGAAACTGGGAATATGAACATTCACCCCAATGTAATTGTAACAGCCAGAGATGTGATTTAGGGCTCATTTTAAAGGAAAGACTGCAGGCTTTCATTTAACCCTAGCTTGTTAGGAGACCACAGTTGCCCTTTAAATACCTAAACAAAGCAGAGTAGAAAGGGATTCCAATGACTTCAGTTCCTTGCACTCCTGTTACTCTTTAAGCAAACTACAAATAGCTTAAAGTGAGTGCGTGCCTTTCTTTCCAGCATTGAATCATGAATAGCTTGACTGAGACTTATCTGGTCTGTAGATATACAGCACCCATCAATTCTACCTCCTATTCTTGCTTTCAGTACAATTTTAAATGGACATAACTTTTTCTTTGCAAAACACGTGAAAAATGCTTTATACTAGATCGGAGTAGTAATTATCATGTTCTGAATGAAAATAAAATAATAAGATACCGGTAGCCTGATGTTTGGTAGATAGGAAAATACTCTAATAAGAACATTGCTCTATACTCCAACAAATGTATCCCCATTTCCTAAATGAAGGCATTATACTTACTGGGGTACTGAAGGCAATGTCTCATTTCAGTGGGCTGTAGGTATGAATGTTAAGTTAATTTGTGTTATAAAAAAGATCTTCCATTCAGATCTATTTGCATGTAATAAAGTGCCAGCTTTTTAGATTTTCACATTTTTAATCTAAACCACATTTGATGGCATTAAAGTGACTTGAAAATGGGATTATGAGCAGTTTGTGGTACAGTGAGCTACCCTTTATATGACGTTTTTATGATGTCAAATGGCTGGTGTTAAAGCCACAAAAGGATTAAGACCAGATCAGGATGTACCAAGAGCCTCTAAAGCCCTCATACATGTTGTGGCTCTCCATTCATCACTTCAATTGTTTAAAGGGTAATTACCACCCACGGTTAGTTTTTCGCCTTTATCACTTCATTCTATAAAATATCAGCACTGTTGATAAAGACAGCAGCAGACACCTATGGGCAATATCATTTTGTAATACTGCACCTTGCTAAATATGCCCCTTCGTAACAAAGACCCTTGGATGAATGATGAAATGTCTTTGTTCACTTGACAAGTCCAATTGACTGGGACCTCCCAGAATCCTAGTATCACCTCGCACCCCAGAAATGCTAAAAAAGATATTCCCCTTGAAGTCCAAATGAACCTCCTTTCAAGGTATTACTATATCTCCCTGAGATTGTAAAATATGCGGCTTATGTGACCATTGTTTGTAATGTGTATTGATGTCACCATCATATCATGGTGGCTCAAAGAATTGGATTTGGCAGATTTCAAGGTAAATATTATCTTTTTTTTTAGGAACTCCGGAATGCCAGGTAGGTATTGTGAAACTAGGATTCTGGGGGTCCTGGTTTTATTTTGGAGGGAGGAAATTTTGGGAGGTTGGACATGCCCTTAAATATTACTTGATATAAAATGTCCTGGATGACTGAAAACCTTTATAGAGAGAGCCAACTGATTTTATTCTCCACTCTAGGTTATTTGGGGGCCTGGTTTTAGATATCAAGAGGAAAGCCCCATTCTTTCTGAGCGACTTCATGGATGCATGCAGCTTACAGTGTTTAGCTTCGTTCTTGTTCCTTTACTGTGCTTGCATGTCTCCGGTTATCACGTTCGGAGGTCTACTTGGAGAGGCAACTGAAGGTCGTATAGTAGGTGTTGTACATTTACTTCCAGCTATAGTATTTAAGTTCTGCTCTTACCATACTACATAAATGGCTATGTGAATTTCATATGAGATCATGGATCAATGTGTTTGTTTTTCCAATCTAGAGTGCAATAGAATCTCTTTTTGGAGCGTCAATGACAGGGATAGCTTATTCTTTGTTTGGAGGACAGCCATTAACAATATTGGGGAGCACTGGACCGGTGTTGGTGTTTGAAAAGATATTGTTTAAGTTTTGCAAGTAAGTTTCTTAACAATGCGTTTTTGTGTCTATAGAGCATTAAAATTCTAAAAACCTTGTAAATGTCTTAACAGAACACTAGAGTGAAAAAAGTAACCTGGTACTATTGGAAACCATAATTCAGAGCAGGTCCATGTTTCCTTCTCTCTCAGTCCTGTGCCTTTACATTTGCTTAGTATCAGCTGTTTTCTTTCTACTCTCTTCCCCGACGGAGCAGAATGGGCACAAAATAGGAGACTTTAGTAATAGCCTAATGAATATGGTGATGCCTTTCCCCCAGAACTAAAAACTAACAAGCCAAATAAAATTATAAAAGTACTCTAGGGGTAGTCCTTTAAAATGAACCTTCAATGACATCTCTGAAGCCTGTGAGAAATGATATTGCTCAAACTTCCTGCTTCTAGTTGCTTGAGTGAAATCACCTGACTCTCTGGGGGGAGGCTATTAATGAAGGTAGAGGCTGATTACATTGCTACAAGCTGTTGATAGCAGGAAGTTATATTGCTGAGACTTTCCAACAATATAACTTATTACAGGTGTTACCTGGAGATGTGATCATCTTAAAGGTACACGGGAAGGGCTTTTATTTAACTCTTATTTGTTTGGAGAGCACAGTTGCCCTTTATTTTATTGGGCACGATTAGTGGGTTTTTATGTATTTGTTTTCATATTACAGAACAGGTAAAATCACAGAGCATGTATAAGTGTACAGAACATGCTTTTGCAGGGCACATTTCGCCTACTGTATTTAAGCAGAGCCAAATATGAAAACTTCTATATTCTATAAAATTAGGTTTCCCCTATAATGGTTAACACTTAGGCTGTGTTTACACGGGATGAAATTTCACACCAATTGACCACAATTACCATTATTTTGGCTGGTGGAGCCTAATTTTTGTAAAAATCTGTAGCTTTTTTCCTTAAAAGCTATTTTTGATTTAAAACATTTGTCTAAGTGTTGAATTAAAACGAGACCATTCCCTCCTCTGTACTGTATATGAGGATATACAGGATATACAGGAAAGGAAAATCTGTTTCTAAACAAACTGTGGAAAGCCCTCCTTGCTACTTCCATGACTGACCATTAGATGGCTTCACAACCTCCGAATCTGCTCATTGTGATCAGCTTTTTATCAGTGGTCTCTTTGGATTAATATTAATTGTATTTATTCATGGCTAAAAATCTCTAATTGCCATTTTAATATACAGGAGACTTCCCAACATTACAGAAAATAAACATTTTTTTTCATGTAAATTTAATAAATCTTATACATAGTCTTTCCCCAATCCGGTGTGCTTTAAATTCCAGGAAGGACCAATAAACTTCCTCCAATCCCACCCAACTATTACATTCATCCTTGATCACTTCTTTGTTTACGAAACTGAATGTGCATTTTAACTTTAGCATGTTAGACCGTTACACTCTGTCCATGATAACTTTATCTTTTTAAGCTTACAGTAGAAATGCCTTTAATGTTCAAGATTTCAATTCCAGTTGTTGGATTAGTAACTATCTTTTCATGTATTTACTTTTTTCCTTTGCCCAGGGAGTATGATTTATCCTACTTGTCCTTAAGGGCAAGTATAGGTCTTTGGACAGCCTTTAATTGCATTGTCCTGGTTGCAACTGATGCAAGCTCACTGGTGTGCTACATAACCCGGTTTACAGAGGAGGCATTTGCATCTCTTATCTGCATCATTTTCATATACGAAGCCTTAGAAAAGCTGTTTCATCTAGGTGAGACATATCCAATCAACATGAATAATAATTTGGAACTTCTAACACAGTATTCGTAAGTATAGTCTCCTTTTCCTATTGGTTAAGAATTCCAGTACAGCAGGGAACCTTAGATAAATGCGTTTGCAACACAAACAAAGGACAAACTAATCGAGGGTTCATTTTAGAAGAAAGTGAAATATTTTACAATTTATTTAGATGATATTTCAGTTCAATTGGCTGTCATTTGAAGTTTTTACAACTCAATGTCCAAGATGCTTTGTTCTGAAATTTACTGTTCTCTCAGTAACAATCTCTTTATATATGTTACATAGTTCATTTCAACCCTTTAATGTAAATCCCAGCATTGCTGCAAACAAATTATAGTACCACACTATTAAATTCTATTTTATTTTTAATTTATGGGACTAGTAGTAGAGAATTGTACAGTGTTAGCCATAGATGAAAGTGAAGACATCTTGGATATAAAGTAATACCTTTTATTGGCTAACTAAAATGATAGAAAATGCAAGCTTTCGAAGTACTAGGCTTCTTCCTCAGGCATGATACAATACTGAATCTGTATTTTATACTGTACTGTATTTTATACATACTAGAACAAAGACTTTCTGACATTACACAGATGTTATCTTTTGCCCCCATGCCTGATTGGCAATGGCTGTCGTAAATAAAACAGTAAATGCACATTCAATGATCACACGCAGTAATAAAAGAATTAGCAAGGGTTAAACAAACAATCAGATACACTTCACCTCTAGTGTCCATGGAGGGTCTGGTATAAATGAGATATTTATGGGTTTGGGTGGTTTAGAGGAATTTAGTCTGATTAACTCTACATGACATTAAGATTAGAAACATAGTGACACATAAAGTTAAGATCTGTAATAAATGTTATTTAAATTTTCCCATGATCCCTTTAAAACCTTAATTGGTAAAGAAGTTTCTTATAGTTGCAGTAGAGGGCGCAATATAGTGTCACCCTCCCATTTTCTTACTGTATTTACATATATTTGCAAGGCGTAACATTTTCTACGAATGAAAAGTATTGAGAGCATTGAGTAAAGTTTTGCAACTTTCATTACACCAGCCCCGTAAGTGTGCTAAACGTTGAATGCTGACAGGGCCATGCACCAATGGCCACACGTAGAGTTAGTGACGTGAATGTGTGATACATTTTAGCGCAAACATAAGAAACCGATATACAGGAGCGTGCACACCGAAAGATGAGATAAAAACTTCTTTATTGGAGAATCATGAAAAACAGACCCAGATATCACCTGACGCATTTCGTACCACGAGGAAACTTAATCATAGGTTGAATGACTCAGGTTCAAAAGGAGTGGAGATGGCCCTTAAGTACACACAGGTATCCATTGGGGCTCCACCTACTCACAATTAAAGGGATATATACAACATGCACAAGACACACAGAGAGCAATATTAAAGGTACCATAAGGCACCAACAGTTGATTTCTTGGCCTACAGTAAGGATAGGTACAATTATAAATAAATTAACATTGCATCCCTAAGCTCTACAAGAGACACAGTACTTTCTAAACCATAGTTAGATAAATTGTACTGCTTAAACCTTAACAAAGCTAGTGGTCCATTAGATGCATGTGCAGAATACATTGGCATGCAAATATTTTGGCACCCTTGCTTAGTAAAATGCCTGCAGAAGATGAACTGTTCAGCAAAAGGCATACAGCTAAAGGTAATATATACAATACTGCATAGATGGATGCAAAGGCACCCAAACTTTTGCATGCCACTGTGTGTAGCATAATAAATCATCTTTATGTACCATTTGTCAGAAGATGGTAGATTTCTCTGATGTTGGTGTTAACTTTATAGATTTTAATTCAAATTTATCTCCCAAAGATTCTGTTTGTCTTTTCCAGGTGTAATTGCGTAGAACCGGAAAATCCAAGCAATAACACCATCAGTTTCTGGAAGGCGTCCAATCTAACTGCATCAGAAATACCTTGGAACAACCTTACTGTGGATGTAAGTAAAGATGTGTCAGTATATCATTAAAAGATCTATAAATCATTGAATGGAAGGCCTCTCCGTCATTATAAAAACCTATAGGTGGGCGGAAATATAGTCTGTTACTGTAATATAATGCAAAAGTTTGAGAAATTCAGTGCAAATACAAAATTCAGTGCAATTATGGTAAAATAAGTTAAAGACTGGGGTTTTCCTTGATGGGGCTAGAAGGCTTTTTATTCTTATGATCATAATCATACAACATTGTTGTATTCATATACTATGATATTATATGGGGTCTATGTGCATTGAGGATCTTTTTGTTGTATGAATCTGAAGGCTCTGTCAGCCATGTATGTTTCTTTACTGCTGAAGGGTGTCATGTTAATACAGTTCTAGCAATACTCCAAATACCTGTGAAATAAAACATTTTATAAATATATCACAATATGAATTAAATGAAATGAGCTGAATGTTTTACTTTTTCAGTTAATTGTTCTATAATGGGACCTGAAAACCTTGAAAAAAGTATCATTAGAAGTTATGGTGTTCTTTAATAAAGTTTACAAAATGTGCTCCTTAAATGGCATGTCCACCCCCAAAACTATAATCCCCCCCACTACTGGCCCCACCATGTAGTGTAGTGTAATCCTTACCTCACATCCCAGCTCCATCTGGTTCTCCTGTAGTCCCCCCCCAAAGTCCCCAAAACTGCCCACCACAAGGATAGCAGAGTCCATATAGGACTCTGCCTCCTACCTGGCCTCCGGGAGAAGTTTGGCATGCGTACTGCAGCCCTTCTCCCCCTCCCTCCCTCTCAGGATTCCCTCCCCCTAGTGTGAAACCCTTTATCCATATGATTCCCCCTGTCCCCCCAGCCCCAACCGCTCCATCTTTATTCTTAGAAAGCTCCCCAAACTTTACTTACCTTCCCTCTTTCCCCCGCCGAAATGAACTCCCGGCAGCCGCGTCCGTGATTGGCTGCCGCTCAGCCAATCACAGACGCGACTGCCGGTCCCGCCCCTCTGCTTGCATTTTCTCGCAAGCAGAGGGCCGGCAGCGCGGCGGAGGAAAGAGGGGAGGTAAGTAAAGTTTGGGGCACTTTCTAAGAGTAAAAATATTACGGTTGGGGCTGGGGGGACAGGGGGAATCATATATTAAAAAATTATTTTAAGGGTGGACATACCCTTTAAAAATTCTGTTTTGTTTGTAATATACAACACTGAAAATCAACATATTTGTCACTACCCTATTAAAACAAAATTTCATTTAAAATGGACTTTTTGTCACTTTAGTACTGTACATCTCTCCTGGTGACTGAAATATCGGAATAGAAGGGTTGGTCAGTGCTGCATAGTATATATAAATGTCTATAAAAGAGAACTATAGTGCACTTAAAGCTTCTTTTTTAAAACTGTTAAAATGGAAAGTACCTGAGGTAGGGGGTTGTATGGGTAATTCCTACCTCCCAATATTATTTTTGGAAGTTTTAGCATGAAGAAAACTGCTTCTGCTCAGGCTTACTCCCGGCTACACTATCTTTAGTACAGGAAAGTCCAGTACACTAACCTGGCAGACAAAAAACATACATTCCTGCTGTACCTCTTCAACGAAAACATATTGGTAGGTAGGAATAATCAATCCTATCCCATTGCCCTAGTTACTTTTCATTTTTGAGAAGTACATTTTTTACTGTTTAGTTGTCCTTTAAATTATAAAAAGGTCATACTAAGATAGACTTTAGGGCATAAACAACAGGATTCAGAAGTGAATAATGCCTGACATTATTGCTAAATGTCAACTGGAATTATAGCTTGACTTAACATTGATAATCCATTGTGTTTGCATGCATTCAAAATAATGGTATAAAGTCACCAGTCAAAATATATTTCACAAAGAAGTTAAAAACAATATGGGATAAAAAGAGGATTTTTGTCTGTGTCTGACAGATGGTATTTCCACTGCTAGGCTAAAATATATCTGAAAGCTCTTATTTCCATTAATAAGCGCCTTTCCAGCTGTTCTGGTGTGCATTCAGAGGCTTTGTTATGTTGGTCCTTTAGCTTAATTTAAGCCTTGCATCCTTACTAGATGTCAGTAGATCTGTGCTTAAATAGTGTTATATGAAATCTGATTGAGTTTATCTGGGTTCTATAATTCCCAAATATGACTGCGTATTAATAGGAAAAATGTAAACACAGTTCAGATAACATAAGCCTGAACAATGCTTATATTTAATGTACAGTGAATAGTTCTAACCAGATTGAATCAAGACATATGATAATTTATCTAAAATACTTTTATCAGCTACATAGTTTATTGGGTTGAAAAAGAACAAAGTATATTAAGTTTAACCCTTTAAAGGATAACAATAGTGTCAGAAACACCCCCTTCCCCTTGAAACTACCCAGGATGAGGACCCAAACCACTAGGTCCTTATCCTTAGCTTCTAACTCCTGCACTAACCTGGTAAAGTTGCCCTGCTTCCCTCTCTTCGCTTGGGGCAATTCCAATAGTAAAGATCACAACTTCAACTGTTTAATGCAGGAGTTAGAAGCTAACCCCAGGGGTGAGGACCTTGGATCGGGCTTAGGTGAGTATAGTCCTTTAATGCAAATCCCCAAATTAAAAACCCAACAGTCAGAGATACAATTATTTGTCCTCACACAGATCACCCACATCTCTCACAAATGAATGTGGATTTCCATGACCATTAAATAACATCATAATAACGTTATAACCATTAGTCTGAGGTTGCTCATAGAAACCAGAAAACATCCATAAATGTTTCGAAGATGGTTAACTATAGTAATTATTTACTTTATATTTGAGGGACTGGTACCCATGGATAAATATATTGGCCGATCGACTGCCCACAGTTTTTTTGATTGGCTCATGACTTAAAGACACAGCTGATCGGTTATAACATGTCAGTAAATCAAGGCCCATAGTGTAGTCTTCAATGGGTCACTTTCTGTAGATTTGTTGATCGGAATATGAAGCCTAAAGTGGGTCTTGTGTCTCCTACCAGTGGAAGAAACAAGCCATTGTTATTAATAATGAAAATGGGAAAGCACAGTGTCCCAGAGGGTCCTGTTTATGAAAGCTCAATATACATCAGTTTTCCCAAAATACTAATAACAAAGTGTTATTAGTAATTTACCTAAACCAATTTTCATCATTGAATATAATTGAGAAGCATTATTTTCTAAATGTTTAGATTATGTTGAAGGAAGATTCCATTGAAAATGTATATTAAATGACAATTACATCCATATTAAAATCCCCCACAAAACGAATTGCTAGTTTCTCCCCTAGGTTATCGCTATATTGTCTGTGCTGAGCTGTCCAGTTGCTGGCACCGTTCTCTACTGGACTGTTTCGAGATTTGGCCAATCTCGAAACAGTCTTGGCCAGTCTGGAAACCGTCCCGAACTAGGGGAACAGGCAAACTGCTTGCAACAGACCCTAAAGTGAGGACCCAGGGGTGAAGACCTAGCAGTTAAGGTCCTTATCTTAGGTGTCAGAAAAGTGAGGGTTGTTAGGTAATGTACAATGATATCACGTGCTTATCAAAGCAGCCTAGAGGTAGACTTACAGGCGAGCATCATGATCTATAAAATGGGGTCATCCTCTAACAAACCACTACTACTCTTACTAATAATAACTAACAATTACCTTCCCCCGGCAGTATTGCCATAGGTACCATGGAGATTTTGTTGGTAAAGCCTGTGGACACGAAGGTCCCTATGTTCCTGATGTCCTTTTTTGGTCGGTCATCTTGTTTTTTGCCACTGTTACAATGTCATCAACACTGAAACAATTCAAAACAAGCCGGTATTTCCCTACAAAGGTATTGAGAAAGCAAAAATATCTGAATATTTTATTATTGTGTTTGATTAAATGAAATATTACTTGTAAAATATTAGCAGAGGAACTTTAATATGTAGTTTCTAGGGACTGAGATTGATGGAGTACGAGGCTTGATTTCTGTTCATGTAAATTACACAAGGTGTAAACCACTGGGACTTGATCAGCCTATACACTGTAGCAGTAGCAGCAGGGGAATGCTGCTGTTGTAGCTTGCAGGTTGAACATACCTTCCATAATCTTTAATACATCAATGATCGTACTTAACGTTTTACACATTGTTAAAGTTTTACACTATCTATCTTTCTATCTATCTATCTCATATCTATCTATCTTTCTATCTATCTATCTATCTATCTATCTATCTATCTATCTATCTATCTATCTATCTTTCTATCTATATCATATCTGTCTTTCTATCTATCTAAATAGCTACAGTATCTTCATTTACGTTTACACATTGTTTACGGTTTACACATTGTTTACGTGTTATACATTGTTAACGTTTTACACATTGTTTACATTTTACACATTGTTAACGTATACACATTGTTTATGTTTTACACACTGTTAACATTTGCACATTGTTAAAGTTTTACACATTGTTTAGGTTTTACACATTGTTTACGTTTTACACATTGTTAATGTTTATACATTGTTTACGTTTACAAATTGCGAATTGCGATAAATATATTTTATTGACATGTTTTATAGTAATTGTCAAGGATAAGAGTCTCTTCTTAATAGAATGCTGTGTGTATACTTTATTTTGTTTAACATTTAGGTGCGCTCTATTGTCAGCGACTTTGCTGTTTTTCTTACCATAATGACAATGGTTTTGATTGACTATTTCATCGGAATTCCTTCACCAAAGCTTCAAGTTCCAAGTGAGTTTAAGGTAAACACGGACACGCTAATATATTCTATCAATCCGTCTTCAAGTTGAGCTAACCAATTTAATATGCTTTAAGCAAATCTCCTGGAAGGGATTTACCAAAGGCTGCATGGCTCTGCGTGAATCTCACCCTAAATTGAGCGATGTGGCTCCACTTAAATCTTCCTGCTTATCCCTTTCTAAGCAATTCTTAACCAAATATATACCTGTTGGTAGATTCCGTATTGCCTAAACTCATCCAGTGAGACAGATATGCTCAGTATTCTCCACCCAGGGAGAGAGTGGGGAACTGTCCAATTAGCTGCAGTACCTGTGCTAAATTAAAGAAACATTTACAGTAAAAGTAACTGTACAGGTACATTTTGGTTAGGAATCACTTATATAGGCAAGTGATATCTCATTTTTTATCAGCAGTTTCCAGGCTATACAAAAAGTGTATAAACCATGAATTGTGTATATGTTTTGTTATTAGCCAACAAGAGATGATCGAGGCTGGATCATTAACCCGTTAGGCCGTAATCCTTGGTGGACTGTGGTGGCAGCGATTATTCCTTCATTACTCTGCACTATATTGATCTTTATGGACCAACAGATTACCGCTGTTATTATCAACAGAAAGGAACACAAGCTAAAGGTAAAAATACAACCCAACAATTCTTCCCTTACATTTTCATTAGAAGGATATCTCCACCCTTAAAATAGACTTTTAATATATTGTAGGTCACCCTATCCTACCTACAACCGCCAGGTTGGTCTGTAAAATAAACAATCAAAACTTCATTCCCCCTCAGATCTCTGCCCTCTGCTTGCCGGAACTGCAAGCAGGGGGCCGGATCGGAAGCCACATCTGTGATTGGCTGAGAGGCAGCCACTCACAGACATGGCTGCCGTCAATGGAGAGTGCCTCAGGAACGAAGTGCTGTAAGTAACATTCTGATCATTTTTTTAAAGAAATAACTTGTCCGTTTGGGGTGTACAGGGGGCATCTACAAGATGCCCAAAGGGTTTCACGCTAGGTTCCCCCGCAGCAAAGGGATGTATGGGGGGGGGCATGTCACTGTCCTTGCTATGGTTAAGGAATTAGCAGGCATCCGGATGACTCACAGACACCTCCTACTCTTCACTTTCTCTGAACTTTGGAAAGGCATTGCAGGAGAACCATAAGGAGCAGAGATGTTAGTTAAAGATTTTTTTAACACTACACAATGGGGCCAGTAGTGGGTTAAATTTTAGTTTTGGACATGCCCTTTAACAATAAAATATAAATGTAATTTTTAAAAGGTTATTACATGTTTTCTGTCGCTGTGTGATAAATGCTATATAAACTAATTTTAATGTTGTATACTTCATTTGTCACTGACCTTCCCATAGAGAAGTTGATTCCTATACCCAATGTTATTGTATCTGCAGAAGGGCTGCGGTTATCACCTCGACCTGTTGATGGTTGGAGTCATGTTAGGAATTTGTTCAATCATGGGCCTCCCTTGGTTTGTGGCTGCCACTGTCCTCTCCATAACACACGTGAACAGTTTAAAACTGGAATCTGAGTGTTCAGCACCAGGAGAGCAACCCAAATTTCTGGGAATTCGTGAGCAAAGGGTTACCGGACTGATGATCTTCGTTCTGATGGGTTCTTCTGTTTTTATGACAAGAGTTCTGAAGGTAACGTGTGAGTGTGAAACACTATCATCACAATTAAAAAAACATGGCTGACACTTGCCTGACAAGTGATCCGATTGGGATTGTCTTCTTTATGCCCATGTACTTGCCACAGGCTTATAGAGGATCTTCAGTTGAAAGCGGTGAAGCAGAGTCAGTGGGGTTTACAATCAGATTCAGGGGTGTTCCTAGGGTTTTTGACACCTGAAACAACTTTTAAATGCCGCCTATCGGTAGACAGGTGGTGGCACGTGAAGCGGGCGTGGCTTCATCAGGGATCATAGGTGTGGTTTGTGGAGGTGGGTGTGGTGGGCTAACTGACACTGACTGGTGCTGAAATTTAGTATTGCAGGAAGGAAGATTTTCTTTCTGCAGGGGTGCGCCCTGAGCAAATGTTTCAGTTTGCTTAATGGTAGGGGCACCCCTGATCAGATTGTGATCAATTTCTTAATATCTTTTCAATATTGCATTTTAACTCACGGATTGGTGGGAAACATTTGAGATAAACTACTTTAGCTAAACAGAAAACAAACCAAAATTGTGTCATTGTATTTTTTTTTTTTTTTTGCTGAACTTTATTGTCTGATTTTTTTTTTTCGTTTTTAAACTTTATTCATATTCTATGGTTCATTGTTAATTATATTAATTAGCGCTTGAATCCGAGAGTTTCTATAATTGATTTTAAGCAAAAAAAGTCAATAAACCATGCACAAAAATAAGGGTTTTATGTAAAAAAAAAAATTGCAGTTTGGCAGTAGATAAAGCAGCAATCTGGCTCCCTGGTTTGATACCTTATTTTCACAAAATGTATTTTCCCTGCTATAAAAAATAACACTTGGAGCTGGGAAGCATCACTCAGACCTATTAGGGTTCATGGCAAAAGAAGCCGAAGGCTACAGGGGGAGAATCACTTCAGACAAGAATGTATGATGTAATATACTGTATGATGTAATTTATTAAGTGATGTATGATGTAATGTACTGTAAGATGTAAAGTAAAATGAAAAAGTTTATATAAAAATCTTTAAAACGTATTCTATTGCTGGATAACTAAGGGCTCTATATTCAGCTTTTTGTTCTCATTTAAATTTGAATTAGTTACCAGCAATGTTTTTTCTTCTGTTTATTTTCCATTTAGTTTATTCCTATGCCAGTACTTTATGGAGTATTTCTCTACATGGGATCCTCGTCATTAAAAGGAATTCAGGTGATAAATTCCTAACCTTTTAAAAAAGATTCACATATACCTTGTGTTATAAATATAAGGAAGGGACAGTCTATCCTGTTATTTTCAAAATGTCTTATAACATAAGAAAATATTTATACACCTACAGAAAGATGTAATCAAAGTTCTTAAAAATGGTGCTAATTTTGAACCAACCAATCAGATGATAGCTTTCAAATAACATCTGAATGGTTGGGGAAAAAATGTTTTAACAATTTTTAACATTTTTAACAATAAGAACTTTTATTACATTTCCCTGCTAGTATATAAAGTAAATTACATTTTTCACAAGAAAGGGTATGCAAAATTTTACCTAAATAGTGTAGGAATTATTAAAAAAATGTTTTCACAAATAAAAAAAACTGAAGAAACATTTTTTTGAGTTTATGGTAAAATGAAGAGTTCCATTAAAGGGCAATTATAGTGAGAAAATTGTTTTTTTTTAATTTCTTCTAATGTATCCTATAAGTCATCCCATCCACCAGGGTACCTTTAGTTTCTTTAAATTCTACATAGTCCCCGAGATATAAGCCTTTGAATATGCTGTGATTTGTAGGAGCTGCTACACCTCATCTGCCACTCAAAGGCACACACCCACACAATCCAAAGCTCCCCTGCACTACTGTCACACACTCTCTCCCCACACTATATGTACCATGTGCAACATATAGTCAAATGCTGTAGTGCTAAACACAATCAATAAACCATTAACCCAGCAATATGAGCATAACACACTATAAAACAGCCCCTCCCCCCAAAAAAAATCTTATATACATACAAAACCAGTGACTCAAATGGAACACTAATACAGTATATATAATACAGTAATACAGACTATATACCAAACAAGACACACAGTGCAATCTATGAAATATATAGACTAAAGCAACTGAAATGTAACAGGACAACAAGCAGTGTCACTGTGTTTGTGAAGGTCTCACTACAAGCTGCTGTTACACTGACTCTCTCTTCAGTGATTATGATCTCAGCTAAGCAGGGGGAGAGATATGAACTTTAGGTAAAAAGTAAATAACAATTAGCAAAGTTAGAGAACAGGCAGAGTTCAGTAACTTACTTGTAAAGAATCTCAGCACCACTTGTCCTCCTCTCTCCCCTTCTGCCCCTCCCTTCAGCATATTGCTACTTTATTCCACACTTTGATTGCTTGCAGTCTAGCTCTGGAAGGGAGGGGTCAACAGGATGTCAGCACTTCATTTAAAGTCCTTTCTACTGACAATGCTCGGACTCTGTATACAGCCCGTCACTGCTTGAGGGGGAGTAGACATAGAGGGGAGGGGGACTACACAGCTTGGTACAAACTTCTGCCAGTGTGAAGAAACGAAGCCACACAGAAACATGAAAGTAAGGCAGCTTATACTAATTGATCTATACATTGTATACAGACAAAGTTTTTTTTTCACTATAGTTGCCCTTTAAAGATCAGTGGCACTTTACAGCTTCCAACTTCCACATTTCTAATTAAACCAATGGACGATAATGAACAGTTTATTTACTATGCTGCTTTGACCAATCCCATCCCTGATTATTCAGTCAGTTGGTGAAATGGTAACATTCCAGATCTGGAACCCCCAGAATTTAAGAACTTATTATGGTATCACATCCAAACTCTGTTACCTAACTGAAGAGCCTGTCTAGTAGGTTTGACCTTACAGAGGCAAAGTAACCTTATTTGTAAGGAAATTAAACATTAAACCAATTATTCTTCCGAGAGTACAGTTTAGACAAATAAACATTCAAGCACAAAATAGCAAATTGATGAATACTGTAGTTGACCTAATAATAAAGCTACCTGCGCTGAATTACATGAGCAGCCAACCAACATGAGCAGCCAACTGTTCCTTCACAGATAGTTATACGTAGGAGCATTGTGCCACCTAGAGGCTGAAAATTCAAAGTTCTATTAGCAGCACAAATGACTTGTAAATCATTTACTAATTTACTGTGAAGAATCATATGACATAAAGATGATTTGTTACAGTTTTTCGATCGGATATTGCTCTTCTGGATGCCACCAAAGCACCAGCCGGACTTCATCTATCTGAGACACGTTCCTCTCCGTAAAGTTCACCTCTTCACAGTCATTCAGCTCAGCTGCCTGGTGCTTCTGTGGGTGATCAAAGCCTCAAGAGCTGCTATTGTGTTCCCTATGATGGTAAGATTATCCATTGGCTTTCTACATGTTTATTGAATGTTGGAAAATTATCATAACCATAGCAGTTGTACAGATTAATAGCCCTATAGAGGGTTACTAAATCGGTCACTTACCTGGTCTCCCTAGTGGGGAACATCCCCACACTATTTATCACATACAGTGCAGATCCTGAGACATATTTGCAAATTGCACTGAACTGATTATTTGGTGTCTTTAAAGATGACATCAGCTTAACCAGTGGGCAGTGGAGGCCAATTAGATTTTACTTTCTCATTCTTAACTCCGTCATTTCCTTATCGAACTCCCGCCCCATAATGTTCATTCATTTTTTCAGTCCCCTTGGTTTGTATTTGAACCACTGATATTTACATTCTACTCATCCACATCAGCCCCAAAATCAGTTTGAAATGTTATACAGAGGTGGTCATCTTATATATCTTGTGTATCGGAAGCATTTGCAATATTTATATTGATGCTTTGACATGTTCCCCTTTATTTCTTGCCAGGTATTAGCCCTGGTGTTTGTAAGGAAACTAATGGACTTGTTTTTCACCAAACGGGAACTGAGCTGGTTAGACGATTTAATGCCAGAAAGTAAGAAAAAGAAACTGGAGGATGCGGAAAAGGAGGTAAAAATAACCCCCCGCCTACCGTTATATAAAGATATTTTGCTTTCATATTGTGTCTCCAGTGGTTGTGCTATTCACTTTTATTGAAGAACGGGAGGTTAGGCTGGGGCCCCACTACAATGCACTAAATCGTGCACGCAATCACTAGGGTTATCGCATTTCTGTGCGTAGCTCCGTGTTTGCGCATGCGTCTTGGTAATTTAATATTATAAAAGCACATGCGTTACGTAAAAAAATGGTGCACGCAAAACGCAAACACATGTGCAAATGTGTGCGCATCGTAAATCGCACAAATTTTTGCTTTCCTGCATTTTCCATTTAAACCAAAAACGTGTGCGTTAGTGTGGCCTAGCCCTTAAGGGAGGAGTGTCTTACCCAAAACACAGAAAGAAATCACCAGCGCTCGGTCTAACCCACACTGCCATGTTGACCAGCTGATAGAAGCTCCATAGTGCCAGCGCTATCGGCCTAACCCACATTCTGGAGTTGACCAGTTGCTAGAAAGCCATTATTTGCACACACAAAAATAGGCACAGTAGGACTCGCATTAAGTGAGGGGCCTTACGTATTTTGGCCAAAGTGTGGTACTAACACCTCATTTTTATTTAAATTATTTTAAAGATAAACTGGAAATTTTCCCTTTTTGAGTGTCTTACTTCCCATTCTTTAATAAAACGTCCAGGAGCCGGAAACGAAGTTACAGAACTTTCCCGATCTTTTGTTTCTCCGCCACGTCCTCTGTCAGGATGACGTTTTCCATTGGTTTATTGATTTACATAAAACTGTAGCGTTATCTATAATGAATGTCAAAGTGAAAAAACTGCTAAGATACAAGGTTAAGGTTATATAATGTGCCTCTGTTTTACAGGAAGAACAAAGCATGTTGGTAATGGAAGATGAAGCTTTAGTTCAGTTACCATTGGAAGGGACCTGCAGGTACAGAATACAGATACAGTATCGTTGTTACATTAGTCTGACTACTGTCCACTTTCCTGTATTGAAACAATTTAAGTCTGGGCTGCAGACAAGACATTGGGGCTTATTCAATATAAGATGCTAAATTATCTGCAACATCCAATCAGACATTACCTTTTTACTGGTCTACAACAGTTAGAAAACATCTGAACACATCTGATTGGTTGATGCAGATTAAAAATGCACCTCATATTGAATATATCAAATTGAGCTTGATATACTGTAATTTTGAACCCCATAACAAATAAAAAGAGGCCAGACGATGTATTTTTTTTCCATAATGATACACCACCCAAAGCATAATTGCAGCACTATTGTGCCAACACCATGGCCCAGGGCTCAGGAGCATATAGGAACAAAAAGACTGGTGCCGTTAACCCCACAAACATACAAAGATGGCGGCTCTGTTCCGGATCCTCCTCACTCTTCCTATTGGTGGCTGCTGTCAGGTATTTTCTTCCTCCTAGAGTGCTCCTTCTGTCTTACAACTTTAATCAATCCAACATGACAACGTATGGCAGAGAAAGGTAAGTATTATTGGCTCCAGGGACCGCAGGTAGGTAAGTAACTATAACGATTTCAGGATTTAGGGTGCTGGGGGAGGTAACTATAGATTTTAGTTCTGGGGTGGGTAGACATGCCCTTTAAAGGGCAAATCCAGCCCCAAAATGAAAACTTACAGGTAAAAACTTACAGGTAAAACTTACAGGTAAATCACCCCCCAAAACTCTAAACTGTAATAGTTTAAAGGGCATGTCCACCCCCAAAACTATAATCCCCCCAACTACTGGCCCCATCATGTAGTGTAGTTTAATCCTTACCTCACATCCCAGCTCCATATGGTTCTCCTGTAGTCCCCCCCAAAGTCCCAAAAACTGCCCACCAGGAGGATAGCAGAGTCCATATAGGACACTGCCTCCTACCTGGCCTCCGGGAGAAGTTTGGCATGTGTACTGCAGCCCTTCTCCCCCTCCCTCCCCCTCCCTCTCAGGATTCCCTCCCCCTAGTGTCAAACCCTTAATATATAGGATTCCCCCTGTCCCCCCAGCCCCAACCGCTATATTTATATTGTTAGAAACAATATATTTACTTACCTTCCCTCTTTCCCCCGCCGAAATGCACTCCCGGCAGCCGCGTCCGTGATTGGCTGCCGCTCAGCCAATCACAGACGCGACTGCCGGTCCCACCCCTCTGCTTGCATTTTCTCGCAGGCAGAGGCTGGCAGCGCTGCGGAGGAAAGAGGGGAGGTAAGTAGAGTTTGGGGCACTTTCTAAAAATATAAATATAGTGGTTGGGGCTGGGGAGACAGGGGGAATCTTATCTTACAAAATCATTTTTAGGGTGGATATACCCTAAAAAACTGAAATATATAAATCTAACCTGAAATCCTGCACAATGTCCTGTTGCCCCTGTTTCTGCTTCCTGGTTCTTTAAGTTAGCAACTGTCAGTTATGGATTTGACAGTTGACATCACAGCCAATGATTGAATGTTAATCCCCTGTCTGCCTCTTCTGAGCATGCCCAGGCTCAGTACAGGTTTCTAAATTGCTCAGTTTCCATGAGGCATCCAGAAGCATAGCAGGCATACAGTAATGAATTCATAGGACAAACTATGATATATCAACATATTTTAAAGAGGCCATTCTTTCTAAAGGATGTTCTTATGAGGGTGGAGTTGTTGATATCTGAAGTCCATACTGCTGGTGAATGGCAGTTTCTGTGTGTAGCAAAACATAAGAAGGAAAGCTGTGCAAAGGGGGATTTTGTAATGTAAAGATTTAGACGCACCCAAACTATAGCTGCTCTTTCAACAATCATCACACAGTTCTAGTGAAGTGTCAATTGAGTTGTTATACCGTTTTAAATTGATAGACCTTGTTACATTGTTAGACCATGTTACATGGGGTGCAAAGTTGCTGGTCTATTTGATTGACATGTTAGGCAGACGCATCCTTACACTGAAAACTATTGAATTACAAAGATCTCATTTGTATAATTAGCAGGCCAGAAAACACATCTCTCGTTTCTTCTCATCACTGTCAAGAGTTTTTATGAAGTGAAAATCCCCCTCTTAACAGTTTGACCCATAAGGTCATGTGACAACTTTTGAGTGAATTGCTATTTATTTGGTTCTTTGTGTTGTGTATAGAGAGGATCCGTCCGTGATAAACATTTCGGATGAAATGGCCAAAACCTCTGTGTGGAAGACCCTCCTGATAACCTCAGACAATTCAAAGACCAAGGAATCCAGCTTGCCGTCTAAAAGGTGTTAATTTTGTTTCCTAGAATTTTTACTAGATTTTAATGTCTATTGCTTGTGTTATCCTAATGTGATGGGGAGGGAGGGGGGTATATCACATTTCATCATATACAATAAAGAAAGAAGGAAAATATAAAATAATATAAAAAGGTTAGAACAAATTGTGATGTCTTGATAATACTATATACAGATAATTTTGAAATTAAAAATTCAAGGCAAACATTTTGCTGTCTTATAGTGGCAGTAATTATAAATGTAGAAATAGACCGGATATGAAACATGAAGTGCCTGTACACAAGGCAATGCAAGTAATGGAGCCCCCCTAGCAACTGTAAAGAAAGCACTAAGGTGAATTCTGGGCCCCCACTGGCCTTGGGCCATTTCTGGGCAGCTACTGCTTCCTGGTAGAGATGGGCGAACTTTTGAAAGTTCGGTCCGTTTTTGAACTCTCGAACTATATGGAAAGTTCGAAAACGGACCCATTAAAGTCAATGGGAGTCAAATAGTTCGAAAAGTTCTAATGAAATACAAAAAAAAAATATCAATGGTAACTTAATGTAAATGGCTGTGGGACCTGGGAAATGGTCTGGGGAACATGTTCCGATATCCAGGACATTTAAAAAATCAGTTTTACTCTCACTCGCGATATTTTCGAGCTCGTTCGCGCCTAGGTACCATGTACATTTTACTCGCGGATTCGATGCTCGCGTATAGGCTTTAATGGACACTTTACTCGTAGATTCGATGTTCGCGCCTAGATACCATGTACATTTTACTCGCGTATAGGTTTTAATGGACACTTTACTCATAGATTCGATGTTCGCAAGATACCATGGACATTTTACTCGCGGATTCGATGCTGCGTATAGGCTTTAATGGACACTTACAGTAGATTCGATGTCGCTGCTAGATATAGGACATTTTACTCGCGGATTCGATGCTCGCGTATAGGTTTTAATGGACACTTTACTCATAGATTCGATGTTCTCGCCTAGATACCATGGACATTTTACTCGTGGATTCGATGCTCGCGTATAGGTTTTAATGGACACTTACTTAGATTCGATGTTCTGCATAGATACCATGTACATTTACTCGCGGATTCGATGCCTGCGTTAGGTTTTAATGGACACTTTACTCATAGATTCGATGTTCTCGCCTAGATACCATGTACATTTTACTCGTGGATTCGATGCTCAAGTATAGGCTTTAATGGACACTTACTAGTAGATTCGATGTTCGCGCCTAGATACCATGGACATTTTACTGCGGGATTCGATGCTCGCGTATAGGTTTTAATGGACACTTTACTCGCGATTCGATGCTCGCGGCGCCTAGATACCATGTACATTTTACTCGCAGGTTCGATGTCGGTATATGTTTAATGGACCCTTTACTCGCGGATTCGATTTGTCGGCCTAGATACCATGTACATTTTATACGCGGATTCGATGCTCGCGTATAGGTTTTAATGGACACTTTACTCATAGATTCGATGTTCGCCGCTGAGATACCATGTACATTTTACTCGCGGATTCGATGCTCACGTATAGGCTTTAATGGACACTTTACTAGTAGATTCGATGTTCGCGCCTAGATACCATGTACTTTTTACTCGCGGACGATGCTCCTAAGGCTTTAATGGACACTTTATAGTAGATTCGATGTTCGCGCCGAGTACCATTGACATTTTACTCACGGATTCGATGCTGCGTATAGGTTTTAATGGACATTTACTAGTAGATTCGATGTTCGGCCTAGATACCATGACATTTTACTGCGGATACGATGCTCGCGTATAGGATTTAATGGACACTTTACTCGCGGATTCGATGTTCGCACCTAGATACCATGGACATTTTACTTGTGGATTCGATGCTCTCGTATATGTTTTAATTGACACTTTACTCGCGGATTCGATGTTCGCGCCTAGATACCATGTACATTTTACTTGCGGATTCGATGCTCGCGTATAGGTTTTAATTGACACTTTACTCGCGGATTCGACGCTCGCGTATAGGCATTAATGGACACTTTACTCGCGGATTCGATGCTCGCGTATAGGCTGTAATGGACACTTTACTTGTGGATTCGATGTTCGCGCCTAGATACCATGTACATTTTACTTGAGGATTCGATGCTCGCGTATAGGTTTTAATTGACACTTTACTCGCGGATTCGATGCTCGCGTATAGGTTTTAATGGACCACATTTACTCATAGCTTCGATGTTCTCGCCTAGATACCATGTACGTTTACTCGCGGATTCGATGCTGTCGATAGGTTTATGGACACTTACTCATAGATTCGATGTTCTCGCCTAGATACCATGTACTTTTTACTCGTGGATTCGATGCTCAAGTATAGGCTTTAATGGACACTTTACTAGTAGATTCGATGTTCGCGCCTAGAACCATGGACATTTTACTCGCGGATTCATGCTCGCGTATGGTTTTAATGACACTTTACTCGCGCATTCGATGCTCGCGGCGCTAATACCATGTACATTTTACTCGCAGGTTCGATGCTCGTGTATATGTTTTAATGGACCCTTTACTCGCGGATTCGATGTTCGCGCCTAGATACCATGTACATTTTACTCGCGGATTCGATGCTCGCGTATAGGTTTTAATGGACACTTTACTCATAGATTCGATGTTCGCGCCTAGATACCATGTACATTTTACTCCGCGGATTCGATGCTCACGTATAGGCTTTAATGGAACTTTACTAGTAGATTCGATGTTCGCGCCTAGATACCATGTACATTTTACCGCGGATTCGATGCTCACGTATAGGCTTTAATGGACACTTTACTATAGATTCATGTTCCGTAGCTATATACCATTGACATTTTACTCACGGATTCGATGCTCGCGTATAGGTTTAATGGACACTTTACTAGTAGATTCGATGTTCGCGCCTAGATACCATGGACATTTTACTTGCGGATACGATGCTCGCGTATAGGTTTTAATGGACACTTTACTCGCGGATTTGATGCTCGCGTTCGCGCCTAGATACCATGTACATTTTACTCGCGGATTCGATGCTCGCGTATAGGTTTTAATGTACCCTTTACTCGCGGATTCGATGTTCGCGCCTAGATACCATGTACATTTTACTTGCGGATTCGATGCTCGCGTATAGGTTTTAATGGACCCTTTACTCGCGGATTCGATGCTCGCGCCTAGATACCATGTACATTTTACTCGCGGATTCGATGCTCGCTTATAGGTTTAAATGTACCCTTTACTCGCGGATTCGATGTTTGCGCCTAGATACCATGTACATTTACTTGCGGATTCGATGCTCGCGTATAGGTTTTAATGGACCCTTTACTCACGGATTCGATGCTCGCGTATAGGTTTTAATGGACACTTTACTCGCGAATTCGATGCTCGCGTATAGGTTTTAATGGACACTTTACTTGTAGATTCGATGCTCACGTATAGGTTTTAATGGACACTTTACTCGTGGATTCGATGCTCGCGTTCGCGCCTAGATACTCTGGACATTTTACTCACGGATTCGATGCTCGCATATAGGTTTTAATGGACCCTTTACTCGCTGATTCGATGCTCGCATATAGGTATAATAGGCAATTTACTCACACATTCGAACGGTCGAACATTCAATATTTATCAGTATGGGATTTGTTATCAGTATGGGGTGTGTTATCAGTATGGGATGTGTTTCAGTATGGGGTATGTTATCAGTATGGGGTTTGTTATCAGTATGGGGGTGTGTTATCAGTATGGGGTGTGTTATCAGTATGGGGTGTGTTATCAGTATGGGGTGTGTTATCAGTATGGGATCTGTTATCAGTATGGGGTCTGTTATCAGTATCGGTCTGTTATCAGTATGGGTTATCAGTAGGGGTGTGTTTATCAGTATGGGGTGTGTTATCAGTATGGGTTATCAGTATGGGTGTGTTATCACTATAGGGTGTGTTATCAGTATGGGTTATCAGTATGGGGTGTGTTATCACTATAGGGTGTGGTTTATCAGTATGGGGTGTGTTATCAGTATGGGATGTGTTACAGTATGGATCTGTTATCAGTATGGGATCTGTTATCAGTATGGGTTATCAGTATGGGTGTGTTATCAGTATGGGGTTTGTTATCAGTATTGGTTGTTTATCAGTATGGGGTGTGTTACAGTATGGATCTGTTATCAGTATGGGATCTGTTATCAGTATGGGTTATCAGTATGGGATGTGTTATCAGTATGGGGTGTGTTATCAGTATGGGGTGTGTTATCAGTATGGGTTATCAGTATGGGGTGTGTTATCACTATAGGGTTTGTTTATCATATGGGGTGTGTTATCAGTATGGGATGTGTTATCAGTATGGGATGTGTTATCAGTATGGGTTATCAGTATGGGGTGTGTTATCAGTATAGGGTGTGTTACAGTATGGGGTTGTTATCAGTATGGGTGTGTTATCAGTATGGGATGTGTTATCAGTATAGGGTGTGTTATCAGTATAGGGTGTGTTATCAGTATGGGGTGTGTTATCAGTGTGGGGTGTGTTATCAGTATGGGGTGTGTTATCAGTATAGGGTTGTTATCAGTATAGGTGTGTTATCAGTATGGGGTGTGTTATCAGTATGGGTTGTGTATCAGTATGGGGTATGTTATCAGTATGGGGTGTGTTATCAGTATAGGTGTGTTATCAGTATGGGATGTGTTATCAGTATGGGGTATGTTATCAGTATGGGGTGTGTTATCAGTATGGGTGTGTTATCAGTATGGGGTGTGTTATCAGTATGGGGTATGTTATCAGTATGGGGTGTGTTATCAGTATGGGGTGTGTTATCAGTATGGGGTGTGTTATCAGTATGGGTTATCAGTATGGGGTCTGTTATCAGTATCAGGTCTGTTATCAGTATTGTGTTATCAGTATGGGGTGTGTTATCAGTATGGGATGTGTTATCATTATGGGGTGTGTTATCAGTATGGGGTGTGTTATCAGTATGGGGTGTGTTATCATATGGGATCTGTTATCAGTATGGGGTCTGTTATCAGTATCAGGTCTGTTTCATATGGGGTGTGTTATCAGTATGGGGTGTGTTATCAGTATGGGGTGTGTTATCATATGGGATCTGTTATCAGTATGGGGTCTGTTATCAGTATCAGGTCTGTTATCAGTATGGGGTGTGTTATCAGTATGGGGTGTGTTATCAGTATGGTTATAGTATGGGGTGTGTTATCAGTATAGGGTGTGTTATCAATATTGGGTGTGTTATCAGTATGGGGTGTTGTTATCAGTATGGGTTATCAGTATGGGGTGGGTTATCACTTAGGGTGTGTTATCAGTATGGGTGGTGTTATCAGTATGGGATGTGTTATCAGTATGGGATCTGTATCAGTATGGGATCTGTTATCAGTATGGGTTATCAGTATGGGGTGTGTTATCAGTATGGGGTGTGTTTCAGTATTGGTGTGTTATCAGATGGGGGTGTTGTTATCAGTATGGGGTGTGTTATCAGTATGGGGTGTGTTATCAGTATGGGGTGTGTTATCAGTATGGGGTGTGTTATCATATGGATCTGTTATCAGTATCAGGTCTGTTATCAGTATGGGTTATCAGTTATGGGGTGTGTTATCAGTATAGGGTGTGTTACATATTGGGTGTGTTATCAGTATGGGGTGTGTTATCAGTATGGGTTATCAGTATGGGGTGTGTTATCACTATAGGGGTGTTATCAGTATGGGGTGTGTTATCAGTATGGGATGTGTTATCAGTATGGGATCTGTTATCAGTATGGGTGTGTTATCAGTATGGGTTATCAGTATGGGATGTGTTATCAGTATGGGGTGTGTTATCAGTATGGGTGTGTTATCAGTATGGGGTGTGTTATCAGTATGGGTTTATCAGTATGGGGTGTGTTATCAGTATGGGGTGTGGTTATCAGTATGGGTGGTGTTATCAGTATGGGTTGTGTTATCAGTATGGGATGTGTTTATCAGTATGGGTTATCAGTATGGGGTGTGTTATCAGTATAGGGTGTGTTACAGTATGGGTTGTGTTATCAGTATGGATGTGTTATCAGTATGGGGTTTCAGTATGGGTGTGTTATCAGTATAGGGTGTGTTTTTCAGTATGGGGTGTGTTATCAGTGTGGTGTATGTTTCAGTATGGGGGGTGTTATCAGTATGGGGTGTGTTATCAGTTATGGGGTGTTATCAGTATGGGTGGTGTTATCATATGGGGTTGTATCAGTATGGGGTGTGTTATCAGTAGGGGTTGTTATCATATGGGATGTGTTTATCAGTATGGGTTTTCATAGGGGTGTGTATCAGTATAGGGTGTTGTTATCAGTATGGGGTGTTGTTATCAGTAGGGGTGTGTTTCAGTATGGGGTGTTATCAGTATGGGTTATCATATGGGGTGTGTTATCAGTATAGGGTGTGTTTATCAGTATGGGGTGTGTTATCAGTATGGGGTGTGTTATCAGTATGGGGTGTGTTATCAGTATGGGATCTGTTATCAGTATGGGTTGTGTTATCACTATAGGGTGTGTTATCAGTATGGGGTGTGTTATCAGTATGGGGTGTGTTATCAGTATGGGGTGTGTTATCAGTATAGGGTGTGTTATCAGTTATGGGGTTGTTATCAGTATGGGGTGTGTATCAGTATGGGATGTGTTATCAGTATGGGTTGTCAGTATGGGGTGTGTTATCAGTATAGGGTTGTTATCATATGGGTGTGTTATCAGTATGGGGTGTGTTATCAGTATGGGGTGTGTTATCAGTATGGGGTCTGTTATCAGTATGGGGTGTGTTATCACTATAGGGTGTGTTATCAGTATGGGGTATGTTATCAGTATAGGGTGTGTTATCAGTATGGGGTGTGTTATCAGTATAGGGTGTGTTATCAGTATGGGGTGTGTTATCAGTATAGGGTGTGTTATCAGTATAGGGTGTGTTATCAGTATGGAGTGTGTTATCAGTATGTCTTACAAGGGACTTTAAAACATTGCGGGATCCAGTTCAGGTAAGATGTAACTTGTTAGTGCTACATCAGCCCAATAATCTCTTATTTATTTCTTTGTCCAATCAGAGTGTAGGGGCAGAGCGGGATCATCCATTAAGGCAACCTAGGCAGATGCCTGGGGCCCAGTAAACATCAGTACTACTACAGAAAAAATAAACCATATTAAAACAGCTAATTTATATCTCAGAACTGCCGCCTACAATACAAGGGGCCCCTAAATGTCAGCCCTGCCTGGGGCACAATTTGATCTTAATCACATCACTGTGTAGGGGGGAGAACAAAATTGACTTTAACTTATTCGGAACCGTAATAACTGCATTAAGGAAGTGAGCCATGGGGGAGTCTAAGACAGTCAATAATTACATGTTAAATTAATGAAACCAAGCAAGCATGATGTACCTGTAACATGTGTTTGGTTGTGATACATCAGTTTGGTGTTTTTGACCTAATTCTTGCCTTCCAATAACTCTGCCATTGTAACCAAAGAGTGTATCAGATTTGTTCATGTGATTCTTGTGTAATACCATGAGTCAGTTGTAGCTTTATGTGGACTGCAATATATAATATGTAAATCAACCTACAAATAAAGAATACTGCTATTTTTATTAAACCTTATTTTATTATTTGTAACTGTTAATCTCGTCATCAAAACTCTCTCTAATCACACAAGCAATGATCTCTGACCGAACGGCTGTATCGGCTGATAAAGTGCCCATACACGGGACGATTATCGCCCAAAACGAACGGGTCGGGATCTGCGATCACACGTGTGTGCTAACCTGTAGCTGTTATTTAGAAAGCAATGTGGTTTTGTCAGTGTTAATTGGTATTGCATTGTTTAGGCCAGAAATTCCCACCTGTCCTTTCAGATGTTTAAAAACGACAACTTCCAGCATTCTCTGTCTGCCTGGTGCTCTTGCACTTAACTATGATGGCATGGGAAAGTGTGATTGGCTCATGTTTCTGTGCATTTGGGCTGCGATTTTCACTATTCTGTCGCGTGCGATCCGATGACACACAGTGTGGCCAGTCACACACACTGTCATGCGATTCTCACACGCTAGCGGATTGTAAAATCTGATCGTAAGTGTGTGGGAATCGCACCAGTGTGACCACTTAGGGGAATGTTGGGAGTTGTAGGCTTTAAAGGAACACTAAATCCATAAATATTCCTCGTTGCCATACGTTTCTATTATTCACAGGGAGGTGAGAACGCTTATTCCTACCTGCCTGTGAATAACAGGACGCTCGGGGGACCTGGAACTTACCTTACCGCGCTCCACTCGCAGCCGCTTCTTCACTGAACAGCTGTTCTGTCCCGATCGCGCGCCCTATCTTTTGTATTGTCGCGCATGCGCCTAAGATAGGGCGCGCGGTCGGGACAGAGCAGCTGTCATTGAAGGATCGGCTTGCAGTGGAGCGGCGGTAAGGTAAGTTCCAGGTCCCCCGGGCATTATATTATTCACAGGGAGGTGAGAATAATCATTCTCACCTCTTTGTGAATAAAAGAAATGAATGGCAAATAGTTATATTTATGGATTATGGGGAGTTTAGTGTCCCTTTAAACATCTGTCGGGCTGCAGGTTGTAAATTCCTAGTGTAAAATGTCAGCTTATCCCTATACTATGGACCAAACTGGTACCTTTACTGCCAGTAATCTCTCTAGATCAAACAATTATGCTTGTGGCTTGTGGTACAGCAATAATTGTCAGTGCACCACTGGTGACAAACGTAGTAAAATCAAACTCTGTGTTCTTCTCCTGGGTTGGGATTACCATGCTAACTTTCACCATAGATGATATCCATATTCATAGTCTGATATGTCTTTACTGTATATACAGTTCTGTACATTTCTTCAACCATTAGCTTGTGCATCTTTTAAATAACATCTAGTATTGTCCTTATTATTGTCAGGATAAGTACCAGAGAAATAAACATATTGTTTACCAGTCTGTGTTTGGAATTCTATGATGTCATTTAGTTCATTGACTTGGTCCTATGACTTATAGGCCATTTAACTTGAGGAAACGTCTGTATTAGATGTATCATTGTTCCTTCTCATTAATGAAATGTGGCAGCAGTTGTATAATAATAGTTGACACACCATACCGTAGCTATAAGGCTGTATTTACAGAATGTAACTGTAATCCTAGACACTACTTTACTTAATTATTTTATATTACGTTTCTGTCATAAGCTCCCCTTCCTAGTCTATAGAAGCTGATTCCTGAAGGTAAGATTCTGGGATTGCAAGTTTTCTTTGATTATATTTTACTACATTATCCAATCAAATTGTCCCTTTGGGAAACTGAAAGGCCTGACAATCAAAGCAGAGCTATGTGTTGCGGTATTTTCAGTTGACAGGGATTATACTCAATATTCTCAACATTTCTGGAAATAAAAACAGGAATAAAATATATATTGGGATATTGGCTTCAGAAAATATATTGGCCATTTTGGTTTTACCGAATGTTATCACCGGATATTTTTAATTTACTGAAGTGTCCAGTTTACTTCCCAACTGTCCAAAATCTTGCAGGACTGTCCCAGAACTTTGTCCTGCATTTCTCAAAGTGGGCAAAAATATGGGTGGGGTTAGGGTCCAAAGGAAAACCTTCTCCAAATGTTACACAAGGGATAAAGAAAACTATAGTTTCCCTTTAATTCCTGCTTTTTTATATTCCAAAATACTGCATGAAATAAACTAATGCTTGCAACTTGTGTGTGTAACAGAATCAGTTTGTGTGCTAATCAGAAAACCAATAGCTGCAATGACAGTAGTTAGAAAGCTATCAGTGTAGATACAGGCTGCATAATAGATACCGTTATTCAAATTCATATCCTCTGGGTAAACTAATACATTGCTGTCCTATTCATATCTTGCCATGTACTACACTACAGTGGCTGTCTACACGTGTAATAAGCCATTTTACTTTAACTCAGGGATACCAAGTGCGTTACCTGCCAATTGCCTATGGTTGATGTTAGAAGGTGATAAGTGTACAGTTATTGGAATTTTAGAACTTCGGGTAAATCTATTGGCTAGTTTCTACAAGACATTATAGGTCATGTAAACAAAAGTATTGGCTATCGATTGATCAAGCAATTATTTATTCCAGCCACTAAAGCTTATTTACACACATTAGATTTTTATCTGCTAATGAACAACTACTTTGGCTGACTATCTACTGTGTACACACCATTTGCAGGCATTAAGTGATCTGCCCTGCTGGACAGGGAGTCAGGCTGAGGCTAAACTATAGCGCGTCCGATCGATCAGAAACGCACATTGAGTGTGCATTTCTGGTGTACTGCGAAAGCACAATGTTGTGTGCACTCCGATTAACGGATCGCAGCGCACCTAGTCCAACTGGTCATCATTAGTGTGCACTATTTAAAACGCAATCGGATCACAATTGCAATCGAATTGCATGTTAATGGTGTGGCCTAGCCCTAATGGAGCCCTAATGGACATTGTTACAGGCTGCTCAGTTACTGCTGAGCATCCTTTCTTTTGTACCTAGCTTTAGTATTAAGCTCTATTCAAATTAGATTTAAATTGTTTACATATTCATATAATTCTGACCCAAAGCATGGCAATATATATAGATAGATGTCAGACGCTTGTATAAATGACTAATCTTGTTTCTTTGCATGCATGTAATTCTTTTGCTGTTATTGACTGCTTTCTAACCTTTTTGTCTAATGCTCGCTTGGCATGTATTGGCTTTTGGGACATTGCTCATTGGCCACCAACTAGCACACTAAACCTCTGTTTATTTCTTTCTAGCTCTGGAAGCAAGAAAAAGAAAAAAGCCGCCTCAGGGAAAGGATTCGACAGAGAGACATGTCTCTGATTCACTCTAATGTCTATTTTTAAATGCGGAATAGAATAACCATCTTATCTGTTTAGGGTCTCTACACTGGAAGCGATCCCATTCGATAGCAGTGCAATATATTTATTTTTAATCAAAAGCATTGGCCCCTTCGCTGTTGGAAGAGCCAGCAATAAAGCCTTCATCGAAAGGGGTTTTATTTAACAGTAAATTGTATTGTATTTATTTGCAGATTGCCGTATGGATTATTGCTTCAGATTTGCACAGATGTTCTGTTTGTTTGCTTTCGTGCACTGCAAATGTCAATGTCAGGGTGGCACAAATGTTTCATTTTTTCTGAACATTATCTACTTTGGTTCCCACAAATGTTCACATCCATGCAAACCAGGAAAAGACATTGAATGGAGAACTATTTTCTAAGGAAAATGTTTGCCTTTCGATAGTCTAGAAAGTCTCATTTTCCTGTCCCAGTGGGCTAGACATGCCCAGTGTGTTTCATCCAGGGGGTGAGGATGCTTTGTATCCCAATTTGCCAAGGGAAATAGGGGGTTAAAGTATCTGCAGACCTACTGTCTTGAAAGATTTTATTTCACACCAGAAATTATTTATTTTTCCCCCAGAAATCACTTGGAAAATAAAAATGATATAAATTTTTAACTTGCCTTTTATGGGCTATTAGCAAACAAAAATATGTTTTAGACTATAGTTTAGTTTTCCTTTAATATTTCCAAGTAGTTTGTATCTACCAAAAAAAAAAACACATGGGAATTATACTGCCTGATACTGCAGAACAGAACAGGAAAGGCGGAATAATAGAAATGGTTGGGGGATTCATTAAATGAAGGGGAGTTTTAATTAGTATTTACCCACCAGTTAGTGTGATATACAAACTTTACTTGTGCAGCACTTATATAAATATTCACATGTAATGGCTATTTTAAATATGTGTAAATTATTGTTTTTTTGGTAGAATGATAAAACTTTATGCTGTTAACATATAAGCAGAGTCATGAAAAAGAAATGTGAGCTAAGGTGGAATTTCTCTAGTTAACATGTAGATCAGTTTCCAGGGTTAAAGGGCAATTCTACTTTAAAAGAACTTTCAACCCTCCCCTTAAAAGTACCCAGGGTGAGAACCTAATCCTCATTCAGGGGCCTGACCAATAGAAAGGCACCCATCTTGTAGAGTTGACTATGATGATCACAATAACCCCAAAATCAGCACCTTGTCCTTTCCTCCCACCAATAAAAACATTTGATTATTTCACTACTTATATGAATTAACACAATACACAATAGTTGTTTTCTTTCATGTGTTTTCTGTTCTGTTGAACTTGGATGGGATGTGCGGTTTCTGATACAGTAATACGGAGTATCCAATGAATTTTTACAAAGTTTAAGATTTCAAATATAAATAATCCTTAATTTAGGGCGTTATATTCATTTCCTTTATAAAAGTATGGGTATGGTAGCCGGGTATGGCAGAACAGGGAAATTTGTTGAGATCTGAGATTTTTAATTATTTCCGTGCCAGCACATTGTCCAAGAGTATTGGCATTAATACTTTCAGTGCCAGCACTTGACAGGGTATTGCCATGAACCCTTAAGTGCCAGCAGACTTCTCCAGAGTATCGCCATTCCCACTTTCAGTGCCAGAAGAATATTACCATTAGCCCTTTAGTGTCAGCAGATTTTCCTAATAATACTTTCAGAGCCAGCACTTTCCCATAGTATTGCCATTAACACTATCAGTGCCAGCACAGTATTACCTTTAACCCTTTTAGCTGCCAGCATTGACATGATATACAGTATGTACCTGCTTTCCATGCCTCCTCCATTGAATTGTTCACTCACCCACTCTAAGTTCTAAATGGGTAGTTGGGTGGAAGGAAGAAAGAGGCAGAGTTAGGGATCTCATGGCTGCTAGTCACAGGGCCACTGTTATAAAGTTTGCAGCAGCTTTTACCTGGCATTTTAGAACTGTTCTGTACTATTAGCTGAGCTCATCCTCCCCCTCCTTCCTTCACCTTCAGTTCATTTGTAACATTGTTTTCAAGTAGAGGGAGCTGTGTTCAGGCTCTCTACTCACTACAATGTTACAAATTACAGCAGCAGATCAAGGACATCGGTTCTAACACAGCAAGTAACAGCTGACAGGGAGGTGCTAGGGAGAAGAATAGGCGCCCTAGCACAACATAGGCACCCTAGTTCTTTGCCTAGGTGGCCTATGCCTAAAAACGGCCCTGATAAGATTTCTTGCTGGAAGCAGATTTAATCATTGGAAACAAAACGAAGTTCAGCTTTTGGGGTTTTGCATAACATACAAATTTTCTCCCAGAGGGGTGGACATGCCCTTTAAAGTTGTCAGTACAGATTTTGGTTTACGTTTAATTCAGCCACATTAATTTCTGTAATGGGTCACAGGATACATTAATTACAGGGTTTCATTTTATCTGTCCCTCTGCATGCACATTCAGTCTATGTTTAAATGAAGGCGAACACATGGATGATATTTAAGGATTTCTAATTTTAGGAGGTAGAAATCCCAACTCTAACCTCCCATGCAATTATGGCATTGATTGACAGTTTTTAACTTAAGTGTATAGTTGTTAAATTGATGCATCATTTTACATTCCAAAGCCATAGATTTGCTTTTTAGGGCTGGGCCACAGTGGTGCATTTCTCCTGTGCTCCCGATCACATTTATCATGCGAGAATCACATGGCAGTGCATTTCAATGTGGGTAATCGCATGCGCTTTGGTTACGTGTTATTGCAGAAATCGGACTAATACACGTTTTTTTATTTGCGATTACACTTTTCACGCACCTTGCTGTCCATGTTTGCCGCAGACTTGAAATGGTCTACACCAAATTATCAAATTGTGTTGATTTGTTTGATAAAAATGTAAACATTTCTACCACCTTTTTTTGGGGTGAGGGTGGGGGTGGGGGGGATATGTAATGAACATTCAGATGTTTTATAGATTGTATGTAAATTTCTGCCAAAGGAAAAAAGGAAATATCTCTACTGTAATGCAACATTATAAAAAATGAAAACGAGAGATTAAAATGTTAGTATTGAAGTATTTATTAGTATATAAATTCTCCTCTTTATCGACCTGCAGTAAATATCTACGATCTTCTAGACAATGACCCTATCAGGACGATGTAATAAAAGTTCTTATCGTTAAAAATGGTGCTAATTTTGCCCCAACCAGTCAGATCTTATTTAACATTTGAAAGCTAACATCTGATTGGTTGGGGACAAATTAGCACCATTTTTAACAATAAGAACTTTTATTAAATTGCCTGTATGTCACTAGGCACAATAAAAAGGAAGGTTTTTATGGTTTTAATGTAACAAAGTTTAAAAGTTGTGTAAAACATTGAAAATACTTTTTAGAACAATATCTATTGTATATGATTTTCGAATCAAGCAATGAGGTGTTATACTCGTGAATTAACAGACTGCTTTCAAACTCCTCCCCCTTGTTTATTAGCATATGTTCTTCAATGTCCAAAATGGGAGAATAGTCAATGACAAGGACTGTGGGAGGAGCCAAAAAGAACTTTGTTATTGCACAAGTATAATTCTTCTTTCATTTTTGCTACAAGCTACTGGACTCAACTTAAACTTTAAGACTATGGAAGTTGTATGGGTGTTATCTTTCAACAGCTCCAGCAAAATTGTAAAATTGTTCTTTTTTTAATACAATTGATTAAATCGAACTTCCTTGGTGCTACAACACTGTACCTTGGTTGGGGAGGCCTTGAAAACTTTGTTGGCTTTTTTAAAATACCAATAGACCTGGCTGGGGAACTCTGCCAGCCAGGTCTGGTTGTCACCATATTTGTTTGTCTGTGCAGTGTAATGGATAGAAATATCTTTCGAAATGTAATGTATGTGCATACAATTGATGTGGATTTTATACGTACACAAACCCATTGATGGACCACACTGAACTACATAAATATAACATCCAGTCACTTGTGTTTCTAAGTCTAACCTTAATATGACTATGGGAATGGTTTGGAAATCCTAATGTTTGGGTAAAATAGAATTTGAATGGATGTTTTATCATTGATCGTTTTACTCTGGTCTTTATATGTTTGCTACACAATAACCCTATGTATGCTGTTACTATAAAGCTGCTACAGAAGGTGCAATATGGTATGTAACATGTTTTGGAGAGCGGCAGTGGCCTTGGTGTTTATTAACATGTTAAAATGAAGCAAAACGTTCCATTGAATTTTGTAGAATCCTGCGATTTTAAACGTCCATTTAAATAATGTACACACACCTCCATAAAGCTTCCTTTAAACAGGGACACTAAAAATACATTGTACAGAGTCATACTGAAATCTGTGTAACCTGCCATTGGGAACACAACATGATAAGACTGACTCTTGAGAGGGATACTACAGAGATTAAAGGGAAACTGTGGTCTCCATACAAGGACACATCCCTACCTTTAACATGACTGGATCATGCTTCTATCTGCAATCTATCCAAACTTACAGCAGTATAAAATGTGGTGCTTCCTGCTTTCACAGTGAGCTGTGACCGTGCTAGCAAGCCACTGGCTTGAGCATGCCTACTTGTATCATCTTCTGCATTATAAGCCCCCCCCCATCATAAAGCTAACCACAAGTCTGAAAATAAAGTTCTCTCCCTAAGGTGTCCATATCCTGAGTAATACACAGATATTGAGTGGAAGCCTATAACTTGCTTCAGAAAAGATTGGGTTTTTTTGGGTGGACCTTATGAGAGCCCAAGCAAATTAGAAAGCGAGACTTTACAAGCCTTTGGATTGACAGCAGCTAGAGATATTATCCTTGGCGTGTGTGAATTATATGAGAGTGTACTTTTCAATCTATTGGAGAACACAGCCTTTAATCTAAGCTTCTCTTATTTTTATTATAAATGCCCCTATATAAAAGGTACTGATTGGAGTTATAAACTACATATTGTTAAAAAAAAGAAACTGCATTTTACCCCATTTTAACCATAAGGTTAAATCTGTTTTTAGAAGATACTGTGCTTGTCCTGTGCCTGTTGCAGTAATATAACAAATGGTTCACTTTAAATCGTTTAATTATGCCTTTGGTTAACAGCCCCACTTACAAGAGAGGCAGAAAGGCTGAAAAAATGATATAAGCTACACATCCCTTCCAGAACATTATTACATAAATGCTAAATGCTAAATTCTGCAACATCAGTGAATTTTAATGAAAATTTCATTGGAAATGCAGAGGGAAAAGTTTTCAAAATGTGACCTACATTATATTTGGCTCTTTATTACATATTTTCAGTCATTAAAATAGTTTTTGATGTTATTGATTAAAGTTGTTTATGTATTGTGTGCTTGTAATTGTATTTCCACTTACCAGTCACAACAATAAATATTTAGTACGGCTCTTGTCTGTTTTATTCTGAAAAAATTCTACAGTTTTCTAGAAATAAAGAATAGACACTTCTTGGTTATTCCAATTGTAGCCGTATAAAAAAGGCTACACCTTCTAAGGGGCTTTAACATCATTCCATTAGCTAAATGCAAAACCAGAGAGCTAGTTACAGACCGGTTTCGGCTTTATTGAATCATCATGAGTGCAACGTAGGCCTCTGGTTTTGTAATGGGAAGCGCCTATCAACAGACGTCACTTAAGTGCCCATACACCTTACTGATACCCGACAAATCCCTTCAGATCCGACAGGATGTGCAGAGTATTGTCAAGGGGTGGGGTCCAAAAACACTGCTGACAATCCTCCATGTGTGTGAGAAAGATCACTAGGGCTAGTGTGTGTGGTTACCACTGCGTGTGTACTGACAGATACCAACTGAATCTGCCGGTACACGTGATCGTAAGGGATCAAGGGCCATTTTTAAGAACACGTGGTATCGCAGTTTAGCGATTCGTCGTTTTGGTAATGTACGTCATCGGTTGTACATTTACTACCAAATGTTTATAAGCTAATGAACGTTCGGTCGTAGAAAACCATGTGATAGTAAACTAACGCGATGGTATTCTATGAAGATCGTAAATCTACAATTGCGCTATCGTAGATTTACGATCATTACCAATTAATTCACGATAACGATCATAAATCAACGAACGTTTAAATGATTGGAAATTAATGATCGTTTTCAGGATTGTTTAAACGATGGTTAAAGGCGCTACCATGCCTTTATAAATAGGGCCCCAAGGACTGTATTATTAATTGCCAACATTGGGGCCTGTGTAACTATTATCGTCTCCTTTCCATCACCTTTAATCCCTCTTATGTTTTCTACCTTATGATTAATTACAATTTATATTTTTATTTCACAATGGGGACGTATTGGAGACACATTCAGGGTTATTCAATAAAAATTCTTATTGTTAAAAATGGTGCTAATTTTGCCCCAACCAATCAGATGTTAGCTTTCAAATGTTAAATAATATCTGATTGGTTGGGGCACAATTAGCACCATTTTTAACGATAAGAACTTTTGGTAATCTCCCTGTTTATTTTGTACAAATCCTTACGGAAATCCATTAAAAACCATCAGTGGATCGATTTGGATCATTCACCCACATGTTTTCTCCTTTAAATCCTAATTGGATACACCAGGCCCTATATTTAGAGATTTTTATAAAATGTGAGTTTAGATGACCAAGGAATATTTGAGATCAACAATACAGGACGTGCACACAGTGAAAATCATTAATTTTATTGGATATTAAAACATTTCTTTAAATAATGACTCATGTGGGTATAAATGTGCTGGTTTGCAGTTCCTCCAATGGAATGATCTTTGTCAGTGTACCACTAAAAGTAAAACAAAGAAGAGGATTGGGTTAGGAAAGTGAAGTAAACCAATGAAAAGCATTATGCGAGGGATTGCATACTAGTGTACACGACCTATCTGTGATACATTGAGATACATTAGGCGTTCCGCCTAATGTATCTCAATTGCAGGGAAGGCTGACAGCCTATGGGACCCCGTATATAACTATCATAAGTTTCATGACTGCGATCGTACATTTCCGATCGTGAACGTAAAATTACATTAGTGATAATACATTTCCAACCACGCTCGTAATTGTATAATTGCCTTAACAAGACCACTGTGATAGTTTAGAACCACATGGTATTGTATGTCTACACGGTCATCAATGTATAGCCACGGACGTACTTCTATCATTACCCTCAATATCTGAAGCTTCCACTACCGTGGGTTATTAAATACCAATTAACCCTCCTATTCTTTTAAGAATCAGGCCCAGCCCGTCAAGTATCTGACCAACCACAACACCCCCCCTCCCCCAGCACATCTTCCACCCCCCTACGAACCGCTTAATTGTGCACCTCTTCCCCAAAGCACACTCTGATGCGATCCGTTGTGCACACCTGGTGGCTGAAAAGCAGTACTGCACTGTGTCAGTAGTGCCTCCCTATCTGCGGGCTAGTATATAAGATGGCCCTTGCTCTCTACAGCATTTTGTTTGCTGTGTGTTAGATATAATGTGGGATATAACACCAGTATTAGGACTGAGATATTGTGTCTAACAATGGACAGTTCTAAAGGTTAAACTACTTCAGTGCCCTTAATTTGGCAAACATGCAGCCTGGTAAACCATGCAAGAAGCAATGCAAATCCGATCTAGTTTTCTGAATAAAAGGCGTTTCATGTAGAGCACTTCTTCTCATTGGTTAGGGAGGGGAGGCGGAGCAATAACATTATAGTTGTTCTCTAATCAAGCCCGAAAGACTTAATATATATAAGTGATAAATATAAGTGATATACTGTGATCTACTGTAACAGTCAATTTGTAAAAACTCCAGTACTGATCATTTATAATTACCAACAAAAGCGTAGCGTTTATGAAGAGAAGGGACTAAAGGACAACTATAGTGCCCAAGCTCTGCCCTTGCATCAGTCTGGAATCTATCCAATGGGAAGAAGTGTTTCTCGCAGAGTGTTTCTTCCATTTAGTTAGGCCCTGGGCCAAAAAGATTAGTACTTACCCTCCAACCGATCTGTGACATTCAATTAATATTCCAGGAACCGCCTTTTACCTTCTACTTCGCGTCCGACATACGATCGCGAGGTCTCACCTAGGCCCATTCATTTTGCGATCATATCTCGGTTGCAAAAGAAGAATGGAAAAGGCGGTTCCAGGAATATTGATTGAATGTCACGGATCGGTTGGAGGGTAAGTACTAATGTATGGGCACCTTTAAAAAGCTTGTCCACTTTAAAAACTAAATTTTGCCATAATGTTAATTATGGTTTCCCACCTCCAACCGCTATAATAACGCAAAAAAAAACTTTCCGATATCTACTTACAGCCCCTTTGCTCCGTGAGTCTCTTCTTCCCTCTCTGCTAACAGGAAACAGCAGAGGGGAGCCTGACCGGCAGCTGCGTCTGTGATTGGCTGCCGGTCAGCCAATCACAGATGTGGCTGCCAGCTAAGAAGATAGTCACGGGAGCGAGGGGCTGTAAGTAAATATCGGAAAGTTTTTTTTTTGCGTTATTATAGTGATTGGGGGTGGGAAACCCTAAAGGACATTATAGCAAAAGCCTTTAATGCTAGGAGAAAGGGGTGGCAAATGGGATCCGGAGGGACGAAAAGGGCTCCCCTGCGCATGTCAGTATCCCTCCCGGAGGCTTCACAAAAGGCAGAGACCATAGGACAGGAAGACAGCCTCTACTTTACAGTTTCCTAGACTTTGGAGAAGGACTACAGGGGAACCAGAAGGAGCAGGAATGTAAGGTAAGGATTTTTTAAAACTATACAGAGGGGCCAGCACTTTGGAAAATGTTAGATTTTGGGGTGGACATGCCCTTTAAGCACGAAACGAAAAAAAGAAATCCTACCATGGTTTCAAAATCCACTCCTTTATCAACAAGGGCCTTGGATATATGGGCAGATTGTTGAAAATGGACATTATCTGAAAATCAAGAAGAAAAAAAACCACACAAATATTTGTAAATGGCACAAACATTAAAACCATTGTCATTTTTTTTTAACATACTATTAGTTTTAATTTTTATTTTTCTGTTTTCAGTGTCTTTACATCTTAGAAATAATTGCTTTGCAAATTATATACAATTGCAGACAAATTAATGCTAAGGAAAGGAAATCTACCCTTGGTCCGTAAAAGCAACATTTGGCCATCAAACTTCTGTTTTGTCAGTTTTGATGGTAGAAATCTGTCACCGCTGCTAGAAGACTAATTAGCTGGTGCTTACCATCTGCTGTGCCATGTATCAGAAGGTATCCAACATCCTTAAAATTCTTTGCTCTAGACATGACCGTTGAACTCTGAAAAAATCAAATCTCGCATGAGTACGGAAAGGCATATTAATTTAACACAAAGATACAAGAGGAAAACGCTTTCTTAAAGCTACATACCAAGAACATTGGTAATATAACCCTATACACAAAATATTTAGAAAGCCAAAAACTTTTCCGAGATTCAAGAGTTCTTTGAAGGTAAAAATGAAACTAAGAGCACATTTATGATGCCTGACTGCTGCGTATAGTGCCAAGATCAGGGGCGTACCAGGGTAGCAACTGGTACGTTCCCCCCTAGATCCTGCAACTAGGGGGGCACATCTTATTTTCCCTATGACCAATACAGCCTTCTCCCAGTAAACTACTGTAGATGAAGCTGGATCTGCGGGTCCCATCTTAGTTTTTGGGGGGTCCAGCTATTCCTAGTTATCGGAATATGATCACATCACTTTAATTTGTGCATGACACTATAGGCCATATTTAGAAACCAATCAGAAATTAACAATCGTTTAAATGATCGTTTAATCGATCATTAAAGGGACCCCCGATCCAGCTTCAACTACAGTATTTTTTTGGGAGAAGGCTGTATTGGTCGTAGGGAAAATAAGAAGATGGCCCCTTTAATGGTCATTATGTTCATTCATGTTAATTTCTGATCGGTTTAATGATTGCTAATTTACCATAATGCGTTCGTAGATTTACGATCCCCATAGAATACCATTGCGGTAGTTTACTACTGCATTGAATTCTATGACCGAGCGTCTGTTAATAAATATTCGGAGTAAATGTATGGCCGCGTTCGTACATTATCGATAACGCGCAGTATCACTACATATGAAAATATGCATAAATATGGCCCTATGACCTCTGTCAAGGTCGACTGTCCATTTATTATATTCTATAGGTGAACTAATCAGATAATGCACCTTATATAGGATAGAGTTGAAATATTTTAAAGTACAGCTGCTCCTTAAAGCTAATTATTTCATCTTCCACCACATTCACAGGAACAATTATTTGGATTTGACAGAGGACGTCTCTTTTTAGATGTCACCAACCTGGAAACCTTGTGACCTTTTTTTTTTTATTTTTGACTTTCACAGAACTCATCTTTGCCAAAGAATTAATGACTAAACGAAGGCAGCGAAGCCTATGGCACAGAGTGTGAATTCATTCTAAAAAAATCTTTAATAAAAGGTGAAAAGAAAATGATGCTGCATGAGTTCATATAAAGTGTTTGGGAAAAGCCTCCATCTGTACGACCTTATGTTACTAATCAAATCGGTAGAATGGAGCTGTCAAATGTCACTGGTTTGTACATTTCTAATTACGTTAATTGTATTAGTGCCTAAATTTGTGGAATTTATTTTATGGGTTTGGAAAACGAGGGAAAATGGGTTTAATTGTAACTACAGTACAGAGGGATGATATGGAAAGTTATACTGAGCCATATATAACACTGTATATCTGAATATATATCACATGGGACATGATTATACTATAGGCTATCTAGCATTCTAAAATAGTTCAGTAAGCTTTCATAAACATGTCCTGCAGATATGAGTATTGGTACCATACCCAACTTTTTTTAGGGCTAGGCCCCACTAGGTAGCGCGCACAATGCAGTGCAACGCAGCGGAATCACAATGTTGCCGGATTCATGAGCCCTACCCTGCTGCGATTCCTATATTGTATACGAATATCCTAATACAGCACATGCGATGTGCAGCAAAAATGGTGATGGCATTTTTCCCTTCGAAAAGGGTCGTCAGTGCAGCGTAGGGCAGCGGAGATATTGGGGTCATCCCCATCCTGTTCTACTGGTGTGCACTGAACACTGTGCTAACAGCGCACACCAAAATAGCCTAGTGGGACCCAACCCTTAGGGCTAGGCCACACTAGCGCGTTTTTCGCGCGTTTGCGCACGCGTTTCATGCTCGCGGTTTTCGCTAAAATGGAAATCGCGGGAACGCAAAAAATTCCCGTGATTTCCGATGCGCATGCGATTGTGCGTCCGTTCACGTTATGGTAACGCATGCGTTCACCATTTTTGGTGCGTTAACGCATGCGTGTCCATAACGTGAAAAGGCGAAAACGCATGCGCAAAACGCGATTTTGTGCACGATTCCTGTGCGATGCAGTGTGGCCTCACCCTTAATGCCCATTTACAGCACTGAAGCTGGACATACTGAAGATCTGAGTGTCATCCAAATGTTGGAGCCGAGGACGTTTAAACTGAGCTGGCTGTTTAAAACCCAAAAAATGTAAACTCGGCATGGATGTTTTGAATTATAGTTTTTCTGGAATTGTGACATTTTAAGGGGCATCATAAGGATGACTTCTTGTTTTGCTTTGCTGTAGAGATTTTAAAAAAAGGATTCTGCAGATTCATTAAATATTGTAGCACTTTAGTTTTACCTAGCCACATAAACATATTAAGAGGCTGTTACCTTTTTCATGAAATCAGACATATTTCCCTATTCAATGCATGAGTGGTGGGTGTACATGACTTGTACAAGAATCTGTTGGCAATTAAGTACCCTGGAAAGTCCCAATTAGCATATAAAAGCCAGGTGTCAGGCACCTTCTGAATACAAGGTGTGGATACATTAAAGGGGAAGTTCCGTGCAAATACATATGCTTTTCAGAAAAAAGAGCAGTATTTTTCCATCCTAATGACCTTAATCTGCCAATTCAACATTTTGTCTGTGTATGAATAAATGCAACTGAAATACTGACTTCCTGTTTGCAGGACCCCTAGTAGAGACCGTTATGGTCTTGCCCTTGACCCAGCAGTTGATTCAGTTGCTCAGTAGAGATCTGAGCATCTTTGACCCATCCAACAACCAATCAGTAGATTAGTAGGATATGGTGCATCCTGGGGAGAAGAAGGACCGTTAGAACCTGAAATGGCAGCTCACTAATGTCAACAGCAGGGAACAGCAAAGGGAATGAAATCAACTGATTTTTTAAAATGGGAGAGAATATGTAGAATAACTAGGTATGTTTAACATAAACTAATGGCCTCCTTGACACATCTCTTGAACCAGTCCTGTTCCTTTGCCAAGATGTTGATATTACAATCTTCAGAAGGTATTTCCTTTTTCCTTAAAGGACAAGTATACTGTAAAAATTAACTTTTTAAAAATGAAAAGGACCTGGGGCAAGGAGATAGGATTGATTATTCCCACCTCCCAATATTGTTTCGTAGAGGAGCTACAGCACATACAATTTTCATCTGCCAGGTTATGGCCCTGGGCCATTCTATATTAAAGGGAAACTCTGGTCCAAAAATGACTTTAGGTAAATTGAGGTAAATTGATAGGAATTGCTCCCCTGAGAACTTTTGCAATTTATTTTCATTGTTTATTTTGCATAGTTTAGAAGATATTTACATTTTTGTGTGTGATATGGCAGCAGCATCACCAGGTCCCCTGCACTTCCTGCTTCCTGCTCTGAAACTGTCAGTCAATCTGTCCTGTGTCTCCTCCTCCCCTTTGCAGCCTCCCTGGTCCCTCCCACTCATGGACCCCATGGTCCCTTTAGTTGCAGGCCCCACATGGCCCATTATCTTACAGCCCCATGTGACCCCGCCCACCTGCGTGTGCCATGGCCCCGCCCACTCACGGGTGCCTAAGCACTGCCCACTCGCGGGTGCCGTGGGTTACTCAGATCCCCCCCCTACAGAAAACTCTGTGGAATCAGCCTTTTCAGGCTGAGAGTGAGAACTCTGCCTGAAAAGGCTGTTTTCACACAGTGAAAGAGAAGGGCTGTAGATTCCCTTACCTTCTCTGTCAGGACTTCACACAGCAGAGAGGAGGAGGGACTTCCTGTCTCCCTCACACACTGAGGGAGTCTGAGGCTGTACTCACTGGCGGCACTGTGCAGGAGAAGCCTTTAGGAATGTCACATGTCAGCCTCCCACCCATTAACTTTCTGATCAGTGATTTATTCATATCTTGGGCTGTGGAGCATGTAGAGAGGTAATTGATGGCTCATTTTAAAGGTAGGAAACTTGCCTTTCATTTAAACTTAACTTGTTTGGAGACCACAGTTCCCCTTTAAAGATAGTGCTGAAGCATACAGGAAGACTGGCAGAAGCAGTTTTCTTTGTGCTGCCGCTCCTCATAGAAATGATATTGGGAGGTATAACGCACCAATCCTACCTCCCTGCCTCAGGTACTTTTTATTTTAACTTTTTAAAAAACTTTATACGCACTATAGTTTCCCTTTAAGATATTCCAGGTACACGGCTGAGTCCTGACCCGAGGAATTGGCTCTTCTGTGCTGGGCCATATGTTGGTGCCCATTGGTAGTTTACAATGGTATCCTTCCTTTATAATATAACAATATTGCCAACATGTGGCCCATACAATACCAGGGCAGTATTTTAGAGCCGCGGTAGTAAATTTATGCAACTATAAAAGAATGACTAGTCTAATTGTTACTGTCCCTTATAACCCCTGCCCCAGGATTAACCCCAGTATAAACACTGCCCCTGGTATTACCCCACCCCATCCAAACAAATCTTTACCCATAATTCTTTAATGAACACAAACTGCTCTAACACAACAACAAGTGCTATTTCCTTACCAAGTAATTTCCCTGGTTATCTTCAGGCGTTGGAAGACACATATATCTTTCAGTGTAAATGGAATCTGTTGAAGATTGAAGAGATGGACATTACACAGGGCATATTGCAGTGTCTCAGTACTTGCCTGAACTCCCTGTATTGTAGACTGTTTTTATCTTTGTGGGTATTAAATTAAAATTGTAAATATATTGTTTTTTGCTCACCGTAATATTGCCAGCTTGATACTGGGGCTACCGCGATACCGCACTTAAATATTCCACTTCCACTACCAAGTACCATGGATGTGACGTAACCACCGTAGGACTGAAAATGCAAAACACTCAGATAGAACGGTGTTTCCTTTACCAGACATTTGTGCACAGTGCAGGGGTAACATTGCTTTTCATTCCACGTTATTATATGCAAAATGCTTTGTCAGAAACCTTTACGATTTCCATATCCTGTCCCATGATTCAAGTTCCCTGGATTCAAGTTCCCTGGATTCAAGTTCCCATGATCATTAATAACAATGTAATAGTTGCCAACGTAAAACACCAATATGGCAGAGGAACTAAAGCACTTACTCTTTCCCTCTGGGTTTGCAATATTACAAGAGAAATTCTTACCTAAAGTTAAAGGGCAACTATAGTGGAAAAAAAAAGTCTGTATACAATGTATAGATCACTTATAAGCTGCCTTACTTTCATGTTGCTATGTGGCTTCGTTTCTTCACACTGGCAGAAGTTTGTACCAAGCTGTATAGTCCCCCTCCCATCTCTGTCTAGTCCCCCTCAAGCAGTGAAGGGCTGTATACAGAGTCTGAGCATGGTCAGTTGAAAGGACTTTAAATTAAGTGCTGACATCCTGTTGACCCCTCCCTTCCAGCTTCCAGAGCTAGACTGCAAGCAAACAAAGTGTGGGAGAAAGTAGCAATGTGCTGAAGGGAGGGGCAGAGGGGGAGAGAGGAGGACAAGTGGTGCTGAGATTCTTTACAAGTAAGTTACTGAACGCTGCATGTTCTCTAAGTTTGCTAATTGTCATTTATTTTTGCACCTAAAGATCATATCTCTCGCCCTGCTTAGCTGAGATCATAACCACTGAAGACAGAGTGTAGCAGCAGCTGTAGTGAGACCTTCACAAACACAGTGACACTGCTTGTTATCCTGATACATTTCATTTGCTTTAGTCTATATATTCTATACATTGCACTGTGTGTCTTGTTTGGTATATAGTCTGTATTACTGTATTATATATATTGTATTAGTGTATTATTATATATACTGTATGTCTTGTTTGGTATATAGACTGTATTACTGTATTATATATACTGTATTAGTGTTCCATTTGAGTCACTGGTTTTGTATGTATATAAGATTTTGTTTGGGGGGGAGGGGCTGTTTTATAGTGTGTTATGCTCATATTGCTGGGTTAATGGTTTATTGATTGTGTTTAGCACTACAGCATTTGACTATGTGTTGCACATGGTACTTACAGTGTGGGTGAAGGAGTGTGTGACAGTACTGCATGGGAGCTTTGGATTGTGTGGGTGTGTGCCTTTGAGTGACAGATGAGGTGTAGCAGGTCCTACAAATCACAGCATATTCAAAGGCTTATATCTCTGGGATTATGAAGAATTTAAAGAAACTAAAGGTTCCCTGGTGGTTGGGATGACTTATAGGATACATTAGAAGGAATTTAAAAAAAACTAGTTTCTCACTATAATTGCCCTTTAAGGTAGGTTCTTGTTTGCACCTGCCCTTTTCCTGAACATGGCCAATGGGAAGAGGTCCTTGCAGAGGGTGTCTTCCCATTGGCCACAGAGATGAAGCAGATTGGGCTTAGTGAGCTCACCTTTAGGTAATAAAAGCATTTTATGATCCCTGGGATGAGTACAGAGCAGTTCAGTTCTTCACTGTGGGCACTTTAATGTCTTTTTTTTTTCCGAGAAGTGTAGTGAATATTGCTATATCAATCATATCCCATGTTTTTTTCTTGTCTAGTTCCATACTTACCCATCCCCATATAGCTATTCTTTTCTCATCAATAAAGCCCAGAGTTTTAAAATGTCTGAAAAAACAAAGATTGAAAATAATGTATTCAATGAACCTTCAAGATTGCGTGCACCCTATGGACAGTTCTATTCACTAATTGCTAGCACTTCTTAAAGGGCAAGTCCAGCTCTCAAATGTTTCTGGTTCCTGATTCCTTCAGTTACCAACTGTCAGTTGACATCACATCCAATGACTGAATGCTAATCCCATGACTGCCTCTACTGAGCATGCCCAGGCTCAGTACAGGTCACTAAATTGCTCAGTTTCCATGAGGCATCCAGAAAGCATAGCAGGCATACAGAATGCATTCAGAGAACCAAGTAGGATAATCAACATATTTTAAAGAGGCCATTCTTTCTAAAAGATGTTATTATGAGGGTGGAGTTGTCCTTTAAGACACTAACAGGGAGATTCAATAAAAGTTCTTATTGTTTAAGATGGTGCTAATGTTGCCCCAACCAATCAGATATTATTTACCATATGAAAGCTAACATCTGATTGGTTAGGGCAAAATTAGCACCAATTTTAACGATTAAAACGTTTATTGAATCTCCCTGACAAGGTTACGTTTTATTCTTACAATTAGAAATGATTACACGAACCGCACATTTGCAAGGCTATGCATCTCACAAATGCTTAGACTTTTTCTAATCTTATATATACAAATGGCAATAAATATATAGACCATTGCATTACAGGCAGGTTTAGTGAATGGAGGAATGGTGTCCCAAAGGTCTAAAGTGTTTGCCCATAATTCAGTACACTTCTGGGTTATGTTATAGGCCTAATATCGCATATGGAGCTTTTGTGCGAACCAGCTGGAGATTGCAAAAGTTATTATGTTAAACAGGACTAACGTTTTTAGTTTCCAAGGTTTTACATTTAGTACATTGCTCAGGGGTGGTGGCGGATACTTATAAGAAAATACCTTGCAGCGGAAATCTGGTCTTCAACCTCCAACGTTCCAAGCTTCCGATATATTTGGTGCAAGATTTTATCCCCTTGATAGCCACTGCCTCTTCCATCAAAACTGGCCACAATAATCTTCTCTGTGCTTGCCAAGTAAGTAGCCCAGTTCAGACGGAAATATTGATCCACCTTCTGACTGCACGGTCCTGCATATCTGTAATGAGTGAGATGCTATATACACAGGATGTAGAATGTGTGATAATCACCAAGCTTCAGCATTCTTCTAATGAGCAAAAGGATGTTAAAGACAAAAGAAATATGAAATGTATCACTCATGTTCAACTGTTAAAGGCCATTATTTTTCGGCCGTAGGTGCACAGGCTTAACACCATTACTTAAAGGGTATGTCCACCCCCCACTGTAGGCGCCACTGTGTAGTGTTAAAAGATCGTTACCTTTCTCTTCTGCTTATGGTTGTCCTGCAGGGCCTGATAAAAGACCAGAAAATTGAAGAGTAGGAACCTCACTGTGTGTAATCTGTTCCTGCACCTTCCTGCTCCTCTACTCTGGCATGCGCAGTAGAGCTCTCACCCCTCCCCTCCAGCTGGATGCCTTTTACCACTAGGGATGGCCGGTTCGCTGATGCGTACCCGGATCCGCCGCGGATTTATCCCGTTCGCGAACGGCGGATTTTTCGCCTTCCGAACTTCCGAATCGCGGATTTCTCGTATTTTTGAAAAATTTTTAAATTACGAGATTTCTCGTATTTTTGAAAATACAAGGATTTCTCGCATTTTCGGAAATACGTATTTTCGAAAAATTTCGAAATTGCGAGGATTACTCGTATTTTCAAAAATACGTATTTTCTAAAATTTTCGAAATTACGAGGATTTCTCTCGTATTTTCGAAAATTTTTGAAAATACGTATCTTTGAAAATTCTCGAAATTACGAGAATTTCTTGTATTTTCTAGGATATTTTTCATTCTAATGGGTCCGCTCGCGGATTTTCGAAAATTCACGGATCCTCGAGCGGACCGGATTTTGCGAAGTTCGGACATCTCTATTTACCACAGCCTCACATCTGAGACCAGTTTTCTAAATAGGTAAGTTAATGAAATTCCCCAACCCTGCATGCTAGGTATAAATAGCAAAAATCACCTCAAAAGATGCTTACCTGTCCTTATTCCCTCGGCTCCCTCAGCTGATCTTCCACTCGGAACAGCAGAGGGGGCCGGACCAGCAGCCAATCACCAGCGCAGCTGGTGGTCCAGCCCCTTATGCTGTTCCGTGTGGAAGAACAGTACATAAGTGGCTGTGATCGAGGCTGGTAAGGATTTTTGGGGCTGATTTTTGCAATTTAAACATAGCAAGGTCTAGGTTATGGGGGATTCCCTACAATCTATCTACAGGGGTAGATAGAGAAGTTAGGGATCTGGGGGCTAGTAACACAACGGAGGGAGGAGAAGGAGGAGGGGGGAGCATAGAGGATAAGGAGGCATGTATGACCATGTATGGAAGTAAATCAATTGATAATCTAAAATGTATGTTTACAAATGCAAGGAGTCTGGCTGGAAAAACCGGCGAACTTGAAATAATAGCGTTAAAGGAAAGGTATGATGTAATTGGTATAGCAGAATCATGGCTTAATGATTCACACGACTGGACAGTAAATATTGAAGGGTACTCCTTATTTAGACATGACCGAGTTAATAAGAAAGGAGGAGGAGTATGTATGTATGTTAAACAGGAATTGAAGCCAAATTTAAAAGATGGAATAGATGGGGGAGCAAACGATGCGGCAGAAACATTATGGGTGGAACTGTGTACAGGAAGCAAGAAGGTAGGTAAATTAATTGTTGGAGTGTGTTATAAGCCCCCAAATGCCGGGGAAGAGGTGGAAATGAATCTCCATATGCAGTTGGCGAAGGCTGCTGGTATGGGGCATGTTCTGGTTATGGGGGATTTTAACTACCCTGAAATAGATTGGAGTAATGGAACTGCCAGCACCTCAAAAGGTATAAAGTTCTTAAATTTCCTATATGAGCATTTTCTTTCACAGATGGTAGAAGTTCCTACTAGAAAGAATGCGTTGTTGGATCTGGTGATATCTAATAACCCAGAGCTCATTTTGGAGATGAAGGTAATGGGAAGCTTAGGGAATAGTGACCATGATATAGTGTCATTTAATATAGGTTGCAGAAAACTAAAGTGCACTGGCTTAACAAAAACTTTTAACTTTAGGAAAGCTAATTTTATGCTTTTAAAGGAATCGCTCCTGCTCATAGACTGGGGGGAACTGTTTCTAGGTAAAGATACTGAGCAGATGTGGACCACTTTTAAAGGGATATTAAACTATAACATTTCCAAATCGGTACCTTTAGGAAACAAGTGTAAAAAAATTAGGTCCACTCCTGCATGGCTTAATGCTCAGGTAAAAAGGGAAATGGAAAAAAAGAAAAGGGCTTTTAAAATTTTGAAAGCAGAAGGAACAGAACAGGCTTTCAGGGACTTCAAAAGTTGTAATAAAGAGTGCAAGAAAGCAATTAAACTAGCTAAAATAGAAAATGAAACACGGATTGCCGAACAAAGCAAGTCCAACCCCAAGATGTTTTTTAAGTATATAAATGGTAAAAAAATGAGGACTGAGAATGTGGGACCATTAAATAATGGAGCTGAGGTGGTTGTAGAGGATGCCGAAAAGGCTAATCTGCTAAACCGTTTTTTTACATCGGTTTTTACTGTTGAGAATCCTTACAGTAGGGATTGTAACAATGTGCAGGGAGGAAATGAAGAGTCTTCACATTGGATAACAGAGGATATGGTACGGAATCAATTAGACAAAGTTAATATAAATAAAGCGCCAGGACCAGATGGATTGCATCCTAGGATTTTAAAAGAGCTTAGTTCAGTTCTAGCAAGACCACTGTGTCTCATCTTTTCAGATTTGCTTTTGTCTGGGGATGTGCCGCTGGATTGGAAAAAAGCCAATGTAATACCAATATTCAAAAAAGGTAGTCGTTCACAGCCTGGTAACTATAGACCTGTAAGCCTAACATCAGTGGTAGGGAAGGTGATGGAAACTTTGTTAAGGGATCATATCCTTGACTTTGTCTCCAGAGATCATCTTATTAGTAGTAGTCAGCATGGATTTATGAGAAATAGATCATGCCAGACAAATTTAATTGGTTTTTATGAAGAAGTGAGTAAGAAGTTAGATTCAGGCACAGCTGTGGATGTGGTATATTTGGATTTTGCAAAAGCCTTTGATACTGTGCCACATAGGCGACTAATGTATAAACTGAGGACTGTTGGCCTGGAAGAAAACATTTGTTCATGGATAGAGAACTGGTTATTGGACCGCAAACAGAGAGTGGTGGTTAATGGAGCTACATCTATGTGGGCTAAAGTTCTAAGCGGAGTTCCTCAGGGTTCTGTACTGGGGCCGCTTCTGTTTAATCTGTTTATAAATGACTTAGAAGGGGGCATTGAGAGCAAGGTCTCTGTGTTTGCTGATGACACTAAATTATGCAGAGCTTTGGAAACTTCCAATGATGTGCAAGTGCTGCAAGCAGACCTAGATAGATTATCAAAATGGGCAGCAGAATGGCAGATGAGATTCAATGTTGATAAATGTAAGGTGATGCATTTGGGATTTAATAATCCCTGTGCCACCTACACCATAAATAACTCTGTGTTAAGTGCATCTGAAATGGAAAAAGATTTGGGGGTTCTGGTAGATAACAGACTTAGCTGTAGCAAACAATGCCAGGTAGCAACAGCTAGAGCTAGCAAGATATTGTCTTGTATAAAGAGGGGAATGGAATCAAGAGAGAAAAATATTATTCTCCCTCTTTACAAGGCACTGGTAAGGCCACATTTGGAATATGCGGTGCAGTTTTGGAATCCCATATACAAAAGGGACATCTTGGAAATTGAGGCAGTTCAGAGAAGGGCAACTAAATTAATAAGGGGAATGGAGGGGCTTGAATATGCAGGCAGATTAGACAAGTTAGGGCTGTTTACATTGGAGAAGTGGCGGTTGCGTGGGGACATGATAACCTTATACAAATATATTAATGGCCCATACAGTGAACTCTCTGGTGCATTGTTCACTAATAGGTCATATCAGAGGACTCGTGGACATCCTTTAAGGTTGGAAGAAAAGAAGTTTCATCTTCAAGTTAGGAGAGGTTTCTTTACAGTGAGAACGGTGAAACTGTGGAACTGTCTTCCAGCAGAGGGGGTAATGGCAAGTTCATTGAATAACTTTAAAAAAGGCCTGGATAAGTTTCTAAAACTAAAGAATATTGAGAATTACTGGTATTAATGCATATAGATCTGGTTGATCCAGGGATACTTTCCGATTGCCGTTTGGAGTCAGGAAGGAATTTTTTCCCCCCCTTTTTAGCTGGGGTTTTTTGCCTTCCTCTGGATCAACTGTTAGGTAGGGTTAAAAAAAAAAAAAAAAAAAGTGAATAGGTTGGACTTGATGGACGAATGTCTTTATTCAACCTTAATTACTATGTTACTATGTTACTATGTTACTATGTTACAGTTGGGGGTGCATTATCCACTATATAATCTTACAGTTCCTCCCCCGTGCAGCAGTCATACGGTGAAAGACTTTACAGGGGTGTGCTGTCACGAGCAAGGAAAAAAAAAAATGCGTTAGGATAGAGGGAAGGTAAGTACATATCGAGGAACTTTCTAAAAATTTTATTTCGGCGGTTGGGGTGGGGGACCAATTGTATAACATATGAAAGTTAAAAAAAGGTGTGGACATGCCCTTTAAGGGCCTATAAATCAGTCCTCTATCAGTAACTTGTGTGTCGCCATCAGAAACAGTTGTGGCGGCCAGAAAATTCTCTTGCCCAAGATCGGCCCCCTGTACTAAAGTATGGGGAGTAGGCCACAACTTTAGAGTGTCATTTTGAAAGATTGATAATGTGCCCCCCCCCCATTTTTTAAATATATATTTCCAGAGATCATCTTATTAGTAGTAGTCAGCATGGATTTATGAGAAATAGATCATGCCAGACAAATTTAATTGGTTTTTATGAAGAAGTGAGTAAGAAGTTAGATTCAGGCACAGCTGTGGATGTGGTATATTTGGATTTTGCAAAAGCCTTTGATACTGTGCCACATAGGCGACTAATGTATAAACTGAGGACTGTTGGCCTGGAAGAAAACATTTGTTCATGGATAGAGAACTGGTTATTGGACCGCAAACAGAGAGTGGTGGTTAATGGAGCTACATCTATGTGGGCTAAAGTTCTAAGCGGAGTTCCTCAGGGTTCTGTACTGGGGCCGCTTCTGTTTAATCTGTTTATAAATGACTTAGAAGGGGGCATTGAGAGCAAGGTCTCTGTGTTTGCTGATGACACTAAATTATGCAGAGCTTTGGAAACTTCCAATGATGTGCAAGTGCTGCAAGCAGACCTAGATAGATTATCAAAATGGGCAGCAGAATGGCAGATGAGATTCAATGTTGATAAATGTAAGGTGATGCATTTGGGATTTAATAATCCCTGTGCCACCTACACCATAAATAACTCTGTGTTAAGTGCATCTGAAATGGAAAAAGATTTGGGGGTTCTGGTAGATAACAGACTTAGCTGTAGCAAACAATGCCAGGTAGCAACAGCTAGAGCTAGCAAGATATTGTCTTGTATAAAGAGGGGAATGGAATCAAGAGAGAAAAATATTATTCTCCCTCTTTACAAGGCACTGGTAAGGCCACATTTGGAATATGCGGTGCAGTTTTGGAATCCCATATACAAAAGGGACATCTTGGAAATTGAGGCAGTTCAGAGAAGGGCAACTAAATTAATAAGGGGAATGGAGGGGCTTGAATATGCAGGCAGATTAGACAAGTTAGGGCTGTTTACATTGGAGAAGTGGCGGTTGCGTGGGGACATGATAACCTTATACAAATATATTAATGGCCCATACAGTGAACTCTCTGGTGCATTGTTCACTAATAGGTCATATCAGAGGACTCGTGGACATCCTTTAAGGTTGGAAGAAAAGAAGTTTCATCTTCAAGTTAGGAGAGGTTTCTTTACAGTGAGAACGGTGAAACTGTGGAACTGTCTTCCAGCAGAGGTGGTAATGGCAAGTTCAGTGAATAACTTTAAAAAAGGCCTGGATAAGTTTCTAAAACTAAAGAATATTGAGAATTACTGGTATTAATGCATATAGATCTGGTTGATCCAGGGATACTTTCCGATTGCCGTTTGGAGTCAGGAAGGAATTTTTTCCCCCCCTTTTTAGCTGGGGTTTTTTGCCTTCCTCTGGATCAACTGTTAGGTAGGGTTAAAAAAAAAAAAAAAAAAAGTGAATAGGTTGGACTTGATGGACGAATGTCTTTATTCAACCTTAATTACTATGTTACTATGTTACTATGTTACAATATATATTTAAAAAATGGGGGGGGGGGCACATTATCAATCTTTCAAAAATGACACTCTACAGTTGTGGCCTACTCCCCATACTTTAGTACAGGGGGCCGATCTTGGGCAAGAGAAATTTTCTGGCCGCCACAACTGTTTCTGATGGCGACACACACGTTACTGATAGAGGACTGATTTATAGGCCCTTAAAGGGCATGTCCACACCTTTTTTTAACTTTTCATATGTTATACATATTGGTCCCCCAGCCCCAACCGCCGAAATAAAATTTTTAGAAAGTTCCTCGATATGTACTTACCTTCCCTCTATCCTCCGCGGCAGTCTCCAGTCCGTCTGCTTGCACGGAAATGCAAGCAGGGGGCGGGACTGGCAGCCGCGTTCCTGATTGGCTGAGAGGCAGCCAATCAGGGACGCGGCTGCTCAGAACGCCGGAGGATAGAGGGAAGGTAAGTAACTATCGGGGCTCTTTCTTTAAAATCTGTTACGGCGGTTGGGGCTGGGGGATCAATATATATATCATGGGGAATTTACACTAGGGGGAGGGAGAAGAAAACGGGAGGGAGAGGGAGGGGGGAGGACTCTCCTGCGCATGCCTCAACCTTGTCGATGTTGAGGCAGAGACAAGCGCAGGATGAGTCACTGGGAGCTTCTACACTACAATTTTCCTGGACTTTGGAGGGGCACAGCATGGCAACCATAAGAAGCTGGGCTGTAAGGTAAGGATTTTTGTACACTACAGAGTGGGGCCAGTATGGGGTTAAATTTGAGTTTTGGGGGTGGACATGCCCTTTAATAGGTAATGTGTGTACCCAGCTTTAACCATTAAATGGATCAAATACCAAAAATGAAATGAAGTAAACCATCTGGATTACAGCCCAAGGAATAAACATCTTCTGGAAGAGCAAATAGTTACCGATATCCTGGCGCTCATGTCCAGTCCTGCTCAGATTCTCTGCCAATATCATCCCCAAATAAACAACAGGGAGTGTAAATACCAATAAAACTTTGTCTTGAGCATGAGTGAAGCCTTCACATTAAAACAGAGCCTTAGGCCTTTATTCAACAATGAGGACTCGAGGTTTAGACATAGGAAATAGATCATATTTATAGGAAATGCTACAGATAGAAAAGTGTCATATTTAGCAAAAGCCTACAGTACTTACACATCAATCAGCAAAGGGTATTTCTTTGTTTTATCAAAATTTGGGGGTAAGGTCATCTGATACCACATTTCTAAAACCAAAAAAAGTGGGGGTACGTGATTAAAATCTGACATATAACTGACCTTGGGCAGACTATCCAGAGTCTAATTGAGCATATTTGCGCCGGTACAGTATAAATTAAAAGAATTGGAAGGCATTATAAGAATAGATCAAAAAAACAAATACCCCTCATACTAACGGCATGATTAAAAAGCCCAGTTAGATCAGAAGAAACCAACAAAACTCCTAGCCCTCCTCCACTTCGTCCCAGAACTGACCAGTAACTACTGGCTGACTTCCCTGTGACCTCTCTGTAATTAAGACAGAACAGTTCGAAAACCAATCATAACTCACTAATAAGGAGGGGCTTCAGAAATCAGGAAATACCCGAAACCATTACATTTGAATTACAGATGATTTGTCAACAATTTTGTTGTCATATTGCCTAGTTAGGTATAATAGAATCTGATTATATTATGTCTATAAGTGATTTTTGGTCCCTTTCCTGCATGTTATAATAAAATGCATTTGTTATACATTACTCAGGTTGTACAGGTCTCTGTCAGGTCCCTATATATTGCCAATCCATTTTGAAGTGAGAAAGTCAGATAACTAGCATGATGTCTTCAAGAATTAAAGTTCAAGTCCAATTGATCTGAATTGAATACCACAGATAAACCATCACATGGATGAGATCCTTCTCAAACATAACTCATCAGAGATCCTCTTTCAAATGCAATTTAACATACATGGGCTAACGCACTTAGAGTGAACGAGCCCTAAAGGAAATCTTACTTTCTTCTTTAATGTTTACTAGTTTTAAAGGGTATCTCCACTGAGGAAAAAGCATTTTTTTTTGGTTTATTTTAAAGTACACCATCCCCCAACCCTCCCCCTACCTTTTTTCCCCCAGAATTCCCTTTCGTTTGATTGAAGCAGCATGGGAAAGTTGTGCAGGTTCCTGGGGGTGTGTCTTCCCCTGTGCTGGGATGCTGTCACTCAATGTGCATCATCATGGTAGCAGACACACCCACTTGGCTGCAGTAAGAAATCCTTTCCTCCCTGACTCTCTAAGTTCATTTTTACAGCTGATCATGCAGAGAGAGACAGGGGAGGAAAAGTTAAACCCTCTTCCCACACTACTGTAACAAATACAGGGGAACTTGTGTTGTTTTTAATAAAGATTTGTTTGTGTCTAACTCTAAGATTGATTTCATAGGGGATGCTGGGAATTTGAGGCAATCTGGTATGGGAGGGAGAGAGAAAAAGGAAGTACCTGATTACTCCTCCATTAATTAGTGAGGTCAGCAAGCTTCTGTGATGGTCATGTTATTATTCCTCCATTTAGCAGTGAACTCAGTAGCTTGGAGAGCTGTGATGGTCGTGTGTGTGTGTGTGTCTGTGTGTGTGTGTGTGTCTGTGTGTGTGTCTGTGTGTGTGTCTGTGTGTGTGTCTTTTGTGTGTGTGTGTGTGTCTGTGTGTGTGTCTGTGTGTGTGTCTGTGTGTAGAATCGACCAGACAGCAGTCCCAACAGATCCTCTCACATTCTGCGCATGCACTAAAGGAAAACGCGTGTCGGACATTTTCCAAGCAGGCTGTCACTGAAAGTGGGCGGACCTGCACCATCCACAGCGTTCTGGGACAAACTCATTGGATTTCTTCTAAACTACTGCTCAAAGACACAGGATACTGCAGGTACATGTCCACCTTACACATATCTATCCTTACAACCCAGGTGACTTTTATCAGTGGAGATACCCTTTAACTCCACGTTATTACATGATTTTTCCTACTGCACACACTAGGGAAGGAATACGTTCTAAATCAAGATTAAACCAAATCAAGATTTCAGGGAATACAAAGAACTTACCCAAACCATCGATTACTAGAGTTTTGTTTTCTGTTGTAGGCATCTGAACATCCTTTAGAAGTTGCTGTAAATCTTCATTTGTTTCCAAAATCTGAATTTCTTCAATAAATGAAAAACAAATTGGATGAATTTACAGTCATTAGTTAACCAGATAAACAAATCTGAACAAGGTTTCATTAACATACATTTGCAACGGGTTCGCTAAGGTAGAAAGGTCTACCACAGTCTAACACAGCATGGTTTCTAATACAAATAATAATGTTCCCAATGATGCAAAGAAATGACGGACAGTAATGTGTGTGAAACGCGTGCTCTTTTCACGCACATTGCACAGCAGCCTCAGCCTAGGAGTGTTTTTTAGGTGTTTAGCCATAATATTTTAATTAAATATTGAATTAGTCCATTTAAATGATTGACTTTCAAACGCAACCTCCCAATGCTTCCCAACATCCATTCTTTTCTCCCAATCTGGTTCCTTACAGATTAAAGTCTGAAATCCTCTAAAAAGAACATTAATCTCAGTTGTAAAGCATAGAAAGATACTTTACCATTGTCATTGCTGCTATTGTAGACAGTGTATACAGGGATTCCTGGTCCTAGAGGGGAAAATCAGAAGTTAGAGCACAGATCAGACTTTACTAAAAGTCCACCCTGAACTACAGCCATGTGGCCTAGATGGATAATGAATTTTCACTAACCAAGGCAGTTCAGTGCATAGTAATTGGAATTTTTGCTGAAATATGCAGAATAATATTGGCATCTCTCTGGACGGATGTTGCAGGTAACACAAATAGAATTTCTGGTGCCCCCATCTAGTTTTATTCTGTGGGAAAATAAGTGTAGATGTTTTATCTGCAAAATTCTCATTTTATAAATGATTCCACAGAGCTTGGTTCATTTTGTCCATCCTGTGTTCTGGAAAAAAAATCCACCCGGTGAGAGTTGAAGTGTGGTACTCTGTGATATTCCCAATACCATCGGTTTGGGCCTAGGCACTCCTTGTTGGCAACGTGCCACCAATGTTGAAGGTGCAGCTCCCGTTCGTCCTCTACCTGTAGGACTCTCAGCTATAGCACAAGCATTTGTATTGGAAGCGCACACTTGTCCTCAGTTTCAAACTGTTTATTATAACACACACGAACAACGTTTCGGAGAACACTATGTCTCCTTCATCAGGTATCTGATATACCTGATGAAGGAGACATAGTGTTCTCCGAAACGTTGTTCATGTGTGTGTTTAATAACAGTTTGAAACTGAGGACAAGTGTGCGCTTCCAATACAAATGCTTGTGCTACTCTGTGATCTTATAGTTTAGTAAAGAACATGCACTGCCCCCCATTGATACAACTGGGAATTTCCCATTTAGAAACAAATTGGCAAGGAAATGTCATTGGTTCTAAGCTTACCCGACTGGTGGGAAATCACTATCTTTTCCATAACATACATCATTTATGAATTAAACTTTTCTTAACAGAGAAGAATTTTTATGCAATGAATATCACGTATTGGAATTTTCTTAACATAAGCAAACAGCAAAGTGTAGTTGATAATGGCCTTACTTGTAAAGCTGCCTTCTTCCAGGGAAGCCTTTGTTGCTTATATAATACCTAATGTAGAAGCAAAGTTTCTATTACTTACACATTATTGAATCAGATTATTATTATTATTATTATGGATTTATATAGAGGCAACATCTTCCGTGGTGCTTTACAATTACATAGTCATACATGTTACATACAAGGAGATCACATATACTGTAATACTAAGCCATACAAATTACATACAAGAGTAATGCATATAAGTTATGCGTTCATTTACAGCAATACCGTGATAAACAAGGAAAGAAGATAAATACTGACTGGCACCACCAACCCCCATCTGCTATGGTTGGTATTTATATTGGGTTATGGTGGGGTTTAGAGTACATATGAAAGCAGCAAGATATGTTATGTAGATATAGGACCTACAGTGTTTGGCAAAAGTATTCACCCCCCTTGAAGTTTTCCACATTTTGTCACATTACTGCCACAAACATGAATCAATTTTATTGGAATTCCACGTGAAAGACCAATACAAAGTGGTGTACACGTGAGAAGTGGAACGAAAATCAAACATGATTCCAAACATTTTTAACAAATCAATAACTGCAAAGTGAGGTGTGCGTAATTATTCAGCCCCCTGAGTCAATACTTTGTAGAACCACCTTTTGCTGCAATTCCAGCTGCCAGTCTTTTAGGGTTTGTCTCTACCAGCTTTGCACATCTGGAGACTGAAATCCTTTCCATTCTTCTTTGCAAAACAGCTCCAGCTCAGTCAGATTAGATGGACAGCGTTTGTGAACAGCAGTTTTCAGATCTTGCCACAGATTCTCCATTGGATTTAGATCTGGACTTTGACTGGGCCATTCTAACACATGGATATGTTTTGTTTTAAACCATTCTATTGTTGCCCTGGCTTTATGTTTAGGGTCGTTGTCCTGCTGGAAGCTGAACCTCCGCCCCAGTCTCAATTCTTTTGCTGACTCCAAGAGGTTTTCTTCCAAGATTGCCCTGTATTTGGCTCCATCCATCTTCCCATCAACTCTGACCAGCTTCCCTGTCCCTGCTGAAGAGAAGCACCCCCAGAGCATGATGCTGCCACCACCATATTTGACAGTGGGGATGGTGTGTTCTGAGTGATGTGCAGTGTTAGTTTTTCGCCACACATAGCGTTTTGCATTTTGGACAAAAAGTTCCATTTTGGTCTCATCTGACCAGAGCACCTTCTTCCACATGTTTGCTGTGTCCCCCACATGGCTTGTGGCAAACTGCAAACGGGACTTCTTGTGCTTTTCTGTTAACAATGGCTTTCTTCTTGCCACTCTTCCATAAAGGGCAACTTTGTGTAGTGCACGACTAATAGTTGTCCTATGGACAGATTCCCCCACCTGAGCTGTAGATCTCTGCAGCTTGTCCAGAGTCACCATGGGCCTCTTGACTTAATTTCTGATCAGCGCTCTCCTTGTTCGGCCTGTGAGTTTAGGTGGACGGCCTTGTCTTGGTAGGTTTACAGTTGTGCCTTACTCCTTCCATTTCTGAATGATCGCTTGAACAGTGCTCCGTGGGATGTTCAAGGCTTTGGAAATATTTTTGTAGCCTAAGCCTGCTTTAAATTTCTCAATAACTTTATCCCTGACCTGTCTGGTGTGTTCTTTGGATTCATGGTGTTGTTGCTCCCAAGATTCTCTTACACAACCTCTGTGGCTGTCACAGAGCAGCTGTATTTGTACTGACATTAGATTACACACAGGTGCACTCTATTTAGTCATTAGCACTCATCAGGCAATGTCTATGGGCAACTGACTGCACTCAGACCAAAGGAAGCTGAATAATTACGCACACCCCACTTTGCAGTTATTGATTTGTTAACATTTTTGGAATCATGTATGATTTTCTTCCCACTTCTCACGTATACACCACTTTGTATTGGTCTTTCACGTGGAATTCCAATAAAATTGATTCATGTTTGTGGCAGTAATGTGACAAAATGTGGAAAACTTCAAGGGGGGTGACTACTTTTTGCCAACCACTGTATATTCCCCTATTACAGAATCTAAACAGAATAAACTACTTTCAGTTCTGTGAGGACCAAGAATTTCTAAAAACAAAGGCACCAAACTTACTTCTTATAATATAACTGCAGTAAAAAGTCAATAATAATGGAGAGATGAGGGTCGCACTCCCAATAAATCAATTTGATAATAAACCACACACATCGGTATCACAACTCTTCTGGGGTACTTGCCCCTTCCTCAGGTGAGGAAACGTTGTGATACCGATGTGTGTGGTTTACTATTAAATTGATTTATTTGGAGTGCGACCCTCATCTCTCCATTATTATTGATTATCTCTTGGTCCCTTGGAGGGTGAAGGCCTAGAGGATGTCAGCACCCATTGGGGTATTGAGTGTGATTGGGACTTTATTGTTTGCAGTAAAAAGTCACCTATCTTTAGCACTTATTTTCTTACATTAAAGGGGAACTTTGGTCTCCACATCATCCACCTCTCTACGTGCTGTACAGCCCAAGATATAAAGAAATAGATGATCAGAAAGTGGAAGGCAGCCAGATGCCATTCCAGAGGCTGCTCCTTTCCCCTTGCTGTCAGCAGGCACAGACACAGGTAACAGTGAATGTGGAAGAAAATGGAAGTGCCTCCCTTCTGTCGACCAAACAGTGATGGTACCAGAACTGGTTAGTGAATCTACAGCCCCTACCATCCCAGTGGCCCCTCCCTCTTGCTATCCCCCCATGGCTCTTTACAATCTCGGGAGCCGGGGCCCCTTCCTCAATTGCAACTTAGACCCATACCCCCCTACAGAAAACTATGAGAAAACATCCTTTTAAGGCAGAATCATTTTATAATTGTTTCTGTCTCTGGCTGAAAAGGCTGTTTCCACATAGTTTTCTGGAGGGGGGGTATGGGTCTAAGGTGCAATTGGGGGATGTCCTGGGGCCAGAGAGTGGGAAGGGCCATGGGGGGCCAGCAAGGGGGAGGGGCCATAGATTCACTTACCAGTTCCTGTATCTTCACTGTTTGGTTTTGGTCTACAGAAGGGAGGGGAGGGACTTCCGGATTCCTCCACTTACACTGTAATCTGCAGCTGTGCTCGACAGTGGTGAGGGGGAGCAGCAGCCCCTGGAATGGCATCTGGCAGCCTCCCATCCCCTAACTTTCTGATCATGTATTTCTTCATATCTTGGCTCATTTTAAAAAGGTAGGAACCTGGCCTTTCATTTAAATCTTAGCCTAAGCTTAGACATGGCCATGTTGATTTTTATTATACAGTACTTACATGAATGTATCAGTCAATGTTGTTATGCTGGTTACTTCCCAGTCCCCTGTGGTTATTGGAACAGGCTACACAGAGAACAGTAAAGGGCAAAGAAATTTAGAAAATTAGACCACAGAGTTAATCATGTTGGGATAAGGTTACTAAATCACTTCAACCTTTAAAGGCGGTGCCCTTAACTGACCAACCAGAATCTAAAATGTTTAATACACGTTTGAAAACATACAATATAGAACATGATAAACTGCAGTTCAGATTGAGTACTCCCAACATTCCATTACAGCCCATAGAAACCAAACCAAGTGGGGAGGACATAGCAGTTTAAATAGGGTGGGGGGGGATTATTGCCTTTTTTTATCTACGACCCAAAACACAATGCACTGACCAGACCACCTTAAACCAGTTTTATGACTATGCCAGTCCTAACAATGAACGTTTCCCATCCCACGGAGTATCCACTGATATAATGTACTTACCTCCGATCCATTAAAATAATGGATATGTTTGAAGCCATCTTTGTTGCTAATAATCTTGTAATATTTCATGCCATCTGATGTGAAGACTGGAGTCGATGGTTGGAACTAAAAAAGAAATGAAAACTTTGTGCGTAAAAGAAACATGTTACATATAACTTCCATGTTTGGGCATTTTTTGCGTCACATTGGAATGGAATCACTAACTAGGGATACGCAGTTTATAGAAGGTAGAGTAGGCCATGTTGTTTGTGGCCTTGCTTGTTAGGTGAAACCAATTGCAGTATTGAGATGGAGCCCCTGGTTATGGTGTGTCCATGGGTAATGGTGGAAACACCACAAAGGTTCATGTACACACGATAGTCACCTGTGTGGAAGAATAACTAATAATCAGCCATCCAAATGGCAAACTGGTCCCAAATGCAATGTAATAAAGTAATAAATTCATTAGAAAAACACGAACTATGGGAATTAAACTTGCAGTTCAAGGCTAGTAGGACCAGGCATGATTTTGTCTCAATAGCATAGAGAAAGCCCTCCACAGGTGTACAGTAAAGGCCATACACCTGTTAGACATTAAAGCCAATTCAATGTTTCAAAAGGCAAAGGCCGAATTGCTTTAATGTCTACCTGCGACGTTCCAGCAACATTCCCAGGATGGATAGCGTTTTTTTGGATTGACATTACGACTGTAACCCCAGTTATAACGTTATCAGGTCAGGTAGTTGTCCAGAACATTGTGGGAACGTCTGCAGGTAAGTGCTCAAGTATGAGTACCTTTAGGCCTTACTTATATTTCCTGTATGGAATAACAGAGGCTTGGAGGGTCCCTTGTTGTGTCAGTAGTTCCATGGACAGTGTGACTAATACTTACCGTGACTTACAGGCCAGACATAAATAAAAGGATATATCACTTGCTTTTTCAAGCCTATTTGTAACCAAACATATATATAATAAGAGAAATATTTATGTACAGTTTGATTTATATAGCGCCACTTGGGGTCATAGCGCTGTACAATATTATAATACAACAAGTCATACAAGGGGACAAACATATAAATAGATAAGTATGTACATTATTAACTAGAAAAGTGCTTAAGAAAAGAGGTCCCTGCCCCGTACAGCTTAAAATCTAGTAAAGTGTGCAACATACAGATACATTGGGAAGGATAGAAGTGCCATAGTAAGAACTTATGCCGGGTCCATTTAAAACAAATGCAGATGCTAGGAGAGGGAGGATGTAAGATCAGAATTAAACCTACTGATTGAGGTTTCTTGATGAAGAGGGGTGGGATCTACAGGATAGGTTTCTGTAGTGAGTGATGGGTATGTGCAAGGACATATGGGAGCAGCAGTAGACAGAGAAAGTTGCCAACTGGTCAGCTCCTTCTTCTCTCCCTGTATAATGCACACTGAGCATGTCCATCGAACTGGGAGAGGGGGGATTGGGGTGAGAAAGTACAGACTTCACATATCTTCTTAGGAATTGCTTAGAAAGGGGTACATAGGAAAAATGGGATTTTAATCATAGTCCCACTTTAACCATACTCATGCATTTCTTTAGATGTGTTTGAAGTGCATCTACTGATCGTTGTGTCTAACAGTAAATACTGCGTCTTAAGAAAAATTCACTTACATATCCGACCCACCCTGTGTGGCTTTCCTCAAGCTGAGGCTGTGAAATAAAAGAAAAGTAAAATAAGTTTCCCATAGAGAGAATCTGTACAATGCGAAGCTTGGCTAAATAAAAAGTCAAGAGAAGTTTCATTGTGTCAATCTACAAGGGCCTGAAGTTCCCCATGGAGACCTACAGGGACCTGAAGCTCCCCATGGAGACCTACAGGGACCTGAAGCTCCCCATGGAGACCTACAGGGACCTGAAGCTCCCCATGGAGACCTGCAGGGACCTGAAGCTCCCCATGGAGACCTGCAGGGACCTGAAGCTCCCCATGGAGACCTGCAGGGACCTGAAGCTCCCCATGGAGACCTGCAGGGACCTGAAGCTCCCCATGGAGACCTGCAGGGACCTAAAGTTCCACATGGAGACCTACAGGGACCTGAAGTTCCACATGGAGGCCTACAGGGACCTGAAGTTCCACATGGAGGCCTACAGGGACCTGAAGTTCCACATGGAGGCCTACAGGGACCTGACGTTCAACATGGAGACCTACAGGGACCTGAAGTTCAACATGAAGGCCTACAGGGACCTGAAGTTCAACATGGAGACCTACAGGGACCTGAAGTTCAACATGGAGACCTACAGGGACCTGAAGTTCCCCATGGAGACCTACAGGAACCTGAAGTTCAACATGGAGACCTACAGGGACCTAAAGTTCAACATGGAGAACTAAAAGGACCCACCTATCAACATTGGTTTTCTGGACTTAAGTTTATACCCCCAAACCTATAACTGTATCTCATTCCCATCACAGCTAAAAACTAGAGACAGACAAAGTTTAGCCAAACAAAACCCCACAGTTTCATCCATCTCACATTTCTTTCAGCCTATCATGTTTTGCACTGCTCTTGTGTTTTTACATGTAGAATGGTGTATTTTCTCATAAGACATATGAACATAGGTAAGAAGGTATAACTGAATTATGGATTTGGTATACATGCATATGGTTAACTGTATGTAAAAAAAAATGTAAGCATTTTATTTAAGACTATCAGGGTTATTCAATAAAAGTTCTTATTGTTTAAAATGCTAATTTTGCCCCAACCAATCAGATCTTATTTAACATTTGAAAACTAACATCTGATTGGTTGGGGCAAAATTAGTACCATTTTAAACAATAAGAACTTTTATTGAATCTCCCTGTATGTTTTAGGATCCGAGTATGTTCCACGGATGTGAATCCCCTCCCCCTTAAGGGTGTGTGTTTTCCAATGGAGGGCTAAATCAGTCACATATAGTAGGACTGAGTCAAGCCTATAATTAAGGGTTCATTATAACCCGAAACGCATCAGGCAATTCATTCTAAGATGTCTAAGTAGCTTTCATCTTTGCAATAAGAAGTTTCATCTGAGGGCTGGACTTGCCCTTTAAGGCAAATAACTGACAAGTCACCCGTTTTTTGTTTTAAGGACATGCACTTTAACTACTCAATCACTGCTCCAGCCCTTTGGCTTCCTATCAAGCTAAGAATCACATTCAAAATTCTTCTCTTAACCTTTAAAGGGTATCTTCTCTGAAAAACTAAAGTTGGGCCAATTAGTTTTATTAAAGAATGGGAGGTAAAGGAGCTGTGTCTTACCTCGTCCTCTTCAATAAAACGATTAGGAGCATGCGCATAGAGTACAGAGTCCGTCTGGACCTGTCAGACTACACAATGGGGGAGGGAGCAATCGGGCAAGTTCTGAAACTTCTCTCCTGGCTCCTAATCATTTTATTGACCAACTAATTGGTACAACTTTAGTTTTTCAGTGGAGATACCCTTTAAATCCATTTACAAGTAGCAGCTGAATGTAACACATCCTTATCTGATGATTGGTCCAAAAAAAGGAAGTTGTATTTGTAACAAAACAATATGATTTGTAGTGTTTTTAATGCAGGTTACACCTGGTATTTTGGACATACCAGATCTCATGATTGTCTGGAATTTACTGACATGTCCAATTTGGATGAAGGTTCAACCAACATCAGTCGGCAGTGGTAAAACTCCAAACTACAAAACAGTTAATGGGTAGGTGGTGCCGAAGGGAAAGTAAACACTAAGATGATGTGTGATACAACCCACACAAAGTCCCTGATATTTCACCCTACAAAGGCTTGGTAGACTGAAAATATCTGGGACTCCATATACCCAATCATCATACCTTCTGACAGGTCCAGGAGGATGTAAAGTCACATATAGAGAGTAATGAGACGTTCTGAATCCTGCGAAGCCATTGGATTGCAATCCTTTTGTCTGTTACCCAATCAACTGTACTGATGTAGTGATCACTAGGAGAATAAAGTAAACAATACAGAGATATGTCTTTTTTTTTACCTAAATAATCCAAATTACTTTTAGCAAACCCCTTTACTGCAAATTAAGGGAACTCAACAATTTATTATAAGGAACGAGAGAGGGGTTCAGAAAAGGGGGTCTGGGAAACATGCAGGGGGTGTGTGGGCCTCCCTAGTTCTGTTACTGAAAGGTGCACTCCTTGCAGAATGCATCTCCCCATTGTTTGGCCTCTCTGTCTAGTAAAGGGGTCAGGTTAGAGCACATACGAGAGCAGTGTCCTGTACACTCTAATGTAATCTAATCCGAGGTATGATGACCTAGCATATTAGGTCCTTCACAAGTACAGTATCCCTGTAAATAATAGATTTTTTTGGAGGGGTAAAGTGTCAATTTAAGAAAAGAATTTAAGACAACTTGTATGTGGCTTTTTAAATCCAGATCTTAATAATAAGTTGGAATGCAATATGGGACACAATCTCCCTAAAACAAGTTTCTCTAATGTTATAGAAGCATACAGGGTTTTCTAGTAACATCATTTAGTAAATTCCTCTGTGTACTAAAGTATTTGCCAAGGTCTTTGCAAAGTGGCTTTAAAGTACATAAGGAAATCTTAAATTATGGGTAATTGCACCAGAATCTAGCATTAAAAACACAGCAGTAGACCAAACATTCCTGAGATGTGTGTCACAGTCTGAGAGTTTAAATAATGGGTTGTGCTACTTAAAATTACCACTAGAGGGTACAATAAAACCAATTCATTTCAGTGTAGGCATCAGAATTGTATCTGAAAGCCGATCAATTTACAGTTGTTGTTCGGTATAACTGAAATCACAGACATACATACACAGGAAAGGCAAGAAATTGTTAGCAAAATTTTTTATATGGAGACATTTTTCCAATAATCGCATATACTCGAAGAAGAAGAATGTGCAATATAGGGAAGTCTTTATATTCATTACAATATTCTTCTTACTCTGAAATTAATTATATGACGAACATTGAGACCCCTTGTAAATCTGTAGACGGCCATTTTACGTACATAGATATGATCTCTGATGGCGCAGGAATTTCAACACTGGTGACCGCTCCTGGTAAAGTTGTATTCGCAATAAATAATTTCACGGTGGGGTTATTAGTTCCTGCCTTGGGAAAAACAAACCATTAACCAATGCGATATATAGAGAACCTACTACGGTATGGTATGGATATTATCAGTCACTAGGGAATTCTAAGAATTCTAGAAACTTTGATTTCTGAGTCCAGAGAAGAATGATATAAGATTGTTAGATCTTTATATCCCATTATCTGATTTTGGAATCTCACAATAAATACTAACCAAGTATTTTATTCATCTGACTGGTCAGTATAGGGACAACGAATACATGTTAAACAAAAAGTATGCATAAGCATGAAGATTTGTAGAGCTTATAGCATTTTTAGGACTTATCCAAGACACACATGACTTATGGTACAAGACTAGATGGCATGTTGCACATACCTTTGGATATGGGATGTGAATGGTTCTTGGATACTGATCAGAGTCCTCTCCATAAAAAGAATATTCCATGACTGGGACCTCGGTATCATTGAATTCAACATATGCCAAGAAATTTGCATTTGGGGACCACCATAAAGCATAATTGGTTGAAAACATTTCCTCTGTAGTATAAAAACAATTGAGGCTATGTAAAGTAGAAAACATACAGCACAACATTACTATCCAACTGTGTGTCCAAGAGCAGAAGTAGACTATAGCACCTAACACCCTATAATAACCATATTATAGGGTTATTTGTTGAGAAGTATTCAAGGTTTTCTGACACTGTGGCCAACATTTTTCCATGAAGTATGAGTCGGAATGTTTGCACAATAAGGGGTTATGTGATTGGTTAAGAGAATCTTGGTCAACCAATCTGTGCCCATGTAGTACATTTAACAACAGAAGTTTAATTTTACCTTTAGTTAACCTAAAACATTTCTCATGAAATGTGTCCTATCCCCCCACAACTGAATGTTTCACAACATACAAGGATTATAAAGATCTACTGTACCTTCATACACCCAATCTGGTATCCCATTGAAAATTTTATTTTGCTCCCCATTTGTAGTTACAGCTGTATGGATGTCCTCTGGAACCATTTTAATATAAATATTATTGTTCCATACATAAGCCTGCAAAAAAAAAAAAAGCCAACTTTGTTATCTTTATGAACTATAAACGAAAAGACTGCCATTGTACCATACAATGTTTATCTCAGGGTAATCTTAGCATTAAATTCATATTTGGCTTCTAGAATTTCCCAGGAAGATTGTTGTATTTCTAACTTACATTTTTAAATACTGAGTAAACCAGAAAATGTGTTGCAAATAGTGGTGAATTAAGGCTTTATAAGCGAATTTCAACAAAACGTAATTATTGAATCCTTTCTTTTGGCTAAACCCCCCCCCCCCCTACTATAGATGAATTTTGACCAGTAGAATGTGACTTTTTGCAAACAGTATTTATTGCTGCGGAACACCTGAAGTAACAGCTTTAAAGTTAGATTGGGTTGTCTAAAGGACAGAATGTTTTATAATTGTTCTGGTTTAGGAAACCTGGGGTGTTCTGGGAGATGGCATAGGGATCCTACTGATAATGTAATTACGGACCCAAATGATTACATAACAATCGACCTTTAAAGGTAATAAACACATGTTTAAGGTTCATCTACATAACAAATTGTACAGAGGAAGCATCGTACATAACATCTGAATCTACAAAACCCCCAGTCTGTGACAACCCCCACTGACCTGACCTCAGTTCTATCCCTGGAAGATAGATAGATACAGTAGATGGGTGGCTGCATTTTTAAATATATCCCAGGTCTTACACTATTGTTTTGGTGAGTTGTGTAACATATGCCCCAACTATTCATCTGTATAAATTTGCCATACCCATTTAATAAGATCCTATCTGGATGGGGGAACTCCCTTCCAAGTATCTGCTATCAGGTCTGTATCAGATAGGGCATATGAGTTTTTGGGATGAATTATTAAAGCCCAGAGTGGGTAAGATGAATAGTGGGGGGGCGGGGGAGTTAATCGGGGTAGAGAATATGTGCTGTAGTAATTCTTAACATTTTCCAAAAACTTTGGACCCAAGGGCGTGTGCACCAATTGTACCCAAGGGCGTGTGCACAAACTGTACCCAAGGGCGTGTGCACAAACTGTACCCAAGGGCGTGTGCACAAACTGTACCCAAGGGCGTGTGCCCCAACTGTACCCAAGGGCGTGTGCCCCAACTGTACCCAGGGGCATGTCCACCAACAGTACACAAGGGAGTGTTCACCAACATTACACAAGAACATGTCCACCAACAGTACCCTAGGGCACGTCCATTAAACCGTACCCAAGGGCATGTGCACCAACCGTACCCAAGGGCATGTCTTCCAACTGTACCACAGACATGCCCACCAACAGTCATCTATGTATCTCATGTCATGAATGATCATATAGGAAATCAATTTGCTTGTTTTTAAAATGTAATTAATTTATAAATTCTTCTTACTTGTGTACATCACTGGTGTAGAATATTTTTAATTAGATGAGCAGATCTTTATATTGTATTGGTTAGAGGTGAATGGAACATTCATACAGGAGTGATATGTAAGGAGCCATGGCAAGAACAAGTCCTCACTAATAAATTAATTAAGATAGGGAGAGAATAAGGCTTATAAGGAACATAGACTTCTGGGTAATTTCCAGGTTTCTACGGAAGATCTCAGGAAAGCTATACCTGGTTTGCAGTTGGCGCTCTGGTTTTGCATTTAGCTTGTGGGATGCTGTAAAACCTTTTAAAAAATGTATTTGAATGGTCAGAACAAGACACTATGATTGGTCAGATAGGCCCAGCAGAATAGTGTACATATACAAACAAGGGTGACTTACCAGTTTGTGACCCACCGGAGCCCAAACTATATATTGAATAAAGTCGGGTAGAACGTTTGTGGATATCAACTCACTAGAAGGCAAAAAACATCAGAAATCAGGTGCAATAAATAATTCTGTTCTATTTATTTTTCCCATTCAATGAATCCATAAACTTTTCCCATATTGTAGCCCAGAAACCCATACAATTTAGGTGGGAGCACAAAATATTTTAGGATAATCTATGGCAGTATTGTGCAGATTAATAATTAAAGGTAATGTTTAAGGTGGCTACAAATCCCAGGACAGGGTATGCCTAATATCAGCAAGGTTCATGGGGTAAAAGTGACCATAATGAAGATGAGCAACTGCCATGATAGGTTGGCGCAGACAAAAAATTTTCATCTGTCAGTATTCACTGTCTTTATTTAAAGCCTATACAATCAACCCATATATGGGCGGCTGATTGACTGATCTCTGGTTTGCAATCTGCCCCAGTTCATGACAGTAAATTCCCTCACATATAAACTGACAGTTCCAGGTGTTTAATCCCTGCTGGTCTATTAGACCTGGCTGTTGGTTGTTTCTTAGATACATTGCAAGGGAAATAAGGTATACTGTATTATTAAACTATTAGTTGCCCACTATAGTTAGAGCGAATGCTAGATGCTGCTTTTGCCTTGTCCCAATACACTCCATGGAAAGCATATCTTTCTTTTTTCTTACTGGTCGTCCACTGATTCATCTTGTGTGGTACAACCCTGTGCTAATTCATGGATTGGTGGACATATGGACAAGCAGACCGCAGCAGTGTAATTAATTTGAACGACTGTATACAAACTCTTGATTGAGTCTATTTGATTTTCATACAGCACTGCAGGGTTTCAAGGCAAGATGGAGTTTGTTAAGATAGTTTTGGAGCTGAGCTTGTTGCACTAGAGTTAAGGGAGGTTTTTATGTTGTGTTAACACGCAAAACAAGGAACTTAGAAGAAAACAAATGTAGAGGGTCGCACTCCAAATAACAATATATTTATTAGTGACCACACATCATATGACAACCTTTTGGGGGTAAAATAGCGTGCCCCCTTCCTCAGGTCCCAAAAACGTTGTGATATGATGTGTGGTCGCTAATAAATATATTATTATTTGGAGTGCGACCCTCTACGTTGTTTTCTTCTGATATATGCTATCCACCAAGGGTTGGATTGTTGAGGAGTAAGCACCCACACTTGGACAGAGTGCAGAGGACTGTATACCTTTGGAAAACAAGGAACTTACCTTCTTGGAATGCTGTAGATATGGTACGAAGCCGTATAGGAATGTCTCCATAGCTGAAAAACAAACAATGCTCTTTCTTACAGACACATTCAATAAAAGTTCTTATTGTTGAAAATGGTGCCAATTTTGCTGATGTTAGCTTTCAAATGTTATATCTGTTGTATTCAGTTAGATCAACTGGACTTAAAGTTTAGTTCTTGAATGAGAACCTTCATAGGCAAATGTTAAATAATATCGGATTGGTTGGGGGAAAACTAGCACCATTTTTAATTGTAAGAACTTTTATTGAATCTCCCCGATTATACCACATACCCATCCTAAATAATAAACCTCTGGTTATCAGTAGCTAAAATATATTAAGATAAAATCAAGTTAGTTAGATTCCTTATTTTGGCTGATGTAGCCTTAAAACAATCTCTCATATTATATCTGTATATTATTGGACAGCTTTATAGCAAGCTCAAATGAAAAAAGAAACCAAGGACATTTTAACCAATTCTTGAATTTATCCTAAAGGCACTTAGACCTTCACCATACCCTGCCTACATGCAATCACCCGATGAAGAGGGAGGAGCCCCCCGAAACGTTGTGTGCTGTTGATGGTTTAAATGAAAACACTTATATCCCTGGTGTGCGACCTTCCATATATATTTCTGATTGGACTAGTTGGGACTCAAACCTGATTAAGGCACTAAATTTTTAGTGCCTTAGTTTTTTCTGGTGATTGATTTATGCTTCATCCAATCACACAGAGAAAACCTTCTCATACTATAATATCAACATACTAACTAATATTTAATATTGTAGAAAAACGTCTCATTTAAAGACCCCCTTACCCCACGACATATTATTCTGTACTTGGTCATCCTGTGATCGTACCTTTTGGTAATTGTATTGTAGTAATGCATAGTTCCTGTCTTCAGATAGTCTATAAAACGATGCACTGTTATTAAACTGCAAAATAGGAAAACATAGTCAGAGTTTAAACTTGGAACAAGATCCCCACACGGCCTAAATATTAACCAGACTGTTATTTCCTTATCTGAACTGCACTAGATGATTGAAAGTAACTGCCTGTTCAGGTGCGTAGCTGTGTACAGATGTTAGATTGTGTTTCATTGTCAAGATTGGACATTCCAACAATCTTACACTTTATTGGGCATTAGCCAAGCAGCCTGTTGTGTTCCTCAGGGAGGGAAGGGGAGGAACCCACAAAACCCACCACCATATGGCTTCCTGGTTTGTGGTTAAGCAGTGCATATCACTAATAGAGATGTAATGTGGGTTCGAATAGAATCTGAGGGTTTCAAAGTCCCGACAAAACTTTTGGAAATCCCGGATTTCACGGAACCCGAATTTTCCATTTTTATCGAAAATCGGAAGCAGACGATAATCGAAAGTCAAAAATAGATGATTATCGAAAATAGACGATTATCGAAATTGAAAATCGAAATTTCGGTAACCCTCGAAAATAGTATGTGGAACCTGGAAAACATCCCGATCGTGAGCAAAGATAGTTATAAATAAGTTTTGGTTCTATTTACGGGTTCCCCAGACCATTCCCCAGGTCTCTGTGTCATTTACAGTAACCGACTATTACTATTTGTCCCTTAAAATGGACAGAAACATTGAAAATTATTTCTCCCATAGACGTCTATGTGTGAATCTTCCGGAAAATTCGAAAACAGAACGAAACTCAACAGTTTGGAACATCTCTAATCACTAAGCAATGACGATGGGATCTGCCACACACAGACTGTCAGCCAAAGAAGATGGAAGGCTCAAGAGACCAAGACTAGCGAGAGTTATCGATGTTGACCTACTATTGTCTCGTTTGAAATTATCTCCTCTGTTTTCTCACTGGCCACATCAAATATGTGTATGTTGTCTTCTTTGGTCCTGAAAATAAATTCCTTTTCTAGAAGAAATAAGCAAAAAATGGTGCTGCTCACAAACATAGATAAAAGTACCATGCCAACTTTAATCTTATTCAATAACAGGTGTAAAATGGTGCCCGTGTTCTTTAACTGCAACAGCCTATCAGATGATATCAAATGCTTTCTAACTGTAGCAGACCAGTTAATTGGTTAAAGGGCATGTCCATCCCCAAAACTATAATCCCCCCACTAATGGCCCCACCATGTAGTGTAATAAAATCCTTACCTCCCATCCCAGATCCATATGGTTCTCCTGGAATCCCCCCAAAGTCCCAAAAACTGCCCACCAGGAGGATAGCAGAGTCCATATAGGACTCTGCCTCTGTCTCGCCCTCGGGAGAAGTTTGGCATGGTACTGCAGCCCTTCTCCCTCTCCCTCCCGTTTTGCGATCCCTCCCCTACCATAAAACCCCTTGCCATATATTAGTATTTCTTCCCCCAGCCCAACCGCTAAAAATAATTTTAAGAAAGTCCCCCGAACTCTACTTACCTTCCCTCCTCCCCCCTGCCATTTGAGAAGCTGGCAGCCGCGTCCGTGATTGGCTGCCTCTCAGCCAATCACGGACGCGGCTGCCGGTCCCGCCCCCTGCTTGCAGTGTCTTGCAAGCAGAAGGCCTGGCGTTGGAGGAGAGAGGGAAGGTAAGTAAACATCGGGCACTTTCTTAAATTTATTTTATAGCGGTTGGGGCTGGGGGAAGACATACTATTATAGGGGAAAAGTTTATAATAAGGGTGGACATGCCCTTTAAGGCAAATGAGTAACTCAAGCAAAATGTTATTAATGAATAAGGCCATAAATTTCTCATGTTGAACAGTGCAAACAGAGAGAGAACAGTTACACTTGAGAAAGGGCCCAGTGAGGCTGTCTGCACATGTAAAATAAAAGTTGCCGGTTGCAATTATCCTGCTTGTTGCCTGAAGTGTTACCTCTATCACTCGGATATTTTGCAAAGAGAGAGAAGGAGGATCATCTGGATTTTTGAAATAATCTTTATTTTAACCATTTGTGGGTTATTTCCCTTTATCAATATCATTATTTAATTAGTTATTATTTATTATCTCTTAGGTTCTTCCCATTTACTCTCCTAAAATCCTTAAGTCTCATTATGGCTTAAGATACAGGGAATAAACACAGTATATTTACCAAACGGGCCTCTTCCTAATGTAATAGGAGCAGTAGATCTAGTAGCCAGTGCACAATTTATACAGAGTGGTGGGGTCCAATAATCCTTTCCATGTGAAACACTCCAGGAGTGTGAGCAATACTTTACAGGCCTATTATTGTAATGTAATGATACCAACTATAAATCCCATTAAATATAATCAGAACTGGTCTGCTTAAAATGTTCCAATAAGTCAGACAAGAAAAAAAAAATATCAGGATTATTAGGGCCCCTTTTAAGCCTATCAGGCCTATGTTATAAAAGTTCTTATCATTAAATATGGTGCTAATTTTGCCCCAACCAATCAGATGCTATTTAACATTTCAAAGCCAATATTTGATTGGTTGGGGCAAAATTAGCACCATTTTTAACATTTAGAACTTTTATTACATGGCCTGTATGAATGCTCTGCTAACGTCTTATTTTGCAAATCGAACCTAATACATTTCAATCACACTATATGATAATGATAATGTACTCACACCAACAGAGAATTCTATCAGATTACCAAGAAAGCCACTGAAAGTTTATTACCTGAAATCCACCGCAGACTAAATGATCTGTACCTGTACTGATCACTGAAATAGTCATCAAGGGTAAAGGTCTTGCGACTGTCTGTCTCGGACTTTCCTGTTGAATAAGGATAAGAAAGGTTGGGATAGGTTGCAACCATACAGGTATAGAATGAACGGGCATAAGAATCAATTAGGAAAACCAAAAGGAATCCTGGGAATTTTAGGAAAATAGTTCAATACATTCTCCAGCAGTTCTAAGCTCTGGTTCCAATCTATATAGGGATTATATACTATGTACTATGTGCCTGGTTACTGTAATTAGATATACGATTTCTATATCCGATACGATCACTGGAGACGATTACTTTTATTACAAAGAGAACTTCATGTCAGGTATCCCACCCCTCCCGGGAGTTGTGGGAGTCTCCCGAATTTTGGGGTGGTCTCCCGCACTCCCCAACTCCACCTTTGCCCCGCCCCTTTTAATGACGTTTTTTGGGTCACGCCAGCCCGCCACGCCCCCATCTCCCCATCCTGCCCGGAAGCCAAATTTTGCAGGCTGGGATGTCTGGCGTGCTTCATTTACATTATTATATTATATACTGTAGATGGATGGTTACATTAACTCATTTTAATACAAATAGGATATGTCTTCTTAATCAACCTTTTTAAGAACAAGTTGGTTCAGTTTTAAACATTTGCGGGGAGATGTAATATTTCCTGCCTTACCGTGATTTACCGGAAACTAACATGTGCCAAGCTAACAACGCCTTTCAAAATAGTGCAAAAACCAAGGCTACAGATATTGCATTGGAGTTAAACCCACGCTAACTTGATAATACATCGGGAAGCGTGGATGGATTTAACTCCATTTTACCCAACAGGGTAGTGTATTCAATCTCCCCGTACATTATTAATAATACAATGGATATAGAAGGGTTATTTATTCAACTGTCAATCAGGACCAACTTTCAAAGATTATATATGGTGACAGGGCCACTGCCCGGAATGGCACATTCCAAGGGGGTCAACAGCCTGGACGAAGATCAATATGAATTGAACTAAATTCGTCCCTGCAGGCCCAAGCCAGGGTTGGCAGATGCCCCCTATTTGGACAGGTTTGTACCAACTGCAGAGACAAAATCCAGAATTGTGCAATGATTCAACAAAAAGTGCCCCAGAGAAAAGTGCACATCTACCAAGGTTGTGTAATCCAATGATTCGTATGTAAGAAAACCGCGACACATCACCAAGAACTTCATTTTTTTCCTAATAGAAATCTTTGAGGTTTTAATCACATTTGTACCTGACCTGGAGCCAAGGAACGGCTTATAAAATGAGGATTTGCTTGTGATTTCTTTGTAGAAATCCATTATAAAGACATAATTTTCTTTTAAATCTTTATCTTAAGGAAAGGGTCCAAAAACAATCTCATTTTTATCTCATTTTCCATCGGGGAATAAAACATGCAGCAAGGCAAGGCTGGGACTCGAGTTGCAGTTTTCAAACCTCTGGAGGGCTTTGGTGCAGACAAATCTCTTGCAGATTAAGGTTCGTGGGATGATAAAATGTTCTTTTTTCTTAAAAGCAAATGTATTTGCACTGAACTTCCCCTTTTTTGCTTTATTTTCATACATTATTTATCTTGTATGTGGGAAAATCTAAGGGAGTCTAGTGAAATGTAGAATGGAATGTCAACGTGACAAAATCCAATGTGTGTGTATAGTGGGAGGATGTAAGGCAAATAATTAGCTCTCTAAATGCCATCCAGGTCCTTGTATAGCAAATATTATTAAAGGTCAAGTTCAACCCCCAAAACCAAACTCATCATTTAGCTGCAGCCTCCCAAATGGCATGTCTGCAATAACCGATTTTTCCAGCTATTCATCCTGTAAGCATCGCAGAGCAGTGCATGTTAATGTGGGCGGCCGCATTGAAAGTGATGAGATATATTTTCGGAACGCAATAATTATTACTTTGCAAATCGCATGTGCCCCGATTGCACACTATTACGCAGATCGCAGCATAAAGGATGCCCATTTCCTGTGCGTTGCCGTCCAGCATAGTGTGGCCTCAGCTTTAGGCTTAAAGCCATAGATGGCTATGACTATGGGGAAGAGAGAGCCCGAAACGCGTCAGGCAACTTCACCTTGTTATATGTGCATTTGTTACTTCCAATGTGAATAAAGAAGTATTTATCAAGCAACTTACTCCAAGCAGATGGAGTATTTTATCAGAGAATAGTTCTGTTCAGCCATAGGCTAGGCCACACTTGTGTGATTTAACACGTGATCCAATCGCAATCCGACCATTTTTGGAGCAGTTCACATGCGCACCAACACCCGAATACCAAGCATTCAATCGCATGCGTTTAATGGGGCCTTGGCATAAGAGTCAAAAGAATGGAAATAACTTTGTTTTATCCAAACCTATGGGATAGTTAAAGCAGTGACCCATGAACAGGGCTCTGGTCTTTAAAATGTGTAGTGACAGGGGAGGCCCTGCCTGTATTTCAATTGAATGTTTCTTTCAAATACCATCAATCTCCCACTTAATCCATTTTCATTACAAGTTACAGCCACATACAAGGCCCATAAAAGTTTGATGCTATTCACCTCACAAATGGGCGTAAAACTCGCGTCTATGCGCTCACGCTTTTCATGTGCGTTGCCATCCAGCATAGTGTGGTCTCAGCCAAAAGCCCACCTGCCACTCTTAATTACCCGTGTCGATGTGTAATTAAGGCAGATTACCACTTTCAATTACAGTTACCTGTGTCAATGGTTGACTTTCATCAATGGATAAAACAGTACAATTCTCTACTACTGCTGTCTCAAAGGTTTAATTAATGCCGATTACCTTTCTTGATGACATTTAACGGTGTCACAGGGAAAATCAAGGTTGACTGCATTCACCAGTGTTAAAGACATAATCAAGGATGATTACTACTCTCTTGATTAGATGCTAGTAATCAGTAGGTTATCTGTACCCAGGGTTGCCAGATCTTGGCCCCCCGAGCGGGAGTTGACGGCGCAGTGACGTTACAGTGATGCCATGGTGGGCTGGGCAAAGGTGGCGCTAGGGGTGGGTCCATTGTCAGAGACGGTGATAGGGGTGTACTGGGTGGGGAGTGGGTGTAACTGGGCAGTGCTGCCAGGGCCGGTCTTGGAACGGGATTTCAGCCCTGACTGCAGGACTCTGGATTTTGTCCCTGCAATACCGTTCAAACGCCTGGACGCCTGGCATCTCTGTACCGTACACATGCACGCGCAATTTCAAAAGTCCTAAAAATACAATATACACAATTTAAACATACAAATATTTATTCAAAATGTAAATTTACACACTCTCATCACCAACACACCATGGTGGGACACATACAGCCTTTCAAATTCAAAAGTTTATACTTTCCCTTTTTAGTTTATTAATAAATAATTGCAAATCTATTTAATGGGACGTGTTGCAGATCTTGAATTTCACTCGTAATCAATACGTCACATTGCAGGATATTTAAGGCACCAACTAGATTTGCATAAACAGCATCAGTTAATAATTCCCAATCTATTGCTTTAGGATTTTCCGTCAAGAAGGGAAAAGGTTCATTTTGGACGCAACTTGTTCAGCTGTCACTGATTTTGGAGTCAACGTTGGAAACCGTTAGAATAATTTAAAGTTCCCCTTTACTACCAGATGTTCCAAGTCCCTCCACCGTATCTATTTCCTGAATCTCTAACTGAAAACAAAACAGAGCTTCTTGGTTTTCATAAACTTGCGGAAAAAATAAACTTAATCTGAAATATATTAAGGCAGTAAATATGTTTAATAGGGCAGTGCAATGTGACATGAAACATTCTGTTAGGTCCATCAAATATTCAAATAGTTTGTAATGCTCTTCAATGCCTGAGATTGCAAAACTTTTGTATCATTTTACTATAAAGCTAAAAATGTCTATTAAAAAAATTAACAAAACAAATGACTAATCAACAAGCAAACTATTATGCAACAACATGTCAGGTTCAGTTTAATAGTCCCACATTAAAGAAGAGCTATACTAACCTCTCCCCATCCTCACTTTTAAAAGGATATGTCCACCACTAAAAAAAATAGTCACTCATTAAAGGGCATGTCCACCCTTCTTAAACAGTTTTCATATAATATTCTCCCTGTCCCAACATCCCCAACCGCTATAGTTTTAAGTTCAGAAAGTGCCCCAAACATTACTTACCTTCCCTCTTTCCTCCGAAGCACTGCCAGGCATTATGGTTTAGATTACAACAAAGGCATAAATAGGCAAATAAATGCCCATCGCTATAATCTGCATGTGATAATCAGATACAGTTAACTGTGTATTAAATTAATGCATTATTTACAAGTAGTAAAAGAATTCCAACTTTAAGCAAAGTTGCTCTCTCTGCAAATTGTATAATGAAAGCAGAAAAACAGAACCTCCCATTCGCAAAAATTTCCCATCCGGAAGACATTCCAAGAAGATTAGCATGATGGAATATTAGAACTGCCAAATCACCATTGGCATGTAGATCAGGTCCAGAAGGAACAGAAGAGGTTAGATCAGGTATGTTTTAGTTCCCCTTTACCAGTATTCTTATTGGATGAAGGAATTCCCGCATTTGCAGGTGTTAATAAATAGTGTTTATAGATTTATAGATAATTCATAGGTCTTGGCCCTGAATTACTGCCAGGAAAAATAAAACAAATATTTAGACATCTTCAGGCCAATAGAATGGTTATATTAATGCCTGTTCAAACAATCATTGTACATTTCATTGACATAAAACTCATTACACAATGAGAACAGGAATGTCTATGGAGCCGCAGTAATAGATTATTTGACTGCAAAATTAAAATCATAAAAATGTATTTATTAAAGAGAAATGAACTGTTCTGAGCAACAACAATTTGATTGCAGACATCCCACCCCACCATTTCAGGCTTCTGGGCAGGGTGGGGCATGGTGGGGCATGGTGGAAGGGTGTGGTGTTGGTGACATTACCTGAGGGCGGAGTTTGCCTTGGTGTTGGAGGGAGGCGGGGTTAGGACGTTCTGGGGGCATGGTGGACAAAAGGGGGCATGACGGAAGAAGATTAGAGACTCCTCTCCATCAAGAGAGTTTGGGGTGGTCTTGCGGGGGAGACCACCCTAGAATGCATGAGACTCCAGCGAGATGTGGGAGGGGTGGGGGTACCTCTGTTTGCTAGAGACAGATCTTCATGTGGGATTATTAGGCCCATAGGCCTGAGAGGTCATTCTGAGAAGCCACATATCCTGGCTAAAGGCCAATGGGCTACAGAAGTTATTCTGCCTTATAGTCCAGAGACTGCCGAAAGAAGTAAAATCTTTTACTACAGCAGGTGGATTCTGTACTGTACTTTTACTGTAGTAGCAAAGAAGCTAGCTGGACAACCACACTGAGCATGTCTGTCCCACTGGGAGAGAAAAAAATGGTGGTAAGTAACTTTCCGATTTCACATAGGTGTAGCGTTTATTTAACATTTAGGGGAAAGTCCCTTCTGAAAATTTTTATATACAGTAGGTAATAAATAAAGGTCAACAGTTAAGATAGCCATAAATTGTTTAGACATTAAACCGGACTTGACATTTGAAAAGAAGAATCAGCTCTAATGCCTAATTTTGCAGCGATTCTTCCCTGCGATGTCCCCGTAGCTAGATAATGCTTTATGATCAACATTATGCCTGAAAATGTTGTGTAAAGTTATCAGGCCAGGTGGGAAGGTTTGCAGTTAATTCCTAGCGTATGGACACATTTATAAAGGTGGTAGGTACCCCCGAGGGAAGCTTTCCCCCCAGAAACCATGCGCTTTTATGTCTTTATAATAAATAAGGGATTTTTACCATATTATCACCTGCTCTCAGTGTGGCGTATATTAAATTAGTACATAGTAATTGAGGTTGAATAAAGACATCAAGTCCATCCTATTCAAAATTAATTTTCTACGCCAACAGTTTCTAGCCATTGGTGTGTACACAGCCTTAGAGAGAGGTGTACCTTTGCCACTTTATTATTTGCCAAGGTAGATTGATTTATATGTGTAATCACAATTGGGCGCATGTAATTAATCTGCAGCAACCAATCAGATGTTAGCATTTTACTGATCTACTGTAGTTAGATGAAATCTTATTGGTTGCTGAAGATTAACAGCACAGGATAAAGTTAGAACCTCTTATTAAATAAGCCCCAATCTGTTCAATCTGTTTAGTAAAATTCAAGTGGTACCTTCCGTCCATCTAAAGTGTTCTGCGTTGTTACTGGGAAAATATAGTGTCATTACTGGGCCAGAAATAAACCCTAATCCAGCAAACCTACACTTATTATTATACATTGCCAGGGTTCAACATATTTGCACCTTCCCTGCTCTAGTCTGCTCCTCTCAGTCCATCAGTAGCTAGGGAGAAGAAGCACTCTTAACCCAGAGAGGAAGGGGAGTATACTTCTCCTTTATGGCAGCAATCCTGATGCCTTGCCTTACCCAAAAATGATTATTTGGGGTTTAAGATCTCCATTAAAGGGCATGTCCACACTTCAAACAAAAAACTGGTCACTCTTCAGTTACCTGCCCAATTCTAACCAGTATATTCAGCCCATTATAAGATGTAGTACTAACCAGATATTTAAGGATAATTATTGCCTTCATTTTGGCAGTGAGCTGGCTCCTCCCTCCATGCAGTCAATCAAAGCTGTGACTGCTGACATGTGACATCATAGTCAACAATTGACTGATGTTTCCCCTGCTGCCTCCTCTGCATATGCTCCTAAAAGCTCATTGAGCAGGGGAAAGAGGCAACCTCTACCAGTTGCAATATAAATAAATATCTGGTTAGAAATGCAATACAATGCTAAAAACAGCATTTGGGATTAGAGGCAAATAAATGACATGTGACTGTGGATTAAAAAGGAGAATGCAATATAATTTCACCCTTAAGCCAGTGTTATTTTTGCAATAAACCAGAATAATTATTGAATCTACTCAACCATAAAGCTTTGTAAGCCAAGAACTATTCAAATCACCCCCCTCCATGTTCCTGTTAGTGTGTGTCCTGGATCCTGCTACAGTCGTTTACACCAGTCAGGTGTGTGGTTATTTGTTAAACAAAGTTTCCCCTGAGCTTCCCTTCTCGTTTCTATTTGGGATAAGGCGACAGTTGTGACATCTGATCCAATAAAGAACAATGAGCATCCATGATTCTAGTCTCTGGGTTAATATCCGCTAACTGATGCCTTTAAATAAGGAATGTCTCACTTGCAAACGCGCCCAACGTTTCTCGGGATGCTCCCCTTCCTCAGGCAGTGAGGGTCCATTCTACATATTGTTTCTATTTAACATTACAGGTGATTACCGATTTCAATTCGGAACTGCCACTTTTTACATTTTCAAATTTTTTTCCATTGAAAATTAGAAATTTGAAAAATCCCACTCAAAATGTCGCAAACGCTTTTGAATCTGCGAAATTGCTGATTTAAAATTTTTAAAAAAAAACAGTTTAATTGGGTTTGAATCGGATTTTCACGCAGATTCACTGTCGGAACGAGATTCGCCAGTTTCGTTATCTCTACTAGGGGAGGTCTGCACGTTTGGACTGCAGATTTTTTTTCTTCCCCTATGTGACTGGTTTGCTTGCTTGTTATGTCTTGCCAACCTCTTAATTTTTTGAAAACTACAACTCCCAGTATTCATTTGTTGCAGAATGCAAGGTATAGTTTGCATGCAAGAAACGCTGGGAGCTGTAGTTTTCAAACATCTAGAGGGCCCAAGTTGCTATAATATTGGGTGACTGGAAAACATTCTCATAAAAGGCATCTGCCAAAGAAATCTTACTTAAATAAAGCCCGTTAAATGGTTTTTACTGTTTCATCTGGAAGTGCTGTAATACAACACTTACTAAAATAGATTGGCTTTTACTAAATGTATTTATAGGGGCTTTCATACTGAGCGATCCAATAGGCATTTCCTACCATTAGCCTTGTGGGAGCTGCCTTCCAACCCCCGCAGATTCCCGGTTGGCAATAATCTCTTACAGACCAACACCCACTGCCTAGCTGATTGTACAGGATACTGGTTTGTTTTGAATTACTATCCTGTCAAATTAATCATTCTTCAGAAAAGTAATGTAACCCAACTACTGCCATAGCTAAAATGTCTTAAAGGGTGGCAGGAAACACTTTAAATGGGGCTTATTTATTAAGCGGTGCTAAGATTTTCCTGCGCTCATAATCAGCAGCAACCAATCAGATGTTAGATCTTTGTCTAGAGCAGTTAGATAACATCCTATTGGTTACTGCAGTTAGATTCGGCATCTCTTATTAGTTAGAAGCTCCATGTCCATTCCGTAAGCGTTAACCAGTAATGTGACCAGCTTGCATCCCGTTGAATACGCATTCAGTTTGCGCTGAATAGTATAGTAGAGCAAATCTTAATATTGCATCAGGTGCACAGCGATTTATCCTAGAACTTTCAGAAACCGTGCAGGCCGTGTAAAGTGAGCACAAAACCCACGTTAAAATGGCCGCTTGCTGTTCGCGAAAAGAGAATCTACATTTTCAATTTGAGGTTATTATAATTTTTTCTTCCAACACCTATTGCAGTCGTACGGCGTGCCCTGTCTAATTGTATAATGTACATTTAGCAATGCCACATACGCAAGCGGTGACCTTTACACAGAGAACAATATCTTTGTGTGTGCGCTCTTTTTATAAGAAGGGATTTATTTCCATAAACATTCCCTGAAATGGGCAGAATAACCCTTTGTGTTTACCAGGGCCATGTACGTTTTTTTTCCGTCTTAAAGACATATTAACCCATGTACCAAGGGTTAACGTGAATTTAAGACATAACTTACGGTGGTACGCAAAAACTGTGTCGCGCAACGCCACAATGCCACAAGCTATGTACTGAGCCAGTAACGGTAAGACAGAAAATAGCTGGCGTTAAAGTTTCGGAATGGTTAAACCCCATTCATTATGCACCGAGAGCTGTTATTCAGTGCATTGCCTAGAGGAGGCAGTAGCGAGCAATAACCGCTCTCTGTACATTGCCCTGTTTATATCCAAACCTAGGGATCACACGCTCAGCAATAGATAGTCTGGCCCAGAGCAGGGAGTAGAATAAAAGATCCTGATGGATTCCCAGGTAAGAGGTCCCAGTGTTTTATACCTGGGTACAGCAGGAAGTACGCTTTAGTTCCACATTAAATATATGTTGTGTTTACAAAATCTTTGTAAAGAAAAATGGGAAAACAAAAAAAACAAGCTTTTAAATTATTTACCAAGCTACAAACCTTGTGTTTAAACATCGGATCATGGTATGTGTGCACAGATGATTTCAAACCACACAGAGAATAGAAAATAAAGGGAAATCAAACATTTCAAAAGAGGATGAGTCCAATTATATTATCAGTGCACCATATGTGCTAATGATTGGACGGAGAGGGCTGGGATGTCGGCAAGGCCTATTCACACCCTGCCCATTTATGCCCCTTAGACTAACAAAGTCCTGCCCATGCAGGGCCAAGACTCCGGCTCTTTAAAACAGGCCAACATCCAATTGTAACATTGATGATTAAATATCAGACATTGTTATATGCAACATTGTAACCATGCTTCTCTCTGGCTATGCTGTATATATGTTATATATATAATATGCACAAAGACCTTTGACACAGTCACTTTAAAATCAGCAGTAATTAGTCTAAAACTAAATTTGCTTTATAACAAATAGCCATAAAATGTGAAAGGATAATGTGATGTAATAAAAAGTCATAGTTGTACTTTATATATTGCCAGGGGTGGTACCTCCCATTTTGCTCTAATTGTTCCAAAATCCTGTTAAAGGACAAGTTAAGCCCAACACAAACATCTTAGCAAAACTAGCCCCGTAGGTAAGGAGATATCTCCATAGCTGTCTTTACTAACACAGAGGAGACGGGTCAGGAACAGGTTTCATTAATTGTCCAGGATGTCAGCGAGGATTGGATGAGGAGGAATATCTTCTTACCAGTAGATCAGGGAACATGGTATATACCATAACATGTCAGGGATACAGAAAGGACATCTAAGTAGTAACTTATATCAGTTTAAAATGAAAATAAAAATAGATCTAAGAATTTTACCATCAACTGCACCCAAACTATAGGCTAAACACACGTTTTAAAGGTTAAGTGCCCTTTAATATTCAACTGCATGTGGAACTAAAATAATCTGGACAAGAACGAAACAAATAGGGTAACAACATAATAACACACTGGAGAACAGTTTGCCGAAAGAAATTAACTTTACAGTATGATTCCCTTTAAAACAGGATCAAAGACATTTCCCGTATCTGCCCTGTTGGTTAGATGTTGACTAATATTTTGGTCACATTCTTTAAAAATATCTTTTTGAGGTTTACTGTTCCTTTAACCCACACAGAGATCTGCTTCACCATTGAATATATTCCACTCTTAATTTAAAGGGACTTTCCTCTTACCTTTGGTGGCTAGTATAGCCACAGGAACAACAATGGCAATAAGGGCTACTGCCCCCATCAGGACACCAAACAGCCACTTCACCCATGTCTGCAAGACAAATGCACAAGATCTGCCATGAAACCTTCTGTCCTTCCTAAGAAGATACAATGAAATCTGCTAATAGTCCCATAGGACATTACTTGAACTCTCTCCTATAGAATTCCAGCCAGTATTCCGTGAGATCCAAGCTAAGCCAAAAAGAAGTGACAATACTGACCTTCATCTTTCTTGGGATCCCTTTGCAGCTGATGTTCTCTTGTACCAATGAAAAGCAACAGGAAAAAGAAAAGGGAAAAAAAGTTTAAGGCTAAAAAATTCTTGGGATAGTTCAGACTTCAGTCTAAATAGTTAAATATTAGTAAGTAGGAATCCAGCGACGATGAGGTTGGACATAGTCCTGGGTCACTGGGGGGGGATTGTTCCAGCCCAACTGTCCTGGATGGGTCCTGACAATGACCTTTAGACTTGGTGGTTAAAATCTCCACTTTCAAGCAAGGAAACTGATCAGCAGCACAGGAATCAAACTACACAGGGAGATACTCTGCCAGCTGTTTGGGACTGGGAGGGGAGTGTGTGTGTGTGTGTATATGTGTGTATGAGATCAATGTGCGGTTGGAACTGTCTTGCCAGGATTGGAACTGTTTGTAGTGAAGTTTGCCCAGACCAATTAATTTTTATTATTAAAAAGGGGGTGGTAATGTGGACAGAGAGGAAGATCACGAGTCTTCGGGTAATTCCTGGTGCAAGGCAGTGGGGAGTATTTTACATTTTCATAGGAGATGAAGAAATCCATCTACACCCAAGGATCTGGGATGAAGGTTGGGAAGGCTAGGCCCTTAGCCTTGCAGGACCCCAAGTCTAGAATGTAACATCATTAAACCCACAGACAATGTTTATCCTGTCCCCTGCAATGTCTAACTCACAGCCTTCTGAAGAAAGTGTTGGTGGTTTAACATGAGGTGGATGATGGCAGGTAGTTTAACCCATAGTGTCCTCTTCTATATAAGGAGATAATAAAAGTGTAGGGTGATGGTCAGACAACATTATAATTGTGGCCAATGGCCATACACTGGGAAGACATTTAATAGATGTGACATTCAATCAATTTTATTAAACATCTAAAGACATTTGGTACCTGGAAGTGGTTTTACTTTCCAACATTCCTGCGATGCTCCCTGTCTGCCCATTCATTTTGTGATTGGAAGTCGATTCCAAAAAAGATTGGTGAACTCCCAGTGTATGGGCAGAATTGGGTTCAATAGGAAACTAACAAATGCACTGTTCCAATTCATGTAAGGTAAATGCGTGTATTTAGAGCTAGGCCACACTAGCGCGTTTTTGCTCGTTAGCGCACGCGTTTCGCGCTCGCAATTGCGTCCGTGATTTTCACTAAAATGTAAAACGGGGATTGTGAAAATTCCCGCGATTTCTGATGCGCATCCATTCGCGTTTTGGTAACGCATATGTTTTTGGTGCATTAACACATGCATTTCCATGACGCAAAATGGCAAAAACGCACAAGAATCCTGTGCGTTGCAGTGTGGCCTCAGCCTTGCTGGATATGGATGTGTGCAAAATGCACTGCGCTACAGTCTATGATTTTGTCATTCATCTGACATTTCCTCATCACCAATATCTTTCAATCTATGAAGACAGGTTTGCCAGATCAATGACGAAATCAAAGGACACATAGTAAATACATGCAGGAAGGTTGTGTCTAAAAGCAGATGCTTCAACAACACAAACCCTCCAACATTCCCCTGTTAGTAGTTACACTTATAGAAACATGCTACAGAGCTGCAAGGGGAGAATAATAAAGGGAACCTGATATTGGCACAGCACTGTGCAATATATTTCTAATTAGTGTGCTTGTTTGGAGAATATGATAACTTCCAACATTCTCCCTTTAGATCAGTAGGGCTGATTTTTGGGGGGCCCTTGTTCTTGTAGTGTATGGCTATAGCACTGAAACAGGGCCCACTGATGTTTACTGGGCACCTGCCTAGGCTGCCTTAATGGATAATCCTGCTCTGCTTTAAAAAGGAACACACATTATAGAGAAATGCATTGCACAGAGCTGTGCTCAGATCAGGTTCACTTCATTATCCTTCCTCTGCAGCTTTTCATTATCAGACCTATGTAAGAAAAGTTCTATACCAGGTGCTAGTAAGTAAATCCACCCAAACGTTCCCATGGGGGTACGTGCAGCTAAAAGTTTATTCAGGGAACTAACTATATGAAGGATTCTCTACTGATGTTGAAATATAAATGTAGATTGTTTTACACTGACCTGCAGAGTGTGCCAGTTTGCTAAGTAAAATATACCCAGCATGTTTGTCTTTCGGTAGAACCTCTCTGTGCCACTGAGTGGCATGGCCCAGACTGTGCAGAATCGCCATCAGTCTTTGATAGAACCCAGTGACTCCTAGTCCAGGGGAAGGCATGCTGGGAAGGCCCGGCACTCAGGGGCTCTCACCACATCAATTTCCTGCTTTGACATTGGCTAATACTTCAGCTGAGTGAGGTGCTGTAAAGCACCAATATATTTAAAGGGGCAGTAACATTTAAATAAAAGTTTCCTAAATGATCATTATTGATCCCCTGATAGAAACAAATCAGGTATGAATGATTCAAGTGTTACAAGACAAACATTTCACAGGGGATTATGGGTAAAACGAAAATCTGATTGGGTCCGCTCCTGTACACTTGTAACTGCTTTTCTATGTACTTCCATAGACTTGTATTAAGTGAGATTTTGCCAAAAATGGACCAAAAATTGTGGTCGCATGCGGTAAAAAATGCGGGGCCTCCTTCCTGCGGTTTACATTATACATTGCGGGTCGCAAAAGCCGGCAAAAATGCGCTTGTGATGCCTAGTGAATTTGGCACTAGCCTAGTGTCTCCCCTCAGTGGGTAAGGTGCTTAAATGGGTTCATTTAAATGATATAGAACAATATATTATTGTTAATGCAAAAAGTTAAAAATGTAATTTAAAATCAACATGACACCCCAGCAGCAGGATAACCTGTATAAACATAGCACAGGACATAGTGCAGGTCACCACATGTATTTCTTTAAGTGTCTTAGTGCTATAAGTGCAAAGTAATATAGCAGCATACATAGTTACAATAGTTTTATGGGAGCATATCAGGGCATATATAGAGTATACATAAATGGATCCTTCTGTATGCATCCCGTTTTTAAGGAGTCAATATATGTGAATAGGATTAGAGCTGGCTCCCAATATCTGAGGTTGTCCTCGCCCGAACTCGCTTTCAATAGGGAGGTGCTGTTAATGTTCTAATCTCGCGTTATCCAGTATTCTTTAGTATATAGTGTTACTATAGCCACTCTCCATGCAGTATTTATATTGTTTCATAATGTTAGAAAAACTGTATAATATGTTCTTGCAAATGGCGTGCATCAGATTTAAAAAAAATAATTGATAGTAGATAATCCTCTGCCATACTTATTGTGTCATTTCGAAATAAAAATTCCCTCTCCCACCTTGCCTATAGAGGGCGCCACTCCATCTTCTATAGATGACAAACCCATTTTGAAATTTACCCTCATTAACAGTATTTTCTAATATATCCTGGTTACTTTTCCTTCTGCAGGAAGAAACCCATTGTTCTTACCCAGTTGTTCAAATGTCTTGTACGTTTTCTAATTTGAATTGATCCCAATTAAAGGTAAAATACAAAAGATGAATTGAAATGAATGAAAAGCGAATAAAACCTCAAACCGCTGGCGTTTCTCTGACTGGAAACGAGCTGCAGGAATCTGAAAAAACTCAGCAAAATTGTTCCACAACTTTAGTGGTGTTTGCTTTTTATTTCATTCAATTCTTAAAGGGCAACTATGGCACAAGTCATCCCTCAAAAGCTTTAGGCCATAGATGGGCGGCTGGGCGGCCACATGTAAGAGGTGTGATCTGTCAAAGTTCCGCTCATGCAGCGGCTGACAGCTCACTGCTACAGCATGACGATTTCCTGTAATGTTAGGAATACAGGAGATTGTCATGCTGGGGGGGAAATGAAGAAAACAGTGAACTCTGCAATTTGACAGCTTACAGCTCATACATGTGTCCACCAAAGGTGGCAGAAGCAGGATTTCCTACCTCCCTGGGTTAGGCACTTTCTATGGCCAAAAGTTTTATGGGGGCATAATGGCCCTTTAATACACTTCCACCGACCCTTCCATTTGAAGTGTCCAGGATGAAGACCTAAAACGCTAGTCCTCACCATTAACCATAATACGTTTGTGATATGTAGCTAAACTTGTGATCACTGCTCTGATCCAGCATCCCTCATGTCTTCCTATTGACAAGGTCCCCATCAATCCCAAGCTTAGGTAAGAAAGTTGGGCTATCAATCTATATCCCCTTTAAGATATGAAGTAGCCACTAGGAATAATTTTTTGCTTTAAAACTCTGTAGTTCTGCAAAACTGAAACCTTATTGATCTTGAAATAATTCTTCCCTGTTGGGAATGTCGGATTTCCTATAGGGAATGTTCGCCTTTGCCATAGGGAATGTTCTGATTTCTGTGGGAATGTTCGGATTTCCTTTGGGGAATGTTTAGCTTTGCTATAGAGAATGTTCTTATTTTTGTAGGAATTTTTGGACTTCCTGTAGGGAATGTTCGCCTTTGCCGTAGGGAATGTTCGCCTTTGCCATAGGGAATGTTCTGATTTCTGTGGGAATGTTCGGATTTCCTTCGGGGAATGTTCAGCTTTGCTGTAGCTAATGTTCTGATTTCTGTAGGGAATATTCTGGATTTCTGTAGTGAATGTCGTCTTTGCTGTTTTGCTGTAGGGAATTCATTGTTGGAACATTACCTGCTTTTCGTTAGTACTGTATGTTTAAATAAAACCAGGATCGCTTAGTTCCAATCCTTGACCAGAACACCTGCTTTTAATGTTGTCCCAAGAATGATGGATTAAGCAAATTAATATTCTGCTATGGGTTAATCACCCTAAAGAAAAGATTAGGGGACACTCAAATGTTATTGATCCCAGGCTGCTGAAATCCTAAATAAACACTATAAGCTACATAGTAGACATTCAAATAAGCCAATAATTATTCTCTTTATGGATTTAAAGATTTCATTTCATAAGTTTGTTTTCTTCTATTAAGGTATTAAGAGAATCCAATGTGAAAGACATTTACTCCTTGGAAACAGAGGGAAAGCAATTCCAGATGTTAATTTCGACCATTCGTCATTCATCCCAGGCTCCATATATATGGAAGAAAACAATATACTAAATATAGGTAGCACTGGGTGATAGAGGTCACACCAAGGTGACACATATGTGGAGCTTTATATATTAGCTCATTACATTAAACAACTTAAAGGGGAATTGTGGTTTTCAAACAAATTGATTTTAAAGGTAAGGGGTTCCTACCTTTAAAATGAGCCTTCAACCACCTCTCGACGTGCTGCACGATAGGAAGAAATAACTGATCAGAAAGTTAGGGGGTGGGAGGTTCTGAATCTGCGGTCACAAATACTAGTTCCTCTGCGGTTGGCACATGCTCAGTGACAATCTTTTTAGGTTTTCTTCCACATCATTTTATTGTTAACAAGTAAAGTTCAACGTGTGATCTATAAAGTATCTATTATCTATAAAGTATCTATTATCTATAAAGTATCTATTATCTATAAAGTATCTATTATCTATAAAGTATCTATTATCTATAAAGTTGGTCTTGTGTTAGTCAAATCCATCCTCAGACGCTTAGATTGTGCAGTGTGACAATTTAACATTTAATTCCCTCTTTTTCTCTGAATTATGTATTTATCTTACTCCTTCTGACTGCAATTTTAGGGACGTGCAGTTATATTGACACCCATTTTTAGGGAATATTGGCACATATAAAAATTTTCCTTTAATTAATTTCTCACTTCACAAGATTGTCAGCATAAGTTACCTCTTGACTCCCTCGGAATGCTTAATGGATAAAAACCCATATTGATAACACACTTCACCTTATCTAAAGGCAGCCACACACAAAACACCACCACCATTTGATAATTATATCATTAGGGGTGACTGGAGATGGCCGAAACTACATAGTTTTGTTACGTTTTCGGATTACTGGATCTCAGGAAAATCCCGAAGATCTGAAAACGGAACAAATTTTCAAAGATTTTCGAATGTATGGGGATATTTTTGATAATTTTCGAAAATAGCTTTGAATGTTCGAAAATCCTATCGGGGACCATTTTCGAGTTTCTGATCGTATTTTTGAAGATTTTCGAAACGTTCAAGGTTATTTTCGAAAATTATCGAAAATAGCCTTGAACGTTCGATCTTCGAAAATATGATCGGAAACTCGAAAATGGTCTCTGATCGTATTTTCGAGGATTTTTGAACATTCGAAAATTATCGAAAATAGTTCCGTACATTTGAAAATCTTCGAAAAAATTTTCCGAAATCCAGACGATCCGTCCGGATTCGGACAGATCTTTCGGATTTTGAAACCGAAGGGTTCCATGTTGGATCCGGGTTTGTGTTGAACCCGGGTCCCATCTCTAGGGGGTGACCAATTATATAACTGGACATGCTGTCAAATTTCTATTCTTATGATTGGTCGTTCAATAATATGCAGCGTGCAGAGTCCATTAACACTTTGTTTTTATAACACATCTCAAAAGCTTGTCATGGCATGACTTGATCAATTTGCACACTTTACTGTCTGGTTCCTTCCATAGTTTTAAGTGACTGTCACACGTTACACTTTCCCTCCATTATGCCCCATTTATAACTGGTTTCCTTTTGGTCAGTAAGTTTGTACCATACAGAGAGAGCAAGGAATGTTAAGAGCAAAATCTCAACATGAATATTTAGTAACTGAATTGGTTCTGTCTTTGTATTGTCTATTTTCTATTACTCATCCCTTAAGACGTTTGACTGTGATAGGCCACCAGGGCAGCCATTATGCAGGTAAAATCATACAAAACCCTTTCATGGTTGGCAGCTTCCTAGGGTGTATCCCTTTAAGCCTAGTTTGTAGACTCAGCTCTAAATCCTCATTCCTAGGACGTTCTTCAAACATGCACTACCAGCTGATACAGAGAAGTAAAGGGTAAGAAATCCAGCACAGTCAAGGGTTTCTGAAAACTAGGATTAGTGAGTAGCAGACCAAAGCTAAAGGTTCCATCATTATATTTTCATTGGTCAGAAATGAAATTTCAATGCAAAAATACCATATTTTTTAGCCACCACACCTGTGTGTCTCTCTCCCCTAATATATAAGGTAAGGGAGATAGTCACACTGTGTGCACATTGAAGCGTACCACTTACATTACTCCACCTGTGTGACAGTCTCCCCTAATGTTTAAGGTAAGGGAGATAGTCACACTGTGTGCACACTGAAGCGTACCACTTACATTACTCCACCTGTGTGACAGTCTCCCCTAATTTTAAGGTAGGGACTGTGTGCACACTGAAGCGTACCACTTACATTACTCCACCTGTGTGACAGTCTCCCCTAATATTTAAGGTAAGGGAGATAGTCACACTGTGTGCACACTGAAGCGTACCACTTACATACATACCCAACCTGTGGTGAAGTCTCCCCTAATGTTTAAGGTAGGGAGAAGCACCTGTGTGCACACTGAAGCGTACCACTACAATCTCCACCTGTGTGCTGTCTCCCTAATGTTAAGGTAAGGGAGATAGTCACACTGTGTGCACACTGGCGTACCACTTACATTACTCCACCTGTGTGAAGGTCTCCCCTAATGTTTAAGTAAGGGAGATAGTCACACTGTGTGCACACTGAAGCGTACCACTTACATTACTCCACCTGTGTGAAGGTCTCCCCTAATGTTTAAGGTAAGGGAGATAGTCACACTGTGTGCACACTGAAGCGTACCACTTACATTACTCCACCTGTGTGAAGGTCTCCCCTAATGTTTAAGGTAAGGGAGATAGTCACACTGTGTGCACACTGAAGCGTACCACTCACAATACTCCACCTGTGTGGCTGTCTCCCTTAATGTTGAAGGTAAGGGAGATAGTCACACTGTGTGCACACTCGAAAGAGTACCACTTCACAATACTCCACCTGTGTGGCTGTCTCCCTTAATGTTGAAGGTAAGGGAGATAGTCACACTGTGTGCACATTGAAGCGAGCAGTGAGCTATCAGATGCTGCACCAGCAGTTGTTTGACAGCACCTGCTCCTACATGTGGCCAACCAGGGGTGTAGGAATAAGATTTCCTACCTCCCTGGGATAGTGGCTTCAACATATGCTTTTTGTTGCTGTTTAAAGATATAGGTAATATTTATAAACAGAATGTTAATATACAGCAGATCTGGCTGTATGTTTCTTTCCTACTTTAGGAATCACTTTTCTGATCCACATGTTCTCTAAATTGAAATCCGCACCAGACTTCGGTCTAAACAAACAGGAGAATTTAATTCCCTGGCTGTGTGAAGTCTGGTCAGTTTCACTAAACTACAAAGAAATACGAATTAATCTATTTACCGTACTGTAAGACTTATTAATAGCATAAATAGTCAATACGTTTTATAGGAAAAAAAACACCGGCTTTGACTTGAATCTGGTTTCGAGCAATTGGCCATCACAGTACTACTGGGTACACACACTAAAGATGTAGAGCAGATGAAAGATTCAGTTGGAGACTGTGGGCGATACCGCACCTTTAACCATCGGTTTAATGATCATTAATATATGATGGTCATCATAAATGAATGATCCCCATAGAATATCATTGCGGCAGATTACTACTGCATGGTATTCTATGACTGAACGTTCGCTAATTAGCAAGCCTTCGGTGTAAATGCACAGTTACAGCCGCTGTTGTACGTTACCGTACATGCGATACCATGCTTTATAAATATGGCCCCTTATGTCATTGGCTATAAAATGGCTACATACATTCCCCATGGAGTCCCTATTCTTTGCATAGGGAGATTGTTCTGGTGGCCAGTGTATCGGCTTTTTATTAAAAAGTATAGGGAGTGATAGAAATTTTTAGGCTTGGCCTAACTGCCACCATCAGCATCGAATGTCTGTACCCAGCTGAATTCTCTTTACACCATCTATGTCACCCAGCTGAGTAATATTGCTTACTAGGACAATTTTATAGTTAATACAACATATAAAGTATTAAAACTAAAAATATTTTAGTCCTGTATTGTCCATATAATAATGAAATGATTCTACAGTATCTGATACTTGAATTTTAAGATTAAAGGGCATCTGTACTGAAAAATAGGTTATTTTAAATTGACCATAACTGGAAACTATATTTCTTCCCAACCACCACTGTATCATTTTTATGTTGATCTGCCCCCTATTTCTTTAGATATCCAATCTAAAACGTCTTATATTTCAGCTGTCAATCAAGTTCCTTGCTCTCAAAAACTATTCTTCTGTGAGTAGTTTTACTGTAGCTGGAATGGTGACAGAGTTTTGACAGTTGGAATGCTGGATGCTGTGTGCTGGCTTGACAGTTGGCTTGTGGGGGGGAAAGTCAGGTCAGATGGAAGTGGGAGTGGTTAAAAGAGGGAGGGGGGATACTGCTCCTAAACAAAATGTGTGCTGGATTGAAGGCATGCAGCAACACACGCAAATCAGAGTAAGTGCTACTTACATGTATTCAATTATAGATTAAAGGGCAACTGTGGTCCAAAAATTACTTTAGGTAAATTGATAGTAATTGCTCCCCTGCACTTCCTGCTTCCTGCTCTGAAACCATGTCAGTCAATCTGCCCTGTGTCTCCTCCTCCCCTTTGCAGCCCCCCTGGTCCCTCCCACTCATGGACCCCATGGTCCCCCCAGTTGCAGGCCCCCTTGGCCCATTCTCTTACAGACCCATGTGGCCCCGCCCACTTGCAGGTGCATAAGACCCGCCCACCCATGGGTGCACAATCCCCACCCATGGGTGCCGTGGGCCACTCAGACCCCCCCCCCCTACAGAAAACTCTGTGGATACAGCCTTTTCAGGCAGAGGTGAGAACTCTGCCTGAAAAGGCTGTTTTCACATAGGAAAGAAGGCCTGTAGATTCCCTTACCTACACTTCACACAGCAGAGAGGAGGAGGGACTTCCTGTCTCCCTCACACAATGAGAGAGTCTGAGGCTGTGCTCGCCGGCGGCACTGTGAAGGAGAAGCCTTAGGAATGTCACAAGTCAGCCTCCCACCCATTAACTTTCTGGTCAGTCATTTCTTTATATCTTATGCTGGGGAGAGGTGGTTGATGGCTCGTTTTAAAGGTAGGAAACTGGCCTTTAATTTAAACTCAACTTGTTTGGAGACCACAGTTCCCCTTTAAGATGAGGCAAAGCCATTTTTTCAGTATAGTGTCCCTTTAAAGGTTTTCAGGAGATGCTCTTTATCAGGACTGAGAAGAGTTTTCCAGAGGATGGAACACTCACCCTTCCTGCCGATGGACCTTCCCATCTTTACAATCGGCACATATAGGAGAGACAATTGGGAGACTTCTGAAAAAGTTAGAAAATTTTAAATTGGACTCATTACAATGGGGACAAATAGTTTGGAAAGTTTAAATTAAAATAAGGTTAGGAAAGCAATGGTAGCTTACTGTACATGGCTCTGGGACCTGGGAAATGGTCTGGGGAACACGTACATATATCCAGATCTTAAAATAAAGTAACTTCCTTCTCATGTATGCTACTTACAAGCTTCTGCATTCAAAATGCGATAATTATCTTGAAAATTCAATATTTTAAAAAAATTCTATATTTCTGGAATCCATCTTTGAATCTGTCTCTGAATCTTCCAAAAAGGAGTGTTCTTATTTACAAGAGGAATCATTCTCAGAATGGAGTGGCAACGCTTCCTTGTTGCATACCTCAAAAAAAAAAGATTAAAAATTCTCTGGGAGATTATCGTTAAAAATGGTGCTAATTTTGCCCCAACCAATCAGATATTATTTAACATTTGAAAGCTAACATTTGATTGGTTGGGGCAAAATTAGCACCATTTTTAAAGATAACTTTTATTGAATAACCCTTTAAATGGAAAGTTCAGTGAAAAATATCATTATTTTTTAAATTCTTAGTTAATATTATGCATACTAGAGATGGACTTAGAACCGAACCCTAGTTTGATTGAAAATTTTACAGTTCAGACGAACTTGAACTTTCTAAACCCCCAAACTAGTTTGGTTTTCTGAACTCACAGACTTATTTTCGATAATTATCAAAAATTCTAAAATGTTCAGATTTTTCAAACCGTTCTCCAACCCTTGATATGAACCTTGAATGCGCCATTTTGGCGATAACCCCCAAATGTATTGTTCGAATTCAACAACCCTCGAATGTATCATTTGGTAACCCTCGTGAATGTAGTGTTAGTTTTCATTAACCCTCGAATGTAATGGTCGATTTTCAGTAACCTTCCAATGTACCTTTCTGTAACCCCCAATTGTCATGTTTGTTTTTGGTAACCCTCGAATGTAATGTTCGTTTTCAGTAACCCTCGAACGTAAGTTGGGCCATCTCTAAAGCATACCTTGTTATTCTAAATATTCTCTCCCATTTTTAAAAATCAGTTGATTTCATACCCTTTGCTGTTCCCTGCTGTTGACATTAGTGAGCTGACATTTCAGGTTCTGTAACGGTCCTTTTTCTTCCCAGAATGCACCACATCCTTGGAATGTTCCTAACAGTAATTTCTACTGATTGGCTGTTGGATGGGTCAAATGTGTTCAGATTTCTATTGAGCAACTGAATCAACCCAGGCGCTGGGTCAAGGGCAGGGCCAGATTTACAACTCAGAAGCCTGTAGGCCCAAAGAGCCTGGCGGCCACAACTAAACACAGACCACACCCCAAATCACACCCATTTTCACTTTTTTGGATTAGAAAATAGACTATATATGGGTTGGATTGGTGGGAGGAGATTGACAGCCGCCCCTCCAACCTCAGGTGCCCATAGGCGTGTGCCTACTGTGCCTAATGGTAAATCCGGCCCTGGTCAAGGGTAAGACCATAACGGTCTCTTTTAGGGGTCCTGCAAACAGGAAGTCAGTATTTTGGAAACATTTATTTGTACACAGAGAAAGTGCTGAATGGCAAAACCATTAAGTTTGAGTAGGCTCACTGCAGTGGACCACCATTGTTTAGGAGTCAGGCAGGCTCGTCCCATCTGGACATACCCCACTTTTCTCTCTCAGAGTATGCATCATGCAAGGGAAGAGTATGCATCATGCTGCTAGAAAAATCTGTCATTGGTGAATTTGGGACATGTGGCTGGATTGTTTCCACAAATTAGATACATTTGGAAAAGTCCGAGTTCATTCAAACTAGTAAAATCCGATTCAAACTTGCGTTCACGTTCTAGTCCATCTCTATGCTGCTGCAGGGATTCTCAGGTTTTTTCAGATTGTTGTGCACTTGGCAATCCAAATTTTTCTTGAAGCACACCTATCTTTTTAAAGGGTGTCTCCACTCCTAAAAACAACACAGTTTGTTCCAACACGTTTTCCCTTTGTGCATGCGCATGTATGCACAGGATCTGTCCGGAAGCTCTGACCCCGCTTGTAGCAGTTACCATGGCTATGGCTACTTCTGTGCCTGTGCTTGCCTGCTCTCTTGCCCATATGAACCAAACTGCTACAAACACACACACTTCAAGTGGGCATGCCAGCACAGGAGAAGACACGCCCCAAGGAACTAGCACAACTTCCCTAGGCTGCTGCAAAGTAACAGATGAGCTCTTTAATGTAGGACTTGTTTTTACCCATATTTTATATAATATCACTCATTTTATAACGTGTTAAATAACAAGTGTAAAATTCTGAGCAAAGTTTTATAAATTAAATTTCGCACAAAATTCTGAGGCACACCTTTGGCTCTTTGAAGTGCCCAGGTGCACCCTTTGGCAAACCCCATTCTACTGCACACAGGATGGTAGGAATAATCAACCCTACCTGCAAATTATAGTAAAGAGGTAGGAGACTGTTTAAAAAAATAATTAACTATACTGTTCCTTTAAGGGTAACTTAACTTACAAGTGAGTTTCCTCCTTTAAATGGGAACCAAAGTTCCTTACCCCTAGGAGAAAATTAGGATACTTAACAAAAAGACCTATCAAATCTACTCCCAGCCCACCTCTTCCTCTGGGCTGGTAAAACTAGCACTTTGGGTGCTCACCCGCAGTACATTTGATGGTAGGATTTAGTTTTTAACTTTATTTCCCCTTGAATCCGTGCAAAATAACAGCCTTATAAAAAGCTTTCTGCAAGCCTATGCCCTTTTACTTTTCCTGTCAAATTATGGACAACGTTGAACAAATGGTTTAAAAATTTCTATTACTACACAAGGATTGTAATATGATCCATAAAACTACAGTAACTGAGAAAATGTTTGTCTTAAAACTCAACAATGATAAAAGAAAAAGGAAACTTGACTTTAAACTCCGAACACTTTCCTTTAACTGATCTGATCCAAAAATACATTTTCCAAAGCTGATGTAATATAAAGGAACTTATCAATTAAAGGGTCCCTATACTCACTCTAACCCCTTTATATTATCTGAAACTACAATTTGAGAGAAGTAAAATGGTGGTGCTCACATATTTATCTGTGCTTTGTCATTAAATTATTAATGTTTAGTGAGTGCTCCTAATTGCCCCCACATCCCTTACTCACTGCCTTCTTGTAGTGTCTGCGACACTTATGAGTTCTGCACAGCCTTATCATAGACCCTGCTCTGCTTACAGATCTCCCCCCTGCTTTCTTTTTTTATATCATTATCATTTCAAAGTTTATCCCAGAGATTAAAAAATGATCCTGTCTAATGATAAATTAAATGAGATGCATGTTGAATTCTTAACTGATTATCCAACAAATGGCCAATCTTGTTAACATGATTGAATAGGAATTGATATAAATGTCTTTAAAACTGTCTATAAGTTTTGAACAGACGCCATTTAATTAAAGCTACATGCAACGTTTCCTGTCACTTAACATCTGGGCCCATTTGTCCACCTGAATTTATTCTTAAAGAGCAATTATACAGGTCAATCCCCCCAATTTTTTTTAACATTATAAAGTCTCTTTCCCAGGAAGGTAGAAAATGCATTTCCCACCTCTCTGGGAGGGGAATTTACTGCCAAATTACCGTTCATATAGTGACTGACAGTTCACCGTATTCAGTGCTCCTGCGTTAATATCCCCTGTTATGTAATGGAGGGGCCTAAAACTGTGAGATGTCAGACAGCCCACCACCCCCACTCCTTGCAAATTAGCTATATGTAAAATGTTTTTTTAAGGGGGCAGCGTTACCCTTTAAAGCAACAAGTATAAAGAATTCTCTTTCTAGTTTCATACATGACATAGTAGACTTACACTGTATACAGTAACAGGTCCAAACGTTTGCATGTGGTATTGATTAGCAGCGACCAATATGAGGGGTTACTGCACTTAGATATCTAATTGGCTGCTGCAGATATATAGCACAGGCAGACTATTGCACTTATTTCATCAGGGCCATAAAGTTTTATCCTTAGATGGGAGAAACATGTATTGAACAATACACTTTGTTGCCACCTTTAAACATCAGTTTATTTTAGCAGGTTATTTCCTTAATTAATTAATCAAGTAGAATCTCTATTAATATTGATGGGATTCTGTCTCAGTCTTAGCACCCTTATTAACATGCTGAATACTGCAGTATCTATATCAAGCAGCTGACCCTAATCAACGTCAATGTGTTCTACAAATATCCTTTCCCTTTAACAGGCCTCTCCGCTGTTTGCACGAGACACATGTGAGGATGTAATCCTTCCTAGGACATGCATTAAGCCATAAAAATAGATTTATGTTTGGGATGTAAAGTACCAAAGGAAAGTCATTCCCTATTTCATAGACATGGGCGGTGTTGCTTACATTTTATGGTGAAGCTTTTTTTTTATTGCTCACAGATTCAAAAAACGGATAGATAGAATTTCATGACAGCGCTATTTTATTTTGCCCCAGTCCACTGACTATAGAATTTAGTGTCAATTTGTATTTAAACACATGGGTGTTTGCTGCTATAATATATCCCTTTACTTGTAAATATTGTTTTGGCCATTGGTACATGTTGTACACCATTATAATGGCTATTACAGATGTACCAGTGGGTTGACGGAACAAGCCCAGTGTTTAAGGCTGAGGCCGCACTGTACCATGCTCGTGCGCACATTAACGCTCACGTTCCCGGCATGCAAGCGATTACGATCGCCCCCTGATTTGCAATTGGAGCGCAAAAATGTGGGTTGCATGCGCTCTGATTTACATATTGCAATGCAGCGCTCCCTAGTGCACTAGTGTAGCCACATGGACCACACTAATGTGCGCTTTTAAAAGCGCGATTGGATCACAATTAAAATCGCTTCAGTGTGTCTTAGCCCTGGCAAAGGATTTCAACCATCAAAACCTTCACAAAACAAACGATGGTATTTCTACATCAAAATAGTCAGGTTTCTGCAGTTTGGGTGGAACTGGTAGTTTGTCGAGTTTTGTTTGTGGTGAAAGCATGTCACAAACAAACATGGAATTAACATGGAATGACATAGAATAGCCCAATTTGGTATGGTCCATCTATGGAGGAACCACAACAAGACTAATTTCTGATCTTACCCGCCAGATTATTAAAATGACCTTTGGAAACTGAGGCTTTTGGTTTCCAACCATGTGCCCATGTAACCAAATTAACTCTCAAATAAGATCAAATCTGTCCTCTACTCTACCAGCACTATTTACATCTCCACCAGAACTAAAGGTTCAATCGCACAATGTGTATCAACGGCCATTTTAGACGATAATCATGCCGTGTATGGGCACTTTCTCAGCCAAGACGGCCTTTCGTTCGAAGAACCGCCCAGCCGGTTGGGCAATGATCCCGCCCAAAGGCTGTTTCGGCCGAGAAAGTGCCCATACACTTGGCACTCGCGATTGCACTTGTGTTTGAACCTTAACTTTTTTGCGTCTTTCAAAGATGAATGTCTTATACCAAGTTTAAATAGACAGTGAGACCATAATTAGGGTTTTTGGAGTTTGGGGAGTGTTTTTGATGTCTAGGTAGTTTCCATTTCCATCTATTACAGTGGATTTATTATTACGGGTGTTCTAAAGTACAGGTAGATGTAACCGTTACTTGTAGTGCAAATGCATCACCTATTTCTGATAGAATAACATTTCAATAGACAGTAGTCATAAAGAAGCTTGAAACTTTATTTAAGGCTACAGGTTAAAATTCTGAAAATTAAGAATAAATGTTTTAAATATGATAATAGATTATGTTTTACCCCCTTTTTTGTCTGGCAGCACTGACTGAAGTAAATTCTATTTACAATTCAACTTCATAGAAAAATAAGTTAATTTAATTTAAACAAATCTTACTTGTCTCAGACATGTAGTTCTCTTCCACACTTTAACTATTTGGGCATAGAAATGAATTATGGTTAACACTGACAACAGCGCAGGTTTTAGCCATTGCCAACAGAGATAAATCTGACATTTTTAATGTGCATTTGAAAAGAAAACATTTGTTTGCGTAATTTCCTAAAAAGAAGTTACAGTTGCCAATTTATTTTGCTTGGCAGGCAAAATTAGACTTTATGGCTCCGTAATACACCTGGTGACATTTTAAAGAACAAAAACTGAATATTTCAAGCCTTGTTGAACACCTATCCAATGTGTTTTCTATTGCTCCTCGAGCAGATCTCTGGAAAAGAAAGAAAAATAAAGAAAATATTAGCAAAACTCTGCAAGTTTATTCTTCTCATCAAAAGAAAGGAATTTATGTTGGTGAGATTTTTAAATGCCAAATAATAGACTCTGCAGTCGCAGAGATTAATCTTACTTACCGAGCACTTTTGATGATTTAGAATAATTAAAATTATTCACATTATTTTATTCTCTTACTTGTAATTCTCAGAAAATATTAAATAAAGTTGCTTGTGAAGGTTCTCATTCATCCAGGTCATGGTATATCTGTTGTATTCAATTAGATTAACTGGACTTAATGTTTAGTTCTTGAAGATATTTTGCTAGTCATCCGACTGGCTTTCTCAAGTCATTCTGAATTGAGAGTCCAGTTGATCTAACTGAATACAACAGATATTAAATAAAGTTATATTGCAGCATTTACCTAGAGTTTCCAAACCAGTTCTCAAACATAAGGAGGTACATTTGAGGCCTGTAGTAAATCTTATCTAAATCAATGCTGCCAGCCAATGCAGATATGATTAAGATCCTGTGATGCATGAAATTATGGGAATTGTGGGATCCCAGTCAGGTAAAAAGAGTCAATCTGCGTCCCGTCCCTAAAGGCGCTATGTTCTGCGCTTTAAGGTAGTGCAAAACGTAGCGTTGCCTATATTACATAAGCTACACCACGCTATTTCCAAAAAGTTTTGGAAATGGTGCGGCCAGCACTCAATTAGTGAAAAACCCACGATAACCCAATGTTATATCAGCTATCATGGGTTTTTCACTAATTCGGGCCAAAAATGGCCAATATAACATCCCTAGTGTCTCAAATGGGCGTACCAGGGCTTCTGGTAGCTGTCTAAATGAAAATGCAATAGCTTGAAAAGGTTTTTTTGGTGTTAAGAATAATTTATTTTATCTACAGGTTTAATGGAGAGATGGACGTATCATAAAGGACCTTAGTACAAATTAATTGATTTTGTAATTTTGATTAAAATGGAATCTTTAGAAATAAAATTGTTTGGAACTATTTACCTTTCAGTAACTGGAGTATTAAGTACCCAATCTAAGAATTCTTGTGCAGCAATAGCATCTAGGACTTTGTTGATATCATTGGTAAAACTTCCGTCCGCGTGTCTTCTGTCTTTTTCCTCTGTGCTCCGGGTTTCAGAGTAACTATTAAGATGAAATGCATGGAATAATATATTTAGATATTTAGAATAACAACTGAACACGACAGACACATTTGCTTTGTAAATTTGATTCCCCTATAGAGATCTTAACCTATGTGTACTAGAAAAAACTGACCGGTAGATCTGGAATAGAATAGGCAGGGCAGGAAACATATGTAGGAACAGATGATACAGATGATGTCACTATCTGGGATGGAATTTGGGCCAATGTCAGCCCATTTGTACCATGCCCTAAATGCCAACAAAACCTACTTAATTGTCATTTTTAATTATAAAGATGAAGGTATAATAATCAGTTTTTCCAATAGAAACTACTTATGACTGAAATATCAGACCCTCCAAATTAATCCTTATATGTTAATAAAGGCAGTACTTCCTCTTTAAGTAGCCATAAACAAATACATGTAGAAATGTTTTAATATTATAAAATTCTTACGTCCTTTTTGGTCTTCCTTTTATTAGCCAACCCACAAATTCTTTTGCCGCCTTTTCTTCCAGGTAGTTGGTTATGTCATTAGTGAATGTTCCTTCCGCGTGTCGGGAATATCGTCTATAGAAATAACATAGATTAATGGCATTATAAGCAAATTAAATTGCCATACAGCTGTGTTTCCCATGGCATTTCTCCAGGACAGTATTCCCAGTATTTGACAATAAATAGCAAACTTTATATCATTATAGAATAACACTCAAGATGAATTTACCCTTAATGAAATTACTGCAATTTGCAATGTGCAGCATAGAACCCCATAAACCATCTGTAAAAATGGGTTAGTAACTTTGGGGCCTTAGATGACATAACTGTTCTATTATCTCTACTACACTTAGGTGTACCCTTGGAACACTTTCTATCAACAGTAATACTTAACTAAAGATTCCTACGCCGATTAGGTCTAACTCTACCTAGACTGGTATTGACAGAACCAATGGGAAGCCGTGCTATGCAAGAAGAGCATCTTCCATTGGCTGGATGCAGACAGCCTGCAAACACGCAAATAGACAGGAGAGATGTAGGAATCTTTACGTAAGTATTACTGGACATAGAAAGTATATCCAGGGGTGAGTACTTAACCTGGGTACATCAGAAAGTGAGAAGAGGAGCGTGAGAAGTTAATTATAATTGTCCTTTAATAGCAGAAACTAGGTTGTCCATCTTATCTACTATTTGATGCAAATTTGTTGCAGAGTCTTGGTTTTTGTTTTGCTACTAAACGCTGAAAGAACTTTTCCTCTATACATCTATAGGATAATCTTCAATCTATGGAATTCATAGAGGTGGGAGCAAGAAATTTGATTTTGTAAAGCAAGCTTTAATTTGCACTGGCTAACGAACATTATTATAATATTATTACTAGTTGAGATTTAGGCAGGGAAATGCCCAACAATATTTATAACAATGTTTTTCATTGACGTTAGTCAGGAAGACCAAAAGCTGGAAGCACTTGTGGCAAAAAATCCAAATCCATTTATTCAGGAATGAAAAGGTTTTTTTAGTATTAAGTGGTCCTTTAAAGTATTGCCATTCATTCCATATAATGCCACACACGTGCTGCACCTTTTATACTGTAGCTCTCTGCTAATTGGTCTTTTCTCATTAAATATACCATTTACTTCACGGACCAATACATTTTGTACATGCTATATCATTAGAAGTATAATGCACAATCCTGTTAGGATGAAGCCTTTTCTAGGTACCATCTGTATAGACAGCTCATTTAGTTGACTACATAATAAAATATATCTTCATTGCATCATTAGCAAGAAGTTTTATGACATTATTATCTTTGACATAAATCTGTAAAGGGCTGAAAGTCCAGTTCCTATCAAACAGAAACTAGCAAACACCCTGGCAACTTAGAAAGGTAATATGTCGTGCAGCTATATATTATAGGGAATGGAACCAGCATGCTTCTGTATATGTACTGCGTGCTATAAACTATGCATTGGTCAGGCCGAAAAATCTGGTGTTTTCATGGCCAGCAACCATGACCGTTTTCGGTTGCCTGTTCAGTATTGCATGAACAGATGTGCCGGTAAATTACGGGCAAATGTGCAGTCTCCTATGGATGGCAAACTAACGGCCATGGCTAATTTCTCCAGACCAAAAGTGATTCATCCTAGCCAGTGATGAACAGTCAACTGGGGTGAAGAATCTTATCGTGTGTGCCCAGCTTTATGTGGCCATACACGATGCAGACATAAGATAGAATGGACATTCGTTCCTGTCTTTCTAATGCCAAGCCAATTCATTTTGAAATCACAAGCCAATTCCAAAAATAAACGGTTTACATATGTTTAAATATACTGTATACGTGTGTGATCTAACTCACAATTTCTTTGGTTTTCCCTTGATCAGCCACTCTATGAATTCCTTGGCAGCTTTTTCTTCCAAGTATTCAGTTACATCGTTGGTGTATGATCCGTCCGCATGTCTCTCGTATTCTGCATTGCGCCTTGAAATGATTCTAAGGAGACAGACGGTTCAATTAGTTAACACAAGTTTCAGCATAGCAGCTGTATAGTGCAACTATAATGCTTCCACCTATATCACTTTAAGCTTCTGACAGTAATATTACTATTGCCTGTGGCCCCAACTCCATAATAATAATATCATTAATTTTAATTAATGGTCTAAATGAAATGAATATTGGGTGGTATTAGCTACTGTGATAAACTTGGATTGGAACTCTAATTAATGGATCATGTATCCAGGGTTTGGTTAGAATTTTAGAATTTAAACTGTGGAAAAAATGGAAAGTCGGAGCAGGAACCAAACATAGGAACAGATTAGGCAGATGATGTCACCAAAGTTCTAAAAATGATCCATTGCATTTTGGGTACAAAGTGCTTTTTTATTGAAAGCATCTCCTATCTTTATAATGTCACAGCCATCAGTGGTAATGTCTATATCCTGATTTGTCCAGTGGCTGGCACTGACTGCCTGGATTGAACCAATAAGATAAGAAATAAAAACAAGATAAAGATCTGCTAGTCACTGCAACACCCGAAGTGGCTTAAAATCAAATTATCAAAATGTCGGGGAAAATACTAAAGTTCTCTGGTCAACAGGGAAATGTTAATTTACTTTATTCTAAACAAAATCATCAAGAGCAGGTTGACATGTATTATTTTGCATTATTTGCTTTGCATTTTATTGTGTTGATATTTATTTTATTTAAGTTTATTCATTCACAGCAGATGCTGTCCTGAAGAGCTTACAATCTAACTACCCTATCACACACTACCTATTAATATAGCTTTATAACATTGGGGAAACCCAAAGTACCCAGTTGAAACCCATGCAGGCCTGAATACATACAAAAATCTTCAAGATGTAGCCCAGGGTGGATTTAAACTCAGCTCTATCCAAATACAGCATACCCCACTGACTGCCCCAGTTAAGCCAGCACAGACCTATTTAAAGGGTAGCATGCTCCTGTGGGGGGCTCGGTCATTCCTGGGCTGCACTAGGAGGTTCTGGGGGGCGTGTTTGAGTTGGTCAGTCTGGGGCATGGGTGGATGATGGTTAAATAAGCCAAGTCCCTGATGCTCAGTCCTACCCCTCGTTCAGAGGTGTCACAGCTTCATGTACGGTAAATTAATAAGATACTTAAATAATTGCTTGTGATGTTCAATTATTATTAATAAATAAATAAAAAATAAAGAGAGCCAGATGTGAGCCATGCTGACACATTTGATGCATTGTTTAATGTGGACCATAGATGACACCTGATGAAATGATTTCAGGACTGGGCACTTTGGATCTCTGCCAAGAACCATTTTTACATGTTTGTTACCAGATTCCCTAGATGCCCTTCCAGAATTCCTAATGTACCGTGGACTCTTTGCCACTTTCTTTCTGCTAGAGAATTGAATGTTAGAAATATTCTATAAGAAATAAGAAAATGTTAGTTATTGCAATTATTTACAGTATGGACACGATGTAGTAAAATAATCCAATTGAAAGGATCTCGCCAAGCAAGAATTCTACCCTGTATTAGTGAAAATGGTATTTTTTTTCCCCATGATGCCTTTTCATCAGGGGCAGATTTATTCTTCAGGAGCCTGTAGGCACATAAAACCTGGTGCCGTAGTCCCACCACTAAACACAGACCACCACCCCCAAACCACACCATTTTCTCTTTTTTTGGGAAGAAAAAGGACTATATAGGAATGGGGGATACTGACAGCCGCCCCTCTAACCACAGGCCCCCCTAGGACATGCCTAGTGTTCCTAATAGTAAATCTGGCTGTGCTTATCAGTGAAAGGTTATGTTAATGTTATTTTACACAAAAGAGAAGCAAACTGTACATAGTCACTGATCATGACGAGTAGAACGTGTCCTTGAAAAACTTTATTTAATTAGTATGAAGGGCACATACTGTCTCCCCATCTGCATAGATGTCAAGATTGAATAAAGACAAACTTGACCTGAATTTAAAACCTATTTCCCCTCCATTATGTCTTCCTTAACTAATGGCTGATTCCAGAGAAGGCAAAAAAAAAAAACATCTGCAGATGTTTGTCTAAAATCCACTAAATCCAGTACAATAAACATTCAGATCCACCCCCCATAAAGCAGTGCTGTGTAGTGTTAAGGGGATTGTTCTCTAAACATAATCCTGAATTTGCACATATGTCTATTATGTAAATCTTTAACTAGCAGATTGGGGAACTACCCCAACCAATAGATAGAAAATAACAAGTCCAAAGCACTATAAGGACATCAATGTAACACTTTAGTCTGAACTGTAATTCATTGATTTTAATTTTACCCGATTGTTTATAGAGCATGCCTTGAGTCAACCCAAATGAATTGGTTTCTGTTCATCCATTTTTCATTGCCTTAAATGTACAAAATGTAATGTATTCACAATCAGAATGATCTGTTAGTTTGGTACATGCCTAAAGCTTAGTACACACATATATCTGTTGTATTCAATTAGATCAACTGGACTTGAAGTTTAGTTCTTGAAGACGTTTCGCTAGTCATCCGACTGGATCTCTCAATCCAGAATGACTTGTACAAGAATCTGTGGCAATTATGTACTCTGGAAAATCCCAATTAGCATATCACAGCCAGGTGTTAAGGGTGTGATTAGATAGTGGCTAAGAGGTGTTATAGGAATGCCCAGAGTAAGGTGTCAAAACAGCATTGTACATGGTACTTGTTTGGAGACCACAGTTCCCCTTTAAGACAACATTACTGTACAAGAAATATTAGACTGGAAGTTCCTAGCCCCAGTGAACTTGCCAGTATAATTACCGTGGTTTATTAAATATCACAGAACAGAATAGAGACAATCTTTCACAATGCCAAATTATACTTACTTATTATATACAAATATTAAATGTTTATAAGCTTTAATGTAGGTAGCACATTTTTGAAGTTAATATGTTCACGAAAATGTTGTAACTAATTTAAGTTTAAATTTAGAAATGGGAAAAGAAAACAATATTTGGAATTAATCTTCGTTATAACTCATACAACGTGATATATATAAGGGATAATGCGCCCCTTACAGTGTAATATAAGGATATTACGCCACAGAGGAGTCCCCTAACCATATAGAAGCACTCGGCCGTAGGCCAGGGAACTCCAAGGTGACATAATGTCCTTATATTATAATGTGAAGGGGCGCACTATTTCTTATAATACATAAGTATCAGATTCCTTCACCCCATTCACATTTTAAATTCTAGCCTTGTCCCTAGTCCCACCTTAAATCTCCCAAGCTACTTTCTGTAACTTAAACCCAGTAGAAAGGAACATCCCAGCCCAGCATCTATGCGGTTAAACAAATCTTTGTGGAGGAGGAGAGAGACATTGGTTATGAAGTGACAGGAAGCAGCTACAGCAGGTTCTGTTAGTGAAGTTAAACACGCAAAAATGCTGAGTCATTGTTCAGACATGAACACTGGAATTGGTGGAGTATTGGATATAAGAAATATAAGAAATGAGTCACTTAGTGACATAGCTGAGTGATTTTTATAAGGATATATACCACTGCAGCTCCCATTATAAAATATCACACTTATGTATTATATAAGGGATAATGCGCCCCTTACAGTGTAATATAAGGCTATTATGCCACCGAGGAGTTCCCTGACCATATAAAAGCACGAGGTCGTAGGCCGAGTGCTTTTATACAGGTCAGGAAACTCCGAGGTGGCATAATAGGCGTATATTACACTGTAAGGGGTGAATTATTTCATATAATACACAAGTTTTTATTTTAAATAAGTACAGTGATAATAGCTGGTGAAAAGACTTTATTTAACTTTTTTTTCCCCAAAGTTTGGAACATAACATTAAAAAAAATTGTTAAACATTTTAACTATTTAAAATCTTTATCTTAGATATATGTTTAAACATTCATTGTTCAAATGTTAATAGTAATTTAGTCAGAATCAGATGTTTGTTTTAGGTTTATTTCACTTGTTTTAGTTTTATAGGCTTTATGTTTACCCCTGTTTGTTAATTTTGGTTTATTCCATTTTGTTCGTGCCTCTTTTTTGTTTGCATAATGTGCGTGCGCGCCCGGCTGCTCCGAGTGCGCCCGCCTATTACTTTGGTATTGATTTCCTCATGTGCCGTAATGGATGGTATGCGCATGCGCGCCAGGCTGTTCTGTGCCGTGTATGTACGGCTGATCCGTTCCTGTCCAGCTCTTTGTGGACATTGATTTTGTGAAATGTTCGATTCCGGGGTGGTTGGATAAGAGGTAGGACACTGATTTTTATGTAATATATAGTGATGGCCCAGTTTGTGGATCCGAACATGGATCCGCGGCAGATTTACCACGTTCGCGAACTGTGGATATGACCGCCTTCCGAACTTTTCCAAACCGCATTTTCAGAAATTTTCGAAATTACGAGGAATTCTCGTAATTTCGAAAACGTGTGAAAATACATATTTTCAAAAATTTTCGAAAATACGAGGATTTCTCGTATTTTCAAAAATGCGTGAAATCGGATTTTCGAAAATTTACGAAATTACGAGGATTTCTCGTATTTTCGAGGATTTTTTCATTTTAATGGGTTTTAATGGGTCCGCTCGAGCCGGCCTCGAGCGGACCGGATTTTGCGAAGTTCGGACATCTCTAGTTATATTAGGAATGGAGAGCTGCAGTGGCACTAATAATTGAACTAGTCACTTAGTGACATCACTGAGTGATTCTAATGAGGATTCTCGCCACTGCAGCTCTCCATTGAAAGTGCAGAAACTTGTGTATTATAGATTTATATTTGGCAAAAATAATTCAATAGCAAAGGGTCTGTGCCATATAATATGCGGCCAGTATAATTGTCTAGCCCAATTAAATTACAGTATCTTCTAAAGGTAATTGGATAATCAAACTATGGTACCTTCTTCTGAACAGCTATCTTGCTGCCTTACATACTGGCATTTATATCTGGATATTCGTGGAATGCTTTAAAGGGTTATTTTAAATTGACCATAATTGGAAACTATAATTCTTCCCAACCACCACTGTATAATTTTTTGTTGATCTGCCCCTTATTTCTTTAGATATCCAATCTAAAACTTCTTATATTTCAGCTGTCAATCAAGTTCCTTGCTATTCTTCTGTGAGTAGTTTTACTGTAGCTGGAATGGTGACAGAGCTTTGACAGTTGGAATGCTGTATGCTGTGTGCAGGCTTGACAGTTGGTTTGTGGGGGAAAGTCAGGTTGGATGGAAATGGGAGTGGTTAAAAGAGGGAGGGGGGTACTGCGCCTAATCAAAATGTGTGCTGGATTGAAGGCATGCAGCAACACACGCAAATCAGAGTAAGTGCTACTTACATGTATTCAATTATAGATTAAGATGAGGCAAACTAATTTTTTCAGTATAGTGTCCCTTTAAGATTATCTTGAATTGGTAACCTAAGTACATCAAAGATTAGAATAAGTTTCAAATGTATTTGTATATAATGCAGTATGATCGAAACTTTCTCATTTATAATGTGTGCTATACCGGTACTTATTATTTTATCCATGAAGAGATGTTGAACATTAAACAATTCTCAAGATCTTGTTTTATGGTTTTGCAAATTTGTACTTCCTGTATATAAATGTCAAACATCAAGCTCCTTACTCTTTGGATGGTCTCCCTTTTATTAGCCAGTCAACAAATTCCTTTACTGCCTTTTCATCCAAGTGTTCGGTGACATCACTGGTGAAAGTTCCTTCTGCGTGTCTCTCGTAGTCAGCGTTGCGTCTTGATAGTTCTTGTCTGGAATAAAATGTTAAAGGACCATTAACTAATTTTATGTTTCTAGATAAATACTGTATCCCATAATGCCTAAACATTACCCGACTTCCCTGCAAAACCTAACCATGCCATTGGCTGTCAGGACAAATAATTACTGTAAAAACAAGTTTTCAATTCTTGTGGCTTCTCTCTTATCTTTATTATTCTACAGAAGAAGGGGGGGTAAGACATAGCACATTATCCTCCCGTTCCTCAATTAAACAGAAAAGACGATCATTGAAAAATGAGTAAAAAAAATAGACCAATTTCTACAAATGTGAAGGAACATTTTGCTCAAATCAAGACAGGAGGGGATGACGCTATGGTTTCTGGGAAAGGGTTATGAACCGGCACAGACTGGAAGGGGGAATAAAAGGTACAAAATGTCTAATTCAATTAATAAGCTAAACAATCCCTGAACAGTAGCACTGTCCCTTCCTGGCTTATAACTTCCATTGTCTCACTAATTTCTGTAATCCGGGGATCATACAAAGCCATGGTAGTTATCATGTGTGGATTTCCATTTTACTAAAAAATCTGTAACATTTGGCCAAATATTGTAAACAAGGGAGATTTGCTATGATGTATTTAGGATTATTTCAACATGAAATAAATATAATTAGATCACAGATGTTCTCTGAATAGTTCCATCTGCAGGTTTACAGTTTTATTGATAAAACAGGTAGGGGCTGATGCCATAAGATGTGTAAAAGTATATCCATGCTTTTAATCTGTAACAGCCAATCGGATATTACCTAACTGCATCAACCCAGGAAAAAGCTCACATGTGTTTGGTGAATTGTCCATTAAGGGCTAGACCACACCTGTGCATTTCTCACGCACTTACGATCAAATTTTACATGACAAACAAATGCTTGGGAAAAAAATGTGGGTGGCCACTAGTGATGGCCCAGTTCGCGGATCTGAACCCAATTCTGCAGCGGATTTACCTCGTTCGCGAACGGTGGATATCGTGGATTTTCTGCCTTCTGAACTTTTCCGAACCGCGTTTTCGAAAATTTTTGAAATTACAAGGATTTCTCGTATTTTCGAGGATTTTTTCATTTTAATGGGTTTTAATGGGTCCACTCGCGGATTTTCGAATGTTCTCATTTTTTCGAAAATTCGGGGATCCTCGAGCGGACTGGATTTTGCGAAGTTCGGACATCTCTAGTGGCCACACTGTGAGCTGCCGTCCGTTTTAAGAGCGCATGCGATCACCATTTGTTTGCAAATGGCATGTGCTCCGATAATGGAATATTATCAGAACCGCAGTGCAAACGCACAGCAACGCGCTTACAGGGTGATTCAATAAAAGTTCTTATCGTTTAAAATGGTGCTAATTTTGCCCCAACCAATCAGATGTTAGCTTTCAAATGTTAAATAAGATCTGATTGGTTGGGGCAAAATTAGCTCCATTTTAAACAATAAGAACTTTTATTGAATCTCCCTGTTAGAATCCAATATTAAGGCAAGTTTGAAACTCCCTAGTGAATTCTAAAACTTTATGCAAAGGCTTTAAAAAGATGAACTATTCTGATTCTGCAGATAAAAAAGCAGTCTGTGTCATATGAAAACCACTTTTCCCCCAAAGAATTAATATACATCCACGTGGAACGAGATGTTCTTGGAGAAATTGTGCAACATCTGCAGATGTTAAAGAAAAATAAACTTAGATTTTATTGTTTGTATGACATTAATTTCCCTTAAACATACAACCTATATTCTGTTTACTTTGCCTTAGAAGGAGAGTTATTGTACTTACTGAATAGCTGCTACTATTTGTCTTTGCTACTTGACAAATGTCCGTGCTTTGGTGTAAATAAAACTGCAGAGGACCATGAACATATCTATATATACTATGGGGATGATGCAGTTCGAGGTGCAAAAGTTTTCCCATGCTATACATTTTCAGCAACCAATCGGATGTTAACTTTTTACTGGGTTGCTGCAGTTAGATAACATTAGATTGGCTACTGCAGAAATAACCGTCGGGGGCAAATCTTTGCGCCTTTTATTTCCAGAAAGGCTTCAGGTTTTTAGAATAATCTTTATTAAATAATAAATATATAATGATATATGTATAGTATATATCCACCATAGAACAACTTATAAATCTAAATTTCCTTTTAGACCTATAGAAACATAAAATCCCATAATGCTGTTAGACATATCGTAAGTAAGTTGTTACACATTTCTATAAACAACTATATACATTCTCATCCTGTCAAACGAACAGACAGAAATCTGTAACTAGCTATAGGTACTATATAGGAACACAAATAGACAAAACAGTGTTTCAGAAGGACTGTAAACAACAGGAATGATGCGGAGTAGAAACAGAACTGCAGGGACCTAAGTTTCAGTCAATCAAACAAGGGGAAACTTAGTTCATGCCTCCAGAATTCTTACCCGCTTCGTTTTGTGCTCATTAACCACTGGACAAAGTCTTGAGCCCGCCTGGAGTCTAGGTACTTGCTGTAATCACTAGTAAATGTCCCTTGTGAGTGACGTTTAACCTCCTTGAGCTTTTCTGTGTCATCTACCGCTTCATTCATTGCAGCTTTGACTGATCTGTGTATACAATTTATTTTTTTAATTTTTGGTATAAGAATCTATTAGGAAGCTGTGGAAAGACTCCTATGATTTTATCAGATGTCTTGCAGTATATTAGAGGAAAACAAAATCAGGGATAGATAACATGTTTTTTGGCCCCCTGAGCACATCAGCCCATAGCTCCAGTAGGCCTGTGTGGGTATCTGTAACTGTCTGAATTAGACGTTGCTCCTAAGCGAAAGTAGATTTAGTAGACTGCATTCCTTTAATGGAAAGCTAAACTCGGGATATAAGTCCGGCTCACATGTCTCCCCATGCTTCAGTGACTTTAAAATATATTTAGAATTAAACAACAATTATTACATCCTTTACTACAGTCAGCGGCTCAGACAAGGAATAGAGGTGACGTGACATCATAATGGTGGCCCAGTTGCAGAAGACGATGTCCAGAAGAGCTGCTGGTAATTGTTTTTTAGTGAAAAGCAGGTGTTTTCCCAATCACTGTAGATAAGGAACAATATGAGCCTGACACAATAACAGTTTAAAGGGCATCTATACTGAAAAATAGGTTAATTTAAATTGACCATAACTGGAAACTATAATTCTCCCCAACCACCACTGTATCATTTATTTGTTGATCTGCCCCCTATTTCTTTAGATATCCAATCTAAAACTTCTTATATTTCAGCTGACAATCAAGTTCCTTGCTCTCAAAAACTATTCTTCTGTGAGCAGTTTTACTGTAGCTGGAATGGTGACAGAGTTTTGACAGTTGGAATGCTGTATGCTGTGTGCAGGCTTGACAGTTGGCTTGTGGGGGGAAAAGTCAGGTGGGATGGAAGTGGGAGTGGTTAAAAGAGGGAGGGGGGATACTGCTCCTAAACAAAATGTGTGCTGGATTGAAGGCATGCAGCAATACATGCAAATTAGTGCTACTTACATGTATTCAATTATAGATTAAAATTAGGCAAGGTTATTTTTCAGTATAGTGTCCCTTTAATTCCATATTTGAGTTATTTTATGGGAATGGGAGTAGTTATTGTTTGGTCCTTAGTAGAAATCTTGGTGTGTAGATCCAAATGGGTTTATTTTCACTAGCCTTTAATTAGGAAGCAAAGACTTTTTAAACAAGAAGTAAAGCAATAGGGTAAGGGAAATCTCCTACCAATAATGAAATCACAATTACAAATATACAAATAAAATGTCCAAGAACAACTTAAGATGTTAAGAAGTAAATTTTTTAAACGCTCTTTCATGTATATTTTATCTTAAGATTCTACTAAGGACTAGGGGTACTAAGTACCTACAGAAACAAAACGTTCTCTGGGAGATGTAGTAACGGCCGTAAGGGGCCAAAAATTAGTTAAACCCACGCTTCCTGATGTAATATCAAGATGGCTAAATAAAAGTATCTTTTATTTGGGTATAGCCTACCTTCCCATATTCAACGTTTATTGTAATTAATCATATCTAAATTCTCTATATACTAAGTGCCCATTCAGAAACATTAGTGGTCGTACAGGTGTTTTCCTTATAATAAAATGCGGGTAGGGTTCTGGCACAGAACATTCAGGATTATTCAATAAAAGTTCTTATTGTTAAAAATGGTGCTAATTTTGCCCCAACCGATAAGATGTTAGCTTTCAAATGTTAAATAAGATCTGATCTGTTGGGGCAAAATTAGCACCTTTTTTTAACAATAAGAACTTGTATTGAATCTCCCTCATTGTTTCTATATCTATTACAAGCTTGATCACATAGTAATAGATTTTATTGTGGTCACAGGCTCACAGCAATTATACTGATTGCAATGATATCAATGTAAGGATCAAATGGGGGTTTGTTCCATGCAATTTGATACATTGTAGTTTTTCTCTACAGTAAACTGATCCCCCGTTCCTCTTTTTGTGACTTTCAGTTTACAGAACGAGTGAGTTTCCCATACATTTAGTTTACCCTGCCTTTACCCTCCCTTTTTGCACAGGGCAAGTACCTTGAATTACCTTTCCTAGAGTTAAGAGAATTTACTCAGCTAAATTCCTTTAGTAGTTAATTGTTTAATAAATCCTTACATGGGTTCTGCGTACATATTGAAGTTATGTTCATGACTTTTAAAGATGGCCTGACATCATTACAAGTCCTTTAATTATGACAGTATCCAAAAAGCAGTTTATTATCAGTGTATTTTCACTTCCTTATCATACATCTTATTGTTGTTCTGGAACATTAGACAGAGGTTAAGTACAATTTAATTATATTTAACTTGCCTGTTGTTGGCATCTGTTTCTTGCACAGGATTTTGATTGCTGTTTTGTAGGAACATTAAGAGAATCCCGATTATAAAACAAGAGCTTTTCATGGTAAATCTGTAATTAAAATAGCTGATCGTTTTATTTCCCCCAGATAGGCAAGTACATGGGTATAATAATACACACACACATACAATATCCCTAATCGTAGGTAAGGTACGATTTAAAACAATGACATACTAGTGACATAGATCAGTGCCAAACAGACTTGGCTTTGTTTACCGAACAAAGAAAAATTTTGATGACGAATTTCGACGGTTAAAAATTCCACTTAGAACATTTCTACAGCAAAATTTTCTACAGTTTTGGGTCAATATTATTACGGCAGTTTCGACCATCTAAATTCCTCTCCAAAACCAGTAGTTCCACCCAAAAAACAGGTTGGGGATGACACTATTGTACATCCCTAGAGACAAATAGTAGAAATGAAACCTAAATTTATTATTGCATGCCAAATTTTCTTTTTTTTTAACCCCCAACCTGACCCAGGTACACACACCTACCGATCTACTTATCTATTTCTGTGGCAGCCATACTTAAAGGGTAACTATAGTAAAAAACAAATTTTGATCAATAATCAAAAAAGTTTGTTTTTTAACCCCTAATCTGACACAGGTACACACACCTACCAATCTACTTATCTATTTCTGTGGCAGTCATACTTAAAGGGTAACTATAGTAAAAAACAAATTTTGATCAATAATCAAAAAAGTTTGTTTTTAACCCCTAATCTGACACAGGTACACACACCTACCAATCTACTTATCTATTTCTGTGGCAGCCATACTTAAAGGGTAACTATAGTAAAAAACAAATTTTGATCAATAATCAAAAAAGTTTGTTTTTTTAACCCCTAACCTGAAACAGGTACACACACCTTCTAACCTACCCCTCCATTGCTGTTGCAGCCATACTTAAAGGGTAACTATAGTAAAAAAATAAATTTGACTAATCATTTAAAAAGATTGATTTTTAACCCCCAATCTGCCACAGGTACACACACCTACTGATATACCCCTCCAGTACTGTTGAAGCCATACATAAAGGGTAACTAAAGTCAAAAAAACAATTTTGACCAATCATCAAAAACGTTTTTTTAACCCCCAACTTGACCCAGGTACACACAGCTACTGACCTACTCTTCCACCTCTGTGGAAGCATACTTAAAGGGTAACTATAGTCAAAAAACAAGTTTTGACCAATAACCAAAAGAGTTTATTTTTTTAACCCCCAACCTGACCCAGGTACGCACACCTACTGACCTACCCTTCCACTTCCATGGAAGCATACTTAAAGGGTAACTATAGCCAAAAAACAAGTTTTCACCAATAACCAAAAAGGTTAGTTTTTTTAAACCCCCAACCTGACCCAGTTACATACAGCTAGTGACCTACCCCTCCATTACTGTGGCAGCCAAATTTAAAGGGTAACTATAGTCAAAAAATAATTTTGATCAATAATCAAAACAGTTTTTTTTTTTTAACTTCCAACCTGTCACAGGTACACACACCAAATGAGCTACCCATTTATTCACGTGGCAACCATATTTAAAGGGTAAGTATTGTCAAAAAACACATTTTGACCAACCACCAAAAAGTTTGTTTTTTAATCTCCAACCTGCCACGAGTACATACAATCTGACATACCCATTCATTCCTGTGACAGCTATATTTAAAGGGTACATTAAAAATAACAATGCCCTCATCATTGCCATTATTGAGTTTTAAAATCTGCAGCACAAACAAACACATTCCCTTCCAAAAGGCAGCCTTTCAAGACAAATTCAAAATTTATACTTAAATTTTCCCTTTCCCTAGTTTAACATTTAGTTGTCTTTTTTATTATGGATTTTCTTTTTATTACAATCAATTTTTAAAGACCCTGTAGGTTCTTTTATATGTGTCATATTACCTTAAACACAAAATCAGTAAATTCTATAGCATTCTAAGTTTGAAGTGTGTTTCTAGTGCATTTAAATATTTATAGTGGTTCAATCTAAATGCTTCTAGTGGTACAATCTACAGTAAATGTTTCTAGTGATACAATCTAAATGTTTCTAGTGGTACAATCTAAATGTTTCTAGTGATACAATCTAAATGTTTCTAGTGATCGAATCTAAATGTTTCTAGTGGTACAATCTAAATGTTTCTAGTGATACAATCTAAATGTTTCTAGTGGTACAATCTAAATGTTTCTAGTGGTACAATCTACAGTAAATGTTTCTAGTGATACAATCTAAAAGTTTCTAGTGATACAATCTAAATGTTTCTAGTGGTACAATCTATAGTAAATGTTTCTAGTGATACAATCTAAATGTTTTTAGTGATACAATCTAAATGTTTCTAGTGGTACAATCTAAATGTTTCTAGTGGTACAATCTAAATGTTTTTAGTGATACAATCTAAATGTTTCTAGTGATACAATCTAAATATTTGTTTATAGTGGTACAATCTACATGTTTCTAGTTATACAATCTACATGTTTCTAGTTATACAATCTAAATGTTTCTAGTGATACAATCTAAATGTTTCTAGTGGTACAATCTAAATGTTTCTAGTGGTACAATCTAAATAATTTGTTTATAGTGGTACAATCTGATGTTTCTGTTATACAATCTACATGTTTTCTAGTTACAATCTAAATGTTTCTAGTGATAAAATCTAAATGTTTAGTGGTACAATCAAATGTTTCTAGGTACAATTAAATGTTTCTAGTGATAATCTAAATGTTTCTAGTGAGACATCTAAATGTTTCTAGTGAATAAAAATCTAAATGTTTCTAGTGATACAATCTAAATGTTCTAGTTGGTCAATATAATGTTTCTTAGTGATACAATCTAAATGTTTCTAGTGGTACAATCTACAGTAAATGTTTCTAGTGATACAATCTAAATGTTTCTAGTGATACAATCTAAATGTTTCTAGTGGTACAATCTACAGTAAATGTTTCTAGTGATACAATCTAAATGTTTTTAGTGATACAATCTAAATGTTTCTATTAGTACAGTCTAAATGTTTCTAGTTATACAATCTAAATGTTTCTAGTGGTACAATCTAAATGTTTTTAGTGATACAACCTAAATGTTTCTAGTGGTACAATCTAAATGTTTCTATTAGTACAGTCTAAATGTTTCTATTAGTACAATCTAAATGTTTCTAGTGGTACAATCTAAATGTTTCTAGTTATACAATCTAAATGTTTCTAGTGGTACAATTTACATGTTTCTAGTGATACAATCTAAATGTTTCTAGTGATACAATCTAAATGTTTCTTATTATTTAAAATGGTGCTAATTTTGCCCCAACCAATCAGATTTTAGCTTTCAAATGTTAAATAAGATCTGATTGGTTGGTGCAAAATTAGCATTTTAAAGAACTTTTATTGAAAAACTCTGTAAATGTTTCTACTGATACAAGCTAAATGTTTCTAATGATACAATCTAAATGTTTCTATTGGTACAATCTGAATGTTTCTAGTGATACAATCTAAATGATTCTAGTGGTAGAATCTAAATGTTTCTAGTGATACAATCTAAATGTTTCTATTGGTACAATCTGAATGTTTCTAGTGATACAATCTAAATGATTCTAGTGGTAGAATCTAAATGTTTCTAGTGATACAATCTAAATGATTCTAGTGGTAGAATCTAAATGTTTCTAGTGATACAATCTAAATGATTCTAGTGGTAGAATTTAAATGTTCTTAGTGATACAATCTTAATTATTCTAGTGGTAGAATTTAAATGTTCTTAGTGATACAATGTAAAGGTATAAGATGTTGCATTAACTTTGCACTTTTTACAACTTAATAATATTATTAAGAACTACATTAAACAATCGAAGGAAACTTTAAAATGAAACAAAATGTAAATAAATAAAATCCAAAAACAAGCAATTTTATAATGCAGAAAGTAAAAAGATGTTACTAATTCTAAAAACCTTTATACAACATTAACACGGTTTTGACTTACAGTGAAATGTTCCCTTGGTGATAAATAGAATAATTCTTCTTTTTTTTTTTCCTTGAGCAAATTTGGGATCCCTCTTAGTTCTGGTTGATGATAAAGACAACTGATTCTTTGCATTGCATTTTATACTGTTTGCAGCTTCATTGAACACTGGGAAAGATGCATTTGGTGCATTAATTCTGACACAGACGATCATGTGGTCTGCATTGTTTTAAGCAGTTCATGTGATTGACTGGTTTTGTTTAGTTTACACATTATAGACGGATGAAGGGATCATTTTAAAACCAATGTACACGTACAATGCTTTTTTTTCCTTCTAGAGGACACCACAGGTGCAGCCGGAACATTGGATGGACAAATATGTCATTCCTGTTCTCTAATGTACTTCAGAAGTTCCCCTAAAGGCTTAACCTCAGCTCAGTGTGTCTCTGATTGTCTAATCTCTCATACAGCGGATGGATCACAACACCCACACACATACACACTTACTGTACATATTGATATGTGTATTTTGCTCAACAAATCAAAGCATTTGCTTTTTATTAGAAATATTTTAATAGGTTAAGAAACCAATGGTAAAAGTTGAATGTGGTGATACTCTCAGGGGCCAAGTCACATGGTATCTTGCTCCCTCTTCCATTTTCAGTGACGCCATGTTTAGTTGATTGTAAAGATGGACAAACTTTGAAATCAGAGTCAATGGGGACAAATGGAAAAGTTCAAAATAAAATAAGGTTAAAATAGCAATGGTAACTCACTGTACCTGGGGAACATGTACAAATATCCAGAAGTCACTTCCTTCACACACGCTACTTTCGAACTTCCGCATTCGACATTTGATAATTATCGAAAATTTTATTGCATCTTTCTCTGAAATCCCCCTAAAGGGGGTAAAATTAAAATTCTGTTTTTAAAGGGAAATCTATTGTTATTTTTCAAATTCTTAGATTATTATGCATCTCTAGTTATTCTACATATTCTCTCCCATTTTGAAAAATCAGTGGATTTCATACCCTTTGCTGTTCCCTGCTGTTGACATTAGTGAGCTGACATTTCAGGTTCTAATGGTCCTTCTTCTTCCCATGATGTACCACATCCATGGAATGTTCCTAACAGTAATTTCTACTGATTGGCTGTTGGATGGCTCACACATGCTCAGATCTCTACTGAGCAACTGAATCAGTGGTGTAATTAGGAATCACTGGGGCCCCCAGCAAAACTATGATGGAACTATCTGTGCTTCATCCACAGTAGTTTTGTGGGAGGAGGCTATGTGTGTCATAGGGAAAATAAGAAGATGGGGCCCCCCTGCAGCAGCTCTCCTGTTAGTTATGCCCCTAAACTGAATCAACCCAGGCGCTGGGTCAAGGGCAAGACCATACCGGTCTCTACTAGGGGTCCTGCAAACAGGAAGTCAGTATTTCACCACCATTTATTTATACACAGACAAAATGCTGAATGGGCAAGTTAAGGTCACTAGGATGGAAAAATACTGCTCATTTTTCTAAAAAGTCTATGTATTTACACTGAACTTACAAAATTACAAAATATCAAAAATTCTCTTTTTTGATTATTTTCGAAAAAAAGTTCTGCTACTTCGAAAAGTTCGAGTTCTAGTTCATCTCTAGTTTATTGGTTTGTTCTTTGACACTTTGTTACCTAGGCAGGCAGTTTCTCCTGTTGGAATTTCATTATAGGCAAAGGCATTTTGGAGATTGGTTCAGTTGTTGTGTGGGGGGAGTGTTATGCTGGTCATACATTTGGCAGCTTACCTCCAATGGGGCATATTTATAAAGGTGCGATATTGGTATTTTGCAATGCAATGCCTTTAATGTATGCTATTTTGACGTACAATTATGGGAGATACAATACTACCTTTAATTTAGTCTAATAAATATCTATCTAATAATACCTATTAGATGAGGCACTTTGTTCACTTTAGAGATAATAGATGATATTGATTGGTTTCAATGCATCTTTTGGTTTATGTTAGCCAATTAAATCATAGAGCACATATATAGTGTATACCTGTGCAAGCTCCGTTCCTCCAGTGTCACTAACCCTAAAGCTGTCCATTCACTAGAAATTAGAAATGGACCAAACTCAAACCCAAGTTTAACCTGGACTTTTTTTTTAAAATTTGTTTTATTTATCGTCACCAAAATTATTGTTCCAATACATTGCTCTGTATTGTTGTCAAGGCTGTCGACATTATTTGTACAGTATATAGGAATTAGCCATTTTTGTCAATGAGTTATAAGATACATGACAGTAATATTTGAGACATTGTCTATTCACAAGTGAATTGATGGTGAGTTGAATTGAAGTATATATAATCAATAAACAACTTTTCTCACTATAAACAGTCTCCGTGTGTTACCTTTATATATAGTTCAGTGTAGTTGTCGAACCATCTTCCAGCACGTTCCACCTGTCGCACGCCACGCGTTGGATAGTTAAAAGTGAGCGAGAAGTCAGTCCATGTCCCCCAGATTTTATTACATTTGTCTGGACATTTCCTGTTTTATATAAAATTTGTAACATTGGGAAGTCGCCATTTATTAATATGACCCAGGTCTCCACCTTTGTTTTTTTTATATGACATCCATCTCATAACAATTGTTTTTCGAGCATAAGGGCACGGCCACACTGCCGCCGCAAACGTGCGATTTCATGTGCGATTTTGTTGCGTTTGTGCATGCGTTTTCTTCATTAGGTATAGGAAAACGCATGTGATTGTGATTAAAAAGGAGGAACGCAAATCGCAAATGCATGCGCAATTGCAACGCACCCGAAAATGTGTGCTTTTGGCGCGTTGCCGCGTTTTCAATGATCAGAAAAAAATGCTAGTGTAAACACATAAAAAACGCAGCAGTGTGACCTAGCCCTAAAACAGAGTTGCTTGCAAGAACATTAACTCATAACTGGACCATATTTCTTCATCCACAATACCAAATATACACATCAATATTGAGCTTTGTATGGGGTGGGGCGATAGATGTGACAGTATTTGGATCACACCCTCCCAGAATTCAGAGACACTTGGGCAATTCCATATTAAATTAACAAAATCTGCGTTTGGGCTGTGGCATTTAGGACATTCGGATATACCAGATTTCAAGTGTTTCATTTGTTTAGGTGTACAATACGCCTGGTGAATTATTTTAAATTGTATCAATTTATTGTTCACTGCAGGTGAAACTGTCATATGTGAGCTAATAACTTCTGACCATTGCTCACTTTCTAGGTCCTGTAGATATGGGGACCATTTGTTTTTAATTGTCTCTACACATGTTTGCGATTTAGTTCGGATAAGGAAGGTTTATAGTTTGGAGATCACCCCATGTAGCCCTGGATTGCAGATCACTCCAATAATTGGGTGTTTAGTTAGACCATTGGCCGTAGGTACCTAAGTTGAGAGGCCCAGTAGTATAGCTGTATATTTGGAAGTGCTAGGCCTCCGAGATCTTTAGGGGCTTGTAATTTGGTGGTGTTTACTTTTGCCCTGCAAATGACAGTATATAACTATTCAATTTTTTAAAGAAAGGGAGAGGGATATAGATGAGTGAGTGTTGAATTGTGTATAAAATCTTGGGTAATAATACCATTTTGTCTAACTGCACTCTACCCAAAGATTCAAGGGCACATATTTCCACGCCTGAGTTTTTGTTCGCGCAAAGTCCAGTAATGGGGCAATATTCAGGGAATAAAACATCTGTGGTGATTTAGTGATAGTCATACCCAAGTATTTAAATTGGGAAACTATTGGTATGGGTACAAAAGAATGCAGTGGGGGAGTGTCTGAGGGAGTGTCTAGCAGATATAATGCTGACTTTCCCCTGTTTATAGTTAGACCAGAGAATGTACCAAAGTTGGTAACCAGATCAAAGGCAGTCGTGAGTGCATTGTGTGAATTGTCTATATACATTATAACATCATTGGCATATATAGTAGGCCTAGCTTCTCCTCATGTCCTTCTAGCTTGAATCCTTTGATCCTGCGATCTTTGCGCAGTAGCGCTGTTAGTGGTTCAAAGGCTAGTGCGAATAGATATGGCGATAAGGGGCATCCTTGACGGGTGCCTCTGTGTAGTGGAAACAGAGCAGAAAGACTGCCATTTACCTAAACTTGTGCCATAGGTGCTGTGTATAGTAATTGCACCCATCTGACAAAGCCAGGACCGAATCCAAATGCTCTGAGTACCCCTTGTAAATATGGCCATTCTACTGAGTCAAATGCCTTGGCCGCATCTAGAGATAATATTATACGGCTTTCAGCATTATCGGGGTCTATTTGTGATTGTATTAATGTACGACGTAGGTTGATAAAAGTAGATTTACCAGGCATAAATCCGGTTTGATTTGGATGTATGATGGATAATATGACAGATTGTAGTCTAATTGCCAGCACTTTCGCTAGTATTTTGTAGTCTGAAGTCAGTAAAGAAATAGGTTGGTAGGATTCGTAGTCAGCTGGGTCTTTGCCAGACTTGTATGTACTGTATGTATTGTTTTGCTCTTTTATAAACCGGATCCCAAATCTCCTCTGTACCGGACAACAAGCTGGCTCCCCGTTAAATAGCGCATTGTATACAATATCCTTCTCCTAACATTCCTTAAATTTCCTCTCTAGTGTCCCCATATGTTCCTGCCTGTACCCTCCGCTCATCACAGAACCAGCTCCTATACAGACCCCCCACTCAGACTGCTTCCTCTCGCCTTAAACCTTTCTCTCTTGTAGCTCCCGTCCTCTGGAATTCTATTCCCCTCTCTCTACGTCAAGAAACCTCAATTAGCAGGTTTAAATCTACCCTTACATCCTACCTATCTGGTAACCAGCACAGTATATGGTATCTATATATCTATATATGATAAATCTACCCTTACATCCTACCTATCTGGTAACCAGCACAGTATATGGTATCTTTATATCTATATATGATAGATCTACCCTTATATCCTACCTATCCGGTAACCAGCACAGTATATGATATCTATATATCTATATATGATAGATCTACCCTTATATCCTACCTATCTGGTAACCAGCACAGTATATGGTATCTATATATCTATATATGATAAATCTACCCTTACATCCTACCTATCCGGTAACCGGCACAGAATATGGTATCTATATATCTATATATGATAAATCTACCCTTATATCCTACCTATCCGGTAACCAGCACAGTATATGATATCTATATATCTATATATGATAAATCTACCCTTACATCCTACCTATCTGGTAACCAGCACAGTATATGGTATCTTTATATCTATATATGATAGATCTACCCTTATATCCTACCTATCTGGTAACCAGCACAGTATATGGTATCTATATATCTATATATGATAAATCGACCCTTACATCCTACCTATCCGGTAACCAGCACAGTATATGGTATCTATATATCTATATATGATAAATCTACCCTTACATCCTACCTATCCAGTAACCAGCACAGTATATGGTATCTATATATCTATATATTATAAATCTACCCTTACATCCTACCTATCTGGTAACCAGCACAGTATATGATATATATATATCTATATATGATAAATCTACCCTTACATCCTAACTATCTGGTAACCAGCACAGTATATGGTATCTATATATCTATATATGATAAATCTATCCTTACATCCTACCTATCGGGTAACCAGCACAGTATATGGTATCTATATATCTATATATGATAAATCTACCCTTACATCCTACCTATCTGGTAACCAGCACAGTATTTGATTGTTTTATTTGCACTGCATACGTCTCCCTCCAGCACTTATACCAATTCAATTGTATCTGTATGTTACCCACCTAACTAGATTGTAAGCTCTATGGGGCAGGGACCTCATTACCTCTTGTGGCAAAGCCCTAGCACTTCCATTTATATAATTTATATATTTATGTAGTGAACTATCTATGTATTTATCCCCCTTGTATGACTTTTATACTGTACAGCGCTGCGTCCCCAAGTGGCGCTATATAAATAAACATATACATACATGCATACATACTTGGGAAGCACCACTATTGTGGCTGAATATAGTGAAGAGGGGTGTGAGTCCTGTTCATAAGAGTGTACATACATATCTAGTAGAGGCTGTATTATCTGTTCCTGATATCTTTTATATATTTTGATTGGAAGACCATCTGGGCCAGGGGCTTTGTTAGTGGTCGGTCTAGTGATTGCCTGTGTGTAGGGCTCAGGGTAGGATGGCCTATTCCAGTTACATAGTCTGTGATTTCAAGGGAGGTGTGACTTAGGCGTGATGTGTACAATTCGGTGTAGAAGTCCTCAAGCTCTGCTAGAATCTGCGGGGTAGAGAACAGCATTGTGCCTTGCTTGGAGAGTATGGAGAGTATGGTGTTTGTTTGTGAGTGATCTTTGATTAAAAAGGTAAGTAGCTTGCAGATTGGTTGCCATTTTCAAAATTATTTTGGCGCATGAAGAATTGCTTATTAGCAGCCTTTACTGACAGCATATTATTATACATTCTTTGGGCAATCATGCTGATTGATTAGCAGGGGTACTCTGTTCAACGTATTCTTTCTCTGTTTGCGTTAATCAGTTCTTCCTCATTTTCCCTAGTGGTGCGTTTGATATATGATAGAGTGGAGTGTAATTTACCTCTCAGATATGCTTTTAGGGATTCCCACCTCAAGCCATGGTCACCTGATAATAAATTGAAAGATATAAATTCTTCTATCTGTTCACCTAATTTGTCCGGTTGTGGAAATTGTGTCAACCAAAATAGGTGGAACTTCCATGGTTGGATCACTCCGGTAGACTCTGGATATTTAATAGATAGTAGGATTGGTGAGTGGTCAGATATTCCTCAGGGTATGTAGGTTACTTGAGTCACCAAGGGGACTGTTCTCTTGGATAGGAAAGTAAAATCTATTTGTGATAGTGTGTTGTGGGTCTGGGAGTGACAGGAGAACTCCACAGTGTTTGGGAACCTCTGGAGCCAGATGTCCACCCACTCCCAGGAATCCATAAGGGATGCTAATGATGGGGCTAGAGCTGTTGAGTCGGTTTTGTGGTGTTCCAGGATTCCAGCGGTCTTTGACGGGGCACATGACATTATTAAAATCTCCCATGCATACGACATGGGCCTGCGGATACTGGGTTAACATAGGAGCAATCAGTTTTAGAACAGAGAGATCTGTTCCAGGTGGATTGTAGACTCCCAGGAGAATTGTCAAGGAGGACTCTATTTTAGCTGCTACAAACACATATCTGCCATATGGATCAGTTTTAACACCATCAGTTTTAATCTGGCGTCTAAGAGATTTTCTGATTAGAATAGAAACACCCCTTGAATATGTGGAGCATACACTGTGTGCCGACCAGCCAACCCACGGTTTTTGTATTAGTCTAACAGTATTAAGTAATAAGTGTGTTTCTTGCAGACCAATATTCTCTTTAACCTTAAATTGGCTGTGTGTGCAGAAATACATTTTCTGTGCGCATGCAAAAGTAAATTTTGTGCGCTCCATAACGCAGCACTTACATTCCAGAAGATTTTTGCGTGCGCCCCACTTTAACCTGTGTGCACAGGCCTGCAGAGTTGTGTGTGCACACACGAGCGCACAGCTTAGAGGGAACACTGTTGCAGACATATTATATCAGGTACATATTTGTTAAGGTAGGTGAAGACCTGGGTCTGTTTGTTTGGTAGCCCTAATCCCCTAACATTCCAGGAAAGAATCTTAATTGCAGGATTTGACTCACCCATTTCTATGTTATATCTAGAGACGTTGTGCGATGGCAAGGAGATGGCATGTGCAGCTCTGAGTGAATCTTAGTGTAACTATATTAAGACTACGGAATGTTGAATCTAATGTCTACGAAGTGTATAGCCATCATAATGTATATAGTCTGGTTCCATAGCAAAGCTTCTCTTTTCTCTGCGGCTTCCTATGCTTTCCTGTTTTACATCAAGCGACATTCCCTGATAAGAAACCTTCATTATCTAAACAATATGCTTGTGGTTGTAAGATTTAACGGGTTCCATATAAATGTTTCTACACAACATTTAATGGTTTTCAGATGCTAAAAATATACCATTCTCTGAATTATTCCTTACAGACAATCCTTTAATTTAGAAAATCATCTTTTTAATGGCAACTATTGCAATTCTCCTCTGATTAGTATCCCATGTGGTTTACTAATATTGCTATTACAATGGCATATGGTTTTTCTTGGTATCCCGTATTGACACTAGATTTCTGCACTGGATCATTACTAATAATGTTCTTTTGCTTTAATCATCTCATACAGTTCTGCTGCTCTTCAAATATCTTTGTCTTATCTGTACGATCTATGTTCCCACTTAGGTTGGTTTTGGGGCTCTTGCAATAAAATAGAATTTTAGTTCACAGGTCTTTGTGCAGCACAGTGGCTCAGTGGTTAGCACCCGAGTTCGATTCCACACTTGGACACAGCTGCAAGGAGTTTGTATGTTCTCCCCGTGCTTGCGTGGGTTTACTCCAAGCATTTCGGCTTCCCCACAATCATAAAGGCATACTGATAGGGTGTATGTGTCAAATAAATGTGCTTAGATTGTAAACTCTCTTTGGGGCAGGGCCTGATGTGAATGTATACATGTAATTGTAAAGCACTGCGGAAGGGGCTGGCGCTATATAAATCCACAATAATAATAATAATTCAGTTCTTCTATAATCATTTCCAATATTAATCCACCTGAACATTTTGCAAAGATAATGTAGCAAACCTGCACCAAGGATTTCAACCATAAAAACCTCTGCAGTGCCAGTCACAAGAATGACGTCACAGGAAGTCCTGCCCCTTGTTTTACATTGGTTCCTCTGCAGATGAAGGAAATACTGATCAAAGGAATGTAGGGCCATCCAATGCCACATACAAACAATAGAATTCTAGTGCACAAACAATTCTAATTTCATATTGGCTACCACCATAAGGTTGCTATATATATATTGTGTGTTACATTGAAGGTTTGACCAAGCCTTCTGAGAAATTGTACTCCACCCAGTGTTAGGTCATGTGCTTGTTTGAGCTTTAAACTAGAGAGTCAGCTTCAAGCATCCAGGCCACACAGGAAAAGCTGTCAGCTCATGTAGCCAAAAAAGCAAGTACCAGTAGGTTAGGACCCAGTTAAAGAAAGCAACCTTGACATGGTGACTGGGCTTAAAATAATTTGGCCAACTTATTGAACTAATTGCTTTTACTTATCCAGGGTTTAGCAGGCTGTTTGTAGCAGCAACCTTATGGAGGTAACCAATATGCAGCAGACATCCCACCCTGCCTTTTCAGGCTTTCGGGCAGGGTGGGAATGGGTCGTGGTGAGGTGGGTGTGATGTCATGTGGGGGCATGGAGGTGTGGCGTCATGTGGAGGTGGGGTTAGCCTTCTTGGGGTGGTGGGAGGCTGGGTTAGGGAGGAGTTAAGGGCATTCCTGTGGTGTTTCGGGGGTTGTGTTCCTCAAAAGGGGGCTAGAGTCTCCTCTCAGTCGTGGGAGTCTGGGGTGGTCTCAAGGGAGGTAGAAGACCTGAATGAGGGACACTCCCAGACAATCCGGAAGAGGTGGGATGCCTTATGCAGTTAGAATTGTTTGTGCACTAGAATTCTATTATTTGTATGTATTATATTTTTGGTCTCTAGTTGCACTTTAATATAGATGTACAACAGCCCAATTTTATATACAGTGGTGTGAAAAACTATTTGCCCCCTTCCTGATTTCTTATTCTTTTGCATGTTTGTCACACTTAAATGTTTCTGCTCATCAAAAACCATTAAATATTAGTCAAAGATAACATAATTGAACACAAAATGCAGTTTTAAATGATGTTTTTTATTATTTAGTAAGAAAAAAAACTCCTAATCTACATGGCCCTGTGTGAAAAAGTGATTGCCCCCCTTAAAAAATATGTTAAAAAATAACTTAATTGAGATCTATCAGTCTGGTAAAGGTTATAAAGCCATTTCTAAAGCTTTGGGACTCCAGCGAACCACAGTGAGAGCCATTATCCACAAATGGCAAAAACATGGAACAGTGATGAACCTTTCCAGGAGTGGCCGGCCAACCAAAATTACCCCAAGAGCACAGAGAAAACTCATCCGTGAGGCCACAAAAGACCCCAGGACAACATCTAAAGAACTGCAGGCCTCACTTGCCTCAATTAAGGTCAGTGTTCACGACTCCACCATAAGAAAGAGACTGGGCAAAAACGGCCTGCATGGCAGATATCCAAGGCGCAAACCACTTTTTAAGCAAAAAGAACATTAAGGCTCGTCTCAATTTTGCTAAAAAAACATCTCAATGATTGCCAAGACTTTTGGGAAAATACCTAGTGGACCGACGAGACAAAAGTTGAACTTTTTGGAAGGTGCGTGTCCCTTTACATCTGGCGTAGAAGTAACACAGCATTTCAGCAAAAGAACATCATACCAACAGTAAAATATGGTGGTGGTAGTGTGATGGTCTGAGGTTGTTTTGCTGCTTCAGGACCTGGAAGGCTTGCTGTGATAGTTGGAACCATGAATTCTACTGTCTACCAAAAAATCCTGAAGGAGAATGTCCGGCCATCTGTTTGTCAACTCAAGCTGAAGCGATCTTGGGTGCTGCAGCAGGACAATGACCCAAAACACACCAGCAAATCCACCTCTGAATGGCTGAAGAAAAACAAAATGAAGACTTTGGAGTGGCCTAGTCAAAGTCCTGACCTGAATCCTATTGAGATGTTGTGGCATGACCTTAAAAAGGCGTTTCATGCTAGAAAACCCTCAAATAAAGCTGAATTACAACAATTCTGCAAAGATGAGTGGGCCAAAATTCCTCCAGAGCGCTGTAAGACTCGTTGCAAACGCTTGATTGCAGTTATTGCTGCTAAGGGTGGCCCAACCAGTTCAGGGGGCAATTTCTTTTTCACACAGGGCCATGTAGATTTGGAGTTTTTTTTCTCACTAAATAATAAAAACCATCATTTAAAACTGCATTTTGTGTTCAATTATGTTATCTTGGACTAATAGTTAACGGTTTTTGATGAGCAGAAACATTTAAGTGTGACAAACATGCAAAAGAATAAGAAATCAGGAAGGGGGCAAATAGTTTTTCACACCACTGTATATATTGTGTGCCATCTAATGCCACAGCCATGCAGGAATGAAAGCAGGTTGCTGGCATGCTGATTTACCATACTGAATTCCCATTAGTTCCAATTTAATTGCAATTGAACATTTGTAATTTTTAATGCTGCAAGTGAGATCTAAAGACCTTATTGTCCTGTTAACATCTTTCCCTGATATATCCAGACACTGTGCCCTATGGAGCCCATGTATTAAATACATGCAAAGAAGGGCTATGGGTGCATTTCTTGGGTAGTGAAGTTACATATTAAGGTGCAGCCGACCTGAACATTCAAGGTCAAATGAACATTCCATAGACTCACATAACATCATAGTATCACTAATACAATATGGTGTTATTGAGGCACTGACCACTGGTGTAACCCTAATAGGAATCAGGTAAATGTTACATAAATAATAGTTTTTTGTAGGTTTAGTCCCAGAACCTGATTTTTGTACTTGCAGTCAGATCAAGACTTAGCGAGTCACCCTAGAATCTATCAGCTTATGATGAGCACTGAATGAAGCAGAAGAAATGTAAATTGTGAGCACAACTCCATAAAGTCTTTTGATGACTCATATGGGAAACACTGTACAAGTACAAGAAAGGATCTTTAATTCTTAGAATAACTTGTGTAAGATTAGTAATAGAGACACTTGGCTATGTTCTTCATCTACTCTTTGTCCAAACAGTAATACTGTTGTGGATTATAGCAAGTAACACAAACTAGAAATTCTCCTTATTCGCTGACACCAGTTACAATCCCACCCACAGTGTAGAGACAATACAAATTCAAACTGGGAATGGCAACATAATACTATACACAGTGCCATTTACCTTAGAAGTACCTTCAAACCCTATAGGTTCTTTGTTACACTTGACCAAGAACCTATAAGGTTCGAAACATGTAGTGTGGCACTTTGGAATCAAAACAATACCTCTTGGATTGTATTAAGTGTGAAGATCAATCTTCTTTGAAACATTATACTGCCAGGAACATGGCAGAATCCGATCGGAAGGCAGAACTATGAGTGAGCTGGTACATATATATGTCATGTTTAAAGGAATAGTTCACTACCAAGGCCAACTATTCCTTTAATGCATTGATTGAAGACTGGGATGATAAGGAGCTATGCCAATCAATGCAAGTGGAGCCAGGAACGAAGGTAGAGCAAACTTAACTGTTACGCGATCCTCCGCAGCAGCAGGTCCCAACCGCTTCCGGGTTCTGAACACAATAATGAGCACTATAGTTAAACAGAACCTAGAACACTGCCTGGTATTCTGTTACCTCTCTTTCTGGTTCCTGGTTCTTCCAGTTAGCAGCTGTCAATTATGGATGTAACAGATGACATCACAGCCAATGAATGAATGAATGCTATTCCTCTAGATGCCTCCTCGCATGTAAAAGCTTGTAAATAATCTTGGAGAGCTTAACGAGGGGAGCGGAAACTTTCAAGTGGCAGAGGAAAGGGGTGGAGCATAACTGATTAGCTCTACGTCTGTCAGCTAACTATTGAAGTTATGGGTTTGGTGGGGAATTTACCTATATATGATGCTTTATGCCCTCTATAAACATGGGCAAAATTTTGCATCTCTTATTGGGTAAGGCCCAATAACTATGCAGTTATCGGATGGTAAAATGATTACAGAACACAAATCATAAAACCCCATAAATAAAAGGCATTTATTTTCATAAAAGAGAAAAGCATTGCTTAAGAAAACGTGTCATGTGTTTATATAAATGCTTCTTTCCAGATCCAGAAATTGAATGGTCCTTGTCTGTATACCACTGGAAAGGAAAATAAAATATATACGGCATTAGAAAAAAATATATTTTTCAAATAGAAAATATGGTAACACTGATTGACTATTCACAAACATAATCAGTAAAAGTTCCTATCATTAAATATGGTGCTACATTCTAGGGTTAACAAAATTGAACACTGCATTCGAGGGTTACTAAACGATACATTAGAGGGTTACCGAACGATACATTAGAGGGTTACCGAAATCGAAGGCTACATTAGAGGGTTACCGAACGATACATTCGAGGGTTACCGAACGATACATTAGAGGGTTACCGAACGATACATTAGAGGGTTATCGAACGATACATTAGAGGGTTACTGAACGATACATTCGAGGGTTACCGAACGATACATTAGAGGGTTACTGAACGATAGATTCGAGGGTTACCGAACGATACATTCGAGGGTTACCGAACGATACGTTAGAGGGTTACAAATTGAGGATTCGATAATCATCAAAAATAAGTTCACGAGTTCAAAAAACCCAAACTAGTTCGTAGTTCGGATAGTTTGAGTTTGTACAAACTGATAATGTTTGACTCCAATTTACGGTAGGTTTGGGTTAGAGTTCAGGTCCAAACCCTGAAATTGTATAGCTCACACTCCTCTCTGGTGCCTTTACAAGAAGTTTTTCAGCCTGATGTTTGCCATCCCTGTAGTGGCTCTCCTGGTACTTGAGAGAAGACCCATCAGCCATGAAAGATGATGTCACAGCCAATGACTAAAGGTTTTAATTAAAAAGTTCCTCCTCTGAGTGTGCGTTGAAGCTCTCTAGGCTCACACTGTGCTCAGAGGAAGCGAAGAGGGACCACAGAGATTGGGCAGACTAACTGCTTGTAGAAACAATTGAGAGCAGCATGAGTATTAAGGTTACAGGGTTTGGGGGGGGGGGGATTTATTTGTAGAAGAAATTTCCGTTTGCCCTTTAAGAGTTTTTCTTAACTATAAATGTTATTTTAGACCTTAGATTTGAAATAACCGCCATTTTTAGTAGACGACTCCAACAGGTTCTTACCATTGCTTGAAAATCAACTTGGGCTTCAACCAAAGCTTTAGATATCTGAGCAGATTGTTGAAAATGTACATTATCTGTTAAGACACAAAGGCACGTTTAATATTTGACAGCTGAGATATGGCACATTATCCTAAAATGATCACCTTCAATTTCCTATTGATAGAGCAAATACCAGCATTAAGCTTCATGCACCAATATCGCGCAAACACTTTTATGTTATCAGAAAGTAAGTAGCATGACAAACACTTCTAAAACACAGTCATTGTCACATTGTGCTGAGGTGTTTGTTCTGTAAGATCTGCCTTTGATAACCCCTACCATCTGCTGTTCCGTGAATGAGGAGGTAATCTACTTTCCTGAACTGCTCTGCTCTCGCCATCACCGTTGAGTTCTAAAAAAAAAAAAGGAAGAGGCACATATTCATTAGACGTGATTTCTGATGCACATCTAATATTAAAAGGCTTCTGTTTGGTGAGAGCTATTAGCTGTTCACCGAAACCATCAAAACTATTTCTCTTCCTCATGGTCCCCTTCTGAGAACTCACTATTACAGGATGACCCTGACAGTAGGCAAATAGAAATCCTTTATGAGGAAGAAGTGTAACAATTTATTAAGGATGTAGAGTTTAATTTATAGTTGGGAAGGTTAAATAAAGATATGTCTATGTGGTTCAACCTTTTTTACCCTACCCATAATGCCTACAAAATATTAAAGTATTCATATATTGGCCCTTATTTAATAACAAGGGGGCATATTGATATCAATGCAGTATCCCACATACAATTACTATGTTACTACTAATCCAACATATTTACTTTAGGTTAAAGGGGAATGAACACCAAAATCTGCCCCCTGTCCCTTTAAATGTGCCTAGGGTTAGGTCCTTAAATGCTAGTATTTTAGAAACTTACCTACTAGATGCCCATGCCACTTCTCTTCAGCCTGCCCTCCTCCTTAGGCATTGCATTTTGTGCTCTACCATTGGTTTGCCTAGTAAAAGGGGCAGGGGCAGAACAGACCAGCAGCTAGTAGGTAAGTATCCAAACTACCAGCTGTACTGCTAAGAGTAAGGGCATAGCGTTTTACGTCCTCACTTTGCGTACAGTCCAGGGAGAGATTTTGCCATTCTTTCCCCTTTACTGTAATATAGAGTGTAGCAAAATATATATGCTGTATGTAAAGTAGAGTACAAAATTCCCACAGTAGTAACAGCTACAGTACACACACAACTAGAGAATGATAGATCACTTATGTAAGTTCTTGGTACCTTGTAATTTTCAAGGTTATCAGACTTCGTTGGAAGACCCATATATCGCTCTGTGTAAATAGAAGCTGGGAGGAAAAAGAGTATCCATTACTTTGGTGGATTTCATTTATGGGGTAATAAAATATTTTACTTTAAATAATCATTGTTGTAAGGTTATATAGTCACTACAGCCACTGACTGCTTCCTATCAATCATGCAGGTAGGATTAACCAATAGCAGCCTGCCTAACTGCCTAATAGAATTCTACCTCTATGTTTCCTTGCTCAGTTTTGTAATGGACATTTCTATACAGACGCTATACACATTGTTCTACCTTTTGCTGTTATTCTTTTAATTCCAATTAAATTTGGGTTCCTCTTTCCATGTCCACTCCAATTCACTCAATAACTTTCACTAGTGTACCGGAAATGGTCATAGGTAGAGAAAAACAAAGCTTTGAAGGACACTATGAAGCACAAAGGGACAGAAGGATTGTGGCTTACAACAAAAGAGGATCAGAGGCCAAATATAGGGTTTTAAATGGCAGTGAAACTGTGATTCTTAATGCTGTACACTAGGAAACATACTTTCTAACATTCCCTAATCTGTCTGGCCCCATTGAATGCCAATCACAAAGTGAATGAGCCAGAATAGGAAACGTCATTGCAGGAACAATCGGGAGGTAAGGCCGCCAGTCTTTTTTTAATAGATTAGACAATGGAACTTTGATCTAATGTCTAATTAGTGTCTGACCTGCATTTCTAGGCTAGACTAAAAATATGGTACTTGTATCTATATAGAATGTCTATTTCAACATTACTTATACTCTTACACTGCCTCTCTGGCTGCAATACCCTTTAACACCCCTAGAACGCCCCCAAATCCCATTATTGGGAGATACCACCCCATAGACTTTATAGACTACACAATTTCACTGGATTTTCCATTATACTATTTTATATTTAAGACACAAGAATTGAACCGTTTGAAACTAATCACTGCTGCAGTTTGACAACCGTTGCTGACACGGTATCTGTAACAGGGGAAATATCTGGATAGTTTTAATATTATTAACGCCACACTTTGTCATAAAAAGCTACCTGGTGCTACAATATAAATCTGTATGGACTGACATTGTTCCTTCCCTCAGGGTTCTCGTACCATAATATTCCCAGTTTGACACAGGAGCTACAGCCATTCCACATTTAAATAGCCCAGTTGGTTCACCCAGGACCATGGACGTCACATATCCTCCATAAGACTAGAAAAAACACAAGAGAATCTCCTGTAAATGATTGATAAGAGGAAACAGAAGACATTACATGACACCAGAAAACAAGTCACTTTCATAAATTGCTTTATGGACATGCAATAAAAGGTGACACAGTGCGTAGTCACTGCGTAGAGTCTCGTCTTGACCCATTTCAGGATAACGTCAATGGTTTTGCTTTTCATTCATGCTTTTAATGGAATTTGTGAATGGAAAGGATAAGATCATATTCGTTTAGGGGAAAATCCTGTTTTTTATTTACTTGATATAATCCTCCAGATCACAATAACAATCTTCTGCCAAAGCAATAAAAAATGTGACAAACAACTTTATTTTTTCCCCTGTCCTATGGGATCCGACGAACTAGGCAATATTTGAAGTCGGCTCCCCAGATCGTACATCTGCATAGATATTTTTGGACTTTTTATTAAGAATTAAGATGTTCAGTAGAGACAATAACCACATTATCATGTTTCCCACACATCCTTTTGTGAAAATCTAACAGAAAAACAAAACATTAAAACGGACAAAAGAGACATTTTGTACTTTTGTTGTACAAAGAAACAGTGTATTTCTCCTGATAGCAAATGTATTGTTATTCTCACTGCACTAAGTCAGTAAAAATGAATTAGCATATATGGAGCTTATATAATAATATATGATATTTATCTGCATCAACCAATCAGGTTTTATCTTACTGCAGTAGACCAGTAAAAACCTAAAACCTGATTGGTTACTGACAAATTAACAGCAGAAGAAAATGTATCACATATGCCCCAATAGAACATCATTGTATAACACTGATGTTCACTCTTTATAAAGGGCCTTTTAACCCAACCCTGTGCATAACACAGTATACCAGTGCTTGTGCTTGTGAACTTCCTCTGGATTAACTGTAGGTAGGGTTCATGGGAAGGCTAGAAAGGTTGAACTGGATAGGTTTAAGTTTGTATTTAATCTCCACGTTTTGGTTGTTTGTAAAATGTTGTTCATTGGTTCAGGGGCTGCAGGGGCTACCTTATAATCGTGGGGGTTTGGAGAGATAATCGGGTGCCCTCTTACCTCCCTCTGCAGGTTTTGCAGGCCCTGTCGGTACGCCCCTGTATTGGTTGCAATCTATGTAGCGACTAAGGCTCAGTTTGTATATTGTATACCGTTGGCAATTGTGTTAATGCTATTTCTGTTTTTAAGACACTAAAAGTTAATATGTTGGTAGAAATACTCCTTTCAAGTTCAGAGATGAATAATGTTTAACTCGTTTTATTGCTGGGGTCAAAAGATTGAAAACTGCCGCACTTTGTTCAAGGTAAAAGACAAAAAAAAAATAGTTGTTTTTAATTGAAGTTCCCTATGGCTTTAAGGTGCTGTTCTATGCAGTTTCTAGCTGGAATAGCTGGAAATGGTTTAAACCAAATGAGTTTAGATGGTTCCCAATGGGAAAACATCTGAACTAACTTAAAGGGAAACTATAGTGCGTATAAAGTTTTTTCAAAAACAGTTTAAATAAAAAGTACCTGAGGCAAGGAGGTAGGGTTGGTGCTTTTTACCTACCAATATCCTTTCTATGAGGAGCAGCAGGATGAAGAAAACTGCTTCTGCCAGTCTTCCTGAATGCTTCAGCACTATCGTTAATGTAGAATGGCCCAGGGCCATAACCTGGGAGATGAAAACTGTCAGTGCTGTATCTCCTCAACAAAACAATATTGGGAGGTAGGAATAATCAATCCTAACTCCTTGCCCCAGGTGCTTTTCATTTTTAAAAAATAAATTTTTACAGTATAGTTGTCCTTTAAGTAAAAGATGACCCTGTTATTGGATTTGTAAAGATTTAAACATAGCCAATTGATTTCCATTTTTATGGAGAACTATTTATTTCTTTAATTCTTACAACATTTTACCTACAACTGGCACGATGCTGCTGCCATATGTAATGATGTAAGTCTTATGGAAAGTGTAGCATTTGCTTAAGCCAGTGCATGCAGGATGTTTTGGGGAACACTCCAATAGCATTGCATTATCAATGTGAGTCGGAAGCACAATTGGAGCACAAAATATGTTCTGAATCGCCAGGGTGTTCCTAGGGTTTTTGACACCTAAAACTACTTTTAATTGTCGCCTATTGGCAGATGGTGGTGATGGCACGTGAAGCAGGCGGGGCTTTATCAGGAAACATAGGCATGGTTTGTGGAGGTGGGTGTGTTGTGCTACTAACACTGACTGGTGAACTGGAGGGCTGACTTAACACTGACTGGTAGACTGGAGTTCTGACTTAGCACTAATCAGTGGACTGTTGCTGTAATGCAGTATTACAGGAAGGAGGAACTGCTGCCTTTTAAGTATTTCACAGGGGAGTGCCCTGAGCAAATATTTCAGTTTGCTTCATGGTAGGGGCACCCCTGTGAATCGCGCAAGTGGGGCCAAGCCCTTTCAGCTGTATTAACGCAGAGCAATAAATCTGGTTCTAAAGTCATGCTAGCCTATTTACAACATGTTAGTGTGATTTGAAAAGGGAATAGTGACAGCCGCACAGGTTTTGTGATTGCGGGTACATCCGTCTGTTAATGTAACCCATCCAGGTAGACAGAAAATAGTCCACTATCCATCTGAAGTACAACAGCCCATCTGGCTGCTGGTTTTCCTGTATAATTTGGAACTTTGTATATAATCAGATCCCATTGGTACTGTAATAAAATTATCTCTATCTAATATTGCAAAAAAGAATTATTCATTGTGAGCATTTAGAAGCATTTTACCATCTAATTTGCTGACCTAAAATCGATTTTAGAGTTTATTTCTTCTTTTAAAAAGTGAGCAATAAACCTGAAGGAAATGAAAATATCAGTGTCATAACCAAACAACTCACCCAACCCCATATTGCTATCCGGGTCTCATCAATGAATCCCATAGAGATAAATTTCCTGGAATACAAAGTACAGCTTTAGTAACATATATATCTACAGTTTTGGTTCACATTCTAGGACCTTTCTAAAGCCAAAGCATATATATAATACTTTTACATCTATTCATTTTTGACTATTGTGTAGTTGAGTGCTGGAGACTTCTGTGTAATGTTTATATTGCCGATCTTATTTGCACCGCACCTAAAAGTAATTATGAATTAAGGTTTGAGCTGCATATTTTTTATCTTGGTATATATATATACATATTATATATATATTTGGTCAGGGTGCTACAAGGAACACAGAGGCCCCAATCTGTCTTTAAACTCCAGAAAACAAAGAATCGTTCTGAGCACACCTTCTATTACACGTGAAGAAACTTTATTAAGGGGCTGCGCAGAGCACCTTCTTCAGAATACCAGAATACAATGTGACACACAGTTATTCAAAACCTATATAGCCATAGCCACACCCCCAGTGCCACCCCTTTCACATTAAGCATGATAGTTAATTTTAAATTATCATGCTTAATGTGAAAGGGGTGGCACTGGGGGTGTGGCTATGGCTATATAGGTTTTGAATAACTGTGTGTCACATTGTATTCTGGTATTCTGAAGAAGGTGCTCTGCGCAGCCCTGAAACCTTAATAAAGTTTCTTCACGTGTAATAGAAGGTGTGCTCAGAACGATTCTTTGTTATATATATATATAAAACCTATGTTTATATAAATTCTATACAGTCCTACAGTATCAGGGAAAACCAAATTATTAAAATGTTAACGTAAGTTAAACTGTCACAGTGCAATAAGATGTATATTAACAAGCAGGAATGTCTGGAAACGTTTTGGATAACGAAGTATTTTATCTGACGTAATATTGGCAAATGATTTTTATGGGTACACGTTATGTTAGTTATGGGTACACAGTATGTTAGTTATGGATACACGTTATGTTAGTTATGGGTACACGTTATGTTAGTTATGGGTACACCTTATGTTAGTTATGGGTACATGTTATGTTAGTTATGGGTACACGTTATGTTAGTTATGGATACACGTTATGTTAGTTATGGATACACATTATGTTAGTTATGGGTACACGGTATGTTAGTTATGGATACACGTTATGTTAGTTATGGGTACACGGTATGTTAGTTATGGATACACGTTATGTTAGTTATGGGTACACGGTATGGTAGTTATGGTACCGTTATGTTAGTTATGGATACACATTATGTTAGGTATGGAACACGTTAGTTAGTTATGGGTACACGGTATGTTAGTTATGGATACACGTTATGTTAGTTATGGGTACACGGTATGTTAGTTATGGATACATTTTATGTTAGTTATGGATACACGTTATGTTAGTTATGGGTACACGTTATATTAGTTATGGGTACATGTTATGTAGTATGGGTGCACGTATGTTAGTATGGTACACGTTATTAGTTATGGGTACACATTATGATTAGTTATGGGTACACGGTATGTTAGTTATGGGTACACGTTATGTTAGTTATGGATACACGTTATGTTAGTTATGGGTACACGTTATATTAGTTACGGGTACATGTTATGTTAGTTATGGGTACACGGTATGTTAGTTATGGATACACGTATGTTAGTTATGGGTACACGTTATGTTAGTTATGGGTACACGTTATGTTAGTTATGGGTACACGTTTTGTTAGTTATGGATACACGTTATGTTAGTTATGGGTACACGTTATGTTGGTTATGGGTACACGTTATGTTAGTTATGGGTACACCATACATGTTATGTTAGTTATGGATACACGTTATGTTAGTTATGGGTACACGTTAGGTTAGATATAGGTAAAAAAAAATGTAATACTCAGGATAATGCTGACCATACACTAAGTAGACATTAGATCAGATTTGTAACTGCCCTGACATACAACCCTCCTTTAAACAGCTGATCATGCGTATGAAGTAAAGATACGTGCGGTCAACTGTTTAAAAGAACTGGTGGAAGTTTTGAACAGTTTAAAACTTCCGCCGGTATCTTTAATTCATACACAAGATCAGTTGTTTAAAAACAGGCCCCTAGAATTAGATTAGACTTCGTTCATAGAGGAGAAGCCTACATCACATAAATCTCAATGTTAAGATCCCAGTTTAGCTCTTGGCTTACTTCTATGAGAAATGTGCACAATCTCACCTAGCAGCAAATATCTGATCCTCCACTTCAACAGTTCCGAGTCTTTTGTAGATGGCGTGCATGAATTTGTCTCCCTGGTAGGCCGTTCCCCTCCCATCTAAAGAAGCCACAATAATTCCTTCTGTGCTGACGAGGTAGGTTTCCCATTTCAGCGAAAAATACTGATGTACTTCCTGGCTTGAGGGTCCTCCATACCTACATGTTGGCAGAATTTCATTACTAAATAATCACTGATCAACTATTGTAAATGATGGGAACTTAATTATCCATTTCTGGAGGTTCTTAATGATAAAAAGGATACACCTTGACAGAGAACTGCATATTTGTATGATTAGCAACAGATATAACCAGAGAATGATCCTGATACACTAGTATTAATGTTCCATGGTCTCCCATACAGATTTAAGCCTGTTTAGCTGGCCTAGTTCCAGCATCTTAGAAGTTAGAAGGAAAACTATAGTGTGTATAAACTAAAAAAAAAATGAAAAGTACCTGGGGCAAGGAGGTAGGATTAATACTTTCTTTCTCCTAATATCATGTCTATGAGGAGCAGCAGCATTAAGAAAACAGCTTCTGCCAGGCTTCCTGAGTGCTTCAGCACTATGTTTAATACAGGAAGGCCTAGGGCACTAACCTGGCAAATGAAAACTGTATGTGCTGTAGTTTTTCAAAGAAACAATATTAGGAGGAATAAGCAAGTAATAAAGTAAGTTTTTACAGTATAGTCATCCTTTAACACAAAAGGTAGAAGGCTTTTTTAATGAGAGTTTAATGAGTATACATTATCCCATGACCCAGTGTAAGTAATGTCTTCTTGCATATTGCAGAAGGTTTTTAACACTTTTCACTTTATCAAACACTGCCATTATATATTAGCCAAATTAAATTTACATTTTTAATATTTTTTAAAATGTTTTAATCATTTGAAAATTCTGTTATAAAATCTTCAATATTTTGTTGGACTATGAAGAAATAACAACTAGAAAGGTAAAGTATAAGCATAAGTAACTGAATTTGGCTCGAAAGGCAGCGCAAAACTTTATTAATGTGAGTGTCTGTGTTTGCTGTGATTTTAAAACATGTTACACAGGCAATCAAGGTACTTAATCAGCACTGATTAGGACTGATCACAGGTGAATCCAATCAAGAGGCAGCTAATCAGCACTGATTAGGTCTGCTTACAAATGAATCCAATCAAGAGGCAGCTAATCAGCACTGATTAGGTCTGTTTACAGGTGAATTCAATCAGGAGACAGCTAATCAGTGCTGATTAGGACTGCTCACAGGTGCATCCAATCAAGAGACAGCGAATCAGCACTGAATATGTCTGCTCACAGGTGTATCCAATCAAGAGACAGCGAATCAGCACTGAATATGTCTGCTCACAGGTGTATCCAATCAAGAGGCAAGTAATCAGCACTGATTTTGTCTGCTCACATGTGAATCCAACATAGAGACAGATACTCAGTGCTGATTAGGTCTGCTGACATCTGAATGCAATAAAGAGACAGTCAAACATCACTGATAAGGTCTGCTCAAAGGTGAATCCAATAAAGAGGTGGCTAATCAGTGCTGATTAGGTCTACTCACAAGTGAATCCAGTAAAGAGGCAGCTAATCAGTGATGTGTGTTGATGACTCCTGTGACACATGTCTATGTGCAAGTAAGTTCCCCTCCCAGTGCTGACTCATGGTAATTACTGAGCATGCTTGACATACCAGAAAGTCATGTCAGATAGAAGAGGGCTTGGTTAAGTGTGGGAGGGGGAAATACTTAATAGGTTAAATTTTAAAAAGTGCTAGATTAAAGGCATGCAGTAACACAGACACTTCAGCGTAACTTATAGATTGAGGCTTAGTAACTTTTACAGTATAGTTGCCCTTTAACAATAGATGTCCTGTAGTCTTTCTGGTATCTGTATGAATTTACCGGTTTTGATGAAGTTTAATCCTTGAAAATGAAAACAAAATTCTAGAAAGAAATTGAAAAACAAAAGTTCTACACCAGAATTCTGGTTTCTTGGTTGAAATGTTGTCCCTGAAATCGGGATTTTGATGCAGGATGTTCAGTATAATGTTAGTTTATTTATGATAACATGCGATACATGCGTGATAGGTTGATCTACATACACGTAAATAAGTAGGGGATATTTCTTGGTCTCGTCAAAATCTGCAGGAAACATCATCTTGTACCAAAATGCTATAAAAAAGCAAAACAAAACCAAAAGACTGATCAGAAAATTACAACACCAACATTAAAAAGTTTTGTATACATTTATTGTATTTCTTTGTATTTGTATTATTTGTATTTTATTGTAAATGTGATTTTTGTAAAGGACATGTCAACCTTTAAAAAAAATGGTCAATTGTCAGTTACCTGCTCCCAACCCTAACTGATATATTCTGCACATCATTAGCTGTATTACTAACCAAATATTTTAGCACAATTATCATTTCTATTCTGACAGAGTAAACTGGCCCATCCCTCCATGCTGGCCCATTCCTCCATGCTGGCCCATCCCTCCATGCTGGCCCATTCCTCCATGCTGGCCCATTCCTCCATGCTGGCCCATTCCTCCATGCTGGCCCATCCCTCCATGCTGGCCCATTCCTCCATGCTGGCCCATTCCTCAATGCTGGCCCATTCTTCCATGCTAGCCCATTCCTCAATGCTGGCCCATCCTTCCATGACATCAAAACCAATGATTGACTGCTGTTTTACCTGCTGCCTCCTCAAGCTTATTAAAAGCTCATTGAGCAGAGGGAGGAGATCCCTTTGCCAGAAAGGAATAAAACGTATATCATTAAATATCTGGTTACAAATAGATGTAATAAACTGGTAAAAGTCATCAGTTTTTTGTTTTAATGGTGAACATGCCCTTTGAAGTTAGGATTTAAAAAAAAAAAAGGTAGCACCAGCAATGATCTGTCGGTTATACTCACCCCCCAGAATTTGCATCTGTCTGCACATGCATGACTACTCCCCACTGTCATACATGGGCTTTCTACCTTGGTATTTTTGGAAGTAGTACTTTTTTTTTATTTGTGACACCATCCTCCATGCTAGCAATGCCTCCTGCTATTGTGATGATATCATCCCATTTCCTAAGTCCTATGCACGCTAGCCAACAGTGGATGCTGACTCCTCTAGGTACCCACCCTCATTAGGATACAAAATCTCAAATGGAAATTTTCTTTCCATTTGAGTTGACATTTCTTAAGGTAATGCAGCTGTTTGGGGTAATTTTCCTTAAAAGCACAGGAAGCAAATACTGGAAGTAATTTACTGCTAAATGCAAAGTTATTTTTTGAATTACAGGATAGGGGTCTGTACAGTCACTGTATAAATCTTTCCCCTCATTGCTATATTTAAAACAGTAAACACAAAGATCTCCTGGGGGTTAGATGCTGCTGGATTGGTGTTCTAACAGGAATCACTGGGCCCCCCAGCAACACTATGATGGGGGTCTCTCTCCCTACTTCATCCACAGTGGTTTTCTGGGAGGAGCCTATATCTGTCATAGGAAAAATAAGAAGATGGGTCTCTCTTTGGATTTTTTTAGTTAAAGGTAGAGATGGCCGAACTATATATAGTTTAGTCCGTTTTCAAACTAAAGTTCAAATTCAGACCCTTTAAAGTCAATGGGGAGTGATAGCTCAAAAAGTCCGGGTGATTTACAGCTAAACTAGCAATGGTAACTTACTGTAAATGGCTGTGGCACCTGGGAAACGCTCTGGGGAACATGTCACTATCACAAAAACTTGTTAAAACACTTCTTAAACACAAGCGAGCAATAGTCGCAAGCTACATTTGGGGGTTACGGCCAATTCGAGGGTTACTGAACGATACTTTCGAGGATTACGAACAATACTTTTAAGGGTTACTGAAAATAGAACCATAAATTCAGGGGTTACCGAAATCAAACAATACTTACGAGGGTTACCGAAAACGGCAATACTTTGGAGGGTTGGCGAATGATACATTCTAGGGTGAGCAAAAACAATCCGTACATTCGAGGGTTACCGAAAATGAACTATACATTTGAGGGTTACCATAAATCGAAGGCTACACACAAGGGTTAGCGAACGGTACATTCTAGGGTTAGCGAAAACGATCCATACATATAAGGGTTACCGAAAACTAATGATACATTCGACAACAGCCCGTAAATTCGATAATTATCGAAAATACTGGAAAATCAAACTACTTTGAACGCAAACTAGTTCGAATAGTTCGAGTTCCTCCGAACTCATAAACTTCGGTTCGAACTCAGGTTCGAGTTCGGTTTTGGGTTTATCTCTAGTTAAAGGGCATGTCTACCCACAAATTAATAATTTACACAAAGGATACGCAGACCCCCAAATCCCTTTCTCTTTCTACTTACCAATACCAAAGTTGTTCAGCAAACAAACCCGGATACCCAGGCAGCTGATACACGGAAGCAGCAGCACATTGAGGGAAGGGATGTTGAGGGATCAGGTTGTGTAAGTCTTTTCAGGAGTGTCTTTTGAATAGGTAAGTACTGTATAACGAAAAATGGGTTTGGGTGGCTGCTTAACCTGAACGTAAAATATTAATTTGAGGGTTGACATGCCCTTTAACATCCTATGTCGAAACCCTCCCATAATTCTCAGTCAGTAGCTGGTCATATCTGATGTCTCTATATTCACACAATGCACACACTCTCTTATTTGAAAGTGACCATAGTGCAAGGCAGGAATGCCCAACATTCGATCTTCTAGATATCTGAAAACTACAACTCTGAGCGTTCCCTGGTTGCAAAGGCCAAAGGTCAGATATCTCTGGTGAAATATTAGAAAAAAATCTTACTTTTCCCATCTTGTACAATCTTCCCAATCTTCTCTATGGGCATTTGGATGGTGCGTAGATTGACTTCTAGATTGTGATTATCTTCCAATACCCGTAGTTCTAAACAACAAACACAGGCGTCATTTATAAAGCTGGACTCCAGTGTCCAATCACAATATCCCTTATTTACATGTAGAGGCTGACATTTTATCCTTAAAATGAATTATTTCAACTGGTAATTCCACCGTTAAAACTATCACCAAAACTATTCCACGGCCCCGAACTGATGAAATTTTACTGACAAAATTAAAATTTTGATGAGAAATTTTCATCTGCAATTTCATTGTGGAATTCACATTTGGATGTCAAACAAAATTACCAGCAACTGGTAAACCCACCAACAGAAAGAACCCTGGCAGGCCAGACCAAACATAGCGGTGTTTGCCTATGATCAGGTTAGCCAAACACCATAGCATGGTGGGAGCTGGGTATTGATTGGTTATTGATCATTAATAAGGGGGTAATATGCCCCTAATACAAAATATATAAGGATGTCACCATGAAGGTTTTTAACAAACCAGCACAACGGAAACTAATAATATATATAAATATATATATATAATTTATATAATTTACATATTACTAATGTGTAGGCTGAATATTTAGAGTGACTGTGTCATGTATGATATTGGCTGTGTCCTTGTTCAGGTTGGTATTCTGGGGGTAATGGACTGATTGAATGTTGGGTTGTTGAACTTGCTGCACTATTGTCTTTTAAATGAGAACGATAGTGCAAATAAAGGTTTTTCAATAACAGTTAAAGGGTATGTCCACCTCTAATAAAAACTTTTAATATGTTTTTCAGTGACCCCCAAAAACTTTTTTGTTTTGCTTAAAACTTTAAAAAATGTTCCCAGAGTGAGTAATCATACTTACAAGTCCACGATCCACTGCCGCTTGCTTCTTCTCCACTTCTGCTGCTATGTGACTTTTCTGTTCACGAGCAGCAACAGTGGAGGCTCTTCCATGAATGGCAGACAGCAGTTGGCCATGACATCACTGTCACAGCCGTGACTGCCCGCCTTACCTGGAAGTGGCAGAAAGCCATGGCGGTGGATCATGGAAGTTGTATGTATAATATCTCGCTCTGGGAACATTTTTTAAAGTTTTAAAGGGACAGTTCAGTGGAAATTATCAATATTTGTTAAATTGTTAGTTTGTGAAATGCCTTCTTAGTTATTCTACATATTCTCTCCCATTTTGAAAAATCAGTTGAATTTCTACCGTTTGCTGTTCCCTGCTGTTGACATTAGTGAGCTGCCATTTCAGGTTCTAATGGTCCTTCTTCCCAGAATGCACCACTTTCTTGGAATGTTCCTAACAGTAATTTCTACTGATTGGCTGTTGGATGGGTCAAAGATGCTCAGACTTCTGCTGGGTCAAGGGCCAAACCATAACGGTCTCTACTACTACACCACTCAGTATTTCGGTTGCATTTATTTATACACAGACAAAATGGGGTAGACAAACCCTTTAAACGAGAACTAAACGTATATTTTTTTAAAATCTAATGTGAAATTTTTTCTCTATATACATTGTAAAATTCTTCTCTAGTAAATTGTATTTAGTACATGTGAGAAATAGATTCTATAGATAAGAAGGTTTCCATGTTGTTGCCAGTACAACCCACAGCCAATGAAGTCATCAAAGAACCACGCCCCCTGACCCCAGTATTCACTGTCTCTATGCACAGAGTGTTTTCTAAACACCAATATGGAATCCCTGATAAGACTTTGAAAGCTGCTTGTTACCCTGCAATTTATTTTTGGAAGTTGCTGGAAAATAAACTGCAGGGTAACAAGCAGCTTTCAAAGTCTTATCAGGGACTTTCATATTCAATTTTTTTTTTTTTAATTCTTTTCCTAGCAAAATATAAAGCTTCCAAATGTACCCGCATTCTCTGCTTATTCGGTGTTGGTGCACAGGGTAAGGCACCAGGTTTAAAAACACACAGTTCAGAAGGTCACAAGTTCAATACCCCAGACTTACATTTTTTTGTTTCTATTATCTTCCAAGCAAAAGAAAAAGCTTCTAAATGTACCCAAATTCTCACCTTATTCACTGTTGGCTCACCGAGTAAGACACCTGTTTTAGAAACACACAGTTCTGAAGGCTACAAGTTTAAACCCCTAGACTTACCTTTATATTTTGTTTCCATTATGTTCCCAGGAAAAGATTCTACATGTACCAGCAATCTATATAGTATCTCTGTTAGCCTAGAGGTAAGAGCTCTGCTTTTAGCAAGATAAAGTAAATATACAAGTTGCAGGTTCTTTTCCCCAGACCTTTATTTTATTTTGAATTTTTGCTGAAACATTAGTATTCTGTTTCTTACATCCATGATATCTATGAAATACACTGCAAAAATTAATTTTCTTTTTGTAAGCTCTACGGGGCAGGGACCTTTTTCCTCATGTTACATGTTTCAAGCTCTTATAAATTTCATGATGCTCTTACTTATTTATGTATTTATTTACTGTCCCCCTTGCACGACTTTTTGTATTCTATATTGTACAGCGCTGTGTCCCCTAGTGGTGCTATATAAATAAACATGTATACATACGTATATACGCATGTAAAGTAAAGGATTACAGTATATCAATGTTAGGACAGGAGCATTGAATGTGTTTGAAAACAAAAAAACTGAAATCCCTGTTCAGCGTCAGGGAGAGGGAGGATCTCTGTGCTGTAATGTGATTGGCTGTCAGATTTAAGCAAGCAAGGCTGCAACTTCCTTGTTTTGATCTGTTGAGAACTACAGAGCATGTGCCTGTATGCACACACTTAGCTGGTGGTTTACAATGTTGTCTGGAGACTCTCCTTTAAAATGAAAAGTACCTGGGGTATGGAGGTAGGGTCGGTACTTCTCAATATCATTTCTATAATGAGCCGCAACATGTAGAAAACTGCTTCTGCCAGTCTTCCTGAGTGCTTCAGGAATATCTTTAATACAGGAAGACCTATTGCACTAACCTGGCAGATGAAAACTCCGAAATCCGAATGACCTATCTGAAAGTGCACTTTGGAGGATTTTTGAACGTTCGAGGCTATTTTCAAAAATTATTGAAAATAGCCTCAAACGTTCGAAAATCCTCGAAAATGTGTTCCGTTTTCAGATTATCGGGATTTTCCAGAGATCCGGGAATCCGAAAACAGAACAAAACTAGTTAGTTTTGGCCATCTCTACTCCTCAACAAAACAATATTGGGAGGTAGGAATAATCAATCCTACCTCCCTGCCTCTACTTCTCATTTCAAAACAGGCTAATTAATACATTACCTTTATTATTCGTTCCATTGTGAATTGTGACAATGGGCAGTCCTGGGCCTGGTAAATAGATAAATATAAATTAGTTGTATGGTATTAGTTGTTTGTAAATAGAAAATCATTTGTTATTTGTTATTAGACATTTTAATTCTGAGGAACTCTATGCGTGTGAATGCATACAACAGGCTTTTTTTGCAATGTTTCTTAACAAGTAGCTTGTCTTTCCATTGGTCAGGCCCAAGAGTGAGGGGGTGGGCAGGGTTAGGCCAGGAGTATAAGCCCCAGGGGTGAGGATCACTTTTTAGTGGAAGGGGAGGTTGAATTGAGTTTTAATGATTTTGGGAGGTTAAAGTGCCTTTTTCAGGTTTTAGGAAACAATACCTTTGTTCTTGTGTGCTACAGAAAGTCTCCCAGTCTCCCCCTCTGCATTTAAAGCATGGTACACACCATGCAATATTTTGTACCGATAGTTGAGTGTACCGAAATAATTGCATGGCTTTTCAGACGTACACTCGGTCACGGCAAACTGCCAGCCATAGCCACTATTTTCGCGACCAACAGTGCTTCCTCCTGGCCAACCAGTTGGAAGAGCCAAAAGGCTGGTCAGGAGGAAACATTGCATGGTATGTACCATGCTTAAATCCCAGACTGAACCAGGCATTATTAGATAATTGTCGTTGTAAGGATGGTTCTTAAACTCAGTTATCTTCTTGTATACCTAGCTTATAGCACAACTTCATTCATCAAATTAAAAATTGTATTGCTGCCTGATATTTTGTTACTTCTATTACTGCTTCCTTGTTCTTCCAGTTAGCAGGTGCAAGTCATAGATGTAACATGACATCACAACCAATGACTGAATTCCATTCCCCTTACTGCCTTTAGGGAGTCAGGGATCTGCTATAAATATCAGGGAGAATGAACATCCTAAAAGGAGTTATCAGAGAATTCAGAGAATTCACACTCCACAGGAATCCAGTGTTCTCCTGGTTTGTCAATGAGAATAAAGCTGATGACTCCCTTAGTTCCCTATTTTACTTACCGTAACAGTAGAGTGAATAGTATTTTGCTTTATGGCTAAACCGCGCCCCATAATACTGGCACCTTTCCTTCCTTAAGTGACAAGTAATACACTGTTTTTCTCTGCGAAGACCTTTCAAACCAATTCTGAAAAGATAAATCATCACTGTAATTAAATGGACAAACCCTTCCTATCCCCACACAACGTGACAGCAGCAGGAAAGGGAACAATATTGTCCTGTTGAAATACCTGTAAACATTTCTTCTTCCTGGGTACCCTTCAAATTCATTACTGGAGTAATATCTATGGAATTAAACATACATTTTCCTTTAAATAGTTATGTTTAAGGTAGCAGGAAGAGAGCAAGGTTCTCCTACCTCCTATACTTGTCTTCTTGTAACCTTTCAGTTTAAGCCATTGATGCCCAACTATTGTTCAACCATTGAAAATCGGGGGTTTGCGGAGTTAGTGTGGTAGTGGGTTGGGCCTGGCTAGCCCATGGCCTGAGCAGTCCAGATGGATCCAAAAAGCAGCCCATTAACTGGCTTTGGTGCCACTAATGCAGCCCACATCATGGGCAAGGTTGGGCACACCACTACTGGTTAACTTCCTGGAATTCATCTTATCTGTTTAGCAAGTATCGTATATACTTGAGTATAAGCCAAGGTTTTCAGGAAAAAGCCTGAAAATCTTACCTCGGGTTTATACTCGAGTCAGTCCTTCTCAATCCTTCTACCTAGTCTGAAGGCCGCTCGCTCCCCATCCTCTGTGCGCTTCACGACACCAAGTAGTGGCATCATTCCAGAAGCGCAGAGGACATGGAGCGAGGAGCAAGAGGCCGCCAGAGAAGGTAGGAGAATACCACAAAACAGGAGGAGTGCACAATACTTACAAAGTAAAACCTCCTTTATTTGTGCATACTGTAAGTATTGGCTAGTAAGAATCAGAAGTGGCAAATACTAGTAGGGGTTACTGTGTGGGGTTTAAAGGGCAACTAAGCAAAAACAATACAGAATCAGGAGGATGGTATCTATTTTTAAATATTGCCTTCTGATTCTGTATTGTTTTGAGGCTTTAGTTGCCCTTAAATGGACAGCAGAATTCCCATACTGTAGTCCCATACAGTAATAGCCATACTGGATTTAGCAATTACTGTATGGGACTAATGTATGGGAATTCTGCTGTCCATTTAAAGGGTAACTAAAGCCTCAAAACAATACAGAATCAGAAGGAAGTTTTGGTCATAATTTCTACCCTCGGTTTATACTCGAGTCAATCATCTTTTCTCCTTTTTCGGGTAAAATTAGGTACCTTGGTTCTCGGGTCGGTTAATACTCAAGTATATACGGTAACCACTTTTTAAAAATAATATTTTTGAGACAATAGATGTAATTTAGAGAAAAACCTGCTGCCCTACATGTTTAAAAACTACAAATCCCAGCATTCACTGGTTGCATTTGCAAAGATCTGTAAAGATTCCCAGGTGCGATTTTGGGTTTGATTAATTTTAAATCAACAGTTGATCATATTATCTACCAAATCAATTAATGTAAAACATATTGATAATTGTATGGATAGCTTTATCACCACAGCCTGATGAGTCAAGATACATGGTTCTAAATTAATGTTAATCAATATTGCTTATTTATTTTTTTCAAAAAACTAGTCAGTGACTATGCACATGCTCACTGGATACTTACGTAATTGCACAATAGCCATCTGCAAAATAAGCTACCTAGCTGTAAATCTTGACATTTACTTTAATTCATCTTAAGCCTTTAGTTTCACTTAAGTCAAAAAAGTGTAGAAGAAACTTACATTGCTTCATCTGTCACTAAGTATATATAAATAGCTTCCCAGTTTCCATTTGTTATTGGTAAAGCGGTTTCCTTGAAGAAAATGAAATGAATTAATTCAGATAGAAAATACAAACATCTAATCTCCTTCATTTAACAATAATATTGTGTTTGCATAAAAATGTCTGTTTTAGAAATCTCTACAGGGGCATGTTTAGGGGAAGGGGGGATTAATGGTGCCTGGAAACCCCCCTTTCTGCCTGCTTAGTGCAGTCTGCTGTTCTATTTCTCCTGGTTCCCATAGATTGTTAACAGTTAATTACATAGATTGTTACATAGATTGTTACATGGACTGTTACATAGACTGTAACATAGATTGTTACATATACTGTTACATAGATTGTTACGTTACATAGACTGTTACATAGATTGTTATGTTACATAGACTGTTACATAGATTGTTACATAGAGTGTTACATATACTGTAACATAGATTGTTACATAGACTGTTACATAGATTGTTACATAGACTGTTACATAGACTGTTTACATAGACTGTTAGATAGACTGTAACATAAATTGTTACATGGACTGTTATATAGATTGTTACATAGACTGTAACATAGACTGTTACATAGATTGTTACATGGACTGTTACAGAGATTGTTATATAGACTGTTACATAGACTGTTACATAGATTGTTACATAGACTGTTACATAGATTGTTACATCGATTGTTACATAGACTGTTACATAGATTGTTACATGGATTGTTACATGGATTAGTACATAGACTGTTACATAGATTGTTACATGGACTGTTAAATAGACTGTTACATAGATTGTTACGTAGATTGTTACATAGACTGTTACATAGATTCTTACATGGATTGTTACATAGATTGTTACATGGATTGTTACATAGACTGTTACATAGATTGTTACATAGACTGTTACATAGATTGTTACATAGATGTTACAGGATAGTACATAGACTGTTACATAGATTGTTACATGGACTGTATAATAGACTGTTACATAGATGTTACAGATTGTACATAGACTGTTACATTAGTCTTACATGAGATGTTACATAGATTGTTACATGGATTGTTACATAGACTGTTACATAGATTGTTACATAGACTGTTACATAGATTGTTACACAGATTGTTAGATATATTGTTACATAGACTGTTACATAGACTGTTACATAGATTGCTACATAAACTGTTACATAGATTGTTAGATAGATTGTTAGATAGATTGTTACATAGACTGTCACATAGATTGTTACATAGACTGTTAAGTAGACTGTTACATAGACTGTTACATGTGCCCACACATGGTCCAATGTTATTGCCTCCTTCTACTGTAGTAAAGGGAACTGGTAATGGAAATTCTCCAATACAATATACAATATTCAGCAAATTCTGTCAGATCTGCCATCAGTGTCACAGCTCTGACTTTGAAGGACACTAATGGAAATCTAATGTAAATGTGGATTTCTCATTAAAACAGAGTGTTAGGATGGGTATCAAAATAGTCCAGAGCAGCACTTCCTTAAAACTACTGCTAAGAGTAAGGGCATAAGCGTTTACGTCCTCACTTTGCGTACAGCCAGGGAGAGATTTTGCCATTCTTTCCCCGTTACTGTAATATAGATGTAGCAAATATATATGCTGTATGTAAAGTAGAGTACAAAATTCCCACAGTAGTAACAGCTACAGTACACACACACTAGAGAATGATAGATCACTTATGTAAGTCTTGGACCTTGTAATTTTCAAGGTTATCAGACTTCGTGGAAAGACCCATATATCGCTCTGTGTAAATAGAGCTGGGAGGAAAAGAGTATCATACTTTGGTGGATTTCATTTATGGGGTAATAAATTTTACTTTTAATAATCATTGTTGTAAGGTTATATGTCACTACAGCCACATGACTGCTCCTATCAATCATGCAGGTAGATTAACCAATAGCAGCCCTGCCTAACTGCTAATAGATTCTACCTCTATGTTTCCTTGCTCAGTTTGTATGGACATTTCTATACAGCGCTATACACATTGTTCTACCTTTGCTGTTATTCTTTTAAATTCCATTAAATTTGGGTTCCTCTTTCCCTGTCCACTCCATTCACTCAATAACTTTCACTAGTGTCCGGAAATGGTCATAGGTAGAGAAAAACAAGCTTTGAAGGACACTATGAAGCAAAAGGGACAGAAGGATTGTGGCTTACAACAAAGAGGATCAGAGGCCAAATATAGGGTTTTTTAAATGGCAGTGAAACTGTGATTCTTAAGCTGTAACACTAGGAAACCTACTTTCTAACATTCCCTAATCTGTCTGGCCCCATTGAATGCCATCAACAAAGTGAATGAGCAGCAGATAGGAAACGTCAATTGCAGGAACAATCGGGAGGTAAGGCCGCCAGTCTTTTTATAGATTAGACAATGGAACTTTGATCTAATGTCTAATTGTGTCTGACCTGCATTTCTAGGCTAGATAAAAATATGGTACTTGTATCTATAGAATGTCTATTTCAACATTACTATACTCTTACACTGCCTCTCTGGCTGCAATACCTTTAACACCCTAGAACGCCCCCAAATCCCATTATTGGGAGATACACCCCATAGACGTTATAGGACTACACAATTTCACTGGATTTCCACTTTATACTATTTATATTTAAGACACAGAATTGAAACCGTTTGAAACTAATCACTGCTGCAGTTTGACAACCGTTGCTGGACACGGATCTGTAACAGGGGAAATATCTGGTAGTTAGTTTTAATATTATTAACGCCACATTTGTCATAAAAAGCTACCTGGTGCTACAATATAAATCTGTATGGACTGACATTGTTCCTTCCCTCAGGGTTCTCGTACCATATATTCCCAGTTTGACACGGAGCTACAGCCATTCCACATTTAAATAGCCCAGTTGGTTCACCCAGGACCATGGACGTCACATAATCCTCCATAAGACTAGAAAAAAAACACAAGAGAATCTCCTGTAATGATTGTAAGAGGAAACAGAAGACATTACATGACACCAGAAACAAGTCCTTTCATAAATTGCTTTTATGGACAGCAATAAAGTGACACAGTGCGTAGTCACTGCGTAGAGTCTCGTCTTGACCCATTTCAGGATAACGTCAATGGTTTTGCTTTTCATTCATGCTTTTAATGGAATATTGTGAATGGAAAGGATAGATCCTATTCGTTTAGGAGGGAAAATCCTGTTTTTATTTACTGATATAATCCTCCAGATCCAATAACAATCTTCTTCAAGCAATAAAAAATGTGAAAACAAACTTTATTTTTCCCCTGTCCTATGGGATCCGCGACACTAGGCAAATTTGAAGTCGGCTCCCAGATCGTACATCTGCATAGTATTTTTGGACTTTTTATAAGAATTAAGATGTTCAGTAGAGACAATAACCACATTATCATGTTTCCCACACATCCTTTTGTGAAAACTAAACAGAAAAACAAAACATTAAACGGACAAAAGAGACATTTTGTACTTTTGTTGTACAAGAGAAACAGTGTATGTTCCCTGATAGCAATGTATTGTTATTCTCACTGCACTAAGTCAGTAAAAATGAATGCATAATGGAGCTTATATAATATATGATATTTATCTGCATCAACCAATCAAGGTTTATCTTACTGCAGTAGACCAGTAAAAACCTAAAAACCTGATTGGTTACTGACAAATAACAGCAGAAGAAATGTTCACATATGCCCCAATAGAACATCTGGTATAACACTGATTTCACTCTTTATAAAGGGCCTTTTAACCCAACCCTGTGCATAACACAGTATACCAGTGCTTGCTTGTGAACTCCTCTGGATTAACTGTAGGTAGGGTTCATGGGAAGGCTAGAAAGGTGAACTGGATAGGTTTAAGTTTGTATTTATCTCACGTTTGTTGTTTGTTAAAATGTGTTCATTGGTTCAGGGGTGCAGGCTACCTTATAATCGTGGGGGTTTGGAGAGATAATCGGGTGCCCTCTTACCTCCCTCTGCAGTTTTGCAGGCCCTGTCGGTACGCCCCTGTATTGGGTTGCAATCTATGTAGCGACTAAGGCTCAGTTGTATATTGTATTACCGTTGGCAATTGTGTTAATGATATTTTGTTTTAAGACCACTAAAGTTAATATTTGGTAGAATCTCCTTTCAAGTTCAGAGATGAATAATGTTTAACTCGTTTATTGCTGGGGTCAAAAGATTGAAACTGCCGCACTTTGTTCAAGGTAAAGACAAAAAAAAAATAGTTGTTGTTTAATTGAAGTTCCCTATGGCTTAAGGTGCTGTTCTATGCAGTTTCTAGCGGGAAAGCTGGAAATGTTTAAACCAAATGAGTTAGATGGTTCCCATGGGAAAACATCTGAACTAACTTAAAGGGAAACTATAGTGCCGTATAAAGTTTTTAAAAACAGTTTAAATAAAAGTACCTGCGGCAAGGAGGTAGAGGTTGGTGCTTTTACCTACCAATATCCTTTCTTGAGGAGCAGCAGGATGAAGAAATGAACTCTTCTGCCAGTCTTCCTGAATGCTTCAGCACTATACGTTAATGTTAGAATGGCCCAGGGCCATAACCTGGGAGATGAACACTGTCAGTGCTGTATCTCCTAACAAAACATATTGGGAGGTAGGAAAATCAATCCTAACCCTTGCCCCAGTGCTTTTCATTTTTAAAAAATAAATTTTACAGTATAGTTGTCTTTAAGTAAAGATGACCCTGTTATTGGATTTGTAAAGATTTAACATGCCAATTGATTTCCATTTTTATGGAGAACTATTTATTTCTTAATTCTTACAAACATTTTACCTTACAACTGGCACGATGCTGCTGCCATATGTAATGATGTAAGTCTATGGAAAGTGTAGATTTGCTTAAGCCAGTGCATGCAGGATGTTTTGGGGAACACTCCAATAGACAATGCATTTCAATGTGAGTCGGAAGCACAATTGGAGCACAAATATGTTCTGAACGCCAGGGGTGTTCCTAGGGGGTTTTTGACACCTAAACTACTTTTAATTGTCGCCTTATGGAGATGGTGGTGATGGCACGTGAAGCAGGCGGGGTCTTTATCAGGAAACATGCATGGGTTGTGGAGGGGGTGTGTTGCTACTAAACACTGACTGGTGAACTGGAGGGCTGACTTAACCATGCTGGAGACTGGAGTTATCTGTGATTAGCAACTATCAGTGACGTTGCTGTAATGCAGTATTACAGGAAGGAGGAACACTGCTGCCTTTTAAGATTTCACAGGGAGTGCCCTGAGCAAATATTTCAGTTTGCTTCATGGTAGGGGGCACCCCTGTGAATCGCGCAAGTGGGGCAAGCCCTGTCAGCTGTATTAACGCAGAGCAATAAATCTGGTTCAAAGTCATGCTAGCCTATTTACAACAGTGTTATGTGATTTGAAAAGGGAAAGTGACAGCCGCACAGGTTTGTGATTGCGGGTACATCCGTCTGTTAATGTAACCATCCAGGAGACAGAAATAGTCCACTATCCATCTGAAGACCAACAGCCCATCTGGCTGCTGGTTTTTCCTGTATAATTTGGAACTTTGATATAATCAGATCCCATTGGTACGTAATAAAATTATCTCTATCTAATATTGCAAAAAGAATATTCATTGTGAGCATTTAGAAGCAATTTTACCATCTAATTTGCGTGACCTAAAATCGATTTTAGAGGTTTATTTCTCTTTTAAAAAGTGAGCAATAAACCTGAGAGGAAATGAAAATATCAGTGTCATAACCAAACAACCAACTCACCACCCCATATTGCTATCGGGTCTCATCAATGAATCCCATAGAGATAAATTTCCTGGAATACAAGTACAGCTTAGTAACATATATATCTACAGTTTTGGTTACATTCTAGGACCTTTCTAAAGCCAAAGCATATATATAATAATTTAACATCTATTCATTTTGACATGTGTAGTTTGAGTGCTGGAGACTTCTGTGTAATGTTTATATTGCCGATCTATTTTGCACCGCACCTAAAAGTAATTATGAATTAAGGTTTGAGCTGCATATTTTTTATCTTGGTTAATATATACACTATTATATATATATTTGGTCAGGGTGCTACAAGGAACACAGAGGCCCCAATCGTGTCTTTAAACTCCACAGAAACAAAGAATCGTTCTGAGCACACCTTCTATTACACGTGAAGAAACTTATAAGGGGCTGCGCAGAGCACCCTTCTTCAGAATACCAGAATACAATGTGACACACAGTTATTCAAAACCATATAGCCATAGCCACACCCCCAGTGCACCCCTTTCACATTAAGCATGATAGTTAATTTTAAATTATCATGCTTAATGTGAAAGGCGGTGGCACTGGGGGTGTGGCATGGCTATATAGGTTTTGAATAACTGTGTTCACATTGTATTTGGTATTCTGAAGAGTGCTTGCGCAGCCCTGAAACCTAATAAAGTTTTTTCACTGTAATAAGAAGGTGTGCTCAGAACGATTTTGTTATTATATATATATAAAACCTATGTTTATATAAATTCTATACAGTCCTACAGTATCAGGGAAAACCAAATTATTAAAATGTTACGTAGGTAAAACTGTCACAGTCACATAAGATGTATATTAACAAGCAGGAATGTCTGGAAACGTTTGGATAACGAAGATTTTATTGAGTAATATGGCAATGATTTTTGGGACACGTTATGTAGTTATGGGTTACACAGTTATGTTAGTTATGAACACGTTATGTTAGTTATGGGTACAACGTTATGTTAGTTAGGGTACACCTTATGTTATTATGGGTACATGTTATGTTAGTTTGGGTACACGTATGTTAGTTTATGGATACACGTTATGTAGTTATGGATACACAGTTATGTTAGTTATGGGTACACGGTATGTTAGTTATGGATACACGTTATGTTAGTTATGGGTACAAGGTATGTTAGTTATGGATCACGTTATGTTAGTTATGTGGTACACGGTATGTTAGTTATGGATACACGTTATGTTGTTATGGATACACAGTTATGACCGTTAGTTATGGGTACACGTGGTTTATTATGGGTAACGATGTTGGTATGACACGTTATGTTAGTTATGGGTACACGGTATTTAGTTATGGATACATTTTTTGTAGGATAACGTTATTAGTTAGGGGTACACGTTATATAGTTATGTTACATGTATGTTAGTTAGGGTGCACGGTATGTTAGTTATGGGTACGTAATGTTAGGGTACACATTATATTGTTATGGGTACACTTATATAGTTATGGGTACACGGTTATTAGTTATGGATACACGTTATGTTAGTATGGATAACCGTGTGTTAGTTATGGGTACACGTTTATGTTAGTTATGGGTAAACAGGTATGTAGTTATGGGTCACGTTATGTAGTTTATGGATACACGTTATGGAGTTATGGGTACACGTTATATTAGTTACGGGTACATGTTATGTTAGTTATGGTACACGGTATGTTAGTTATGGATACACGTATGTGTTTGGGTACACGTTATGTTAGTTATGGGTACACTTATGTTAGTTATGGGTACACGTTTTGTAGTTATGGATAACACGTTATGTTAGTTATGGGTACACGTTATGTGTGTATGGTACACGTTATGAGTTATGGGTACACATACATGTATGTTAGTTATGGATAACGTTATATGTAGTTATGGGTCCACGTTAGTTAGATATAGGTAACAAAAAATGTAATACTCAGATATGTGACCATACACTAGTAGCCTTAGATCAGATTTGTAAACTGCCCGCACATACAACCCTCCTTTAAACAGTGATCATGCGTTATGAAAGTAAAGATACGTGCGGTCAACTGTTTAAAAGAACTGGTGGAAGTTTTGAACAGTTTTAAATTCCGCCGGTATCTTTAATCATACACAAGATCAGGTTTTAAAAACAGGCCCTAGATTAGATAGACTTCGTTCATAGAGGAGAAGCCTACATCACATAAATCTCAATGTTAAGATCCCAGTTTAGCTCTTGGCTTACTTCTAGGAGAAAGTGCCACAATCTCACCTAGCAGCAAATATCTGATCCTCCACTTCCAACAGTTCCGAGTCTTTTGTAGATGGCGTGCATGAATTTCTCCCTGGTAGGCCGTTCCCCTCCCATCTAAAGAAGCCACAATAATTCCTTCTGTGCTGACGAAGGTAGGTTTCCCATTTCAGCGAAAAAACTGATGTACTTCCTGGCTTGAGGGTCCTCCATACCTACATGTTGGCAGAATTTCATTACTAATAACACTGATCAACATTGTAATGATGGGAACTTATTATCCATTCTGGAGGTCTATATGATAAAAAGGATACACCTTGACAGAGAACTGCATATTTGTATGATTAGCAACAGATATAACCAGAATGATCCTGATACACTAGTATAAATGTTCCATGGTCTCCCATACAGATTTAAGCCTGTTTAGCTGGCCTAGTTCCAGCATCTTAGAAGTTAGAAGGAAAACTATAGTGTGTATAAACTAAAAAAAAAATGAAAAGTACCTGGGGCAAGAGGTAGGATAATACTTTCTTCTCCTAAATCATGTCTATGAGGAGCAGCCGCATTAAGAAAACAGCTTCTGCCAGGCTTCCTGAGTGCTTCAGCACTATGTTAATACAGGAGGCCTAGGGCACTAACCTGGCAATGAAAACGGTATTGTTGCTGTAGTTTTTTCAAGAAGAAACAATATTAGGAGTAAAGCAAGTAAATAAGTCAAGTTTTACAGTATAGTCATCCTTTACACAAAAGGTAGAGAAGGCTTTTTTAATGAGTTTAGAGTATACATTATCCCATGACCAGTGTAAGTAATGTCTTCTTGCATATTGCAGAAGGTTTTTAACACTTTCACTTTATCAACACTGCACATTATATTAGCCATAATAAATACATTTTTAATATTTAAAAGTTTTTAATCATTTGAAAATTTCTGTTATAAAATCTTCAATATTGTTGGACTATGAAGAAATAACAACTAGAAAGGTAAAGTAAAGCATAAGTAACTGAATTGGCCGAAAGGCAGCGCAAAACTTTATTAATGTGAGTGTCGTGTTTGCGTTGTGATTTAACATGTACACAGGCATCAAAGGTACTTAATCAGCACTGATTAGAATGATCACAGGTGAATCCAATCAAGAGGCACGCTATCAGCACTGATTAGGTCTTACAAATGAATCCAATCAAGAGGCAGCTAATCACACTGATTAGGTCTGTTTACAGGGAATTCAATCAGGAGACAGCTATCAGTGCTGATTAGGACTGCTCACAGGTGCATCCAATCAAAGACAGCGAATCAGCACTGAATATGTCTGCTCACAGGTGTATCCAATCAAGAGGACAGCGAAATCAGCACGAATATGTCTGCTCACAGGTGTATCCAATCAAGAGGCAAGTAATCAGCACTGATTTTGTCTGCTCACATTGAATCCACACATAGAGACAATACTCAGTGCTGATTAGGTCTGCTGACATCTGAATGCAATAAAGAGACAGTCAAACATCACTGATAAGGTCTGCTCAAGGTGAATCCAATAAAGAGGTGGCTAATCAGTGCTGATTAGGTCTACTCACAAGTGAATCCAGTAAAGAGGCAGCCTAATCAGTGATGTGTGTTGATGACTCCTGTGACACATGTCTATGTGCAAGTAAGTTCCCCTCCAGTGCTGACTCATGGTAATTACTGAGCATGCTTGACATACCAGAAAAGTCATGTCAGATAGAAGAGGGCTTGGTTAAGTGTGGGAGGGGGAATACTTAATAGTAAATTTTAAAAAGTGCTAGATTAAAGGCATGCAGTAACACAGACACTTCAGCGTAACTTATAGATGAGGCTTAGTAACTTTTACAGTATAGTTGCCCTTTAACAATAGATGTCCTGTAGTCTTTCTGGTATCTGTATGAATTTACCGGTTTTGATGAAGTTTAATCCTTGAAAATGAAAACAAATTTTAGAAAGAAATGAAAAACAAAGTTCTACACCAGAATTTGGGTTTGGTTTGAAATGTTGTCCCTGAAATCGGGATTTGATGCAGGATGTTCAGTATAATGTAGTTTATTTATGATAACATGATACATGCGTGATAGGTTGATCTAATACACGTAAATAAGTAGGGGAATTTCTTGGTCTCGTCAAAATCTGCGGAAACATCATCTTGTACCAAAAGATAAAAAAGCAACAAACAAAACCAAAAGACGATCAGAAAATTACAACACCAACATTAAAAAGTTTTGTATACATTTATTGTATTTCTTTGTATTTGTATTATTTGTATTTTATTTGTAAAATGTGATTTTTGTAAAGGACATGTAACCTTAAAAAAAATGGTCAATTGTCGTTACCTGCTCCAACCTAACGATTATTCTGCACATCATAGCTGTATGACTAACCAATTTTTAGCACAATTATCATTTCTATTCTGACAGAGTAAACTGGCCATCCCTCCAGCTGGCCCATTCCTCCATGCTGGCCCATCCCTCCATGCTGGCCCATTCCTCCATGTGGCCCATTCATCTATCTGATGGCCCATTCCCCATGCTGGCCCTCCCTCCATGCTGGCCCATTCCTCCATGCTGGCCCATTCCTCATGCGGCCCATTCTTCCATGCTCGCCCATTCCTCAATGCTGGCCCATCTTCCATGACATCAAAACCAATGATTGACTGCTGTTTTATTTGCGCCCTCAAGTTATTAAAGCTCATTGAGCAGAGGGAGGAGATCCCTTTGCAGAAAGGATAAACGTATATCATTAAATATCTGGTTACAAATAGATGTAATAACTGGTAAAAGTCATCAGTTTTGTTTTAATGGTGAACATGCCTTTGAAGTTAGGATTTAAAAAAAAAAAGGTAGACCAGCAATGATCTGTCGGTTATACTCACCCCCCCAGAATTTGCATCTGTCTGCACATGCATGACTACTCCCCACTGTCATACATGGGCTTTCTACCTTGGTATTTTTGGAAGTAGTACTTTTTTTTTATTGTGACACCATCCTCCATGCTAGCAATGCCTCCTGCTATTGTGATGATATCATCCCATTTCCTAAGTCCTATGCACGCTAGCCAACAGTGGTGCTGACTCCTCTTAGGTACCCACCCTATTAGGATACCAAATCTCAAATGGAATTTTCTTTCATTTGAGTTGACATTTCTTAAGGTAATGCAGCTGTTTGGGGTAATTTCCTTAAAAGCACAGGAAGCAAATACGGAAGTATTTACTGCTAAATGCCAAAGTTATTTTTTGAATTACAGGATAGGGGTTGTACAGTCACTGTATAAATCTTTCCCCTCATTGCTATATTTAAAACAGTAAACACAAAGATCTCCTGGGGGTTAGATGCTGCTGGATTGGTGTGTCTACAGGAATCACTGGGCCCCCCAGCAACACTATGATGGGGGTCTCTCTCCCTACTTCATCCACAGTGGTTTTCTGGGAGGAGCCTATATCTGTCATAGGAAAATAAGAAGATGGGTCTCTTTTGGATTTTTTAGTTAAAGGTAGAGATGGCCGAACTATATAAGTTTAGTCCGTTTCAAACTAAAGTTCAAATTCGAACCCTTAAATAATGGGAGTGATAGCTCAAAAAGTCCGGGGTGATTTACAGCTAAACTAGCAATGGTAACTTACTGTAAATGGCTGTGGCACCTGGGAAACGCTCTGGGGAACATGTCACTATCACAAAAACTTGTTAAAACACTTCTTAAACACAAGCGGCAATAGTCGCAAGCTACATTTGGGGTTACGGCCAATTCGAGGTTACTGAACGATACTTTTCGAGGATTACGAACAATACTTTTAAGGGTTACTGAAAATAGAACCATAATTCAGGGGGTTACCGAAATCAAACAATACTTACGAGGGACCGAAAACGGCAAACTTTGGAGGGTTGGCGAATGATACATTCTAGGGTGAGCAAAAACAATCCGATACATTCGAGGGTTACCGAAAATGAACATACATTTGGGGTTACCATAAATCGAAGGCTACACACAAGGGTTAGCGACGGTAACATTTAGGGTTGCGAAAACGATCCATACATATAGGGTTACCGAAAACTAATGATACATTCGACAACAGCCCGTAAATCGATAATTATCGAAAATACTGGAAAATCAAACTACTTTGAACGCAAACTAGTTCGAATAGTTCGAGTTCCTCCGAACTCATAAACTTCGGTTCGAACTCAGGTTCGAGTTCGGTTTTGGGTTATCTCTCAGTTAAAGGGCATGTCTACCACAAATTAATAATTTACAAAGGATACGCAGGACCCCCAAATCCCTTTCTTTTCTACTTACCAATACCAAAGTTGTTCAGACAACAAACCCGGATACCCAGGCAGCTGATACACGGAAGCAGCCAGCACATTGAGGAAGGATGTTGAGGGATCAGGTTGTTAAGTCTTTTCAGGAGTGTCTTTTGAATAGGTAAGTACTGTATAACGAAAAATGGGTTTGGGTGGCTGCTTAACCTGAACGTAAATATTAATTTGAGGGTTGACATGCCCTTTAAATCATTGTCGAAACCTCCCATAATCTCAGTCAGTAGCTGGTCATATCTGATGTCTTATATTCACACAATGCACACACTCTCTATTTTGAAAGTGACATAGTGCAAGGCAGGATGCCCAACATTCGATCTTCTAGTATCTGAAAACTACAACTCTGAGCGTTCCCTGGTTGCAAAGGCCAAAGGTCAGATATCTTGGTGAAATATTAGAAAAAAATCTTACTTTTCCCATCGTGTACAATCTTCCCAATCTTCTCTATGGGCATTTGGATGGTGCGTAGATTGACTTCTAGATTGTGATTATCTTCCAATACCCGTAGTTCTAAAACAACAAACACAGGCGTCATTTATAAAGCTGGACTCCAGTGTCCAATCACAATATCCCTTATTTACATGTAGAGGCGACATTTATATTAAAATGAATTATTTCAAAATGGTAATTCCACGTTAAAACTATCACCAAAACTATTCCAAGCCCCGAACTGATGAAATTTACTGACAAAATTAAAATTTTGATGAGAAATTTTCATCTGCAATTTCATTGTGGAATTCAAATTGGATGTCAAACAAAATTACCAGCAACTGGTAAAACCCACCAACAGAAAGAACCCTGGCAGGCCAGACCAAACATAGCGGTGTTTGCCTTGATCAGGTTAGCCAAACACCATAGCATGGTGGAGCTGGGTATTGATTGGTTATTGTCATTAATAAGGGGGTAATATGCCCCTAATACACAAAATATATAGGATGTCACCATGAAGGTTTTTAACAAACCAGCACAACGGAAACTAATAATATTATAAATATATATAATAATTTATATAATTTACTATTACTAATGTGTAGGTGAATATTTAGAGTGACTGTGTCATGTATGATATTGGTGTGTCCTTGTTCAGGTTGGTATTCGGGGGTAATGGACTGATTGAATGTTGGGTTGTTGAACTTGCTGCACTATTGTCTTTTAAATGAGAACGATAGTGCAAATAAAGGTTTTCAATAACAGTAAAGGGTATGTCCCACCTCTATAAAAAACTTTTAATATGTTTTTCAGTGACCCCCAAAAATTTTTTGTTTTGTCTTAAAACTTTAAAAAATGTTCCCAGAGTGAGTAATCATACATTACAAGTCCACGATCCACTGCGCTTGCTTCTTCTCCACTTCTGCTGCTATGTGACTTTCTGTTCACGAGCAGCAACAGTGGAGGCTCTTCCATGAATGGCAGACAGCAGTTGGCCATGACATCAATGTCCACAGCCTGACTGCCCGCCTTACTGGAAGTGGCAGAAAGCCATGGCGGTGGATCATGGAAGTTGTATGTATAATATCTCGCTCTGGGAACATTTTTTAAAGTTTTAAAGGGACAGTTCCGTGGAAATTATCAATATTGTTGAAATTGTTAGTTTGTGAAATGCCTTTTAGTTATTCTACATATTCTCTCCCATTTTGAAAAATCCGTTGAATTTCTACCGTTTGCTGTTCCCTGCTGTTGAAATTAGTGAGCTGCCATTTCAGGTTCTAATGGTCCTTCTTCCCAGAATGCACCACTTTTGGAATTTCCTAACAGTAATTTCTACTGATTGGCTGTTGGATGGGTCAAGATGCTCAGACTTCTGCTGGGTCAAGGGCCAAAACCAAACGGTCTTATACTACACCACTCAGTATTTCGGTTGCATATTTATACACAGACAAAAGGGGTAGACAAACCCTTTAAACGAGAACTAAACGTATATTTTTTAAAATCTAATGTGAAATTTTTCTCTATAACATTGAAAATTCTTCTTAGTAAATTGTATTTAGTACATGTGAGAAATAGATTCTATAGATAAGAAGGTTTCCAGTTGTTGCCAGTACAACCACAGCCAATGAAGTCATCAAAGAACCACGCCCCTGACCCCAGTATTCACTGTCTTATGCACAGAGTGTTTTCTAAACCCAATATGGAATCCCTGATAAGACTTTGAAGCTGCTTGTTACCCTGCAATTTATTTTTGGAAGTTGCTGGAAAAAACTGCAGGGTAACAAGCGCTTTCAAAGTCTTATACAGGGACTTTCATATTCAATTTTTTTTTTTTAATTCTTTTCCTAGCAAAATTAAAGCTTCCAAATGTACCCGCATTCTCTGCTTATTCGGTGTTGGTGCACAGGGTAAGGCACCAGGTTTAAAAACACACAGTTTCAGAAGGTCACAAGTTCAATACCCAGACTACATTTTTTGTTCTATTATCTTCCAAGCAAAAGAAAAAGCTTCTAAATGTACCCAAATTCTCACCTTATTCAATGTTGGCTCACCGAGTAAGACACCTGTTTTAAGAACACACAGTTCTGAAGGCTACAAGTTTAAACCCTAGACTTACCTTTATATTTTGTTTCCATTATGTTCCCAGGAAAAGATTCTACATGTACCAGCCATCTATATAGTATCTCTGTTAGCCTAGAGGTAAGAGCTCTGCTTTTAGCAAGATAAAGAAATATACAAGTTGCAGGTTCTTTTCCCCAGACCTTTATTTTATTTGAATTTTGCTGAAACATTAGTTTCTGTTTCTACATTCCATGATATCTATGAAATACACTGCAAAAATTATTTTCTTTTTGTAAGCTCTACGGGGGAGGGACCTTTTTCCTCATGTTACATGTTTCAAGCTCTTATAAATTTCATGATGCTCTTACTTATATGTATTTATTACTGTCCCCCTTGCACGACTTTTTGTATTCTATATTGTACAGCGCGTGTCCCCTAGTGGTGCTATATAAATAAACAGTATACTAATATATACGATGTAAAGTAAAGGATTACAGTATATCAATGTTAGGACAGGAGCATGAATGTGTTTGAAAACACAAAAAACTGAAATCCCTGTTCAGCGTCAGGGAGAGGGAGGATCTCTGTGCGTAATGTGATTGGCTGTCAGATTTAAGCAAGCAAGGCTGCAACTTCCTTGTTTTGATCTGTTGAGAACTACAGAGCATGTGCCTGTATGCACCACATAGCTGGTGGTTTACATGTTGTCTGGAGACTCTCCTTTAAAATGAAAAGTACCTGGGTGGTATGGAGGTAGGGTCGGTACTTCTCAATATCATTCTATAATGAGCCGCAACATGTAGAAAACTGCTTCTGCCAGTCTTCCTGAGTGCTTCAGGATATCTTTAATACAGGAAGACCTATTGCACTAACCTGGCAGATGAAAACTCCGAAATCCGAATGACCTATTGAAAGTGCACTTTGGAGGATTTTTGAACGTTCGAGGCATTTTCAAAAATTATTGAAAATAGCCTCAAACGTTCGAAAATCCTCGAAAAATGTGTTCCGTTTTCAGATTATCGGGATTCCAGAGATCCGGGAATCCGAAAACAGAACAAAACTAGTTAGTTTTGGCCATCTCCTCCTCAACAAAACAATATTGGAGGTAGGAATAATCAATCCTACTCCCTGCCTCTACTTCTCATTTCAAAACAGGCTATAATACATTACTTATTATTCGTTCCATTGTGAATTGTGGACAATGGGCAGTCCTGGGCCTGGTAAATAGATAAATTAAATTAGTTGTATGGTTTAGTTGTTTGTAAATAGAAAATCATTGTTATTTGTTATTAGACATTTTAATTCTGAGGAACTCTATGCGTGTGAATGCATACAACAGGCTTTTTTTGCAATGTTTCTTAACAAGTAGTTGTCTTTCCATTGGTCAGGCCCAAGAGTGAGGGGTGGGCAGGGTTAGGCCAGGAGTATAAGCCCAGGGGTGAGGATCACTTTTTAGGGGAGGGAGGTTGAATGAGAGTTTTAATGATTTTGGGAGGTTAAAGTGCCTTTTTCAGGTTTTAGGAAAACAATACCTTTGTTTCTGTGTGCTACAGAAAGTCTCCCAGTCTCCCCCTCTGCATTTAAAGCATGGTACACACCATGCAATATTTTTGTAACCGATAGTTGAGTGTACCGAAATAATTGCATGGCTTTTCAGACGTACACTCGGTCACGGCAAATGCCAGCCATAGCCACTATTTTCGCGACCAACAGTGCTTCCTCCTGGCCAACCAGTTGGAAGAGCCAAAGGCTGGTCAGGAGGAAACATTGCATGGTATGTACCATGCTTAAATCCCAGACTGAACCAGGCATTATTAGATAATTGTCGTTGTAAGGATGGTTTTAAACTCAGTTATCTTCTTGATACCTAGCTATAGCACAACTTCATTCATCAAATTAAAAATTGTATTGCTGCTGATTTTGTTACTTCTATTACTGCTTCCTTGTTCTTCCAGTTAGCAGGTGCAAGTCATAGATGTAACATGACATCACAACCCATGACTGAATTCCATTCCCCTTACTGCCTTTAGGGAGTCAGGGATCTGCTATAAATATCAGGGAGAATGAACATCCTAAAAGGAGTTATCAGAGAATTCAGAGAATTCACACTCACAGGAATCCAGTGTCTCCTGGTTTGTCATGAGAATAAAGCTGATGACTCCCTGTTCCCTATTTTACTTACCGTAACAGTAGATGAATAGTATTTTGCTTATGGCTAAACCGCGCCCCATAATACTGCACCTTTCCTTCCTTAAGTGAAAAGTAATACACTGTTTTTCTCTGCGAAGACCTTTCAAACCAATTCTGAAAAGATAAATCATAATGTAATTAAATGGACAAACCCTTCCTATCCCCACACAACGTGACAGCAGCAGGAAAGGGAACAATATTGTCCTGTTGAAATAACCTGTAAACATTCTTCTTCCTGGGTACCCTTCAAATTCATTACTGGAGTAATATCTATGGAATAAACATACATTTTCCTTTAAATAGTTATGTTTAAGGTAGCAGAAGAGAGCAAGGTTCTCCTACCTCCTATACTTGTCTTCTTGTAACCTTTCAGTTTAGCCATTGATGCCCAACTATTGTTCAACCATTGAAAATCGGGGGTTTGCGGAGTTAGTGTGGTAGTGGGTTGGGCCTGGCTAGCCCATGGCCTGAGCAGTCCAGATGGATCCAAAAAGCAGCCCATTAAGGCTTTGGTGCCACTAATGCAGCCCACATCATGGGCAGGTGGGCACACCACTACTGGTTAACTTCCTGAATTCATCTTATCTGTTTAGCAAGTATCGTATATACTTGAGTATAAGCCAAGGTTTTCAGGAAAAAGCCTGAAAATTACCTCGGGTTTATACTCGAGTCAGTCCTTCTCAATCCTTCTACCTAGTCTGAAGGCCGCTCGCTCCCCATCCTCTGTGCGCTTCACGACACCAAGTAGTGGCATCATTCAGAAGCGCAGAGGACATGGAGCGAGGAGAAAGAGGCCGCCAGAGAAGGTAGGAGAATACCACAAAACAGGAGGAGTGCACAATACTTACAAAGTAAAACCTCCTTATTTGTGCATACTGTAAGTATTGGCTAGTAAGAATCAGAAGTGGCAAATACTAGTAGGGGTTACTGTGTGGGGTTTAAAGGGCAACTAAGCAAAAACAATACAGAATCAGGAGGATGGTATCTATTTTAAATATTGCCTTCTGATTCTGTATTGTTTTGAGGCTTTAGTTGCCCTTAATGGACAGCAGAATCCCTACTGTAGTCCCATACAGTAATAGCCATACTGGATTTAGCAATTACTGTATGGGACTAATGTAGGGAATTCTGCTGTCCATTTAAAGGGTAACTAAAGCCTCAAAACAATACAGAATCAGAAGGAAGTTTTGGTCATAATTTCTACCCTCGGTTTATACTCGAGGTCAATCATCTTTTCTCCTTTTCGGGTAAAATTAGGTACCTTGGTTCTCGGGTCGGTTAATACTCAGTATATACGGTAACCACTTTTTAAAATATTTTTGAACAATAGATGTAATTTAGAGAAAAACCTGCTGCCTACATGTTTAAAACTACAAATCCCAGCATTCACTGGTTGCATTTGCAAAGATCTGTAAAGATTCCCAGGTGCGATTTTGGGTTTGATTAATTTTAAATCAACAGTTGATCATATTATCTACCAAATCAATTAATGTAAAACATATTGATAATTGTATGGATAGCTTTATCACCACAGCCTGATGAGTCAAGATACATGGTTCTAAATTAATGTTAATCAAATTGCTTATTTATTTTTTTCAAAAAACTAGTCAGTGACTATGCACATGCTCACTGGATACTTACGTATTGCACATAGCCATCTGCAAAATAAGCTACCTAGCTGTAAATCTTGACATTTACTTTAATTCATCTTAAGCCTTAGTTTCACTTAAGTCAAAAAAAGTGTAGAAGAAACTTACATTGCTTCATCTGTCACTAAGTATATATAAAATAGCTTCCCAGTTTCCAGTTTATGGTAAAGCGGTTTCCTTGAAGAAAATGAAATGAATTAATTCAGATAGAAAATACAAACATCTAATCTCCTTATTAACAATAATATTGTGTTGCATAAAAATGTCTGTTTTAGAAATCTCTACAGGGGCATGTTTAGGGGAAGGGGGGATTAATGGTGCCTGGAAACCCCCCTTTCTGCCTGCTTAGTGCAGTCTGCTGTTCTATTTCTCCTGGTTCCCATAGATTGTTAACATTAATTACATAGATTGTTACATAGATTGTTACATGGACTGTTACTAGACTGTAACATAGATTGTTACATATACTGTTACATAGATTGTTACGTTACATAGACTGTTACATAGATTGTTATGTTACATAGACTGTACATAGATTGTTACATAGAGTGTTACATTACTGTAACCTAGATTGTTACATAGACTGTTACATAGATTGTTACATAGATGTTACATAGATTGTTACATAGATGTTAATAGACGTTACATAGACTGTTACATATGTTAGATAGACTGTAACATAAATTGTTTCATGGACTGTTATATAGATTGTTACATAGACTGTAACATAGACTGTTACATAGATTGTTACATGGACTGTTACAGAGATTGTTTATATGACTGTTACATAGACTGGAACATAGATTGTTACATAGACTGTTACATTGATTGTTACATAGACTGTTTACATACGATTGTTACATAGACTGTACATAGATTGTACATGGATTGACATGACTGTTACATAGATGTTACATGATTGTAATGATAGGACATAGACTGTTACATAGATTGTTAATGGACTGTTTAAATAGGACTGTTACATAGATTGTATAGATTGTTACATAGACTGTTACATAGATCTTACTGGATTGTTACATAGTTGTTACATGGATTGTTATGACTGTACATAGATGTTACATATAGACTGTTACATAGATTGTACATAGACTGTTACATAGATTGTTAAAGTGGATTGTTACATAGACTGTTACATAGATTGTTACATGGATTGTTACATGGATAGTACATAGACTGTTACATAGATTGTTCATGGACTGTAAATAGACTGTTACATAGATTGTTACGTAGATTGTACATAGACTGTTACATAGTTCTTACATGGATTGTTACATAGATTGTTACATGGATTGTACATAGACTTTACATAGATTGTTACATAGACTGTTACATAGATGTTACACAGATTGTTAGATATATTGTTACATAGACTGTTACATAGACTGTTACATAGATTGCTACATAAACTGTTACATAGATTGTTAGATAGATTGTTAGATAGATTGTTACATAGACTGTCACATAGATTGTTACATAGACTGTTAAGTAGACTGTTACATAGACTGTTACATGTGCCCACACATGGCCAATGTTATTGCCTCCTCTACTGTAGTAAAGGGAACTGGTAATGGAAATTCTCCAATACAATATACAATATTCAGCAAATTCTGTCAGATCTGCCATCAGTGTCACAGCTCTGACTTTGAAGGACACTAATGGAAATCTAATGTAAATGTGGATTTCTCATTAAAACAGAGTGTTAGGATGGGTATCAAAATAGTCCAGAGCAGCACTTCCTTAAAACAAAATCTTTTTTCAACAATTCTTAAAAAGCATTTTTCTGCCATAAAAACATGGCTTTCTTTTTCATAGACAGCAAAGATAATGCAACGTTTCGAACCCCACTGGTTCTTGTCACGCTGAGAATTGTGAATAAAAGATTTCGTTTAAGGAAGTGCTGCTCTGGACTATTTTGATACCAGAGTATAAAAGGTGAATATACAAGCGTGCACCCATATTATCTCCCAGAAAGCATGTGCTGGCTTACTGTTGTTTGTTAGGATGGGTACACATGGCTGGATTTTCATCCTGACTGTTTGCCGCTATCGAGAGGTTATCTTGGACCAAGGACTGTCGGTCATGGCAAATGTCTCCTGTGGATCGCACGATCAGTGGTGATTTACTGACTTTTGATATTGCCCGTTCATTCGATCCAGGGCGAATAGGCATTGTTCACCGCAGCTAAACGGAAGTACGGTCGGTAGCCCAAAAAAATTGTTTGTGTTACCCAGCCTTATAAATATACTTTATAACAAAAGTAAAGGGGATTCTATTGTATAACGTGTGATGAAAGCATGGCAATTAGAGAATATTTATAATTATTATATTGGTCCATATATAATAGAACAACAGAAATGTATTGTTCATGAACTTCCAACTGTGCTTGTTCAGTAGTTACCCATTCAAGAATGAAAGAATCCTGCGCTTGCCCCTGCTCTATTTAGTTAACCTTGTAAGGTAAAAGGAGTAGAACACCACAATGTATATATACATTGAAACTTCAATATTTTCTACCCAGGAAAAGCTGCATATAATCTATTTTTATCCTATAGCCAGGGATCTATTTTAAGTATAATGTGCAAGACATGCACCTCTGTCCTGCTGTACATGTTTCTTTCCGTATATAATTTCTTTATTATACATAGACCAAGACATAAGTCTGCGTTCAGTATCTGTGGCATCAGTGGGACAGTGCTTTCTGATTGGAGCAAAATAATGTGATGAGTTAAATATGTACAGTACAGTGTGTCATGGAATAGTGAGAATTTACATGTAAATGATAAAAAAATATAGATTTACATTTACTTAAGTCTAAAAACGCCTAATGGATATTATGAGATGTGTTAGGATTGGATAGATGAGAGGAGAGTAAAATGTGAATATCCACTGGGATTTTAGGGCTTTATGTGTGAGCAGTGTATTGCTGTACATTAAATCTTGTAAGATGCTATACATTGGGCATCCTACACTTCTATCTTCTTGCTTCTTTGCAGTTTACAAAGGTATTTTTATAGAACTATACATAAAATATATATAGAATTATATAAAAATTTAATTTTTGGTAATACTTGTATACATGGCTTGCTGCTATTGCTGCATGCTGCCCCCTGCTGGAAAGTCTAGTTCTCAATCTCCTTTTTTAAATTTTGTTTAATCCAATCGTGAATAGTGTGCTTGAAATGAGATTGTTTTTGTAAAGGTTGTTTTAGTAAATAACCTTATTAGAAAAAGGCATAATTATATACAGATCCACAAAATAAATAAAATGTTCCGTCAGTTTGCTTTCAGAATATAACAAATGCCTCGTTGTCAGATAATAGCTTCTTACTTAAAGTGAAGTTAAGGCTGTAACTACCAGATGACATGTTACCAGTGAGAATGCATTGATTTGAGCCTCTTTGCTATTGATGAAATTAAGGTAATATGGTCCACTGGAATGGCACGGTAACTGATATTTTTTTAGAATGATGGTGTCTTTGTACATTTTCTTGAAAATGAATGAACTATAATGATATTCAATATATACACACACATTTAGTAAATAAATACTTCATATAAATAGTGAGAAAACCTACCACGGAATCTTGATATAATGGAGTGTGTTAATCCAGTTCGGTCACGAATATTTTGTAATACGAAATGTTGTCTGTGGTGAAAATTGGCACTGATGGGAAGAACTAGAAGAAAAAAAGATGGCGGTTTTATAACACTGTAGATCACAATCAGAATGTAAACTCTCTAAACACCAATTCTCTAGTTTGGAAAGGTAAAGTTTATCTGTAGATCTGATCAAGCTTATTCATTATGTAAAATAATTGCGGTGTTATTCATATGCACTACTAGTAATCTCCACCAATTCCCCAACTCTACTATTATTTTCTGCCATTACCCCAACTCTACTAGTATTCTCTACCATTACCCCAACTCTACTAGTATTCTCCACCATTACACCACAATCTATTGTATTTTCCACATTTGCCAACTCTACTAGTATTCTCCACCATTACCCCAACTCTACTAGTATTCTCCACCATTACCCCAACTCTACTAGTATTCTCCACCATTACCCCAACTCTACTAGTATTCTCCACCCATTACCCCAACTCTACTAGTATTCTCCACCATTACCCCAACTCTATTAGTATTCTCCACCATTACGCCAACTCTACTATATCTCCACCATTACCCCAACTCTACTAGTATTCTCCACCATTACCCCAACTCTACTAGTATTCTCCACCATAACCCCAACTCTACTTGTATTCTCCACCATAACCCCAACTCTACTAGTATTCTCCACCATTACCCCAACTCTACTATTATTCTCCACCATTACCCCAACTCTACTAGAATTCTCCACCATTACCCCAACTCTACTATTATTCTCCACCATTAACCCAACTCTACTAGTATTCTCCACCATCAACCCAACTCTACTAGCATTATCCACCATTACCCAAACTAAACCATTATTCCCACTTACCCAACTTACTAGCATTCTCCACAAATTACCCAACTAAATTAGAGTTCTCCACCATTACCCCACAATTACTAGTATTCTCACAATACCCACACTCTACTAGTATTCTCCACCATTACCCCAACTCTACTAGTATTCTCCACCATTACCCCAACTCTACTAGTAATCTCCACCATTACCCCAAATAGTATTCTCACCATTACCCAACTCTACTAGTATTCTCCACCATTACCCCAACTCTGCTAGTAGTCTACGCCATTACCCCAAATCTACTAGCATTCTCCACCATTACCCCAACTCACTAGCATCCTCCACTATTACCCCAACTCTACTAGGATTTTCCATTATTACCACAAACTCTACTAGCATTCTCACCATTACCCCAATCAACTAGTATCCTTCACCATTATCCCAACTCTACTAGTATTCTCCACCATTTCCCCACCTTTAATAGTAATCTCCACACTATTACCCCCAACTCTACTAGTATTTTCTACCATTATCCCAACTCTATTATTATTCTCCACTTTTAATCCAACCTATTGTATTCTTCACCATTACTATATTAGTATTGCCTTACTTGTATTATCCATCATTACCCCATTCTACTAGTATTCTTGCCTTATTTGGATTATCCATCATTACCCCAATTCTACTAGTATTCTCCACCATTACCCAAACTCAACTAGTATCCTTACCATTATCCCAACTCTACTAGTATTCTCCACCATTTCCCACCTTACTAGTAATCTCCACTATTACCCCCAACTCTACTAGTATTCTACCATTATTCCCAACTCTATTATTATTCTCCACTTTTAATCCAACCTACTTGTATTCTTCAACATTACTAGTATTAGTATTGCCCTACTTGTATTATCCATCTTACCCCAATTTACTAGTATTCTGCCTTATTGTATTATCCTCATTACCCCAATTCTACTAGTATTCTCCACCATTACCCCAACTCCGCCATTTCAAAACTCAAATAGTATTCTTATCCATTATCCCAACAAACTATTGTTCTCCACCATAACTCCAACTCTACTAGTATTCTCCAGCATTAACCAAACTCTACTATATACTAGTATTCTCCACCATTACCCCAACTCCGCCATTCATACAACTCGACTAGTATTCTTCTCCATTACCCCAACTAAACTATTATTCTCCACCATTATTCCAACTCTACTAGTATTCTCCAGCATTAACCAAACTCTACTAGTAATCTCCACCATTACCCCAACTAAGCTATTATTCTCCAAGAGATGTGTTACACCCCCTTTTAATTAATTTGATTTAAAATACAGCAGTAGTTTCAGAAGTAGTTAACATTATTTAACTTTTCAGAAGGGCGGTAAAATCAAACCCAAAATCAAATCTTTATTAGGTCAAAAATGCTAATTTATTTAATAATGTTAATAAATTATATTATGGGTGTCTGTGGCTATACTCATCTATGTGTTTAATCTTATAGAAAGGTATTTTTTTGGGCTTAGTGCTGTGTTCACCAGTTGATGAAACCTTCCACTCAGTGGATAGCACCCCATATATTAACCCTTTGCATGAATGCGGGCAGCACAGTGGGCTCAGTGGTTAGCAATGGTGCCTTGGAGCAGTAAAGTTTTGGGTTCAAAGCTTTTCTCAATAATGTCTGCAAGGAGATATGTTATCCCTGTGCATGTGTGGGTTTTCTCCCTGTACACTGGTTTTAACCCATCATCGAAGCATACTGATAAGATGCAGACTTGCAAAATGTGTGCCAATACAATTCCCTTTTAAGCTTTATTTTTCCTTTAAGAAAGGGGTTTTTAATAATAACAATATTTTAAGATTTGTGGGGATTGACAGGATTAAAAATCTCCACATACGTCTTTGTTCCAGCAATATATAAAATGCAATAAAATGCCATTCCCATCCGCTTAACAAGCAAACAGAATAAATATAATTCTAAAGATGGAAGTTAAAGCAGTTAGTGAACATTAACATAAACAGTCCTAATGAAAATGTCATTAAATTCCTACTTGTGCTGCTGGTACCATAAGTAATTAAATCTAAATTTGCTTGTTGAGTTAATCAACATAAAATGAATTCTAGGATGTAAAAATAAGAATCCGCTACAAAGATTTTTACATTGTTAAGAGCTGAACAAGAAAAATATTCCAATCAATACGCCAAGCCATGGTTTAACCCTGAACTATCCACCCAAAATAAATGATAGAAACAGAATAACTAATCAGTGGTGTAATACCACCCACGCCACCTCCCCGACGGGGGGAGGTGGGACCGCCACAAGCCCACAACCTCCGCAATCAGATGTTTTTAAAAGGCTGGTTGTGCGTATGAAGGAAACATATGCTTGATCAGCTGTTTAAAATGTTGGACCCAAACTTCTGGAAACCGAAGTACGGGTCCATTTTTTTAAACAGCTGATCAAACGAATGTGCCACTCATATGCGTGATCAGCTGTTTAAAAACTGCTGATCTTGGAGGGGGGTTGATCAAGAGTCTGGCCTCCAATCTCGCAGGGGGGGCGGACCCCTGTAGTTACGCCCCTAAAACTAATAAAACACTAATGGGAGATGTAATAAAGGCCACTAATAAGCAATAAGGAGTTAAACATAGGGATGGATTTCAGATTAGTTTCGAACCTGGTTTGGATTTAACATTTTTCAGAACATTAAATATTTAATGGATTTATCGATTATTCAGTATTGAACATTCTATATAGAACTTCAAATATTCCATATCAAACTTCGAATATTGTATATTGAACATTCTATATTGAACTTGGAATATTCCATATCAAACTTCGAATATTGTATATTGAACATTCTAAATTGAACTTGGAATATTCCATCTCAAACTTCGAATATTGTATATTGAACATTCTATATTGAACTTGGAATATTCCATCTCAAACTTCGAATATTGTATATTGAACATTCTAATTGAACTTGGAATTTCCATCTCAACACTTTGAATAGTGTTATATTGAACATTCTATATTGAACTTGGAATATTCCATCTCAAACTTCAAATATTGTATATTGAACATTCTATATTGAACTTGGAATATTCCATCTCAAACTTCAAATATTGTATATCGAACATTCTAATGAACTTGGATATTCCATCTCAAACGGATATTGTATATTATTGAACATATATATCGAAAATGGAAAATTTCCATATTCAAACTTTGAATATTGTATATTGAACATTCTATATTGAACTTGGAATATTCCATCTCAAACTTCAAATATTGTATATTGAACATTCTATATTGAACTTGGAATATTCCATCTCAAACTTCGAATATTGTATATTGAATATTCTATATTGAACTTGGAATATTCCATCTCAAACTTCGAATATTGTATATTGAATATTCTATATTGAACTTGGAATATTCCATTTCAAACTTCGAATATTGTATATTGAACATTATATATCGAACTTGGAATATTCCATATCAAACTTCGAATATTGTATATTGAACATTCTATATTGAACTTTGAGTATTCGATACCGAATGCAGAAACAGTCAGAGCTTTTTTCAAAAGCTCTTAGGCAGAGGCCGCACTAAATGATTTGATTTGTGCACGTTGGTGGCTGATTGCGCTGCGATCCCTGATGTGGCCTAGCCCTTAAAATGAAAAGTACCTGGGGCAGGGAGGTTGGATTGGTACTTTTTTTCCCTTGCTGAGTGTTTCAGCACTATCTTTAATACAGGAAGGCCCAGAGCCATAATCTGGCAGGTGTGTGTGCTGTAGCTCCACAACAAATCAATATTGGGAGGTAGGAATAATCAATCCTACCTCCTTGTCCTAGGAACTTTCCATTTCTACAAAAAAAAATAAAGTTTAGTTGTCCTTTAACTAATGGGGAGAATTCTAAAAAAATGTATTTAAAATACACAAATATAACTAGAAAACTGCTAAGAATAAATAGAAAATAAAATGATTTTAAAATGAAAACCATCCCTATTGATAGTTTCTCCCTACTGATTTGAGACTCTCTTTTGCTATTGGTGGAAGGAAGGTCCCATGGGTCACTGGGATGGCAGGGTAACTGGACATTTTTTAGAATTTTTGAATGCATAGTTTGGCAGATTGGCTTAAGACATAAGCAATACGGTTTGAAAAAAAGATCAAACTTAAAGACTTACGACCCCAATCCATCCTGTTTCACTGACTTCCAAGTGCTGTCGCTTCTGTAAGAGAATAAAGAAAATTTTACGAGGATTCGGCATTGGAAAATATGATATGTTGTGGGTAGAGCTACAATGTGTAATCACGTGCAGTATTACCCTGGAGTTACAGCCATAACAAGCCACCAAATGGGAATTCCTCATATTTTGGGGGTTGTTCAGTCTCTTGACTTTTTTTATTACTTGTGTGGCTGCTTGATAAAAACTTATGTGAATGTTCAGCCCCAGAACCTTATTAAATGTCAACTCTGAACTTTTCAGCTTTCATTCCTAGAGGTTAAACCCTAAACCATTGTACTGATGTGGGAAGCAGGAAGAAAAAAATGCAGAAAATGCAAAAGGAATTTCAGCTTTTGACAAGGAGAATTATTCGGATTTTTTTGGGAGTAGAACATTTGACATGTGTCCTTGATGAGTAAAAACCTTCGTATGGAGAAGTTTAATGTCTTATTTTCAGATTTTAGGACTTTTCAGACTTTTCATAGCTAAAATCTTTACCTGTGGACAAATCCATACATGGGCGCTTTCCTTGAAATCACATATTGATATGAGAGAAATGTTCTGTGATCTCTCCAACCACTGGACTGACACGCGTTCATCTAGAATCCAGGTTACCCAACTTAAATAATGTTCACTGTGGCCCAAAAGAGAAACATTCATTGACCAAAAACACCTACAGAACGTCACCTACAAGTCATCAACATAACAAACATACCTTGTGGATAACAAGGAAGGAACAGGGACCTGGACGGTTCTTATAGTGTCTGGATTTTCCACATTTACTATAAACAGTTTGACTGTTGGGTTTTTTGCTCCGGCCTTTCAAAGACATGAAAAATTCTCAATTTAAAATCATGTAAAGGTTCAAGCTGTAAAGTGAATCATAATAATGAAATAAACAGTACCTTTGGATAAGGTATAGATATTGTTCTTGGATATTGATCTTCTCCATAAAATGAATATTCGATTACAGGTACCCCTGTATCGTTAAACTGAGCATAGGCAAGGAACTTGCCATTGGGTGACCACCAAGTCGTGTACTTTGCTCCAATCAGTTCCTCTAGATAGAAAGAGAATCAGTTCTGCTAATCCAATCATGTAATCATTTTCCCAGAACGAGGAAGAGGGGTTTGTAAAAGAAGAAGCGGCACATTTTTTACTCTTTGATTTTTTTCATAATTTCACCTATCAAATATTTTTAAGTGAACCAAATTTTACGTATGATATAAGGCAAATGTAATGCAGGGTGGCCAGATTGAGCGGGAGGGGTGAGGACAAAAGTGGGTGGGAGAGTCGGCAGGCGGGTTGTGGTTAGAGAGTGAGCTTTTCAGGGGCAGGGCTGCCAGGTCCGTTCCTAGGACGTAATTTCAACCCTGCCTGGGAAACTCAGGCAGTTGGTACATTCCTGTCCAAATAACCCCTTTGTTTATAATGTATGCCAGTGTGCAGATAATATGATATTGTATGGGGCCTAGGAATGTGCATTGATTATCTTTTCTATGTTTGTATAAATGTTTGACCAGCTCAGTAGCACTTCCGCTAAATGTAGTTATACTTTAGCCTAATTGGACTGCTTCCACAATTCTTGTATTGTATGTATTTACTAGGAAGCATGGTTAAGCTTCCATGTGGTAATAGCACCCCCAACATGCCCCTTTAATCGAAGGTCCTATGCCTTTAATATAAAGCACTGGATGGATGGCCTCTTCCCCCATTTTAAAAAGCCAAAGGGCTGGGGGGAAGTGAGAAAGCCTGTTATATGGATCTAGTGCACAACTATGAGAAATGCAAAAGTTTGCTAATGGTAATTGAATCATGTGATCACAGTAATGTGTACTAAAACCCCTTTGTTTATAAAGTATGCCAGTGTGCAGATAATGATATTGTATGGGGACTAGGAATGTGTATTGATTATCTTTTATATGTTTGTATGAATGTTTGGCCAGATCAGATCAATCCTTGTTCTGTGGAAGCACTTTATATCATTTCTCAATAAATTTAAATACAATGCAATAAAATGGGTTTACCTTCATACACCCAGTCAGGAATCCCATTGTATATCTGGTTTTCTTTGCCACTGTCTGTTAAGGGAATTTCTGATTGTCCAGGCTCGTACTTCACATAAATATTATTATCTAAAATGTAAACCTGCAAATATATCAAATGGCTTATCAGAATCAAAAGTCTCAATTTTACATGACACTGTACTTTTCTTTTCTAGTAGCCAATGAGAATTTGTGGTTTGTGCAGTGAAACCAAACATCACTTATCAACAAATACAAAATAAAGAGAGAACCCCACCAGGAAGACTTTCTTTATTTACAATTAACAAAAAAAGAAGCAGGAAAAAAACGCGTACACACGTGCAGAAGCACGTGTATGGAACTCACAGGCATTACTGTTTCAGATTCAAGCAGGAGAGTGCACGGAACTCACAGGCATTACTGTTTGAGGCTCAAGCAGGAGAGTGCACGGAACTTACAGGCATTACCGTTTGAGGCTCAAGCAGGAGAGTGCACGGAACTCACAGGCATTACCGTTTGAGGCTCAAGCAGGAGAGTGCACAGAACTCACAGGCATTACCGTTTGAGGCTCAAGCAGGAGAGTGCACGGAACTCACAGGTATTACCGTTTGAGGCTCAAGCAGGAGAGTGCACGGAACTCACAGGCATTACTGTTTGAGGCTCAAGCAGGAGAGTACACGGAACTCACAGGGCCACATCTCAGCCGTCTGACTGCTGCTTATTCCAGAGTGCACTACACCCAATATGCTGTATGTTGTGTACTGTTTGAGGCTCAACCAGGAGAGTGCACGGAACTCACAAGCATTACTGTTCCGTGAGTGCACGGAACTCTCAGGCATTGCTGTTTGAGGCTCAAGCAGGAGAGTGCACGGAATACTCATAACCATTGCTCTTTGAGGCTCAAGCAGGAGAGTGCACAGAACTCACAGCCATTGCTCTTTGAGGCTCAAGCAGGAGAGTGCACGGAACTCACAGCCATTGCTCTTTGAGGCTCAAGCAGGAGAGTGCACGGAACTCACAGCCATTGCTCTTTGAGGCTCAAGCAGGAGAGTGCACGGAACTCACAGGCATTACCGTTTGAGGCTCAAGCAGGAGAGAGCACGGAACTCACAGCCATTGCTGTTTGAGGCTCAAGCAGGAGAGTGCACGAAACTCACAGGCATTAATGTTTGAGGCTCAAGCAGGAGAGTGCACGGAACTCACATTCATTACCGTTTGAGGCTCAAGCAGGAGAGTGCACGGAACTCACAGGCATTTCTGTTTGAGGCTCAAACAGGAGAGTGCACGGAACTCACAGCCATTGCTGTTGAGGCTCAAGTAGGAGAGTGCATGAAACTCACAGCCATTGCCCTCTTTGAGGCTCAAGCAGGGAGTGCACGGAACTCACACCATGCTCTTTGAGGCTCAAGCAGGAGAGTGCACGGAACTCACAGCCATTGCTCTTTGAGGTCCAAGCAGAGAGTGCACGAACTCACAGGCATTACCGTTTGAGGCTCAAGCAGGAGAGAGCACGGAACTCACAGCCATTGTGTTTGAGGCTCAAGCAGGAGAGTGCACGAAACTCCACAGGCATTAATTTGAGGCTCAAGCAGAGAGTGCACGGAACTCACATTCATTACCGTTTGAGGCTCAAGCAGAGAGTAGTGCACGGAACTCACAGCATTTCTGTTTGAGGCTCAACAGAGAGTGCACGGAACTCACACCATTGCTGTGTTGAGGCTCAAGTAGGAGAGTGCATGAAACTCACAGCCATTGCTGTTTAAGACTCAAGCAGGAGAGAGCACAGAACTCACAGGCATTACTGTTTGAGGCTCAAGCAGGAGAGTGCACAGAACTCACAGGCATTACTGTTTGAGGCTCAAGCAGGAGAGTGCACGAAACTCACAGGCATTAATGTTTGAGGCTCAAGCAGGAGAGTACACGGAACTCACAGGCATTGCTGTTTGAGGCTCAAGTAGGAGAGTGCATGAAACTCACAGCCATTGCTGTTTGAGGCTCAAGTAGGAGAGTGCATGAAACTCACAGCCATTTGCGTTTAAGACTCAAGCAGGGGAGAGAGCACAGAACTCACAGGCATTACTGTTTGAGGCTCAAGCAGGAGAGTGCACGAAACTCACAGGCATTACTGTTTGAGGCTCAAGCAGGAGAGTGCACGGAACTCACAGGCATTATCGTTTGAGGCTCAAGCAGGAGAAAGCAGAGGAAATCTCAGAGGGGCGGAGCTTCACATTCAGCAAACCAGTAACAAGATGTCAGCAATTTCCAAGGCACAAAGCTAGGCTCTGGAGGGGCATAGGTTAAAAAAAATATCGCAACGGTATTTTTAAAGCTGCAGCTTCCAAATGAACATAACTTGATTTTACAGTGCACTTATCCTTTAAGAATTATCAGACCTGCAATTCTATTTGTGTCCTAGACACAAATGTGCACCTTGTAAACCTATAAACAATAGAGATGAACAGAACATCCAAGTTCTGTTCCGAGATTGGATTTTACAATTTTTGAAAAAATTTGAAAATTCGAAAATGGACCCATAGAAGTCAATAGGAGTTAAAAAATCTGAAAGTTAAAATAATAAAATATATAATAAATATAATATAAATTTAAGGCACAAACAGCAAAATAAGTTAGTTTAAATGGCTAAGGGGCCTGGGAAATAGTCTGGGAAGCGCGTACATATAACCAAAAAAGTAACTTTCTTTAATCGCAAGCTGTTTTCAAGTTTCCGAAATTGAAGGTTCATGTATTCGGTATCGAGGGTGTACGTGTTCGGAATCGAGGGTTCACGTATTCGGAATCGAGGGTTCATGTATTCGGAATCGAGTGTTCACGTATTCGGAATCGAGGGTTCACGTATTCGGAATCGAGGGTTCACGTATTCGATATCTCTCAAAGTCACCCCTGTATATTGGATAATTTCTAAAAATCTAATTTCCGAAAATTTTTAATTCTAGAATATTGAACATTCGAATATTTGAAAATTCTATAATTATCGAAAATTCAAAAATTCAGAATTCTGTAAAATCCAAGAGTTCCGTTGGAACCAGGTTCGACTCGGAACTGGACTTCATCCCTAATAAAGAGTGTAGAGCATTAAAACCTTGGCTGCATCAGCAAAAAAAATCAAATAACCTGTACCAGGGGTTATACCATTAAGTGGGATTTTATCTGTACCATAGTGTTAGCACTGAGAGGTAGAATAACAATATATTTATAGAGCGATCTGAGGCTTGCCCATTGGACGACAGGTCTGGGTCAGATAACAACTAAATACAGATGTAAAAATATTTAGAACTTCCATATTGTTTTATCAATTTACTTACAAGTGTATGGCCCTTTGGTGACCAGGCTATGTACTGAATATTAGGGGGAAGCTCATTCGAAGTTACAAGTTCTCTACAACAGAGAAAAAACACAAAGTTAACATAATAACATGAATCTAGATGTGAATAACCTTTATTTAATTAATAGGTATACACACCTATTCTTCAGATCGTAAATGTGGTACGAGGCTGTGTAAGAGTGTCTCCATTTCTGTAGATAATTGTATGCAATAAAAAGAATCAATTGAGTAAATTCTGTAAATAAATTTTAAAAACGAATCCTGGTCCCCGAATGATCCTTCCTTCAACCTGTCCAATGTCGGTACCAATTCAGGGTGGGAGTTTGTACATTATATAAATCTTCCCTACAATCTATAGATACTACAGAGTTATTGCTGTCTGAAAGTCATGGTTTATGGATGGTTGGAGAAGTGTGGAACCGTGTGGTGTCACTACTCTGCAAAATGATGTCATTACTCTGCAAGGATTAATGTATCGGCAAAAATAGTAACTTTTGGGAAGATTACTTGGCAGCACATCAATTGAATTGGTAGTCGCAACTAGTGGACAGGTCTAAAAAATATTGTCGAAAAAGTCCCAGATACTTTAGGAAAATTACCCAGAAATCTCTGTTCCTTGTTTGCATAAGAGAAAGGAGATCTCTAAATCCTTATACTCTCTCTATCTTTCCATAGTGACGTATGCTCATAGGTGCTACACTGGTGATGGCTCAATAAAGCCAAAACTGGTCTGTAACTGCCCATCTGGTTTTGCATTTAGCTCATTAAAGGGCAAGTCCAGCCCCCAAATGAAAACTTACACAAAGGTAAATCACCCTCCAAAACCTAAACGGTAATAGTTTGAAATCTGAAATATGTAAGTCTAACCTGAAATCATGCACAATGTCCTGTTTCCCCTGTTTCTTCTTCCTGGTTCTTCCAGTTAGCAACTGTCAGTTGTGGATTTGACAGTTGATATCACAGCCAATGACTGAATGTTAATCCTCTAGCTGCCTCTTCTGGGCATGCCCAGGCTCACTACAGGCTCAGTACAGGTTTCTAAATTGCTCAGTTTCCATGAGGCCTCCAGAAACATAGCAGGCATACAGTAATGTATTCATAGGACAAACTATGATATATCAACATATTTTAAAGAGACCCTTCTTTCTAAAAGATGTTCTTATGAGGGTGGAGTTGTGCTTTAAATGTTGTTAAAGCCTCTTAAAATGTTTATCATTTGCTAAAGGGCTACCATGGAAACATAACCATGTTCCTTAATTTATTACGATTTTCTATTTGTACCTGTCGAATGCCAAAACTAAATGATGATCATGATAAAACAGAGCTGGTTAAACTGTGTCAGATTTATAAAAATCATTGATTGGAAAAAAGAAACATTACATACTAACATGGTTCTATTTAATTTAAATGTCAATGGCTTTTGGGGCTTATTTAAAGGGACAGTTCAGTGGAAATGATCAATATTGTTAAATTGTTAGTTTGTGTAATGCCTTCTTAGTTGTTCTAGATATTATCTCCCATTTTGAAAAATCAGTAGATTTCATACTCCTTGCTGTTCCCTGCTGTTGACATTAGTGAGCTGACATTTCAGGTTCTAACGGTCCTTCTTCCCAGAATGCACCACATCCATGGAATGTTCCTAACAGTAATTTCTACAGATTGGCTGTTGGATGGGTCAAACATGCTCAGATCTCTACTGAGCAACTGAATCAACCCAGGCACTGGGTCAAGGGCAAGACCATAACAGTCTCTATTAGGGTTCCTGCAAACAGGAAGTTAGTATTTCGGTTGCATTTATCTATACACAGACAAAATGCTGAATTGGCAGGTTAAGGTCATTGGAATGAAAAAATACTGCTCTTTTTTCTGAAAAGCATGTGTATTTGCACTGAACTTCCCCTTTAATGGTTCTGACCTATTAATCTGCAACAACCAATCAGATGATATCAATTGTTTTCTAACTGCAGTAGACCAGACAAAAGGTCTCAATGGATCCAATCTCTACTTCTCACCTATTGTCCATGACCAACCTTTTAGTAAATGGGATATTCCATAGAGTTAATGTTTGCAAAGCTCTGCAGTAAAATAATTACCTGTTTGTAATTGCTTTCAAGGATTAGAAATTTCCGATCTGCGGCGAGTTGGTAACTTGTCGCGTTCACAGATTCCTGCAAATTATAATAAGCGAGTCCATATTGATATTCCCATTTAAAGCAAATCATATGTATCTTTTCCTATTTGAGATACTTACAAACGTCGCATTGCTTATAACAAGAGATGTTTTACCACTTTCAACATTATAAATGATCAGATTATTTTCTGGGGTTTTGTGTAAATATTCATTCTCTGTATAAAAGAAAAGACATTTACATACATGGTAACTGACTGTTTCTTTAATTCATAATATTGTATATTTAGAAACTAATCAAAAACCAGTTAAAATTGTAAAAAAATATTATTTGTCAATCAATAACCAGAAATGTTTTAACTGTTGACCATGACACATTCTGGCATTGATAATCCTGACCTACTTTATCAATACAACCTATACTCAAGCCAGCAGAAAGTCTGTTCCTTGGTATTATCTTAATAATAAAATGATCCACCCATCAGTTTCAGCTTGTAAAAATCAGTTCCCCTGCATTGTATTTACTAAAAGGAAAAGTAAAGAGACAAGTAAAATTGCATCAAGTGCACTGTGCAATATCCTGCAAGCTTTAGACATCATGCAGGCCCCATTAAATAAACACGTGCTAAACCAATATTACATCGTGCAGCTTGGATTTTACTCTAATTTTTACTCATATGAGTTGTGGAACATATTGAATTTTCACCCAGTTTTTTTTTTCTTTGCAAAGATGTTACAATGGATTGTCACAGGTGTCTTTTTGCATTATATAAACAAATTTGTTCCTTTTCATTGATATTATGGTTTGGAGAGGGGTTTTCTCAATTCAGAATGTTTTGTACAAGAATCTGTTGGCAATAAAAAGCTTGGAAAGTCCCAATCAGTATATAACAGCCAGGTGTTATTTGCTGATTGAGATTTTCTAACAGATTTTTGTACTAGTCATTCTGAATTGAGAGACCCAGTCGGATGCCTACGCAACGTCTTCAAGAACTGAACTTCAAGTCCAGTTGATGTAACTGAATATCACAGGCATACCATGACCTAGATGAATTAGAACCTTCACATACAAGTAGGGAAGAAAAACTAAATGGACATATGTCTTTATACAACCTCCAATAATATGTTACTTTGTAACTGTTAGACAGACATTATGGGTAGGGTATAAAGGTTGGACTAGATGGACGTATGTCTTTATACAACCTCCAATAATATGTTACTATGTAACGGTTATACAGAAATTATGGGTAGGGTATAAAGGTTGGACTAGATGGGCGTATGTCTTTATACAACCTCCAATACTATGTTACTATGTAACTGTTAGACAGACATTATGGGTAGGGTATAAAGGTTGGACTAGATGGGCGTATGTCTTTATACAACCTCCAATACTATGTTACTATGTAACTGTTAGACAGACATTATGGGTAGGGTATAAAGGTTGGACTAGATGGACGTATGTCTTTATACAACCTCCAATAATATGTTACTTTGTAACTGTTAGACAGACATTATGGGTAGGGTATAAAGGTTGGACTAGATGGACGTATCTCTTTATACAACCTCCAATACTATGTTACTATGTAACTGTTATACAGAAATTATGGGTAGGGTATAAAGGTTGGACTAGATGGACGTATATCTTTATACAACCTCCAATACTATGTTACTATGTAACTGTTATACAGACATTATGGGTAGGGTATCAAGGTTGGACTAGATGGACATATGTCTTTATACAACCTCCAACAATATGTTACTTTGTAACTGTTAGACAGACATTATGGGTAGGGTATAAAGGTTGGACTAGATGGATGTATATCTTTATACAACCTCCAATACTAGGTTACTATGTAACTGTTAGACAGACATTATGGATAGGGTATAAAGGTTGGACTAGATGGACGTATGTCTTTATACAACCTCCAATCCTGGTTCTATGTAACTGTAGAACAGACATTATGGATAGGTATAAAGGTTGGACTAGATGGACGTATGTCTTTATACAACCTCCAATACTATGTTACTATGTAACTGTTAGACAGACATTATGGATAGGGTATAAAGGTTGGACTAGATGGATGTATGTCTTTATACAACCTCCAGTGCTACTTTACTATGTAACCTTTAGGCAGGCATTATGGGGAGGGTAAAAAGGTTAAACTAGATGGACGTATGTTACTATGGTATTACTACAGTGTTTGTCAAGCAGGAGAATAAAGAATATGAGAACATGAAATGCATCTGGCTCTAAAATATTATACTGATAAGATGTGTCAGAAGCCCCTGACATGTCACTACACATTAGCTAGGTCTGTGCTGTAGACTAAACAGTGTTTCCCTCCTCCCCAGTGCAAGAACCATAATATAATGAAATAATGAAACCGACAACAAGAAATGCTGTAACCAGTGCAAATGTTTCAGAGCTAATCTTACAATTACATCCTATTGTGGGTCATCTTGCACTTTCTTGGACATGGCACGATGAAAAGCAATAGACAAACACTAATAGGGTTTATTGGGCTCTAAACTCTCAGTTTATCGTTTGTAAGTTTGCTTAAAAGACAGTAAAATGGAAGGAAACCTGCACAGTGGCGCCACTGCCCCAAAAGCAGTGAGTCGACAGCGAGGAGATTGGGGGCCCCCATACAAGCAGCGTGAGTGGGCAAACAAACCCAGATTTATGTTACTGTGTAGCTCTAAAAAAACACAATATCACAACTAAACAGTGTACACTAAAGGGCAACTGTACTGTAAATAAAAAAACGTAAAAGAATCAGGAGCAGGGATGGGAGGATTTATTATTCCTAACACCCAATATCATTTTATTGAGGAGCTACAGTATAAAGTAACCAATTCGTACAGGTTTCTATCTGCCAGGTAAGTGTCCTGGACTTTCCTGTATTTTTTTGCTGGATATGATATTGGGAGGTAGGAATACTCAGTCCTACCTCCCTGCCCCTTTTCATTTTAACGGTTTAAAAAAAACATTCTATTCACTATGGTTCTCCTATGGTTTAGCTTTATTTAAACCCCGAGGTTTTGAACATAACAAAAATCATTCAGACCCCAAAATGGGATGGGTTACTGAGAATCTAGACCAGGTACATGCAGCATTGCTTGATGGAGTGTGGTCAGTCTACCAAGACTGTTGGTAATAGTTGGTTCCAGATGTAGTTACGGTAAATGGCTTTGGCCTCCTTGAATAAGCGGATTTAACATTGAAACCAATTAACTTTATTAAGTTCTTAAACTGACTCGCAAAGCGTTTGCTCCTTTTCTGTAATAAAAACAATTTATGACTCTAGTCCCAAAAGAATAAAGTTACTGTAGATGTTTCATTCATATTAGCAAAGTCTGCGTGAAGTCATATGTTTATCTTCTCATCTTAAAAAACAGATGCAAAGGGTCCTTAAGGTCCCTTGCAAAGTACACAACTACATGTGGCTTCTTCATTACAACATATGTATTACTGTATTTAGCTTATGCCAGTTGCCTATTAGTTCCAATGTACTTTGAGATAGTGAATACAGTTATCAGATTTTAGAAAGTGAATAACATACCCCCTATTGTAAAACATAAATATATTAGAGGTTAAGGAATTTCATCATCTGAATCCATAAAGGCCTAAGAGGCCTGTGTGTGTTTCTGGGCAGGTAATGATACTAATATAGATATTTCTGAAAGGCTGCTTGAGTGTATATAGGAGGAGGGTGAAGGATTAGATCATGCTGATCCTTAGAACGGTCTGATTTTATTAATTTGGGAATAAAGTTTAAAGGGCAATTATACTCACCTTTTCCTGATTCCATACCTGCATAGTACCAAGAGTGAGGACTTAATTAGCTAAGTCCTCACCCCTGGTTACTTTACCTACTGGGTATGTTACCCCTGGGTACTTAACAGCTGTTATACTTCCTTAAAGTTTACCTTGGCACCCCGGTCCACTCTGCCACTGTCAGTAACAGTCCATGATTTAGCCAATGGGAAAACACACTTCTTTACAGAGTGTCTTCCCATTGGCTACATTGCAGACTGCAGGGAGGAAAACTTAATGTATGTATAACAACTATTAGGTGCAGTAACCTGGGGTGAGGTCTCAGCAGAGATGGCCGAAACTCACTAGTTTCGTTCTGTTTTCAGATTCCTGGATCTCGGGAAAATCCAGAAGATCCTAAAACTCGAAACGAATTTTCGATAATTTTCTAATGTACGGAGCTATTTTCAATAATTTTGAAAAAAAATAGCCTTGAACGTTTGAAAATTCTCTAAAAATATGATCTGCGACCATTTTCGAGTTTCCGATCGTATTTTGGAGGATTTTCTAACGTTTGAAGCTATTTTTGAAAATTATCGGAAATAGCTCTGTACATTAGAAAATTATCGGAAATAGCTCTGTACATTAGAAAATTATCGGAAATAGCTCCGTACATTCGAAAATTATCGAAAAAATTTTCGAAGTCCCGAAATCCGGATGTTCCGTCCGGATTCAGACAGATCATTTGGATTTCAGAAGCGAGACGTTTCGCGTCGGATCCGGGTTTGTGCCGGACCCGGATCCCATCTCTAGGTCTCAGTGGTTTAGGGCCTCCCAATGGGTACTATTCAGCTATGGAAGAAGAAGAACGAGGGGGGTTGAGAATAATTGTCCTTTAACACTTTTTACAGTTACAGGTTTTTTTTCAGTAGTCTGAATGAATATTCCCAGTAGCTCTATGAATATGACTGTAAACCATGGAAGAAATAAAATATTAATTACCTGAAATCCATAGGTGAGAATGTAGTTTGTAATAAAAACTTTGGTTAAACGTATCATCAAATGAAAAGGGTCTAAGGTCCCCTTTGTTACTACCTTCAAAAAAAAGGACAAATATTATACATATAGTTGTTTTTTCTTATACATACATATAAATGACAAACATATACAGTAAGGTGTCATTAGGTATAAACGTTATCACGGGAATGTCCAGAAATAGGCAGCAAGTAGAATTCCTTTCATTTCCCAGAATATTGCAAAACCCTTTTCTAGGTTTATTTTACAATATTCAAACTCTGAAAATTAGTTTTGGCTGCTGTCAATGTTGTTTTGGCAAAATCTCAACACAGCCGCATATCTCCATTTCGCTTTCCTACACTGTCATATTTATGTGTCAAAAAGTGTTTTCTGTGTTCAGTTAAGCCCATAAAAATCACCAAGTGACATGTCAAAGCCTGGAAATCAGTCACTGGAAGGTGTCAGTCCATTATGGTGAGTTTCCAAATACAAATATGGGTCCTGGGGGTATTTTCGATCATTTACAGTAGTACGATTAGCAATTTTACAATTAACGATTTCAAATTTGTGCTTCCTTTGATGCTGCTCAAAAATGGTGGTCACATGTGATGTGAAAACGGGCAAAAGCACAACTCAAGTGGGGCCTCTTACATCCACTAGCGCAATGTGCATGAAAATGCTCAGAAAATACCCTAGTGGGGCCTACCCCTTAAACCATAAGTATGGTGAATAGGCAAAAAAGGGCTAGTACACAAGGGCCACATTTGTTTGATATTTTTGTCCAACCAATCACAAGACCTAACGAAGACGATTGGGCAATAATTACAGGCATGTCCATTCTTTGGTCCAACACCCCAGCAATCACATGACCTATCGAAGACGATTGGGCAATAATTACAGGCATGTCCATTCTTTGGTCCAACCAATCACATGACCTATCGAAGACGATTGGGCAATAATTACAGCAGTCCATATTTGTCCAACCCAATCACAGACCTATCGCGACTATTGGGGCCAATAATTACAGGCATGTCCATTCTTTGGTCCAACCAATCACATGACCTATCGAAGAGGATTGGGCAATAATTACAGGCATGTCCATTCTTTGCTTTTAACTGATTTTGCTTCAATTGGTAAAAAGAAACAAATGCACCAGCACTTCAGCCTGAAATATTGACCCATGTGTACTAGCCCTGAGTGACAACATTTCTTGGAAATTTCCATATTTCCATTACATATTGGCCATAAAGGATTAGGACATAAGTAGAAATTAAAGTATAACTGTATTTCTGGGCATCCCTGGTATTTCAACATTGAAACTGACTCTTGGTTTGGAAAGACTCCAGCCCCGGAGTTTGGAGAAGGTTACGCACTGTGAAGCCAGAACAGATCTTGTGATTTTTATTTTTTTAGTGTTATTTTCAGACTGTATATCAGGAGTTTATTAGCTTCTGTGCAGACCTAGAGCTGATGTTCTACTACCGGAGCCAACCAGAGATGGCGCTGTCAAACATGGAGCTCTGCCAACCCAAACTGGTTCTTTACCTTTTTCAATCAGTCCAGACAATGTGAAGTGATTTAATGCCAAAAAGCTGTTCACATCACAGATACCAAGTGAATTGAGCCTAGTGTACCCTATACTACGAATACATATGGTGAGTGTATTAGGGATAAATATAGGTTTAGGTGAGGTTAACATTTAAGTGAACATTTATGATACTATACACATGACGGAACACATTCACTAAACATAATTATAGCAGAACTGAATAACATATCAGGGCTTTGTCATTGGATCTCTTTTTTGACAATGGAAATAACTTTCTTGCTTTTTGCATAATTGCCAATTAATAAAATCCACCATATTGCTCTTTTGCCTGCAACTGTCCATCAGAATAGGTGGTGAAAAGACCCATCTGCTGAACATGGGAAAGTGAAATACTAGGTTTGCTATAGAGAAGGGAGCTGCATTAAGCAGAGACATTTGGCATATGGATGGCAGGAACTCTGTTAAATTCAACCACAAGGCAATAACATACATATGGGGAATCTAGCACTGAGCATCCATATATATATATATATATATAAATAACACTCTAGGAGTCTACATCATCATCAGGCCGAAACTTTAATATTTTTTCCTGCTTGAAAATGAAAATCTCATCAACCCACAACTTCTCTTTGTGAACTTTGAAGAATTATCTCAAGCATTTGTCACTTAAGTAAATATTTGATTTCAAATGGTTATTTATTTACACTTTGGTTATTCGCACTTAATCTGCCTGACAGTTTCCGTCTGCATTACTGCAAACCCCGGGCAGTATCAATAGTAACTTGACGTGTCAACTGTTCCGTAACTGATAACCTGATGTGCCATCGCACGGAGATCTTCCAGGAAGGTGGATAAAAGCATTTCGAATTTGTCATCTGTTCTGCTCGCCTGGTTCCACGCCTTATCTTTTTTCTAGATATACTTTTGCTTGAAATAAAGTTATTAAGATTAATCAACCAGAACGCATTCATTTTCCATTAGCTAATTATTTCCCTATATAAATTACGCAGTGACTAAACTCCAACTTAAGGAACTCTAGTCATTCAAAGGGAAGGAAGCGGAGTTATATAACTAGCTACAATTACCCAGAGACGCAATGGTTCCAGGTAAATCTCCCCTCCAGAATTTCATACCGGGTTTGTAGCTATCATCTATCGTTAAAAACTCATGTTAAATCTAGAGCAAATGCTATATTACAGAGTTAAAGTTGTGCTATTGAATCAGTTGAAAACGAATGCACCATGTCCCCATAAATCCAGACCTTACTTTATATTAAAGGGCATGTCCACCCTTAAAACTGGTCAATTGTCAGTTACCTGCCCCCAGCCCCAAGTGATATATTCAGCACTTTATTACCTGCATTACTAACCAGATATTTAAAGGAAAACTCCACCCTCATAAGAACATCTTTTAGAAAGAACGGCCTCTTTAAAATATGCTGATATATCATACTTTGTCCTATGAATTTATTACTGTATGCCTGCTATGCTTCTGGATGTCTCATGCAAACTGAGCAATTTAGAAACCTGTACTGAGCCTGTACTGAGCCTGGGCATGCTCAGAAGAGGCAGACAGGGGATTAACATTCAGTCATTGGATGTGATGTCATCTGTCAAATCCATAACTTAGAGTTGGTAACTGGAAGAACCAGGAAGCAGAAACAGGGGCAGGATTTCAGGTTAGACTTATATATTTCACATGTCAAACTATTACTGTTTAGGGATTTACCTGTATGTAAGTTTTCATTTCGGGGCTGGACTTGCCCTTTAAGGATAGTTATTGCCTCCATTCTGGCTAAGTAAGCTGGCCCCTCCCTCCATGCAGTTAATCAAGGCTGTGACTGCTGACATCACAACCAATGAATGACTGCTGTTTCACCTGCTACCTCCTCTGCACATGCTCATAGAGCAGAGGGAGGAGGCAGATACCTTTTCCAGAAAGGAATAGAACTTATCATTAAATATCTGGTTATAAATCCATGTAATACAAATAGCAGTTGGGGGGAAAGGCCAATACCGGTAACTGACAAGTCATCAGTTTTTTGTTTTACAGCCCGATCGTGAGGAAAGATAGTTATAAATAAGTTTTGGTTCTATTTCCGGGTTCCCCAGACCATTCCCCAGGTCTCGGTGTCATTTACAGTAACTTACTATTACTATTTGTCCCTCAAAATGGACAGAAACTTTCACAGTTTTTCTCATAGACTTCTATGGGTTCGTTTTCTACATTTTGAATTTAGAAATTTTCGAAAATTCGAAAACGGAACGAAACTCAACAGTGTCGAAAATCTCTACTTTTGTCTGTGAAATTAGCTGCGTTGTGAAGACATGATCTGTAAATCCACAGGTTTAGGGCCTATCCATAGCCCCACTTCCTAGTACGTAGACATTGTCTTGATTATACAGACAGTAGCTAATTTACAGTTCTGGCTTGGTATAATGGAGGGGGATAAGGAACTCACTGCTACTGTATGTGTCCAGGCACACCCTGATAGGAGGTTTGTAGATCTAGAAAACTCTGCTTGGCTACTTTTTTAAGTATTTAAATCTTGTATTTAGGGACATAAAAAACAGTATCAGAAAAACACAGTTTCCTCTTAAATTTTCTACGTTATCTTTCCCAGTGGCATCCTTATATGTCCGATAAAGGATGAAATATCCTCAGAAACTGATTTGAACAGGACCTCACTGCCACTGTGGGTTTCCCCTGTGTCATTAACCGGTTAACCAGGCCCAACATTTGGCCAATGCACCATTAGGGAAAAGACTGGTGAGCATCCACAGGGGAATATTTACAACTAGATCTTCTGACAAGAATTAACTAACATGAGCTGAATCTTCAACAAGGTCAAAGTTCTCAATATGTCCGAGATTGTGTCACACTTGGAAATGCTAATTTCGGTTACGTACTGTACACCTGTATTCTAAAGTCGATTTTATTTACTTTACAGTATATAGAATTTAAAGGGAATGTTTACCTCTATCCCATTTCACACTCCAACATGCATATTGTTCCGTAGAGATGTTCGAAACTGTTGAGTTTCGTTCCGTTTCGAAATTTTCGGAAAGTTCGAGCTTCGATTTTTGATAATCATCTACTTTCGATTTTCATATTTTCGATAATTGTCTACTTTCGATTTTCCGATTTTCGATAATTGTCTACTTTTGATTTTCCGATTTTCGATAATTGTCTACTTTCGATTTTCGGTAATTGTGTACTTTTGATTTTCGCTAAAAGTCGAAAAATTCAAAAAATCCGGGTTCCGTGAAATTCGGGAGTTCCGAAAGTTTCATCTGGACTTCGAAACCCTTCGTAACACCAATTCTGAACTGTAGCGGATCGGGTGAATTCAGTGTCAAAAGTTAAAATTGACTGTCAAAAAGCAAGAATTTCAAAGAGGCTGCAATTACTATACAGAACTTATAGCAAAGAGGAACACGGATATGGTGAGGAGGACAATAGATTGTGTGGGTGAATGAAGCTACTCAACAAGTTCTTGGTATCAACATACGAGAAGGAGGATTTGGTAGAAGAAACATAGTTTGAAACTACTAGAGGGGGTAGGGGAGACTGGAGACAGGATCAAAGTAAAGCAATATAGAACGTCCATATGGATGCCGGAGTTATGGAGGGATCTATCGCTATGACCGATCTACCATAGACTGCTGGTAACTGTTTTAATAAGATCCATTATCACACACACATCTATATTATTTATCCATTGATTGTTCCCTATTGTTTCATAAGGACTAGACCTCACTAGACTGTTTTGATGTCAATGTACACTAATATAAGTAGATTGGGATGGCCCCACTATCCCTGCTGACCTGCGCTGGGGAACCCTTTTCGCGGCACATGTGATCACCATTTTTGGCATGGCATGCGCTGCCATAGGGCTACATCAAAGGAATCGCAGCAAATGTGCAGGGTAGCACACACAATTCACACAACATTCTGTGTGTGTGCGCTGCCTAGTGGGGCCTTGCCCTAATTGCCCCTTGGTTACATTATGTGGAGGAGAGCAGATGACTTCTCTTTTGTAAAGACACGTCCCACATTTCTAAAGGATTCCCAGTAAACTGCTGGTCATGTAGTAAATATTTCCATATGAGTTTGTCTAGAAATAAACACATTGAAAAGACTTTCAGCTGCACTGACTTCGTATTCACACTCTTGGGTATTTAGGAACTTGTAGGGTGTTCTGCCAATGGAATGAAGCTATTACAATAATACAAACATCCCACTGCCCAAATAGGAAAGTTCCTCCTGATTTCATGTCTTTTATGTAATTATATGTCCGAGCTTTATCTATTCAAGCATCCCAAGTATCATTATAGTTGCATTTATAACAGTTATACGGACAGCTACAGTTGTACATTAGTTCAATGAGATTATACACACTGCAGCTGTGTCCTGGTTTCATGTTTCTTAACACGTTTTTCTTACAAACCAGAAATTGTCCATTAAAATGATGTCCTTCTATGTGATGCCAACTCACAATATACCAGTAAAATATTTCACTGCCAGGGTCTCCAGTGAAGGAGGAAAGGACACCTATTAAACAGTATAGTGACTTTCACACAAGGGAAGTTCAATTTCAATAATATGAATAATATATGATGAATGAGGACATTTGAATTCCAGTAAATATGTGGGGGTTTTGTTTCATGTTTTTCTGGGGTGGGAGGTATTAGTAGTTACAAACATGAAGCCTGGGCACATACTGTAAAGACAGATGTTTAAAGGGGAACTAAAGTCTCCAGACAACATTGTCCCAATAGACAGAGCACATTCACAAACATACAAAAAGCTGTGTCTCACCTCTCCCTTTGCTGTGGCCATTGGGTAATTTATGAAAAGAACCTGTGAGTACTAGGGGTCAGCTCCCACAATCCACCTTAGCTGGGTAAACCCCCAGCTAAGTGTCTGCGTACAGGCACATGCTCCATAAAGCTCAACAGATCAAAACAAGGAAGTTGCAGCCTTGCTTCCTAGAAGCTGACAACCAATCACATTATAGCACAGAGATCCTCCCTCTCCATGACACAGAACAGGGATTTCAGTTTTTTGTTTTCAAACACATTCAAGGCTCCTGTCCTAACAATGATATAATCCTTTGCTTTTCATACAAAAAGAAAATGAATCTTTGCAGTGTATTTCATAGATAGCATGGATGTAAGAAACAGAATACTTACATTTCAGCAAAAATAAAAGTTAGTGTGGGGAATAGAACCTGCAACTTGTACATTTACCCTGTCTTGCTAAAAGCAGACGTCTTACCTCTAGGCTAAGAGAGACACTATATAAACTGTTGGTACACATAGAATATTGTAGTAGGAACATAATGGAACCAAAAAATAAAAATACATTGGGGGAATCAAACTCATAACCTTCTGAACTGTATGTGTCTAAACCTGGCATCTTACAAGGTGAGCCACCGCTGAATAAGCTTAAAGGACAAGTATACTCACCTCACCCTCGCTCCTCACCCTCGCTCCTCTTCCTCCATAGCTGCATAGTACCCAGGGTGAGGACCTAAAATCGCTAAGTCCTCACCCTGGGTTCTTTCTCTAACTCCTGCACTACTTACCCCAAATCAGCTTCGCCGATCGCTTCGTTCCTCCGCTCTTCCTGCTTCAATGACAGATCGCGAGGCAGCCAATAGGAAGATACGCTCTGCAAGGAGGCGTGTCTTCCAATTGGCTGCCTCGCGACTGTCACTGACAGTAGGAGAGAGGTGGAACAGTCTGGATCGCCGAAGCAGATTTGCGGTAAGTAGTGCAGGAGTTAGAGAAAGAACCCAGGGTGAGGACTTAGCGATTTTAGGTCCTCACCCTGGGTACTATGCTGCAGTGGATCGGGGAAAAGGTGAGCATAATTGTCCTTTAAAGTCTAGGAACAGAATCATATCTTTTGCATGGAATATAATAGAAACAAAAAAAAGGTTTAGCTAGGGTATTGAACTTGTGACCTTCTGAACTGTATGTGTCTAAACCTGGCATCTTATAAGGTGAGCCACCACTGCACAAGCTGAATGTAAAGGTACAATTAGAAGCTTTATCTTTCTCATGGAATATAATAGAAACAAAAAAAGCTACATCTGGGGTATTGAACTTGTGACCTTCTGAACTGTGTATTTTTTAAATCTGGTGCCTTACCCGGTGCGCCAACACTGAATAAGCAGAGACTCTCGCTACATTTGGTAACTTTATCTTTTGCTAGTAAAAGAATAATTTAAAAAATGGAATATGGAATCCCTGATAACTTAGAAAGCTGCTTGTTACCCTGCAGTTTATTTTCTAGCAACTCACACTGACTGGTAAATAAACTGCAGGGTAACAAGCAGCTTTAAAAGTCTTCCCAGGGATTCCATATTGGTTTGTAGACATCTGTATAGGAAACACTTTGTGCATAGAGACAGTGAATACTGGGGTCAGGGGGCGTGGTTCTTTGATGACTTCATGGGCTGTGGGTTGTACTGACAACAACATGGAAGCCTTCTTATTTACAGAATCTATTTCTCATATATACTAAATGCAACGTACCAGAGAAGAATCTTACAATGTATAGGTGTTCTGGGGAGAAAAACTTTAACATTAGGTTTTTGAAAATGTAAGTTTAGTTCTCCTTTAAAAGATGACAGATATAATCTGCAAGATTCTGTCTGTCATTTTTTTAAAGATCAGGGTACACACAGTCCTGAGCGTTCTCCCTATACACAGCATATACACAGCATATACACATCATATACACATTATATACACAGCATATACACAGCATATACACAGCAGATCACAGATATACACACCATATCACAGCATATACACAGCATATACACATCATATACACAGAATATACACATCATATACACATCATATACACAGCATATACACAAAAGATACACTATATACACAGCATATACACAGCATATACACAGCATATACACAGCATATACACATTATATACACAGCATATTACACAGTATATACACACCAATACACAGCATATACACTGCATATATACAGCATATACACATTATATTCACAGCATATACACAGCATATACACAGCATATACACAGCATATACACTGCATATACACAGCATATACACATTATACACACCATATACACAGCATATACACAGCATATACACAGCATATAACACATATAACACATCATATACACAGCATATACACATCATATACACATATATACACAGCATATACAGAGCATATACACAGAATATACAACACCATATACACACCATATACACACACCATATACACATTCAATTACACAGCATATACCACGCATATACACAGCATATACACAGCATATACACAGCATATACACAATACATATACACATTATATACACAGATATACACAGAATATACACAGAATACACACCTATACACATCATATACACAGCATATACACAGCATATACACAGCATAACACAGCATATACACAGATATACACAGCATATACACAAAACCACAAGCATATACACATCATATACACAGCATATACAACAAGCATATCACACAGCATATACACAGCATATACACATTATATCAACATCATATAAACAGCATATGCACACATCATATACACAGCATAACACATGTATAACAGCATATACACATCATATACACACCATATACACAGCATATACCACAACACACAGCATATACACATCATATACACACCATATACACAAACACACAGCATATACACATACACACAGCATATACACAGAAATATACACATCATATACACGCATATACACACCATAACACAGCATATACACAAAAACACACAGCATATACACATCATATACACACCATATACACAGCATATACACAGCATATACACATCATATACACAGCATATACACAGCATATACACAGCATATACACAGCATATACACATCATATACACATCATATACACATTATATACACAGCAATATACAGAGCATATACACAGAATATACACACCATATACACACCATATACACACCATATACACATCATATACACATCATATACACAGCATATACACAGCATATACACAGCATATACACAGCATATACACATCATATACACATTATATACACAGCATATACACAGAATATACACAGAATATACACACCATATACACATCATATACACAGCATATACACAGCATATACACAGCATATACACAGCTAAACACAGAATACACAGCATATACACAAACACACAGCATAACACATCATATACACAGCATATACACATAGCATATACACAGCATATACACAGCATATACACATTATATACACATCATATAAACAGCATATGCACATCATTACACAGCATATACACATCGTATAACAGCATATACACATCATATACCACCATATACACAGCATATACACAAACACACAGCATATACACATCATATACACACCATATAACACAACACACAGCATATACACATACACACAAGCATAACACAGAATATACACATCATATACACGGCATATACACACATATACACAGCATATACACACACACAGCATATACACATCATATACACACCATATACACAGCATATACACAGCATATACAACATCATATACACAGCATATACACAGCATATACACAGCATATACACACAGCATATACACACATCATAATACACATCAATTACACAGCATATACACAGCATATACACATCATATAAACAGCATAATACACAGCATATACACATCATATAACGCAGCATATACACAGGCCATATCACATCATATACACAGCATATACACAGCATATACACAGCATATACACATCATATACACATCATATACACAGCATATACACATCATATACACATCATATACACATCATATACACAGCATATACACATCATATACACAGCATATATACACAGCCTATATACATCATTTACACAGCATATACACATCATATAATAGAAAGAAATAGGGCACTGGTACAAATATGGTGAACAACCCTAAAACAGGGGAGGTGCAAGTAAAGGCTAAATTTATATAACTGCAAATACTAAAAGGGACAAAACCGAACTGCAACACTCTGATAATGGAAAATGTAAAAATCCTTTAATATAAGCTGGGATACGTAGTTAAAAACAATCGCATTCTGTCTCAAACAATCATAATGGATAATAATTACAGTCACTTTAAAGATGGACACATAGTAGGTAACTCTACTGTATCGTAGTATAACCAGTCAGTCAAGGTCACAAGGGTCCAAGTAACTTGCATAATCAAGGTGCTAGGTACAAAAATCAAAGTGAGAGACAGAGGACCTAAAAAACGGGCAGTCGCGTAGGACGCTTTTCGCTCCTCCTACATTCTGGGAGCTTTCTCAACTACCTTGAGTTGGTTTGAGTTGCACTGGTTTCGTTCCATTTACAGATTCCCAGATCTCGGGAAAATACCAAAGATACGAAAATCCGAAACCAGAACGAATTCTCGAAAATACAATCGGGGACCATTTTCGAGTTTCCGATCGTATTTTCGAGGCTTTTCGAACGTTTGATACTATTTTTGAAAATGATCGAAAATAGCTCCGTACATTCGAAAATGATCGAAAATTTGTTCCAACGTCCCCGAAATTTGGACCGGCCGGATTCGGATGGATCATTCGGATTTCGGAACCGATGTGTATCTACACAGTATATAAACAGTATATACACATCATATACACAGCATAAGGAGAATGCTCGGGACTGTGTGTTTGCTACAAATGCAGCCGACTCCCCTGAGACGCCCAAGTTCGAGGGAAATTTTCTGTCTTTTCTGAATGACCCCAAGGTTGATTGAAAGGTTGGGAAAATGCGCTACACAAAGTAACAATAAAGCACCAATACCATCAGATCCAAAAGTATCAGCACTTTATCGTTACTGTGTGTACCCAGCTTTACTTCCTATTTAACATGTGCCTTATTCCCAACATTACTTTCTCACACATATCAGTAATGTCTCCCCAGGAACTTCCACTGATGGAACATGTGCTTGTACCATGATTGTGCAGTGTGGCTACTGGAGCTGTTGCTCGTGCTCACTGGATTCTACAGTGTAGTGCGACCCATTGCTTGAAGATTGATGTTGGGGCAATAGACAGAAAACAAACAATATTTATAAGGATGCAGATAAATGGGTTAAAAGGAGCGCTATGGTACAACACCTTACACCATCGATCTTAAAGGGCCTCTTTTATCCATACAAGTGTCCTTTGTTAAAAAGAGCACACACCTATCCTCAAAATAAATTATCCAGGATTGTGCTTATAGCGGCAGTCTATTTAAACTATACCACAGTATAACGTGTGCTACTTCCTGCTTACATAGTGAACTGTGACATCACCAGCAAGCCCCTGGCTTGAGCATGCCCACTTGTATCCTACTACTAGGACAGAGAATAATCAGCTACATCATAAACCCTGTTTCCAAACTTCTTAGTTGTTTTTAAAGCTATCCACAATCCTGAGAAGGATTGTTTACTCTCCCTAAGGAGTCCATTAGAAGAGGAAAGGACATAGAAATCCTATAAATAGCTTCATAAAATACAGAATTTGGGGGTGGGGCATATGATTCATCTCATGCTGTTAATTTCAGAGCAGAGAAGCAAACAAGGAACTTTATATACCTCTAACTTTAATATGCATGGCTATAACTTTTGATTCACAGCAGCTAGAGACATCTTTCTGGGCTTTTTTGAATAGTGTGATAGAGCTGCGAGGGCCTTTTTAAGGAAACCACAAATCCAATCTGTTTAGGATGTTGCAGACATGGATAAGATTGTTTCAAATCTTTCTGACTGGTCCGATCTGCTTAAGTACTATAAACTGATGATATAAAGCTGATCAATCAAACCGTATAAACAGAATCAATTTGTTTGCCCGATAGATCGAAAAAATCTTATCTTATTGTGATAGTCTAGGAGTGCTGAAAAATCCTAGTTCATAATGTATTAACCCTTTAAGGACATACGGTATAAAATTGGAATTCATATTCCCCATCCATCCTGGTATTGCTGTCCCAGAATCCTCAGTTTTATCTCAAGGGGGTGTTCCAGGGGCAAGGCATGGGCATTCAGGCATTATAGCTGGTAGGGACAGGGGAATAGAAAGAAAGGGGACAGATGTTCCCCGGAACCTTGTATCTGCTATGTTTTCTGCACAATAAATAATGTGCACTAAATAAGGGGTAAGGAGGATTGCGCCTACAGATTGTAGGCCTTTGCCAGCATCAATGTGCCTGATTGAACCTGTACACCTGTGAATTATCTCTAAAGCATACCTACTGAACATACACTTGGAAGAAAAGTAAATTGCAATGATTCTTAAAACACTGCAGATTTCTGATTTTTATGAGTTTTAATTACTGTAGGTTTATAAATGTCCATTTGTGCTCTGTAAAGCTCCATATATAAATATCTGTACAGGTCTCCCATTAATCCAGCATGGCATATGGACAATCAGCAATGTGTTAAATATAATAAATGAAGTAATGGCACAAAACTCATTTTAATTCATTACCATCCTTCTAAATTCCTTGTGGCAACGACAAGCAGGTGTTCTCTATCAAAAACAAACTATGATGTAATATAAAAAAAACAAAATGATGTCATATAGTAAAAGTATTTTGTTCTTTTGTGTGATGAGGATCACAAAATAAAAATGGGAACATTTTCTTGTGGAATGTTCTTTCAGAAATTAGGGTTGGACATTTCCACTAATATACAGCGAATACAGCATGAGTTATTTGTAAATGACAAATGGACCTTCTTAAAGTAAACACAAGGAGTACAGTGTAAGTAATGAAGGGACCACTGTGCAGAATGTAACATTCAAATTAACTTGTACTTTGCAGTCATCAGCAGGCTATTGCAACAGAGTTGAGGTCATAGTAATTTCCTCCTGGTGGCTGTTATTCTGTTCTGTATGTATATTGATATATTTTAGGGAACAAGGGCCAAGGCACTTACAATGAATGAATTTGAGGCAGTAATGAGGCTGCTGGTTATAACAATATACCTGTGTGAATAAGCAAATCTTTTACTACAGCAGCTCTGCAGTTACTTTTAGTTTCATTTAACCCCTTAAGGTTGCCTGTCAGGCAAAATTTTGTTTCATTTCATTTCAGGATTAGAAATAAAGCCTCCTGTCCTACCTTCAAAATGAACACTAAATCCCATCTCTGGGTTAAATTTGTAAAAAGTTTTTGCTGGAAAGGATCAGCAATATAACTTCCTGAACAATTCCTGCTTGAACACTTCCTGGTTTTAGCAGCTTATAGCATGTGACCATCTTGTAGTCATGTGATCAGTCTCTGCCAGCATTAATAGGCCAACCCTATTGATGTCACTCAAGCTATTGGAAGGAAGTTTAAACATACTTTTAAAAATAATTTCTCACAAGCTGTAGTCAGAGATGTGACCCCAAGGCTCTTTTTAAAGGAAAAACTGATGACTTTTACGTAACCGTAACTTTTTTTGAGACCACAGCTGCCCTTTAAGTGAATATTTACAACTTTAACATGCATAACTAGATTTGCATCATATGATTAAAGCTTTAAGAACAATAATATACATTTTGAAGTTTGAAATGGAGACCAGGTTGTCTTTTCTTCCAACTGCCTACCATTGTGTAATGCGGGAATAACTTCTTGAACCATTAGTGGTCACTAGACAAAACCTCTTAAACACATAAAAAAAAATCTGCCGTGTCATAGGTAGAAATACCGTATCTATCCACTTTAGTACTTAATAGCCAACATAGTCCTAAGCAGCAAAGATATGAATCAGAATTACCAGTAAAGCGATCACCATAAAAAGTGGAAGCTTTTAAACAGTTGGCTTTTTTTTTTTTACACATTCTAATAATAGTTAAAACTAATTTCTGCACCATAAGACTCCATCTTTTTGTGCTGATTGCACCATGGAGAACGCTACATGTAACAGGTGCAAGTTTTAAGTTACAAGTGAGTTTAGTAAATGACTATTAAAGAATATTGGTGATTCCATATCCTACACCCTTAGGGGACCTTGTGTAAAGAAGAAATAGGTTACAGTTCAGGTCAGAAATAAATAGTTTTAGTAAGTCACCCAATCACCATGTTACATATTTTACTACTAGTAATTTTACTCACCGGATGAAATGAGAAATATAATAAGTAGAAACACAACAATAACAGCGATCACCAAAGCACCAAGCAGGATTTTAAGCGGAGTCTGCCAAACAAATATGACAATGTGTTAATATTTTGCTTTTAGGAGTAATAATTAAGAAGTGTCTTTTTCTGTTAGTTGTTTTGACATTGTAGACATCTGGCCTGCACGTGTAAAGGGAAACATGAATACTACAATTAAGGAGAAATAGTTTTTGGGGGGGTAGGGGGACACACTAACCTTCATTTTCTTGGAAAGAAGAGGCAGCCTTTGTTCTCTGTAGTGAAAGGAAGACAGTCTGTTCTACCAGTCTTGAGTGAATACCCTTCCCATTACCCATAATTTAAAAAAAAAAACTTAAAATTCTTCATTTTATGAGAAATTGAAAACAGATCTTCTGGGCGTTCTTTGGTTTGAGGTCAGATGTGGGTGTCGCCAAACTCTATTTCAAAACCTTCTTTAAACTGTTCCTTAAGGTTCCTTCCACCTATGTTTCCTTTCCTGACTCAACAGAATTCAAAGGGGGAAAATGTGCAGAGGAACCTTATGTGAAGGTATCTGAACCCGTGCCAGGTTTTTTTTTTCTTTAAATTGTGTAATTCTAACTTTCCATATTCAGCAGGTCTACAAAAAAAATAGAAGCAGCAGAAACATTAGCCAGTGCTTAGGTTTGATTTCGTTGTGATTCATTTCCTGAATAAAATGTATCTTAAACACAGCGGTTATTAATTACAGGGTACAGAGTTGTGGCCTTGAGTCTTGGGTCAACATCCCTATTGGGATTATTTGGTGGGAGAGTATTTAATGCAATATTAGAACAGTAGAAAGAAATTCTCGGATTTATAGAAATGGAACCAGTCTAGTCCCAATAGCCTAACACAAAAATGTATTTTCCTGCTTAATGATGTTATTAAGTTTTTCATGGTACAAAGGGATTTATAATACAAAAAGTACTGGTTGACTGTTAATGCAGCTTGGAACAAAATCCAGGCACACACGTTATAAAGTACACGGTGATAACCACTTGCTGTTGAAAGACTGGTACCGGTATACTAGTGTATTGCATTTCTCTGCATCAGATTTATCTGCACCCATAGAGCCCCTCAGTCAGGAATCACAGAATTAATAAAATGTGCCTCATTTTTTTCAAGACAAACTGCAAAGGAGTTGAAGAAATATGCTGAACGTTAGTATCGAAGGTCTCCCCGCACTCCTAAATCTTGGACACTGTGAGTGGTGCAAGGTCCTCAAAACTGCTTAACCACCAGCAGGCACATAGGATTATAAAGGATATAAGACGAGGACCGCACTGACATGGTGAATACAAACTTTATTGGGACATAGGTATGTGCACAACGTTTCAGGGGTTTCCCCCTTCCTCAGGTGCATATACCTATGTAACAATAAAGTTTGTATTCACCAAGTGAGTGCGGTCCTCGTCCTATATCCTTTATGAACGTTAGTATCACCTGAGTTTTTTCTTGGCATTTACAAGATCTGTGTACAGAGAAAAAGTGGCTGATCGTGGACTGAATCAACTTTGTTCCCGCTGGATCTCAGGATATAAAACTTTCTGGTCCATGTATATTAAGTTGCTTGTGGCTGCTTTTAGTTCTAGGTTTTAGTTTAGAATTTCAGCAGTCAAAACGAAAATTCTGGTCAAAGATGTGCAGCATTTTTTTTTGTAATGATTGCACTTGAGATCCGTTAGTGCGTGAGAATTGCAGGACGTCAATGTGGATGGCTGCATGTGCTGTGATGCGTTTTTGACTGCTCAGTGCCACCATCCCCATGTGTACGCTATTGCCATGTGGTCAGAGGAACACTATACTGAAAAATGCCTCATTTTAATCTATAATTGAATACTAGAGATGGGACCCAGATCCGACATGGAACCCATCGGTTCAGAAATCCAAATGATCCGTCTAGTTTTTGAGAGCAAGGAACTTGATTGACAGCTGAAATATAAGAAGTTTTAGACTGGATATCTAAAGAAATAGGGGGCAGATCAACATAAAAATGATACAGTGGTGGTTGGGAAGAATTATAGTTTCCAGTTATGGGCAATTTAAAATAACCTATTTTTCCGGTATAGATGCCATTGCCCTTTAAAGACAACTATACTATATTATATATAATGTAAAAATTAACTATTTAAAAATGGAAAGTACCTGGGGCAGGGAGGTTGGATTGATTATTCCAACCTCCCAATATCATTTCATTAAGGAGCTACAGCATGTAAAGTTTCTTTTGCCAGGTTAGCCCTGGACTATTCCTGTATTAAAGATAGTTGTGAAGCCAGGAGTAAGACTGGCAGAACCTGTTTTGTTTGGGCTGCTGCTCCTCACAGAAACAATATTGGGAGGTAGGAATTACCAGTAATAAATACCTGTCCCAAGTACTTTTCAATTTAACGGTTTTTTAAATAAACTTTATACACACAATCATTCTCCTTTCATTTTAACAGATATCCTGCCATCCATATGCCAAATGTCTCTGCTTTATGCAGATAAACCTAATATGGTGATGGCTCTTAGAAACCGCCCGGGCCAATCATTGTGTAATAGAGATATTTGGTTTATTCAGTTGGATCAACTGGACTTGAAGTTTAGTTCTTGAAGACGTTTCGCTAGTCATCCGACTGGCTTTCTCAATTCAGAATGACTTGTACAAGAATCTGTGGCAATTATGTACCCTGGAAAATCCCAATTAGCATATCACAGCCATGTGTTAAGGGCGTGATTGCATTGTGGCTAAGAGGTGTTAAAGGAACGCCCAGGGTAAGGTGTCAAAACAGCATTGTACATGGCAGACAGTTGGTGTCAAACCTCCCCCCCCACCTCTATTCAGGCTTGGTTTCCTTTATTTTCACATAAATTGCCTCCTTGACACCTCTCTTGAACCAGTCCTGTTTGCCCTAAGGTATCTGCAGCCTTAGCCAGTGCTAAACCGCCTTCATCTAACCTGACCACACAGGAAAGAAGAGCCTTAACATCCCTCAAGAAAGATTCCAGTAACACCATTCTACCGGCAGACAAGGGAAGATGCACAGTGGTACTCAACACCTTAGACTACCATGCTAAGGTGACCACACTGGCCGATAACAACACATATGAGGCTTTAACAAGGGATCCCACCAGCCGCTTCAAGAAAAAGGTCATAGACTTACTACAACAGCTTCAAAAGGATAAAGCCATTGATCGAGAAATGTATCATCGCCTCTACCCTGGTGAGGCACATCCATGCATATATGGACTCCCAAAGATACACAAGGAAGGGGCACCACTAAGACCTATAGTCAGCAGCATCAACTCTGTAACATACAAGGTTGCAAAATACCTAGCCAATATCTTAGGACCATTGGTTGGAAGTTCTAAGCATCACATTCAGAACTCTCAGTATTTCACCAACAAGATTGAAAATATAGTACTCAGTGCAGAAGAAACTATGGTGTCCTATGATGTGACATCTCTTTTCATCTGTATACCCACCAAGGAGGCTGTTGATATGGTGAGAAAATGGCTAGGCCAAGACAGCACCCTTACCAGCAGAACAGATCTTAACACAGAACAGGTGAGTTCCCTACTGGCCTGAATACCACCTATTTCAAATACAGGGATAAGTTCTATAAGCAAAAACATGAATGTGCTGTGGGATCTCCAGTTTCACCCATTGTGGCCAACCTTTTCATGGAGGAAGAGGAAAAACAAACACTTAATACATTTAAGGGCATAACACCCAGCTACTGGTTCTGATAATCAGGCTAAAGAAATGAAACATCTCTGATGAGCCCTTAAAACTTGTGGATATCCAGACTGGGCCTTTGTCAAAAGAAGAAGAAGGAAAGAAAAGAACACAAATACCAACAGTTAAGGGGAAAAGCAAGACAGGAGGAAGAACATGGTCATCCCATATGTAGCAGGAAATGAAGAATTTTTTTTTAAAAAAAACACTGTATCCCTGTCTGCTTTAAACTGAACAACACACTGAGGCAGCAATTGGTAAATCCGAAAGACCCAATACCGAAACACAAGAAAAGCAACATCATATACGCAGTGCAGTGCAGTGAAGAATGCTCTGATTTGTGTGTGGGGGAGACCAAACAGCAACTGCATCAACGTATGGCCCAGCACAGAAGAGCCAATTCCTCGAGCCAGGACTCAGCCATGTACCTGCATCTTAAGGATAAAGGACATACCTTTGAAGATTGTAATGGTAACATATTGGCAAAGAAACAGGACTGGTTCAAGACAGGTGTCAAGGAGGCCATTTATGTGAAAATAAAGAAACCATGCCTAAATAGAGGTGGGGTATTCAACACAAACTGTCTGCCATGTACAATGCTTTTTTGACACCTTACCCTGGGCGTTCTTATCGCACCTCTTGGGAGATTTAAGGTGGGACTAGGGACAAGGCTAGAATTTAAAATGTGAATGGGGTGAAGGAATCTGATACTTATGTATTATAAGAAATAATGCGCCCCTTCACATTATAATATAAGGACGTTACGTCACCTTGGAGTTCCCTGGCCTATGGCTGAGTGCTTCTATATGGTTAGGGGACTCCTCTGTGGCGTAATATTCTTATATTATATTATCACGTTGTATGAGTTATAACGAAGATTTATACCAAATATTGTTTTCTTTTCCCATTTCTAAATTTAAACTTAAATAAGTTACAACATATTCGTGAACGTATTAACTTCAAAAATGTGCTACCTACATTAAAGCTTATAAACATTTAATATTTGTATATAATAAGTAAGTATAATTTGGCATTGTGAAAGATTGTCTCTATTCTGTTCTGTGATATTTAATAAACCACAGTAATTATACTGGCAAGTTCACTGGGGCTAGGAACTTCCAGTCTAATATTTCTTGTACAGTACTTTGTCTTAAAGGGGAACTGTGGTCTCCAAACAAGTACCATGTACAATGCTGTTTTGACACCTTACTCTGGGCATTCCTATAACACCTCTTAGCCACGATCCAATCACGCCCTTAACACCTGGCTGTGATATGCTAATTGGGATTTTCCAGGGTACATAATTGCCACAGATTCTTGTACAAGTCATTCTGAATTGAGAAAGCCAGTCGGATGACTAGCGAAACGTCTTCAAGAACTAAACTTCAAGTCCAGTTGATCTAATTGAATACAACAGATATACCATGACCTGGATGAATGAGAACCTTCACAAGCATGTGTAATAGACATTACAACATAATGATGGTTCAGACCAGGGAACATTCAGGAACATCTTCAGGTACATCCACTGGATTCCCAATATTAACGTATTGTACCAAGGATCACTTATGACAATTAAGAATTCTGTGAGTTTAAAACATCAAAAGGCAGGAGAAGTATCCTTTCCTTTACTAGGTAAAATTTATGGGCAGTGTTAACCCCTATGTGTTCGCTCAATTCAGTTACTTGCCTGGAGGCCACTTGTATTGTATTGCATTGTATTGTATTGTATAATTTTATATATATAGCACCGCATGGGTATGCAGCATTGTATATTATAAAACAGAGTATACAAACAGGATTAAGCCATTATACAGATAAATTAAATTTCCATAAATAAAGTTTCAAAGGTAAATAATACATTTATACAGTATATCTATATGAAACAAGTGAGATGTGCCTTGACATATTAGGAAAGAAATCCCTGCCCCGAAGAGCTTACAATCTAAGTGGGAGAGACAACATACAGATACAAGTGGGGGAGGGATAAAGTGTTCCGACAGATAACAATCATTAACAGTGCTGGTTTGTAGAAATGTAGGATAACAGTCTAGATTTGAAAGTATTCATTATGGATTTCACCTGGCGAAGCAAGAGAGGGAAGAGAGTTCCAAAGGTAGGGAGCAGTAAGAGAGAATAGTCTATACGGGAGGAAGCAGTGTTCGTAGGGGGTTTGTAGAGGAAACTGCCTTGTGAGGAGAGCAGGGCACGTCCAGGAACATAAGATAAGTAGGGAGGTGCAGTAGAGCAAAGGGATTTTAAAGTTAAAATACGTATTGAATATGATTCTTTGTTTGATGGGATGAAACCCTATGGACTGAAATATCGGGGTTGCGAGTTCACTTTTGGAAAGAGAGCGAGATAATCCGAGCTGCCGAGTTTAAAATAGACTGGAGAGGAGAGAGAGGCCGGGAGTCCAAGTAGCAAAATGTTACAACATGACCATGGTTTATGCTGACAAAGTCAGAAAGATCTCATCTCTTCTAATAACAAAACACCTTTCACCTACACCAAAGCTGTCAACCTTAAATGTGCACTGACATTATCTTCCATTTCCACAGGGTCCATGTGTATCCATGTGAATGATCTTCTGGTGCAGTAATACAAAGCAGTAAAGATTCATATTATGTTTTATCATTTCATTTGTAAATCCTAATACGTCATCAATAGGTTAATCAAAAAGCCGTAATGGGATTTTTTTAGGTTGGAATAAGTAGGGGGCAAAAGCAAAAGTCCTCTTTAAACGATATCTATTATCTGTTTAAAAAGGGAAAGTACCTGGGGCAGGGAGGTCGGGTTGATTATTCCTACCTCCCAATATCGTTTCGTTGAGGAGCTACAGCACGTACAGTTTTCATTTGCCACATTAGTCCTGGACTATTCCTGTATTAAAGATAGTGCTGAAGCCAGGAGGAAGACTGGCAAAATCAGTTTTATTTGGGCTGGTTCTCCTCACAGAAACAATATTGGGCGGTAGGAATTACCAATCCTATATCCCGGTCCCAAGTACTTTTCATTTGAACTGTTTTTTAAATAAACTTTATATATACAATAGTTTTCCTTTAAAAAACAACTCTTGTGCCAGTTTGGTCTAAAAATGGTGAGTCAGCCAGAGCTAAACAACTGTGGGTGAGATGGTCTACTACAGGTAGGATACGATCCCCGAACGGCTGTTTTGGCCAATAACGTACACAAGGGCCGTGTGTACAAACCTTTACTGTCTGAACAAGTTAATCATTGATTGGTCTGTTGTTCAGTGCTCCAGATGATTGGCTGCTGATTGAAGGCTGCACAAGTTGAAATAATTAGAGTTAGAGTTAGGACACACATTTAAGCCGTGTTCTGCAGTTCAGAGCTGTTAAACACTACCCTGTCTCTTAAGTTGACCATACACGCTACAATATTGGGATATTTCCCAATATCGTCCGACTGTTGGATTGGACAGGGGGGAAAAATTGCCAGATGGTGGATCCAATCGGAAGATCAGATTGTACTGTGTAAAAAAGCTTGAGAGTAGAGTAAGGGATCTAGCAGCCAAGTCTAGGGGAGAAAGCAGCCCAGCAAATTGGACCCAAGGAAGTAGAGCTCCCATAGGCCCTATGAATTGTACCACAGGTTCAGTGCTTGCTCATTAGGATACAGTTTTGCTTGGTACTGGTGTGTCAAACTGCAAAAGAGCTTGTGTTTACAAAATTGTTTTATCCTCGCACTCCTATTTCAAGCTGCTTTCTAGATGCTGTTCCTCAGTAGCTGCCAACCACTTGCAGTCATAAAAGTTTATCCCTTTAACTCAGGAGTGCGTTCTTCGGATAAATTAACAAAAGAGCTTGTGTTGCCTAATTCGCCTGTTTTGGGTAATACGGAAATATAGAGTTAGAATGACTGGTATATATTTATCTTTATGCATATACACATTCAAATACATCAATTGTAGTTCAGTTAAAGTTCCTGAATAGAATGTATTGTGTCTACAGACTAGCACCTGCGCTATACTAATAGCTTCTGGACTTAATCAGTGCCCTGATCACCTCTTTCTTCCTCTATTACAGGTAAAGTTACTCCCCCCATTCTGACTCACTATTTAGGGTGAGTTACAAATAGAACATTGTTTGGATAACTAATGACCTGCTCCTTGGACACACGAGACTTCAGTTAAAATATTTCAGAAAAACCCTAAATAAAAACCCACGTGGCCTATTTCACAAGGTTCCTGGATTGCAGAATCCTGTCCATATGTTTTCCAATAAAACCTCAAAGCTGAATAAGCAGCCACGCTATGAAACAGGCAGATTATAGGTCAGCAGGATCCAACGATATGTGACAAGTTTGGTTGTCCTTTAACCAATTTTGGGAATAAAAAATACAAACTGATCTGTTACACAGAATAAAACGATGACTAGATGTAAATATCATCTACAGTGTTATATGGGGTAACAAGGGATTGTCTGTTAATGCTTCTCCGTAACATGAAGATGATAGATAAAGATGATAAATGGAGATGATAGAGATGATAAACAGAGAAGATAGAGATGATAAATAGAGATGATTGAGATGATAAATGGAGATGACAGAGATGATGGACAGAGAAGATAGAGATGATAGGCATGATAGAGATGATAAATGGAGATGATACATGGAGATGGCAGACATGATAGAGGTGATAGAGATGATAAACATGATAGATAGAGATGATAGACATGGTAGAGATGATAACCATTATAGATAGAGATAATAGACATGATAGAAGTGATAGAGATGATAACCACGATAGAGATGATAACCATGATAGAGACGATAGACATGATAGAGGTGATAGAGATGATAACCATGATAGAGCGAGATAGAGGTGATAGAGATGACAACCATGATAGAGATAATAGACATGATAGAGGTTAAAGAGATGATAACCATGATAGATAGAAATGATAGAGGTGATAAACATGGTAGATAGAGATAATAGAGGGGATAGAGATGATAACCATGATAGAAATGATAGATAGACATGATACTGGTGATAGAGATGATAGACATGATAGATAGAGATGATAGACATGATAGAGATAGAGATGATAGGCGTAATAGGTTGAGATGATAGATATGATAGATACAGATGATAGACATGAAAGATAGAGATGATAGATAGAAATGATAGAGATGATAGACATGATAGATTTTGGTCCAACCAATCACATGACCTATCGAAGACGATTGGGCAATAATTACAGGCATGTCCATTCTTTGGTCCAACCAATCACATGACCTATCGAAGACGATTGGGCAATAATTACAGGCATGTCCATTCATAGACTGCTTGCGTAACTGTTGTTTTTAATAAGATCACATTATCCACACCACACATCTATATTATTTACCATTGAGTTCCCTATTGTTTCATAAGGACTAGACCTCACTAGACTGTTTTGATGTCATGTACACTAATATAAGTAGATGGGGAGGCCCCCCTATCCCTGCTGACCTGCGCTGGGGAAACCTTTTCGCGGCACATGTGATCACCATTTTTGCTGGCATGCGCTGCCATAGGGTACATCAAAGGAATCGCAGCAAATGTGCAGTGTAGCACACACAATTCACACAACATTCTGTGGGTGTGCGCTGCCTAGTGGGCCTTGCCCTATTGCCCCTTGGTACATTATGTGGAGGAGGCAGATGACTTCTCTTTGTAAAGACCCGTCCCACATTCTAAAGGATTCCCAGTAAATGCTGGTCATGTAGTAAATATTTCCATATGAGTTTGTGTCTAGAAATAAAACACATTGAAAAGACTTTGAGCTGCACTGACTTCGTATCACACTCTTGGTATTTAGGAACTTGTAGGGTGTTCTGCCCATGGAATGAAGCTATTACAATATACAAACATCCCACTGCCCAATAGGAGAAGTTCCTCCTGATTCATGTCTTTATGTAATTATATGTCCGAGCTTTATCTATTCAAGCATCCCAAGTTCATTATAGTTGCATTTATAACAGTTATACGGACAGCTACAGTTTGTACATTAGTTCAATGAGATTATACACACTGCAGCTGTGTCCTGGTTTCATGTTTCTTAACACGTTTTTTCTTACAACCAGAAATTGTCCATTAAAAATGAGCCTTATGTGATGCCAACTCACAATATACCAGTAATAAAATTTCACTGCCAGGGTCTCCAGTGAAGGAGAAAGGACACCTATTAACAGTATAGTGACTTTCACACAAGGGAAGTTCAATTTCAATAATATGAAATAATATATGAGTGAATGAGGACATTGAATTCCAGTAAATATGTTGGGGTTTGTTTCATGTTTTTCTGGGGTGGGAGGTATTAGTAGTTAAAACATGAAGCCTGGGCACATACCTGTAAAGACAGATGTTTAAAGGGGAACTAAGTCTCCAGACACATTGCCCAATAGACAGAGCAATTCACAAACATACAAAAAGCCATGTGTCTCACCTCTCCCTTTGCTGTGGCCATTGGGTAATTTATGAAAAGAACCTGTGAGTACTAGGGGGGTCGCTCCCACAATCCACCTTAGCTGGGTAAACCCCCAGCTAAGGGTCTGCGTACAGGCACATGCTCATAAAGCTCAACAGATCAAACAAGAAGTTGCAGCCTTGCTTCCTAGAAGCTGACAACCAATCACATTATACGCACAGAGATCCTCCTCTCCATGACACAGAACAGGGATTTCAGTTTTTTGTTTCAAACAATTCAAGGCTCCTGTCCTAACAATGATATAATCCTTTGCTTTTCATACAAAAAAAATGAATCTTTGCAGTGTATTTCATAGATAGCATGGATGTAAGAAACAGAATACTTACATTTCAGCAAAAATAAAAGTTAGTGTGGGGAATAGAACCTGCAACTTGTATATTTACCCGTCTTGCTAAAAGCAGAACGTCTTACCTCTAGGCTAAGAGAGACACTATATAAACTGTTGTACAATAAATATTGTAGTAGGAACATAATGGAACCAAAAATAAAAATACATTGGGGAATCAAACTCATAACCTTCTGAACTGTATGTGTCTAAACCTGGCATCTTACAGGTGAGCCAAGCTGAAAAGCTTAAAGGACAAGTATACTCACCTCACCCTCGCTCCTCACCCTCGCTCCTCTTCCTCCATGCTGCATAGTACCCAGGTGAGGACTAAATCGCTAAGTCCACCCTGGGTTCTTTCTCTAACTCCTGCACTACTTACACCCCAAATCAGCTTCGCCGATCGCTTCGTTCCTCCGCTCTCCTGCTTCAATGACAGATCGCGAGCAGCCAATAGGAAGATACGTCTGACAAGGAGGCGTGTCTTCCAATTGGCTGCCTCGCGACGTCACTGACAGTAGGAGAAGAGGTGGAACAGTCTGGATCGCCGAAGCAGATTTGCGGTTAAGTAGTGCGGAGTTAGAGAAAGAACCCAGGGTGAGGCTTAGCGATTTAGGTCCTCAACCTGGGTTACTATGCTGCAGGGCGGGGAAAAGGTGAGCATAATTGTCCTTTAAAGTCTAGGAACAGAATCATATCTTTTGCATGGAATAATAGAAACAAAAAAAAAGGTTTAGCTAGGGTATTGACTTGTGACCTTCTGAACTGTATGTGTCTAAACCTGGCATCTTATAAGGTGAGCCACCACTGCACAAGCTGAAAGTAAAGGTACAATTAGAAGCTTTATCTTTCTCATGGAATATAATAGAAACAAAAAAAGCTACATTCGGGGTATTGAACTTGTGACCTTCTGAACTGTGTATTTTTTAAATTGGTGCCTTACCCGGTGCGCCAACACTGAATAAGCCAGAGACTCTCGCTACATTTGGAACTTTATCTTTTGCTAGAAAAGAATATTTAAAAAATGGATATGGAATCCCTGATAACTTAGAAAGCTGCGTGTTACCCTGCAGTTTATTTTCTAGACACTCACACTGACTGGTAAATAAACTGCAGGGAACAAGCAGCTTTAAAAGTCTTCCCAGGGATCCATATTGGTTTGTAGACATCTGTATAGGAAACACTTTGTGCATAGAGACAGGAATACTGGGGTCAGGGGGCGTGGTTCTTTGATGACTTCATGGGCTGTGGGTTGTACGACAACAACATGGAAGCCTCTTATTTCAGAATCTATTTTCATATATACTAAATGCAACGTACCAGAGAAGAATCTTACAATGTTAGGTGTTCGGGGAGAAAAACTTTACATTAGGTTTTTTGAAAATGTAAGTTTAGTTCTCCTTTAAAAGATGACAGATATATCTGGAAGATTCTGTCTGTCATTTTTTTAAAGATCAGGGTACACACAGTCTGAGCGTTCTCCCTATACAGCATAACACAGCAATAACACATCATATACACAGATATACACAGCATGACACAGCATATATACACAGCATATACACAGGCACCATATAACACACATATACACAGCATATCACATATACACAGCATATACACAGAATATCACATCATATACACATCATATAACACAGCATATACACACATCATATATACACAGCTATACACAGATATCAACAGCATATACACAGCATATACCACATTATATACACAGCATATACACATTATATACACACCATATACACAGCATATACACTGCATATATACAGCATATACACATTATATTCACAGCATATACACAGCATATTACACAGCATATACACAGCATATACACTGCATATACACAGCATATACACATATATACACACCATATACACAGCATATACACAGCAATACAAAGCATATACACATCATATACACAGCATATACACAGCATATACACATCATATACACATATATACACAGCATATACAGAGCATATACACAGAATATACACACCATATACACACCATATACACACCATATACACATCATATACACATCATATACACAGCATATACACAGCATATACACAGCATATACACAGCATTAAACATCATATACCACATTATATACACAGCATATACACAGAATATACACAGAATATACACACCATATACACATCATATACACAGCATATACACAGCATATACACAGCATATACACAGCATATACACAGAATATACACAGCATATACACAAACACACAGCATATACACATCATATACACAGCATATACACAGCATATACACAGCATATACACAGCATATACACATTATATACACATCATATAAACAGCATATGCACATCATATACACAGCATATACACATCGTATAACAGCATATACACATCATATACACACCATATACACAGCATATACACAACACACAGCATATTAACATCATATACACACCATATACACAAACACACAGCATATACACATACACACAGCATATACACAGAATATACACATCATATACACGGCATATACACACCATATAACAGCATAACACAACACACAGCATATACAACATACACACCTATACACAGCATATACACAAGCATATACACATCATATACACAGCATATACACAGCAATATACACAGCATATACACAGCATATACACATCATATAAACATTCATATACACAGCAATACACAGCATATACACATCATATAAACAGCATATACACAGCATATACACATCATATACGCAGCATATACACAGGCATATACACAGCATATACACAGCATATAAAACACAATACCACAGCAATTACACTCATATACACATCATATACAACCATATACACATCATATACACATCATATACACATCAATACAAGCATATACACAATATACACAGCCATATATACACAGCCTATATACATCATTTACACAGCATATAACACATCATATAATAGAAAGAAATAGGGCACTGGTACAAATTGGTGAACAACCCTAAAACAGGGGAGTGCAAGTAAAGGCTAAATTTATATAACTGCAAATACTAAAAGGGACAAAACCGAACTGCAACACTACTGTAATGGGAAAATGTAAAAATCCTTAATATAAGCTGGGATACGTAGGTTACAAACAATCGCATTCTGTCTCAAACAATCATAATGGATAATAATTACAGTCACTTTAAAGATGGACACATAGTAGGTACTCTACGGTCGTCGTATAAACCAGTCAGTCAAGGTCACAAGGGTCCAAGTAACTTGCATAATCAAGGTGCTAGGTACAAAAACAAAGTGGAGACAGAGGACCTAAAAAACGGCAGTCGCGTAGGACGCTTTTCGCTCCTCCTAATTCTGGAGCTTTCTCAACTACCTTGAGTTGGTTTGAGTTGCACTGGTTTCGTTCCATTTACAGATTCCCAGATCTCGGAAAATACCAAAGATACGAAAATCCGAAACCAGAACGAATTCTAGAAATACATCGGGGACCATTTTCGAGTTTCCGATCGTATTTCGAGGCTTTTCGAACGTTTGATACTATTTTTGAAAATGATCGAAATAGCTCCGTACATTCGAAAATGATCGAAAATTTGTTCAACGTCCCCGAAATTTGGACCGGCCGGATTCGGATGGATCATTCGGATTTCGGAACCGATGTGTATCTACACAGTTATATAAACAGTATATACACATCAATACACAGCATAAGGAGAATGCTCGGGACTGTGTGTTTGCTACAAATGCAGCCGACCCCCTGAGACGCCAAGTTCGAGGGAAATTTCTGTCTTTTCTGAATGACCCCAAGGTTTGATTGAAAGGTTGGGAAAATGCGCTACACAAAGTAACAATAAAGCACCAATACCATCAGATCCAAAAGTATCAGCACTTATCGTTACGTGTGTACCCAGCTTTACTTCCTATTAACATGTGCCTTATTCCCAACATTACTTTCTCACACATATCAGTAATGTCTCCCCAGGAACTTCCACTGATGGAACATGTGCTTGTACCATGATTGTGCAGTGTGGCTACTGGAGCTGTGCTCGTGCTCACTGGATTCTACAGGTAGTGCGACCCATTGCTTGAAGTGATGTTGGGGCAATAGACAGAAAACAAACAATATTTATAAGGATGCAGATAAATGGGTTAAAAGGAGCGCTATGGTACAACACCTTACAACCATCGATCTAAAGGGCCTCTTTTATCCATACAAGTGTCCTTGTTAAAAAGAGGACACACCTATCCTCAAAATAAATATACAGGATTGTGCTTATAGCGGCAGTCTATTTAAACTAACCACAGTAATACGTGTGCTACTTCCTGCTTACATAGTGAACTGTGACATACCAGCAAGCCCCTGGCTTGAGCATGCCCACTTGTATACCTACTACTAGGAACAGAGAATAATCAGCTACATCATAAACCCTGTTTCCAAACTTCTTAGTTGTTTTAAAGCTATCCACAATCCTGAGAAGGATTGTTTACTCTCCCTAAGGAGTCCATTAGAAGAGGAAAGGACATAGAAATCCTATAAATAGCTTCATAAAATACAGAATTTGGGGGGGGGGCATATGATTCATCTCATGCTGTTAATTTCAGAGCAGAGAAGCAAACAAGGAACTTTATATACCTCTAACTTTAATATGCATGGCTAAATTTGATTCACAGCAGCTAGAGACATCTTTCTGGGCTTTTTTGAATAGTGTGATAGAGCTGCGAGGGCCTTTTTAAGGAAACCACAAATCCAATCTGTTTAGGATGTTGCAGACATGGATAAGATGTTTCAAATCTTTCTGACTGGTCCGATCGCTTAGTACTATAAACTGATGATATAAGCTGATCAATCAACCGTAATAACAGAATCAATTTGTTTGCCCGATAGATCGAAAAAATCTTATCTTATTGTGATAGTCTAGGAGTGCTGAAAAATCCTAGTTCATAATGTATTAACCCTTTAGGACATACGGTATAAATTGGAATTCATATTCCCCATCCATCCTGGTATTGCTGTCCCAGAATCCTCAGTTTTTATCTCAAGGGGGTGTTCCAGGGGCAAGGCATGGGCATTCAGGCATTATAGCTGGTAGGGACAGGGGAATAGAAAGAAAGGGGACAGATGTTCCCCGGAACCTTGTATCTGCTATGTTTTCTGCACAATAAATAATGTGCACTAAATAAGGGGTAGGAGGATTGCGCCTACAGATGTAGCCTTTGCCAGCATCATGTGCCGATTGAACCTGTACACCTGTGAATTATCTCTAAAGCATACCTACTGAACATACACTTGGAAGAAAGTAAATTGCCATGATTCTTAAAACACTGCAGATTTCTTTTTTGAGTTTTAATTACTGTAGGTTTATAAATGTCCATTGTGCTCTGTAAGCTCCATATATAAATATCTGTACAGGTCTCCCATTAATCCAGCATGGCATATGGACAATCAGCAATTGTGTTAAATATAATAAATGAAGTATGGCACAAAAACTCATTTTAATTCATTACCATCCTTCTAAATTCCTTGTGGAACGACAAGCAGGTGTTCTCTATCCAAAACAACTATGATGTATATATAAAAAAACAAAATGATGTCATTAGTAAAAGTATTTTGTTTTTTGTGTGATGAGGATCAAAAATAAAATGGGAACATTTTCTTGTGGAATTTTCTGTCAGAATTGGGGTTGGATTCCACAATATACAGCGAATACAGCTGAGTTATTTGTAAATGACAAATGGACCTTCTTAAGTAACACAAGGAGTACAGTGTAAGTAATGAAGGGACCACTGTGCAGAATGTAACATTCAAATTAACTTGTACTTTGCAGTCATCAGCAGGCTATGCAACAGAGTTGAGGTCATAGTAATTTCCTCCTGGTGGCTGTTATTTGTTCTGTATGATATTGATATATTTTAGGGAACAAGGGCCAAGGCACTTACAATGAATGAATTTGAGGCAGTAATGGGGCTGCTGGTTATAACAATATACTGTGTGAATAAGCAAATCTTTTACATACAGCAGCTTGCAGTTACTTTTAGTTTCATTAACCCCTTAAGGTTGCCTGTCAGGCAAAATTTTGTTCATTTCATTTCAGGATTAGAAATAAAGCCTCCTGCCTACCTTCAAAATGAACACTAAATCCCATCTCTGGGTTTAATTTGTAAAAAGTTTTTGCTGGAAAGGATCAGCATATAACTTCCTGAACAATTCCTGCTTGAACACTTCCTGGTTTTAGCAGCTTATAGCAGTGACCATTTGTAGTCATGTGACAGTCTCTGCCAGCATAATAGGCAACCCTATTGATGTCACTCAAGCTTTGGAAGGAAGTTTAAACATAATTTTAAAATAATTTCTCACAAGCTGTATCAGAGATGTGACCCCAAGGCTCTTTTTAAAGGAAAAACTGATGACTTTTACACCGTAACTTTTTTTGAGACCACAGTCCCTTTAAGTGAATATTACAACTTTAACATGCAAACTGATTTGCATCATATGATTAAGCTTTAAGAACAATAATATACATTTTGAAGTTTGAAATGGAGACCAGGTGTCTTTTTTCCAACTGCCTACCATTGTGTAATGCGGGAATAACTTCTTGAACCATTAGTGGTCACTAGACAAAACCTCTTAAACACATAAAAAAAATCTGCGCTGTCATAGGTAGAAATACCGTATCTATCCACTTTAGTACTTAATAGCCAACATAGTCCTAAGCAGCAAGATATGAATCAGAATTACCAGTAAAGCGATCACCATAAAAAGTGGAAGCTTTTAAACAGTTGGCTTTTTTTTTTTTACACATTCTAATAATAGTTAAAACTAATTTCTGCACCATAAGACTCCATCTTTTGTGCTGATTGCACCATGGAGAAAGCTACATGTAACAGTGCAAGTTTTAAGTTACAAGTGAGTAGTAAATGACTATTAAAGATATTGGTGATTCCATATCCTACACCCTTAGGGGACCTTGTGTAAAGAAGAAATAGGTTACAGTTCAGGTCAGAAATAAATAGTTTTAGTAAGTCACCCAATCACCATGTTACATATTTTACTACTAGTAATTTTACTCACGGATGAATGAAAATATATAAGTAGAAACACAACAATAACAGCGATCACCAAAGCACCAGCAGGATTTTAAGCGGAGTCTGCCAAACAAATATGACAATGTGTTAATATTTTGCTTTTAGGAGTAATAATTAAGAAGTGTCTTTTTCTGTTAGTTGTTTTGACATTGTAGACATCTGGCCTGCACGTGTAAAGGGAAACATGAATACTACAATTAAGGAGAAATAGTTTTTGGGGGGGTAGGGGGACACACTAACCTTCATTTTCTGGAAAGAAGAGGCAGCCGTTCTCTGTAGTGAAAGGAAGACAGTCTGTTCTACCAGTCTTGAGTGAATACCCTTCCCATTACCCATAATTTAAAAAAAAAAACTTAAAATTCTTCATTTTATGAGAAATTGAAAACAGATCTTCTGGGCGTTCTTTGGTTTGAGGTCAGTGTGGGTGTCGCCAAACTCTATTCAAACCTTCTTTAAAACTGTTCCTTAAGGTTCTTCCACCTTGTTCCTTTCCTGACTCAACAGAATTCAAAGGGGGAAAATGTGCAGAGGAACCTTATGTGAAGGTATCTGAACCCGTGCCAGGTTTTTTTTTTCTTTAATTGTGTAATTTAACTTTCCATATTCAGCAGGTGCTACAAAAAAAATAGAAGCAGCAGAAAACATTAGCCAGTGCTTAGGTTTGATTTCGTTGTGATTCATTTCCTGAATAAAATGTATCTAAACACAGCGGTTATTAATTACAGGGTACAGAGTTGTGGCCTTGAGTCTTGGGTCAACATCCCTATTGGGATATTTGGTGGGAGAGTATTTTAATGCAATATTAGAACAGTAGAAAGAAATTCTCGGATTTAAGAAATGGAACCAGTCTAGTCCCAATAGCCTAACACAAAAAATGTATTTTCCTGCTAATGATGTGTTATTAAGTTTTTCATGGTACAAAGGGATTTATAATACAAAAAGTACTGGTTGACTGTTAATGCAGCTTGGAACAAAATCCAGGCACACACGTTATAAAGTAAACGGTGATAACCACTTGCTGTTGAAAGACTGGTACCGGTTAACTAGTGTATTGCATTTCTCTGCATCAGATTTATCTGCACCATGAGCCCCTCAGTCAGGAATCACAGAATTATAAAATGTGCCTCTTTTTTTCAAGACAAACTGCAAAGGAGTTGAAGAAATATGTGAACGTTAGTATCGAAGGTCTCCCCGCACTCCTAAATCTGGACACTGTGAGTGGTGCAAGGTCTCAAAACTGCTAACCACCAGCAGGCACATAGGATTATAAAGGATATAAGACGAGGACCGCACTGACATGGTGAATACAAACTTTATTGGGACATAGGTATGTGCACAACGTTTCAGGGGTTTCCCCCTTCCTCAGTGCATATACCTATGTAACAATAAAGTTTGTATTCACCAAGTGAGTGCGGTCCTCGTCCTATATCCTTTATGAACGTTAGTATCACCTGGATTTTTCTTGGCATTTACAAGATTGTGTACCGAGAAAAAGTGGCGATCGTGGACTGAATCAACTTTGTTCCCGCTGGATCTCAGGATATAAAACTTTCTGGTCCATGTATATTAAGTTGCTTGTGGTGCTTTGTTCTAGGTTTTAGTTTAGAATTTCAGCAGTCAAAACGAAAATTCTGGTCAAAGATGTGCAGCATTTTTTTTTGTAATGATGCACTTGAGATCCGTTAGTGCGTGAGAATTGCAGGACGTCAATGTGGATGGCTGCATGTGCTGTGATGCGTTTTTGACTGCTCAGTGCCACCACCCCATGTGTACGCTATGGCATGTGGTCAGAGGAACACATAATGAAAAATGCCTCATTTAATCTATAATTGAATACTAGAGATGGGACCCAGATCCGACATGGAACCCATCGGTTCAGAAATCCAAATGATCCGTCTAGTTTTTGAGAGCAAGGAACTTGATTGACAGCTGAAATATAAGAAGTTTTAGACTGGATATCTAAAGAAAATAGGGGGCAGATCAACAATAAAATGATACAGTGGTGGTTGGGAAGAATTATAGTTTCCAGTTATGGGCAATTTAAATAACTATTTTTCCGGTATAGATCCATTGCCCTTTAAAGACAACTATACTATATATATATAATGTAAAAATTAACTATTAAAAATGGAAAGTACCTGGGGCAGGGAGGTTGGATTGATTATTCAAACTCCCAATATCATTTCATTAAGGAGCTACAGCATGTAAAGTTTCTTTTGCCAGGTTAGCCCTGGACTATTCCTGTGTATTAAAGATAGTTGTGAAGCCAGGGTAAGACTGGCAGAACCTGTTTTGTTTGGGCTGCTGCTCCTCACAGAAACAATATTGGGAGGTAGGAATTACCAGTAATAAATACCTGTCCCAAGTACTTTTCAATTTAACGGTTTTTTTAAATAAACTTATACACAAAATCATTCTCCTTTCATTTTAACAGATATCCTGCCATCCATATGCCAAATGTCTCTGCTTTATGCAGATAAACCTAATATGGTGATGGCTCTTAGAAACCGCCCGGGCCAATCATTGTGTAATAGAGATATTTGGTTTATTCAGTTGGATCAACTGGACTTGAAGTTTAGTTCTTGAAGACGTTTCGCTAGTCATCCGACTGGCTTTCTCAATTCAGAATGACTTGTACAAGAATCTGTGGCAATTATGTACCTGGAAAATCCCAATTAGCATATCACAGCCATGTGTTAAGGGCGTGATTGCATTGTGGCTAAGAGGTGTTAAAGAAACGCCCAGGGTAAGGTGTCAAAACAGCATTGTACATGGCAGACAGTTGGTGTCAAACCTCCCCCCCCACTCATTCAGGCTTGGTTTCCTTTATTTTCACATAAATTGCCTCCTTGACACCTCTCTTGAACCAGTCCTGTTTGCCCTAAGGTATCTGCAGCCTTAGCCAGTGCTAAACCGCCTTCATCTAACCTGACCACACAGGAAAAGAAGAGCCTTAACATCCCTCAAGAAAGATTCCAGTAAACACCATTCTACCGGCAGACAAGGGAAGATGCACAGTGGTACTCAACACCTTAGACTACCATGCTAAGGTGACCACACTGGCCGATAACAACACATATGAGGCTTTAACAAGGGATCCCACCAGCCGCTTCAAGAAAAAGGTCATAGACTTACTACAACAGCTTCAAAAGGATAAGCCATTGATCGAGAAATGTATCATCGCTCTACCCTGGTGAGGCACATCCATGCATATATGGACTCCCAAAGATACACAAGGAAGGGGCACCACTAAGACCTATAGTCAGCAGCATAACTCTGTAACATACAAGGTTGCAAAATACCTAGCCAATATCTTAGGACCATTGGTTGGAAGTTCTAAGCATCACATTCAGAACTCTCAGTATTTCACCAACAAGATTGAAAATATAGTACTCAGTGCAGAAGAAACTAGGTGGTCCTATGATGTGACATCTCTTTTACACTGTATACCCACCAAGGAGGCTGTTGATATGGTGGAGAAATGGCTAGGCCAAGACAGCACCCTTACCAGCAGAACAGATCTTAACACAGAACAGGTGAGTTCCTACTGGCCTGAATACCACCTATTTCAAATACAGGGATAAGTTCTATAAACAAAAACATGAATGTGCTGTGGGATCTCCAGTTTCACCCATTGTGGCCAACCTTTTCATGGAGGAAGAGGAAAAAAACAAACACTTAATACATTAAGGGCATAACACCCAGCTACTGGTTCTGATAATCAGGATAAGAAATGAAACATCTCTGATGAGCCCTTAAAACTTGTGGATATCCAGACTGGGCCTTTGTCAAAAGAAGAGAAGGAAAGAAAAGAACACAAATACCAACAGTTAAGGGGAAAAGCAAGCAGGAGGAAGAACATGGTCATCCATATGTAGCAGGAAATGAAGAATTTTTTTTAAAAAAAAACACTGTATCCCTGTCTGCTTAAACTGAACAACACTGAGGCAGCAATTGGTAAATCCGAAAGACCCAATACCGAAACACAAGAAAAGCAACATCATATACGCAGTGCAGTGCAGTGAAGAATGCTCTGATTTTGTGTGTGGGGGAGACCAAACAGCAACTGCATCAACGTATGGCCCAGCACAAAGAGGCAATTCCTCGAGCCAGGACTCGCCAGTACCTGCATCTTAAGGATAAAGGACATACCTTTGAAGATTGTAATGGTAACATATGGCAAAGAAACAGGACTGGTTCAAGACAGGTGTCAAGGAGGCCATTTATGTGAAAATAAAGAAACCATGCCTAAATAGAAGTGGGGTATTCAACACAAACTGTCTGCCATGACAATGCTTTTTTGACACCTTACCCTGGGCGTTCTTATCGCACTCTTGGGAGATTTAAGGTGGGACTAGGGACAAGGCTAGAATTTAAAATGTGAATGGGGTGAAGGAATCTGATATATGTATTATAAGAAATAATGCGCCCCTTACATTTAATATAAGGACGTTACGTCACCTGGAGTTCCCTGGCCTATGGCTGAGTGCTTCTATATGGTTAGGGGACTCCTCTGTGGCGTAATATTCTTATATTATATTATCACGTGTATGAGTTATAACGAATTTATACCAAATATGTTTTCTTTTCCATTTCTAAATTTAACTAAAGTTACAACATATTCGTGAACGTATTAACTTCAAAAATGTGCTACCTACATTAAAGCTTAAAACATTTAATATTTGTATATTAATAAGTAAGTATAATTGGCATTGTGAAAGATTGTCTCTATTCTGTTCTGTGATATTTAATAAACCACAGTAATTATACTGGCAAGTTACTGGGGCTAGGAACTTCCAGTCTAATATTTCTTGTACAGTACTTTGTCTTAAAGGGAACTGGGTCTCCAAACAAGTACCATGTACAATGCTGTTTTGCACCTTACTCTGGGCATTCCTATAACACCTCTTAGCCACGATCCAATCACGCCCTTAACACCTGGCTGTGATATGCTAATTGGGATTTTCCAGGGTACATAATTGCCACAGATTCTTGTACAAGTCATTTGAATTGAGAAAGCCAGCGGATGACTAGCGAAACGTCTTCAAGAACTAAACTTCAAGTCCAGTTGATCTAATTGAATACAACAGATATACCATGAACTGGATGAATGAGAACCTTCACAAGCATGTGTATAGACATTACAACATAATGATGGTTCAGAACAGGGAACATTCAGGAACATCTTCAGGTACATCCACTGGATTCCCAATATAACGTATTGTACCAAGGATCACTTATGACAATTAAGAATTCTGTGAGTTAAAACCAAAAGGCAGGAGAAGTATCCTTTCCTTTACTAGGTAAAATTTATGGGCTGTTAACCCCTATGTGTTCGCTCAATTCATACTTGCCTGGAGGCCACTTATTGTATTGCATTGTATTGTATTGATAATTTATATATATAGCACCGCATGGGTATGCAGCATTGTATATTATAAAACAGAGTATACAAACAGGATTAAGCCATTATACAGATAAATTAAATTTCCATAAATAAAGTTTCAAAGGTAAATAATACATTATTACAGTATATCTATATGAAACAGTGAGATGTGCCTTGACATATTAGGAAAGAAATCCTGCCCCGAAGAGCTTACAATCTAAGTGGGAGAGACAACATACAGATACAAGTGGGGGAGGGATAAAGTGTTCCGACAGATAACAATCATTAACAGTGCTGGTTGTTGAGAAATGTAGGATAACAGTCTAGATTTGAAAGTATTCATTATGGATTTCACCTGGCGAAGCAAGAGGGGAAGAGAGTTCCAAAGGTAGGGAGCAGTAAGAGAGAATAGTCTATACGGGAGGAAGCAGTGTTCGTAGTAGGGGTTTGTAGAGGAAACTGCCTTGTGAGGAGAGCAGGGCACGTCCAGGAACATAAGATAAGTAGGGAGGTGCAGTAAGCAAAGGGATTTTAAAGTTAAAATACGTATTGAATATGATTCTTTGTTTGATGGGATGAAACCCTATGGACTGAAATATCGGGGTTGCGAGTTCACTTTTGGAAAGAGAGCGAGATAATGAGCTGCCGAGTTTAAAATAGACTGGAGAGGAGAGAGAGGCCGGGAGTCCAAGTAGCAAAATGTTACAACATGACCAGGTTTATGTGACAAAGTCAGAAAGATCTCATCTCTTCTAATAACAAAACACCTTTCACCTACACCAAAGCTGTCAACCTTAAATGTGCACTGACATTATCTTCCATTTCCACAGGGTCCATGTGTATCCATGGGAATGATCTTCTGGTGCAGTAATACAAAGCAGTAAAGATTCATATTATGTTTTATCATTTCATTGTAATCCTAATACGTCATCAATAGGTTAATAAAAAGCCGTAATGGGATTTTTTTTAGGTTGGAATAAGTAGGGGGCAAAAGCAAAAGTCCTCTTTAAACGATATCTATTATCGTGTAAAAAGGGAAAGTACCTGGGGCAGGGAGGTCGGGTTGATTATTCCTTACCCAATATCGTTTCGTTGAGGAGCTACAGCACGTACAGTTTTCATTTGCCACATTAGTCTGGACTATTCCTGTATTAAAGATAGTGCTGAAGCCAGGAGGAAGACTGGCAAAATCAGTTTTATTTGGGCTGGTTCTCCTCACAGAAACAATATTGGGCGGTAGGAATTACCAATCCTATATCCGGTCCCAAGTACTTTTCATTTGAACTGTTTTTTAAATAAACTTTATATATACAATAGTTTTCCTTTAAAAAAACAACTCTTGTGCCAGTTTGTCTAAAAATGGGGTCAGCCAGAGCTAAACAACTGTGGGTGAGATGGTCTACTACAGGTAGGATACGATCCCCGAACGGCTGTTTTGGCCAATAACGTACACAAGGGCCGTGTGTACAAACCTTTACTGTCTGAACAAGTTAATCATTGATTGGTCTGTTGTTCAGTGCTCCAGATGATTGGCTGCTGATTGAAGGCTGCACAAGTTGAAATAATTAGAGTTAGAGTTAGGACACACATTTAAGCCGTGTTCTGCAGTTCAGAGCTGTTAAACACTACCCTGTCTCTTAAGTTGACCATACACGCTAAATATGGGATATTTCCAATATCGTCCGACTGTTGGATTGGACAGGGGGGAAAAATTGCCAGATGGTGGATCCAATCGGAAGATCAGATTGTACTGTGTAAAAAAGTGAGAGTAGAGTAAGGGATCTAGCAGCCAAGTCTAGGGGGAGAAAGCAGCCCAGCAAATGACAATGGACCAGGAAGTAGAGCTCCCATAGGCCCTATGAATTGTACCACAGGTTCAGTGCTGCTCATTAGGATACAGTTTTGCTTGGTACTGGTGTGTCAAACTGCAAAAGAGCTTGTGTTTACAAAATTGTTTTATCCTCGCACTCCTATTTCAAGCTGCTTTCTAGATGCTGTTCCTCAGTAGCTGCCAACCACTTGCAGTATAAAAGTTTATCCCTTTAACTCAGGAGTGCGTTCTTCGGATAAATTAACAAAGAGCTTGTGTTGCCTAATTCGCCTGTTTTGGGTAATACGGAAATATAGAGTTAGAATGACTGGTATATATTTATCTTTATGCATATACACATTCAATACATCAATTGTAGTTCAGTTAAAGTTCTGAATAGAATGTATTGTGTCTACAGACTAGCACCTGCGCTATACTAATAGCTTCTGGACTTAATCAGTGCCCTGATCACCTCTTTCTTCCTCTATTACAGGTAAAGTTTACTCCCCATTCTGACTCACTATTAGGGTGAGTTACAAATAGAAAATTGTTTGGATAACTAATGACCTGCTCCTTGGACACACGAGACTTCAGTTAAAATATTTCAGAAAAACCCTAAATAAAAACCCACGTGGCCTATTTCACAAGGTTCCTGGATTGCAGAATCCTGTCCATATGTTTTCCAATAAAACCTCAAAGCTGAATAAGCAGCCACGCTATGAAACAGGCAGAAAGGTCAGCAGGATCCAACGATATGTGACAAGTTTGGTTGTCCTTTAACCAATTTGGGAATAAAAAATACAAACTGATCTGTTACACAGAATAAAACGATGACTAGATGTAAATATCATCTACAGTGTATATGGGGTAACAAGGGATTGTCTGTTAATGCTTCTCCGTAACATGAAGATGATAGATAAAGATGATAAATGGAGATGATAGAGATGTAAAAGAGAAGATAGAGATGATTAATAGGATGATTGAGATGATAAATGGAGATGACAGAGATGATGGACAGAGAAGATAGAGATGATAGGCATGATAGAGATGATAAATGGAGATGATACATGGAGATGGCAGACATGATAGAGGTGATAGAGATGATAAACATGATAGATAGGAGATGATAGACATGGTAGAGATGATAACCATTATAGATAGAGATAATAGACATGATAGAAGTGATAGAGATGATAACCAAGATAGAGATGATAACCATGATAGAGACGATAGACATGATAGAGGTGATAGAGATGATAACCATGATAGAGATGATAAATGGAGTGATTAACCACGATAGAGATGATAACCATGATAGAGACGATAGACATGATAGAGGTGATAGAGATGACAACCATGATAGAGATAAAGACATGATAGAGTTAAAGAGATGATAACCATGATAGATAGAAATGATAGAGGTGATAAACATGGTAGATAGGATAATAGAGGGGGATAGAGATGATAAACATGATAGAAATGATAGATAGACATGATACTGGTGATAAGAGATGATAGACATGATAGATAGAGATGATAGACATGATAGAGATAGAGGTGATACGTAATAGGTTGAGATGATAGATATGATAGATACAGATGATAGACATGAAAGATAGAGATGATAGATAGAAATGATAGAGATGTAGACATGATAGATAAGATGATAGAGGTGAAATAGATGATAACACATGATAGAGATGATAGATAGAAATGATAGAGATGATAGACATGATAGATAGAGATGATAGAGGTGATAGAGATGATAGATAGACATGATACTGGTGATAGAGAAGATAGACATGATAGATAGAAATGATAGATATGATGAGGTGATAGAGATGATAGAAATGATAGATGAGAAATAGAATGATAGATATGATATGAGATGATAGACATGATAGATAGAGATGAGACATGATAGATTGAGATGATAGACATGATAGATAGAGATGATAGAGGAGATAGATTAATAGAATGATATGAGATGAAGACATGATAGATAGAGATAGACATGATAGATGGATGATAGCTGATAGATATGAATGATAGACTGATAGATAGTAGAGACATGATAGAGAGGATAGAGGTGATAGAGATGATAGACATGATAGAGATGATAGATAGAAATGATAGAGGTGATATACATGATAGATAGAGGTGATAGAAATTTAGAGGTGATAGAAATGACAGAGATGATAGACATGATAGATAGAGATAATAGAGGTGATAGAAATGATAGAGATGATAGACATGATAAAGAGATCTCTAGTATAATGTTTTCACCGACTCTCTTCTTACTATAGGTGCTGCTCCTCTTACTGCTTACCACCCGCAGTTCTTTATTTACAAATTGTACTTGGTTGAAGAACGCACACATTGAATCTTGCTTTTTAATATTTATTCAGTGACATGCTTGCACAACGTTTCGGGGAGTGTCCCCTTCCTCAGGATGCACCTGAGGAAGGGGACACTCCTGAAACGTTGTGCAAGCATGTCACTGAATAAATTTAAAAAGCAAGAAGTTCAATAGTGTGCGTTCTTCAACCAAGTACAATTGTTATGATAAAGATGATAACCATGAGAGAGGTGATTAGATGATAACCGTTATAGATAGAGATAATAGACATGATAGAGGGGATAGAGATGATAACATAATAGAGTGATAGACATGATAGAGATGATAACCATGAGAGAGGTGATAGAGATGATAACCGTTATAGATATAGATAATAGACATGATAGAGGGGATAGAGATGATAACCATGATAGAGATGATAGATAACATGATACTGGTGATAGAGATGATAGAGATGATACTGGTGATAGAGATGATAGACATGATAGAGATGATAGACATGATAGATGAGATGATAGACTATAGATACAGATGATAGACATGATAGATACAGATGATAGAGGTGATAGAGAGGATAGACATGATAGATTAAGATGATATACATGATAGATAGAGGTGATAGACATGATAGAGGTGAAAGAGATGATAACCAATATAGAGATAATAGATAGAAATGATAGAGATGATAGACATAATAGATAGAGATGTAGAGTGATAGAGATGAAAACCATGATAGAGATGATAGATAGACATGATACTGTGATAGAGATGATAGATAGAGAGGATAGACATGATAGATGATAGAGATGATAGAGGTGATAGAGTGATAGACATGATAGATTGAGATGATAGACATGATAGAGGTGAAAGAGATGATAACCATGATAGAGATGATAGATAGAAATAGATAGATGATAGACATAATAGATAGAGATGATAGAGGTGATAGAGACCATGATAGAGATATAGATAGACATGATAGAGATGATTGACATGATAATAGAGATGATAGAGGTGATAGAGATGAAGACATGATAGATTGAGATGATAGACATGATAGATAGAGATGATAGACATGATAGATAGAGATGATAGAGTGGTATAGAGATTATAGACATGATAGATTGAGATGATAAACATGATAGAAGAAATGATAGACATGATAGATTGAGATGATGATAGACATGATAGATAGAGATGATAGACATAATGATAGAGAGTGATAGAGATGATGACATGATAGAGGTGAAAGAGATGATAACCATGATAGAGATGATAGATATAAATGATAGAGATGATAGAGGTGATAGAGATGATAGGGGTGATAGAAATGATAGAGATGATAGACATGATAGATAGAGGTGAGAGAGATGATAGAGGTGATAGAAATAATAGAGATGATTGACGTGATAGATAGAGATGATAGAGGTGATAGAGGTGATAGAGATGATAGACATGAAAGACATGATAGAGGTGATAGAGATGATAACCATGAGAGAGGTGAGAGAGATGATAACCATGATAGAAATAATAACCGTGAGAGAGGTGATAGAGATGTAAACCATTATGATAGAGATAATAGATATGATAGAGTGATAACCATGATAGAGATGTAGCCATGAGAGAGTGATAGAGGTGATAGAGATGATAACCATTATAGATAGAGATAATAGATATGATAGAGGTGATAGAGATGATAACCATGATAGAGATGATAACCATGATATAGATGATAGACATTATAGATAGAGATGATAGAGGTGATAGAGATGTTGGAGGTGATAGAAATTATAGAGATGATAGATAGAAATGATAGAGATGACAGACATGATAGAGGTGATAGAGATGATAACCATGAAAGAGATGATAGCCATGAGAGAGGTGATAAAGATGATAACCATTATAGATAGAGATAATAGATATGATAGAGATGAAACCATGGAGAGGTGATAGAGATGATAATCATTATAGAGATAATAGATATGATAGAGATGATAGCCAGTGTGGCCAGGATTTATTATTTTATTGTGTGAGCTAATACACCAATAAACCTGACTGAGTCAGTTTGAAAATCAAAACAAAGACTGTTGCCTGTTTGTGTGTTAAATTGTGCCCAAATGCTCTCTTTCCTGGGAGACAACGGTCCTTGCTACCTGAAATGTTACACATGATAGAGAGATAGACATGATAGAGATGATAACCTTGAGAGAGGTGATAGAGATGATAACCGTATAGATAGAGATAATAGACATGATAGAAGTGACAGAGATGATAACCATGATAGAGATGATAGACATGATAGACATGATAACCATGATAGAGATGATAACCATGATAGAGATGATAGAGATGATAGAGGTGATAGAGATATTAACCATGATAGAGGTGATAGAGATGATAACCATGATAAGATGATAACCATGATAGATATGATAGAGATGTTAACCATGAGAGAGGTGATAGAGATGATAACCGTTATAGATAGAGATAATAGACATGATGGAAGTGATAGAGATGATAACCTTGATAGAGATGATAGACATGATAGAGATGAAACCATGATAGAGGTGATAGACATGATAGACATGATAACCATGATAGAGATGATAACCATGATAGAGATGATAGAGATGATAGAGGAGATAGAGATGATAATCATGAGAGAGGTGATAGAGATGATAACTGTTATAGATAGAGATAATAGACATGATGGAAGTGATAGAGATAATAACTTGATAGAGATGATAGACATGATAGAGATGTAAACCATGAGAGAGGTGATGATAGAGATGATAACCATGAGAGAGATGATAACTATGATAGAGATGATAGACATGATAGAGGTGAAAGATGATGATAATCATGAGAGAGTGTGATAGAGATGATAATGTTATAGATAGAGATAATATACATGATAGAACTGATAGAGATGATAACCATGATAGAGATGATAGACATGATAGAGATGATAACCATGATAGAGATGATAACCATGATAGAGATGATAGATATGATAGAGGTGATAGAGATGTTAACCATGAGAGAGGTGATAGAGATGATAACCGTTATAGATAGAAATAATAGACATGATGAAGTGATGATAACCAATGATAGAGCATGATAGACATGATAGAGATGATAACCATGAGAGAGGTGATAGAGATTATAGAATAAAGGATCATATGGAACCACATGTGGATTATTTGAATAATGCAAACAAGTGGGAAAGTAATAAACAATTCTGGGAGCTGATTATATTTCCTATTAAAGGGCATGTGCACCTTAAATATTAACTTTTAATGTATTAAAACTGTTCGGTTTCGTAGACTTTGGGCAGCCATTGCAGGAGAACCATTTGGAGCAGGGATGTAAGGTAAGGATTATTTTACTACACAGTGGGGCCAGTAGTGGGTTAAATATTTGTTTTGGGGAAGACATGCCCTTTAATGATATATACAGCACATGTTCAGTGGACGGGACACATATGCAAATGATTACGCAAATGAAGCATTAAAGGACTGACCAGAATTACTGGAATCTGTTTAAGTTTAGCACAAATACATACTCCCTAGAAAAATGGGAGTATATTTTCATTTCAATGACCATCCAGTGATTTCTGTGTATAAATAAATGGTTCCAAAGGAATTACTTCCTGTTTGCAGAACTCCTAATAGTGCCTATTATGGTCACAGTCCCTGGGTTGATTCAGTTGCTCAGTAGAGATCTGAGCATGTTTCACTCAGCCAATCAGTAGAAATCACTGTTAGTAACATTCCAAGGAAGTGCATTCTTGGAAGAAGGAAGGCCATTACAGAATCTGAAATGGCATCTTAATTTATGAGAATTTAGCAAATGTTGATCAGTTTCATTGGAGTGTAAAGATCATCTATTACTAGTCTTCTCAATTCCCGACAAGATTATGGCTTGCTAAACTACTTACCAGATTATTTCTGGCTCACAGGGAGGTGTTACCAGAAGCAGAGGAGTTTGGGGAAAATGGGAGGAGCAACACCAACAATAATGTTAATTTTTAGGCAACTGATTGGGCCTCATTACAAAGGGAATCATTAAAGAATAATTCAGCTCAAACTGTATTTTAGAATTACAGCAAATAAAGAAACAATAAATGTTTTTTATGCACTAATAGAGGCTATGTACCCAGGGGCATAACTACCAGGTCAATTCAGTCAATTCACTTGGGTCAAAACTGCAAGCTGACAAAAGGGATTTTGTAAAAATGTAATAGGGTCATCTGTGTAAGAAACCTAATCTCAACTCTCACCCACAGAGTGATAAATTCATTTCTAGCCTACAATAATCACTAAGGAAGAAATGACCTTTTCTACTGTCAAATACTTTACCATAAAGTATCTCTTACAAGAATGCTTCCTGTGAATTCATTTTTATGACAGCATTCTAACACATGGTACAGATTAAATATAAACACCCAGCACATACTGCCTTAACACTGATGATATATGAATGCTGGGAACATTGGAATAGGCAAACGGTCTTACTGTACCAGCTCAGGCTGACAGCTGCGCCATCACATGTCAATGTAATTATGCCTAGAGCTTACTATTTCCCCAAATCCAATGGCATTTGATGGGTATCTAACTTAAAGGAATGGTTTTAAGCCCTATGCCTCTAAAGGCACGCATACAATTCTAAAGTTACCAATCCACCTATTGGCCATGAGTCAGACTCATGGCCAATGTCTTACAGACCTAACTGGAGCCTCCTCATCTGCAGTTGTGTGAGCTCGTAACAAGTTTGCAAAGCTAGCAAAGGAAGCAGCAACTTTAGTGGAGGAACATCTGTGAAAAGGGTGTGTTTGTGTGAAAAAGTATTGCAGTTCCAAAAAATTTTGCTTTTCAGTTTTATTGAAGAACGGGAGGTAAAGGAGCTGCGTCTTACCTCCTGTTCTCAATAAAACCTGCAGGAGCTGGGAATGAAGGGAAGGAACTTACCGATCACTCACACCTCCGCCGCGAAGTCTGACAGGTCCCGACGGATGAACATAGATTATAGAGTCCGTCAGGACCTGTCAGAATTAGACTTAGAGGGGAAGACTTGCCCTTTAAATCAGAGGTAGAGCATGGACTTGCCTTTGCCTGCACCAGTGAACCATCCTGCAATATTTTTAAACATCCAAAGAAAGAGACACCTGTGTACCGGGAGCATTCTCATGCAGCCGGTGCTCCAAAAATCCTTCAGGGATACTGCCTCCCCAACGGTGCATACAGAAAGAAGTAGTGGAACCAATTGGGCCCAATAAGGCCGGCAACCAAGCTCAAATGCGGTAAAATATCAATCCTTTATTGGAGAAAACTAAAAGCATATCACGGCCATAGCCGCATGGAGACATACACTGTTGGATGGACACACAAACACGGCTCTACGCGTTTCACGGACCTCGTCCACTTCCTCAGGGGCTCCTGTAATTTTCTTCCCCCTAACCTGACATTACTAACAAATAACGGCGCATGTCACCCTTATCTAGAGCAATTAATTACTGCACTTTAACGAGATTCCAACAAAGTAATTAGCCATCAAATGAATTTGCATTCTTCTCTGCATCGAGTAAATAGCTGAATAATTAAATAACATTAACTAGAATTTGCAGAGTCAATGTGAACTCTAATGCTCACATTACATTAAATAACAGTTAAAAAAAGATTAGACCGATTGCAGCATCTTCCCCAGTTCTAGTTGCACCATCGCCATCTGCTGGAGCAGTTTATGAACTGTTTAAATTCTGTCATTTATTAAAGGCTACATGCATCCCATTTTTCACTCACCTTATGTCTTTTTCCCAACTTTAAAATTTCCATTTCCCTTGTTCATTTTTTTCCTGTCATATGTAATTAGTAGATTTTATCCCATTTTCCAATCTAACTTCACCATATAGAAGTCTCCTCCCACTGGATTCAGTGACATCTCATTCTAGTCAATGTATCAATGCTTAAAGGGGAAGTTCAGTGTGAATACATATGGAGCGGGCCTTTCCCTTGAGCACCCAGGGGACGGCCATCTCCAATACAAGGGAGGGAGAACTGGGGGCTAGGAAGGATAGACAGGTGGTAGTGGTAGGGGATTCTATTATTAGAAGGGTAGATAGGGTAATCTGTCGCCAGGACCCTGCATGCCGAACAGTGTGTTGTCTGCCTGGTGCTAGGGTTCGACATGTGGTGGATCGTGTAGACAGATTATTGGGTGGGGCTGGGAGTGACCCGGCGGTCTTGGTTCACATTGGTGCCAATGACAAAGTTAGAGGTGGAGGTGAGGTCCTTAAAAATGATTTCCGAGAATTAGGGGCCAAGTTAAAAGCAAGGACCTCCAGGGTAGTGATTTCAGAAATACTACCGCAGCCACGTGCTACGCTAGGGAGGCAACGGGAGCTCAGGAGTATAAATGCGTGGCTAAGAGAGTGGTGTAAGGAGATGGGGTTTGGGTTTTTAGAGAACTGGGCTGACTTTTCTGTTGGTTACAGGCTCTTTAGTAGTGACGGATTGCACCTCAATGGTGATGGTGCAACTGTTTTGGGGGAGAAGATGGCTAGGGGGTTGGAGGAGATTTTAAACTAGGTATGGGGGGGAGGGAACGTTTAACTACACAGGGGTAGATAGAGAAGTTAGGGATCTGGGGGCTAGTAACACAACGGAGGGAGGAGAAGGAGGAGGGGGGAGCATAGAGGATAAGGAGGCATGTACGACCATGTATGGAAGTAAATCAATTGATAATCTAAAATGTATGTTTACAAATGCAAGGAGTCTGGCTGGAAAAACCGGCGAACTTGAAATAATAGCGTTAAAGGAAAGGTATGATGTAATTGGTATAGCAGAATCATGGCTTAATGATTCACACGACTGGACAGTAAATATTGAAGGGTACTCCTTATTTAGACATGACCGAGTTAATAAGAAAGGAGGAGGAGTATGTATGTATGTTAAACAGGAATTGAAGCCAAATTTAAAAGATGGAATAGATGGGGGAGCAAACGATGCGGCAGAAACATTATGGGTGGAACTGTGTACAGGAAGCAAGAAGGTAGGTAAATTAATTGTTGGAGTGTGTTATAAGCCGCCAAATGCCGGGGAAGAGGTGGAAATGAATCTCCATATGCAGTTGGCGAAGGCTGCTGGTATGGGGCATGTTCTGGTTATGGGGGATTTTAACTACCCTGAAATAGATTGGAGTAATGGAACTGCCAGCACCTCAAAAGGTATAAAGTTCTTAAATTTCCTATATGAGCATTTTCTTTCACAGATGGTAGAAGTTCCTACTAGAAAGAATGCGTTGTTGGATCTGGTGATATCTAATAACCCAGAGCTCATTTTGGAGATGAAGGTAATGGGAAGCTTAGGGAATAGTGACCATGATATAGTGTCATTTAATATAGGTTGCAGAAAACTAAAGTGCACTGGCTTAACAAAAACTTTTAACTTTAGGAAAGCTAATTTTATGCTTTTAAAGGAATCGCTCCTGCTCATAGACTGGGGGGAACTGTTTCTAGGTAAAGATACTGAGCAGATGTGGACCACTTTTAAAGGGATATTAAACTATAACATTTCCAAATCGGTACCTTTAGGAAACAAGTGTAAAAAAATTAGGTCCACTCCTGCATGGCTTAATGCTCAGATAAAAAGGGAAATGGAAAAAAAGAAAAGGGCTTTTAAAATTTTGAAAGCAGAAGGCACAGAACAGGCTTACAGGGACTTCAAAAGTTGTAATAAAGAGTGCAAGAAAGCAATTAAACTAGCTAAAATAGAAAATGAAATACGGATTGCCGAACAAAGCAAGTCCAACCCCAAGATGTTTTTTAAGTATATAAATGGTAAAAAAATGAGGACTGAGAATGTGGGACCATTAAATAATGGAGCTGAGGTGGTTGTAGAGGATGCCGAAAAGGCTAATCTGCTAAACCGTTTTTTTACATAGGTTTTTACTGTTGAGAATCCTTACAGTAGGGATTGTAACAATGTGCAGGAAGGAAATGAAGAGTTTTCACATTGGATAACAGAGGATATGGTACGGAATCAATTAGACAAAGTTAATATCAATAAAGCGCCAGGACCAGATGGATTGCATCCTAGGATTTTAAAGGAGCTTAGTTCAGTTCTAGCAAGACCACTGTGTCTCATCTTTTCAGATTCGCTTTTGTCTGGGGATGTGCCGCTGGATTGGAAAAAAGCCAATGTAATACCAATATTCAAAAAAGGTAGTCCTTCACAGCCTGGTAACTATAGACCTGTAAGCCTAACATCAGTGGTAGGGAAGGTGATGGAAACTTTGTTAAGGGATCATATCCTTGACTTTGTCTCCAGAGATCATCTTATTAGTAGTAGTCAGCATGGATTTATGAGAAATAGATCATGCCAGACAAATTTAATTGGTTTTTATGAAGAAGTGAGTAAGAAGTTAGATTCAGGCACAGCTGTGGATGTGGTATATTTGGATTTTGCAAAAGCCTTTGATACTGTGCCACATAGGTGACTAATGTATAAACTGAGGACTGTTGGCCTTGAAGAAAACATTTGTTCATGGATAGAGAACTGGTTATTGGACCGCAAACAGAGAGTGGTGGTTAATGGAGCTACATCTATGTGGGCTAAAGTTCTAAGCGGAGTTCCTCAGGGTTCTGTACTGGGGCCGCTTCTGTTTAATCTGTTTATAAATGACTTAGAAGGGGGCATTGAGAGCAAGGTCTCTGTGTTTGCTGATGACACTAAATTATGCAGAGCTTTGGAAACTTCCAATGATGTGCAAGTGCTGCAAGCAGACCTAGATAGATTATCAAAACGGGCAGCAGAATGGCAGATGAGATTCAATGTTGATAAATGTAAGGTGATGCATTTGGGATTTAATAATCCCTGTGCCACCTACACCATAAATAACTCTGTGTTAAGTGCATCTGAAATGGAAAAAGATTTGGGGGTTCTGGTAGATAACAGACTTAGCTGTAGCAAACAATGCCAGGTAGCAACAGCTAGAGCTAGCAAGATATTGTCTTGTATAAAGAGGGGAATGGAATCAAGAGAGAAAAATATTATTCTCCCTCTTTACAAGGCACTGGTAAGGCCACATTTGGAATATGCGGTGCAGTTTTGGAATCCCATATACAAAAGGGACATCTTGGAAATTGAGGCAGTCCAGAGAAGGGCAACTAAATTAATAAGGGGAATGGAGGGGCTTGAATATGCAGGCAGATTAGACAAGTTAGGGCTGTTTACATTGGAGAAGCGGCGGTTGCGTGGGGACATGATAACCTTATACAAATATATTAATGGCCCATACAGTGAACTCTCTGGTGCATTGTTCACTAATAGGTCATATCAGAGGACTCGTGGACATCCTTAAGGTTGGAAGAAAAGAAGTTTCATCTTCAAGTTAGGAGAGGTTTCTTTACAGTGAGAACGGTGAAACTGTGGAACTGTCTTCCAGCAGAGGTGGTAATGGCAAGTTCATTGAATAACTTTAAAAAAGGCCTGGATAAGTTTCTAAAACTAAAAAATATTGAGAATTACTGGTATTAATGCATATAGATCTGGTTGATCCAGGGATACTTTCCGATTGCCGTTTGGAGTCAGGAAGGAATTTTTTCCCCCTTTTTTTAGCTGGGGTTTTTTGCCTTCCTCTGGATCAACTGTTAGGTAGGGTTAAAAAAAAAAAAAAAAAAAAAAAGGGAATAGGTTGGACTTGATGGACGAATGTCTTTATTCAACCTTAATTACTATGTTACTATGTTACTATGTTACTATATGCTTTTCAGAAAAAAGAGCAATATTTTTTCATCCTAATGACCTTATCCTGCCCATTCAGCATTATGTCTGTGTATAAATAAATGCAACTGAAATACTGAGGACCCCCTAGTAGAGACCGTTATGGTCTTGCCCTTGACCCAGTCCCTGGGTTGATTCAGTTGCTCAGTAGAGATCTGAGCATCTTTGACCCATCCAACAGCCAATTATTAGAAATTACTGTTAGGAACATTCCAAGGATGTGGTGCATTCTGGGAAGTAGAAGGACCGTTACAGAACCTGAAATATCAGCTCATTAATGTTAACAGCAGGGAACAGCAAAGGGTATGAAATCAACTGACTTTTCAAAATGGGAGAGGATATGTAGAATAACTAAGAAGGCAATAACACAAACTAACAATTTAACAATTATTAATCATTTCCGTTGAACCTTTAATTAAAAAAAAAACTTGGTGTCGGGTGTATCTGCTATGAAGTGTGCCCCTAATATAACAAATGATATGGCAATTCAGATGTCACCTTTCCCTTTAAGACATGAATAAATATAAAATCTACTTGAAGAAAGAAAGACTGTTTGGCATTTACATTAGAAGCATGATGCAGGCTGCATTAGTTTCACTGTAGCCATACATTATATCAATATTACATCTCCTTTCTTGATAGGGTTACTTAAATGGAAAGTCCAACCCTGAAATGAAAAACTGTATATAGGTATAGGAGAGGTCTGGGTAAGAGGGAACTGTGTGTAAAGTGTAAAGGGTCCCATACACGCACTAATCTCTATCACATGATATAATCGCATTTTACTTATCAGACACACTAGACACACATGTATATCATACATGGATAATAACATTGAGATTGTTGCGTGTATGGGTCCATAAAGGTTTGAATGCAATTGTAGGAAATGCAGATAAACAACCAGGGAATCCATTTTGTTCATATCTGTTATTAATGGGCATTAGTGGGGATTTTGTATGTTTTGTTGGATGACTGAAAAGTTATTTCTAAATCTTTTGTATTAGGATAATGGAATCTTCCTTATTTTTACAATGCAAACAAGTAGCTATGAGGTGTATAGGCTGGGCTGGACTGATCCCTTTTCTCAGCTAGACAGCTAGTTTGTGTGCCCCTCATCAGGACAGTTCTGGCTCAGCCAGGGATAACAGATGGAACTGGAAGGTGTTTGCAGGTTGCAGCCAGGAGAAGACTGTTCCCGAATCAGGGGTGTTGTTACAGGGGTACTAAGCTCTGCTTATTGCAGGGAAATCTTCAATGTCCATTACACTAGGACAGGCCCCTCTAAACAGGTCTACTGCAATATAACCCAAAATAGTTATAGGTGGTGTTATTGCTATTAAAGCATCAAAACAGGATCAACATAATTTCTTCGTCACATACATTTTCTAATCTTGCTGCATGCAACAAAACATATCTTGCAAATTAAAGAAATGTTCCATATGTAGCCCTGCACATGTTTTCATATACTGCTCTCTACTGGCTATTTAAGGGAAATGACAGAAAATATCAGCAGATAAAAACTAAAAATAAAAAGTTTTAACTTCAAATTTGGCTGCATTTTGGAAGGCGTGGTTGCAGAAAGCCCTATTGATATGTCTGTGTGCTGTGAGTTTTAAACTCAGTTACATTTCTATTGTGATGCAAAAGGGCATGTTAACATCAGACTTCTGAGTATATACGTGTTTTTATTATTGGGGTTTATTTTGTCATTTTAGGACTTAAATTAAAAATCGGGAATGTGCATTTGTGTGTGCAATGTGCAATGTGCAGTGTAAGTACCTTCTGAACAGGTGCATTTAATTAGGAAAGTGGTCATCAAGCTTTATTATGCCTCAGAACCAAGTGCTTGTAATCAAGAAAGTGGTAATAAGGTATGATTACAGCTCTGATCCAAGAGCATTGAATCAGGAATGATAGAATACTACGGTGTTGATAGAGATGTTAACCATGAGAGAGGTGATAGAGATGATAACCGTTATAATAGAAATAATAGACATGATAGAAGTGATGATAACCATGATAGAGATGATAGACATGATAGAGATGATAACCATGAGAGAGGTGATAGAGATTATAGAATAAGGATAATGGAACCACATGTGGATTATTTGAATAATGCAAACAAGTGGGAAAGTAATATAAACAATTCTGGGAGCTGATTATATTTCCTATTAAAGGGCATGTGCACCTTAAATATTAACTTTTAATGTATTAAAACTGTTCGTTTCGTAGACTTTGGGCAGCCATTGCAGGAGAACCATTGGAGCAGGGATGTAGGTAAGGATTATTTTACTACACAGTGGGGCCAGTAGTGGGTTAAATATTTGTTTGGGGAAGACATGCCCTTTAATGATATATACAGCACATGTTCAGTGGCGGGACACATATGCAAATGATTACGCAAATGAAGCATTAAAGGACTGACCAGAAATTACTGGAATCTGTTTAAGTTTAGCACAAATACATACTCCCTAGAAAAATGGGAGTATATTTTCATTTCAATGACCATCAGTGATTTCTGTGTATAAATAAATGGTTCCAAAGGAATTACTTCCTGTTTGCAAACTCCTAATAGTGCCTATTATGGTCACAGTCCCTGGGTTGATTCAGTTGCTCAGTAGAGATCTGAGATGTTTCACTCAGCCAATCATAGAAATCACTGTTAGTAACATTCCAGGAAGTGCATCTTGGAAGAAGGAAGGCCATTACAGAATCTGAAATGGCATCTTAATTTATGAGAATTTAGCAATGTTGATCAGTTTCATTGGAGTGTAAAGATCATCTATTACTAGCTCTTCTCAATTCCCGACAAGATATGGCTTGCTAAACGTATCTACAAGATTATTTCTGGCTCACAGGAGGTGTTACCAGAAGCAGAGGAGTTTGGGGAAATGGGGGAGCAACACCACACATAATGTTAATTTTTAGGCAACTGATTGGGCCTCATTACAAAGGGAATCATTAAAGAATAATTCAGCTCAAACTGTATTTTGAATTACAGCAAATAAAGAAACCATAAATGTTTTTTATGCATAATGAGGCTATGTACCCAGGGGCATAACTACAGGTCAATTCAGTCAATTCACTTGGGTCAAAACTGCAAGCTGACAAAGGGATTTTGTAAAATGTATAAGGGTCATCTGTGTAAGAAACCTAATCTCAACTCTCACCCACAGAGTGATAAATCATTTCTAGCCTACAATAATCACTAAGGAAGAAATGACCTTTTCTACTGTCAAATACTTACCATAAAGTATCTCTTACAAGAATGCTTCCTGTGAATTCATTTTTATGACAGCATTCTAACACATGGTACAGATTAAATATAACACCCCAGCACATACTGCCTAACAGATGATATATGAATGCTGGGAACATTGGAATAGGCAAACGGTTCTTACTGTACCAGCTCAGGCTGACAGCTGCGCCCATCACATGTCAATGTAATTATGCCTAGAGCTTACTATTTCCCCAAATCCAATGGCATTTGATGGTATCTAACTTAAAGGAATGGTTTTAAGCCCTATGCCTCTAAAGGCACGCATACAATTCTAAAGTTACCATCCACCTATGGCCATGAGTCAGACTCATGGCCAATGTCTTACAGACCTAACTGAGCCTCCTCATCTGCCGTTGTGTTAGCTCGTAACAAGTTTGCAAAGCTAGCAAAGGAAGCAGCAACTTTAGTGGAGGAACACTGTGAAAAGGGGGTGTTTGTGTGAAAAAGTTGCAGTTCCAAAAAATTTTGCTTTTCAGTTTTATTGAAGAACGGGAGGTAAAGGAGCTGCGTCTTACCCTCCTGTTCTCAATAAACCTGCAGGAGCTGGGAATGAAGGGAAGGAACTTACCGATCACTCACACCTCCGCCGCGAAGTCTGACAGGTCCCGACGGATGAACATAGATTATAGAGTCCGTCAGGACCTGTCAGAATTAGCTTAGAGGGGAAGACTGCCCTTTAAATCAGAGGTAGAGCATGGACTTGCCTTTGCCTGCACCAGTGAACCATCCTGCAATATTTTATAAATCCAAAAAAGAGACACCTGTGTACCGGGAGCATTCTCATGCAGCCGGTGCTCCAAAATCCTTCAGGGATACTGCCTCCCCAACGGTGCATACAGAAAGAAAGTAGTAGTGGAACCAATTGGGCCCAATAAGGCCGGCAACAAGCTCAAATGCGGTAAATATCAATCCTTTATTGGAGAAAACTAAAAGCATATCACGGCCATAGCCGCATGGAGACATACACTGTTGGATGGACACACAAACACGGCTTACGCGTTTCACGGACCTCGTCCACTTCCTCAGGGGCTCCTGTAATTTTTTCCCCCTAACCTGACATTACTAAAATAACGGCGCATGTCACCCTTATCTAGAGCAATTATTACTGCACTTTAACGAGATTCCAACAAAGTAATTAGCCATCAATGAATTTGCATTCTTCTCTGCATCGAGTAAATAGCTGAATAATTAAATAACATTAACTAGAATTGCAGAGTCAATGTGAACTCTAATGCTCACATTACATTAAATAAACAGTTAAAAAAGATTGACCGATTGCAGCATTCTTCCCAGTTCTAGTTGCACCATCGCCATCTGCTGGAGCAGTTTATGAACTGTTTAAATTCTGTCATTATAAAGGCTACATGCATCCCATTTTTCACTACACCTTATGTCTTTTTCCAACTTTAAATTTCCATTTCCCTTGTTCATTTTTTTCGTCATATGTAATTAGTAGATTTTATCCCATTTTCCAATCTAACTTCACCATATAGAAGTCTCCTCCCACTGGATTCAGGACATCTCATTTCAGTCAATGTATCAATGCTTAAAGGGGAAGTTCAGTGTGAATACATATGGAGCGGGGCCTTTCCCTTGAGCACCCAGGGGACGGCCATCTCCAATACAAGGGAGGGAGAACGGGGGCTAGGAAGATAGACAGGTGGTAGTGGTAGGGGATTCTATTATTAGAAGGGTAGATAGGGTAATCTGTCGCCAGGACCCTGCATGCCGAACAGGTGTGTTGTGTTGCCTGGTGCTAGGGTTCGACATGTGGTGGATCGTGTAGACAGATTATTGGGTGGGGCTGGGAGTGACCCGGGGTCTTGGTTCACATTGGTGCCAATGACAAAGTTAGAGGTGGAGGTGAGGTCCTTAAAATGATTTCCGAGAATTAGGGGCCAGTTAAAGCAAGGACCTCCAGGGTAGTGATTTCAGAAATACTACCGCAGCCACGTGCTACGCTAGGGAGGCAACGGGAGCTCGGAGTATAAATGCGTGGCTAAGAGAGGGTGTAAGGAGATGGGGTTTGGGTTTTTAGAGAACGGGCTGACTTTTCTGTTGGTTACAGGCTCTTTAGTAGTGACGGATTGCACCTCAATGGTGATGGTGCAACTGTTTTGGGGGAGAAGATGGCTAGGGGGTTGGAGGAGAGATTAAACTAGGTATGGGGGGAGGAACGTTAACTACACGGGGTAGATAGAGAAGTTAGGGATCTGGGGGCTAGTAACAAACGGTAGGGAGAGAAGGAGGAGGGGGAGCATAGAGGATAAGGAGGCATGTACGACCATGTGAGGAAGTAAATCAATTGATAATCTAAAATGTATGTTTACAAATGCAAGGAGTCTGGCTGGAAAACCGCGCAGACGAACGAAATAAATAAGCGTTAAAGGAAAGGTATGATGTAATTGGTATAGCGAATCATGGCTTAATGATTCAACTACTTTAGACAAATCGAAGGAATACCGAGTTAATAAGAAAGGAGGAGGAGTAGTATGTATGTTAACAGGAATTGAAGCCAAATTAAAAGATGGAATAGATGGGGAGCAAACGATGCGGCAGAAACATTATGGGTGGAAATGTGTACAGGAAGCAAGAAGGTAGGTAAATTAATTGTTGGAGTGTGTTATAAAGCGCCAAATGCCGGGGAAGAGGTGGAAATGAATCTCCATATGCAGTTGGCGAAGGCTGCTGGTATGGGGCATGTTCTGGTATGGGGGATTTTACTACCCTGAAATAGATTGGAGTAATGGAACTGCCAGCACCTCAAAGGTATAAAGTTCTTAAATTTCCTATATGCATTTCTTTCACAGATGGTAGAAGTTTCCTACTAGAAAAATGCGTTGTTGGATCTGGTGATATCTAATAACCCAGAGCTCATTTTGGAGATGAAGGTAATGGAAGCTTAGGGAATAGTGACCATGATATAGTGTCATTTAATATAGGTTGCAGAAAACTAAGTCACTGGCTTAACAAAACTTTTAACTTTAGAAAGCTAATTTTATGCTTTTAAAGGAATCGCTCCTGCTCATAGACTGGGGGGAACTGTTTCTAGGTAAAGATACTGAGCAGATGTGGACCACTTTTAAAGGGATATTAAACATATAACATTTCCAAATCGGTACCTTTAGGAAACAAGGTAAAAAAATTAGGTCCACTCCTGCATGGCTTAATGCTCAGATAAAAAGGGAAATGGAAAAAAAGAAAAGGGCTTTTAAAATTTTGAAAGCAGAGGCACAGAACAGGCTTACAGGGACTTCAAAGTTGTAATAAAGGTGCAAGAAAGCAATTAAACTAGCTAAAATAGAAAATGAAATACGGATTGCCGACAAAGCAAGTCCACACCAAGATGTTTTTAAGATATAAATGGTAAAAAATGAGGACTGAGAATGTGGGACCATTAAATAATGGAGCTGAGGTGGTTGTAGGGATGCCGAAAGGCTAATCTGCTAAACCGTTTTTTTACATAGGTTTTTACTGTTGAGAGAATCCTTACAGTAGGGATTGTAACAATGTGCAGGAGGAAATGAAGAGTTTTCACATTGGATAACAGAGGATATGTACGGAATCAATTAGACAAAGTTAATATCAATAAAGCGCCAGGACCAGATGGATTGCATCCTAGGATTTTAAAGGAGCTTAGTTCAGTTCTAGCAAGACCACTGTGTCTCATCTCTTTCAGATTCGCTTTTGTCTGGGGATGTGCCGCTGGATTGGAAAAAGCCAATGTAATACCAATATTCAAAAAGTAGTCCTTCACAGCCTGGTAACTATAGACCTGTAAGCCTAACATCAGTGGTAGGAAGGTGATGGAAACTTTGTTAAGGGATCATATCCTTGACTTTGTCTCCAGAGATCATCTTATTAGTAGTAGTCGCATGGATTTATGAGAAATAGATCATGCCAGACAAATTTAATTGGTTTTATGAGAAGTGAGTAAGAAGTTAGATTCAGGCACAGCTGTGGATGTGTATATTTGGATTTTGCAAAAGCCTTTGATACTGTGCCACATAGGTGACTTAATGTATAAACTGAGGACTGTTGGCCTTGAAGAAAACATTGTTCATGGATAGAAACTGGATTGACCGCAAACAGAGAGTGGTGGTTAATGGAGCTACATCTATGTGGGCTAAAGTTCTAAGCGGAGTTCCTCAGGGTTCTGTACTGGGGCCGCTTCTGTTTAATCTGTTTATAAATGACTTAGAAGGGGGCATTGAGAGCAAGGTCTCTGTGTTTGCTGATGACACTAAATTATGCTGAGCTTTGGAAACTTCCAATGATGTGCAAGTGCTGCAGCAGACCTAGATAGATATCAAAACGGCAGCAGAATGGCAGATGAGATTCAAGTTTGATAAATGTAAGGTGATGCATTTGGGATTTAATATCCCTGTGCCACCTACACCATAAATAACTGTGTTAGTGCATCTGAAATGGAAAAAGATTTGGGGGTTCTGGTAGATAACAGACTTAGCTGTAGCAACAATGCCAGGTAGCAACAGCTAGAGCTAGCAAGATATTTCTTGTATAAGAGGGAATGGAATCAAGAGAGAAAAATATTATTCTCCCTCTTTACAAGGCACTGGTAAGGCCACATTTGGAATATGCGGTGCGTTTTTGGAATCCCATATACAAAAGGGACATCTTGGAAATTGAGGAGTCCAGAGAAGGGCAACTAAATTAATAAGGGGAATGGAGGGCTTGAATATGCAGGCAGATTAGACAAGTTTAGGGCTGTGTGAGATGATAGACTGATAGATACAGATGATAGACATGATAGATACAGATGATAGAGGTGATAGAGAGGATAGACATGATAGATTAAGATGATATACATGATAGATAGAGGTGATAGACATGATAGAGGTGAAAGAGATGATAACCAATATAGAGATAATAGATAGAAATGATAGAGATGATAGACATAATAGATAGAGATGTAGAGTGATAGAGATGAAAACCATGATAGAGATGATAGATAGACATGATACTGTGATAGAGATGATAGATAGAGAGGATAGACATGATAGATGATAGAGATGATAGAGGTGATAGAGTGATAGACATGATAGATTGAGATGATAGACATGATAGAGGTGAAAGAGATGATAACCATGATAGAGATGATAGATAGAAATAGATAGATGATAGACATAATAGATAGAGATGATAGAGGTGATAGAGACCATGATAGAGAATAGATAGACATGATAGAGATGATGACATGATAATAGAGATGATAGAGGTGATAGAGATGAAGACATGATAGATTGAGATGATAGACATGATAGATAGAGATGATAGACATGATAGATAGAGATGATAGATGGTATAGAGATTATAGACATGATAGATTGAGATGAAAACATGATAGAAGAAATGATAGACATGATAGATTGAGATGATGATAGACATGATAGATAGAGATGATAGACATAATAGATAGAGAGTGATAGAGATGATGACATGATAGAGGTGAAAGGATGATAACCATGATAGAGATGATAGATATAAATGATAGAGATGATAGAGGTGATAGAGATGATAGGGGTGATAGAAATGATAAGAGATGATAGACATGATAGATAGAGGTGAGAGAGATGATAGAGGTGATAGAAATAATAGAGATGATTGACGTGATAGATAGAGATGATAGAGGTGATAGAGGTGATAGAGATGATAGACATGAAAGACATGATAGAGGTGATAGAGATGATAACCATGAGAGAGGTGAGAGAGATGATAACCATGATAGAAATAATAACCGTGAGAGAGGTGATAGAGATGTAAACCATTATGATAGAGATAATAGATATGATAGAGATGATAACCATGATAGAGATGATAGCCATGAGAGAGTGATAGAGGTGATAGAGATGATAACCATTATAGATAGAGATAATAGATATGATAGAGGTGATAGAGATGATAACCATGATAGAGATGATAACCATGATATAGATGAAAGACATTATAGATAGAGATGATAGAGGTGATAGAGATGTTGGAGGTGATAGAAATATAGAGATGATAGATAGAAATGATAGAGATGACAGACATGATAGAGGTGATAGAGATGAAACCATGAAAGAGATGATAGCCATGAGGAGAGGTGATAAAGATGATAACCATTATAGATAGAGATAATAGATATGATAGAGATGAAACCATGGAGAGGTGATAGAGATGATAATCATTATAGAGATAATAGATATGATAGAGATGATAGCCAGTGTGGCCAGGATTTATTATTTTATTGTGTGAGCTAATACACCAATAAACCTGATGAGTCAGTTTGAAAATCAAAACAAAGACTGTTGCCTGTTTGTGTGTTAAATTGTGCCCAAATGCTCTCTTTCCTGGGAGACAACGGTCCTTGCTACCTGAAATGTTACACATGATAGAGAGATAGACATGATAGAGATGATAACCTTGAGAGAGGTGATAGAGATGATAACCGTATAGATAGAGATAATAGACATGATAGAAGTGACAGAGATGATAACCATGATAGAGATGATAGACATGATAGACATGATAACCATGATAGAGATGATAACCATGATAGAGATGATAGAGATGATAGAGGTGATAGAGATATTAACCATGATAGAGGTGATAGAGATGATAACCATGATAAGATGATAACCATGATAGATATGATAGAGATGTTAACCATGAGAGAGGTGATAGAGATGATAACCGTTATAGATAGAGATAATAGACATGATGGAAGTGATAGAGATGATAACCTTGATAGAGATGATAGACATGATAGAGATGATAACCATGATAGAGGTGATAGACATGATAGACATGATAACCATGATAGAGATGATAACCATGATAGAGATGATAGAGATGATAGAGGAGATAGAGATGATAATCATGAGAGAGGTGATAGAGATGATAACTGTTATAGATAGAGATAATAGACATGATGGAAGTGATAGAGATAATAACCTTGATAGAGATGATAGACATGATAGAGATGAAACCATGAGAGAGTGATGATAGAGATGATAACCATGAGAGAGATGATAACTATGATAGAGATGATAGACATGATAGAGGTGAAGAGATGATAATCATGAGAGAGGTGATAGAGATGATAACTGTTATAGATAGAGATAATATACATGATAGAACTGATAGAGATGATAACCATGATAGAGATGATAGACATGATAGAGATGATAACCATGATAGAGATGATAACCATGATAGAGATGATAGATATGATAGAGGTGATAGAGATGTTAACCATGAGAGAGGTGATAGAGATGATAACCGTTATAGATAGAAATAATAGACATGATAGAAGTGATGATAACCATGATAGAGATGATAGACATGATAGAGATGATAACCATGAGAGAGGTGATAGAGATTATAGAATAAGGATCATATGGAACCACATGTGGATTATTTGAATAATGCAAACAAGTGGGAAAGTAATATAAACAATTCTGGGAGCTGATTATTTTCCTATTAAAGGGCATGTGCACCTTAAATATTAACTTTTAATGTATTAAAACTGTTCGTTTCGTAGACTTTGGGCAGCCATTGCAGGAGAACCATTTGGAGCAGGGATGTAGGTAAGGATTATTTTACTACACAGTGGGGCCAGTAGTGGGTTAAATATTTGTTTGGGGAGACATGCCCTTTAATGATATATACAGCACATGTTCAGTGGACGGGACACATATGCAAATGATTACGCAAATGAAGCATTAAAGGACTGACCAGAAATTACTGGAATCTGTTTAAGTTTAGCACAAATACATACTCCCTAGAAAAATGGGAGTATATTTTCATTTCAATGACCATCAGTGATTTCTGTGTATAAATAAATGGTTCCAAAGGAATTACTTCCTGTTTGCAGAACTCCTAATAGTGCCTATTATGGTCACAGTCCCTGGGTTGATTCAGTTGCTCAGTAGAGATCTGAGCATGTTTCACTCAGCCAATCAGTAGAAATCACTGTTAGTAACATTCCAGGAAGTGCATTCTTGGAAGAAGGAAGGCCATTACAGAATCTGAAATGGCATCTTAATTTATGAGAATTTAGCAAATGTTGATCAGTTTCATTGGAGTGTAAAGATCATCTATTACTAGTCTTCTCAATTCCCGACAAGATTATGGCTTGCTAAACACTTACCAGATTATTTCTGGCTCACAGGGAGGTGTTACCAGAAGCAGAGGAGTTTGGGAAAATGGGAGGAGCAACACCAACAATAATGTTAATTTTTAGGCAACTGATTGGGCCTCATTACAAAGGGAATCATTAAAGAATAATTCAGCTCAAACTGTAGAATTACAGCAAATAAAGAAACAATAAATGTTTTTTATGCAACTAATAGAGGCTATGTACCCAGGGGCATAACTACCAGGTCAATTCAGTCATTCACTTGGGTCAAAACTGCAAGCTGACAAAGGGATTTTGTAAAAATGTATAGGGTCATCTGTGTAAGAAACCTAATCTCAACTCCACCCACAGAGTGATAAATCATTTCTAGCCTACAATAATCACTAAGGAAGAAATGACCTTTTCTACTGTCAAATACTTACCATAAAGTATCTCTTACAAGAATGCTTCCTGTGAATTCATTTTTATGACAGCATTCTAACACATGGTACAGATTAAATATAACACCCCGCACATACTGCCTAAACAGATGATATATGAATGCTGGGAACATTGGAATAGGCAAACGGTTCTTACTGTACCAGCTCAGGCTGACAGCTGCGCCATCACATGTCAATGTAATTATGCCTAGAGCTTACTATTTCCCCAAATCCAATGGCATTTGATGGGTATCTAACTTAAAGGAATGGTTTTAAGCCCTATGCCTCTAAAGGCACGCATACAATTCTAAAGTTACCAATCCACTATGGCCATGAGTCAGACTCATGGCCAATGTCTTACAGACCTAACTGGAGCCTCCTCATCTGCCGTTGTGTTAGCTCGTAACAAGTTTGCAAAGCTAGCAAAGGAAGCAGCAACTTTAGTGGAGGAACATCTGTGAAAAGGGGGTGTTTGTGTGAAAAAGTTGCAGTTCCAAAAAATTTTGCTTTTCAGTTTATTGAAGAACGGGAGGTAAAGGAGCTGCGTCTTACCTCCTGTTCTCAATAAAACCTGCAGGAGCTGGGAATGAAGGGAAGGAACTTACCGATCACTCACACCTCCGCGCGAAGTCTGACAGGTCCCGACGGATGAACATAGATTATAGAGTCCGTCAGGACCTGTCAGAATTAGACTTAGAGGGGAAGACTGCCCTTTAAATCAGAGGTAGAGCATGGACTTGCCTTTGCCTGCACCAGTGAACCATCCTGCAATATTTTAAAATCCAAAGAAAGAGACACCTGTGTACGGGAGCATTCTCATGCAGCCGGTGCTCCAAAATCCTTCAGGGATACTGCCTCCCAACGGTGCATACAGAAAGAAAGTAGTGGAACCAATTGGGCCCAATAAGGCCGGCAACCAAGCTCAAATGCGGTAAAATATCAATCCTTTATTGGAGAAAACTAAAAGCATATCACGGCCATAGCCGCATGGAGACATACACTGTTGGATGGACACACAAACACGGCTCTACGCGTTTCACGGACCTCGTCCACTTCCTCAGGGGCTCCTGTAATTTTCTTCCCCCTAACCTGACATTACTAAAATAACGCGCATGTCACCCTTATCTAGAGCAATTAATTACTGCACTTTAACGAGATTCCAACAAAGTAATTAGCCATCAATGAATTTGCATTCTCTCTGCATCGAGTAAATAGCTGAATAATTAAATAACATTAACTAGAATGCAGAGTCAGCATGTGAACTCTAATGCTCACATTACATTAAATAAACAGTTAAAAAAAGATTGACCGATTGCAGCATTCTTCCCAGTCTCTAGTTGCACCATCGCCATCTGCTGGAGCAGTTTATGAACTGTTTAAATTCTGTCATTATAAAGGCTACATGCATCCCATTTTTCACTACACCTTATGTCTTTTTCCAACTTTAAAATTTCCATTTCCCTTGTTCATTTTTTTTGTCATATGTAATTAGTAGATTTTATCCCATTTTCCAATCTAACTTCACCATATAGAAGTCTCCTCCCACTGGATTCAGTGACATCTCATTCAGTCAATGTATCAATGCTTAAAGGGGAAGTTCAGTGTGAATACATATGGAGCGGGGCCTTTCCCTTGAGCACCCAGGGGACGGCCATCTCCAATACAAGGGAGGGAGAACTGGGGGCTAGGAAGATAGACAGGTGGTAGTGGTAGGGGATTCTATTATTAGAAGGTAGATAGGGTAATCTGTGCCAGGACCCTGCATGCCGAACAGTGTGTTGTTTGCCTGGTGCTAGGGTTCGACATGTGGTGGATCGTGTAGACAGATTATTGGGTGGGGCTGGGAGTGACCCGGGGTCTTGGTTCACATTGGTGCCAATGACAAAGTTAGAGGTGGAGGTGAGGTCCTTAAAAATGATTTCCGAGAATTAGGGGCCAAGTTAAAAGCAAGGACCTCCAGGGTAGTGATTTCAGAAATACTACCGCAGCCACGTGCTACGCTAGGGAGGCAACGGGAGCTCAGGAGTATAAATGCGTGGCTAAGAGAGTGGTGTAAGGAGATGGGGTTTGGGTTTTTAGAGAACTGGGCTGACTTTTCTGTTGGTTACAGGCTCTTTAGAGTGACGGATTGCACCTCAATGGTGATGGTGCAACTGTTTTGGGGGAGAAGATGGCTAGGGGGTTGGAGGGAGATTTTAAACTAGGTATGGGGGGAGGAACGTTTAACTACACGGGGTAGATAGAGAAGTTAGGGATCTGGGGGCTAGTAACAAACGGAGGGAGGAGAAGGAGGAGGGGGAGCATAGAGGATAAGGAGGCATGTACGACCATGTAGGAAGTAAATCAATTGATAATCTAAAATGTATGTTTACAAATGCAAGGAGTCTGGTGGAAAACCGCGCAGACTAAGAAATAATATAGCGTTAAAGGAAAGGTATGATGTAATTGGTATAGCAGAATCATGGGTTAATGATTCACACGACTTTAGACATATCGATAGACAGAGAGTAATAGAAATAAAGAAAGGAGGAGGAGTAGTATGTATGTTAACAGGAATTGAAGCCAAATTAAAAGATGGAATAGATGGGGAGCAAACGATGCGGCAGAAAACATTATGGGTGGAACATGTGTACAGGAAGCAAGAAGGTAGGTAAATTAATTGTTGGAGTGTGTATAACCGCCAAATGCCGGGGAAGAGGTGGAAATGAATCTCCATATGCAGTTGGCGAAGGCTGCTGGTATGGGGCATGTTCTGGGTATGGGGGATTTTAACTACCCTGAAAAAGATGGAGTAATGGAACTGCCAGCACCTCAAAGGTATAAAGTTCTTAAATTTCCTATATGGCATTTTCTTTCACAGATGGTAGAAGTTTCCTACTAGAAAGAATGCGTTGTTGGATCTGGTGATATCTAATAACCCAGAGCTCATTTTGGAGATGAAGGTAATGGAAGCTTAGGGAATAGTGACCATGATATAGTGTCATTTAATATAGGTTGCAGAAAACTAAAGTCACTGGCTTAACAAAAACTTTTAACTTTAGGAAAGCTAATTTTATGCTTTTAAAGGAATCGCTCCTGCTCATAGACTGGGGGGAACTGTTTCTAGGTAAAGATACTGAGCAGATGTGGACCACTTTTAAAGGGATATTAAACATAAACATTTCCAAATCGGTACCTTTAGGAAACAAGTGTAAAAAAATTAGGTCCACTCCTGCATGGCTTAATGCTCAGATAAAAAGGGAAATGGAAAAAAAGAAAAGGGCTTTTAAAATTTTGAAAGCAGAAGGCACAGAACAGGCTTACAGGGACTTCAAAAGTTGTAATAAAGGGTGCAAGAAGCAATTAAACTAGCTAAAATAGAAAATGAAATACGGATTGCCGACAAAGCAAGTCCACACCAAGATGTTTTAAAGTATAAATGGTAAAAAATGAGGACTGAGAATGTGGGACCATTAAATAATGGAGCTGAGGTGGTTGTAGAGGATGCCGAAAAGGCTAATCTGCTAAACCGTTTTTTTACATAGGTTTTTACTGTTGAGAATCCTTACAGTAGGGATTGTAACAATGTGCAGGAGGAAATGAAGAGTTTTCACATTGGATAACAGAGGATATGTACGGAATCAATTAGACAAAGTTAATATCAATAAAGCGCCAGGACCAGATGGATTGCATCCTAGGATTTTAAAGGAGCTTAGTTCAGTTCTAGCAAGACCACTGTGTCTCATCTCTTTCATTCGCTTTGTCTGGGGATGTGCCGCTGGATTGGAAAAAGCCAATGTAATACCAATATTCAAAAAGGTAGTCCTTCACAGCTGGTAACTTAGACCTGTAAGCCTAACATCAGGTGGTAGGAAGGTGATGGAAATTTGTTAAGGGATCATATCCTTGACTTTGTTCCAGAGATCATCTTATTAGTAGTAGTCAGCATGGATTTATGAGAAATAGATCATGCCAGACAAATTTAATTGGTTTTATGAAGAAGTGAGTAAGAAGTTAGATTCAGGCACAGCTGGGATGTGGTATATTTGGATTTTGCAAAAGCCTTTGATACTGTGCCACATAGGTGACTATGTATAAACTGAGGACTGTTGGCCTTGAAGAAAACATTTGTTCATGGATAGAAACTGGTTATTGGACCGCAAACAGAGAGTGGTGGTTAATGGAGCTACATCTATGTGGGCTAAAGTTCTAAGCGGAGTTCCTCAGGGTTCTGTACTGGGGCCGCTTCTGTTTAATCTGTTATAAATGACTTAGAAGGGGGCATTGAGAGCAAGGTCTCTGTGTTTGCTGATGACACTAAATTATGCCGAGCTTTGGAAACTTCCAATGATGTGCAAGTGCTGCAGCAGACCTAGATAGATATCAAAACGGGCAGCAGAATGGCAGATGAGATTCAAGTTGATAAATGTAAGGTGATGCATTTGGGATTTAATATCCCTGTGCCACCTACACCATAAATAACTGTGTTAAGTGCATCTGAAATGGAAAAAGATTTGGGGGTTCTGGTAGATAACAGACTTAGCTGTAGCAAACAATGCCAGGTAGCAACAGCTAGAGCTAGCAAGATATGTTCTTGTATAAGAGGGAATGGAATCAAGAGAGAAAAATATTATTCTCCCTCTTTACAAGGCACTGGTAAGGCCACATTTGGAATATGCGGTGCAGTTTGGAATCCCATATACAAAAGGGACATCTTGGAAATTGAGGAGTCCAGAGAAGGGCAACTAAATAATAAGGGGAATGGAGGGGCTTGAATATGCAGGCAGATTAGACAAGTTAGGGCTGTTTACAGGAGAAGCGGCGGTTGCGTGGGGACATGATAACCTATACAATAATATTAATGGCCCATACAGTGAACTCTCTGGTGCATTGTTCACTAATAGGTCATATCAGAGGACTCGTGGACATCCTTAAGGTTGGAAGAAAAGAAGTTTCATCTCAAGTTAGGAGAGGTTTCTTTACAGTGAGAACGGGTGAAACTGTGGAACTGTCTTCCAGCAGAGGTGGTAATGGCAAGTTCATTGAATAACTTTAAAAAAGGCCTGGATAAGTTTCTAAAACTAAAAAATATTGAGAATTACTGGTATTAATGCATATAGATCTGGTTGATCCAGGGATACTTTCCGATTGCCGTTTGGAGTCAGAAAGATTTTTTCCCCCTTTTTTTAGCTGGGGTTTTTTGCCTTCCTCTGGATCAACTGTTAGGTAGGGTTAAAAAAAAAAAAAAAAAAAAAAAAAAAAGGGAATAGGTTGGACTTGATGGACGAATGTTTTATTCAACCTATTACTATGTTACTATGTTACTATGTTACTATGCTTTTCAGAAAAAGAGCAATATTTTTTCATCCTAATGACCTTATCCTGCCCATTCAAGCTTATGTCTGTGTATAAATAAATGCAACTGAAATACTGAGGACCCCTAGTAGAGACCGTATGGTCTTGCCCTTGACCCAGTCCCGGGTTGATCAGTTGCTCAGTAGAGATCTGAGCATCTTTGACCCATCCAACAGCCAATTATTAGAAATTACTGTTAGGAACATTCCAGGATGTGGTGCATTCTGGGAAGTAGAAGGACCGTTACAGAACCTGAAATATCAGTCTCTTAATGTTAACAGCAGGGAACAGCAAAGGGTTGAAATCAACTGACTTTTCAAAATGGGAGAGGATATGTAGAATAACTAAGAAGGCACATAACACAACTAACAATTTAACATTATAAATCATTTCCGTTGAACCTTTAATTAAAAAAAAAACTTGGTGTTGGGTGTATCTGTATGAAGGTGTGCCCCTAATATAACAAATGATATGGCAATTCAGATGTCACCTTCCTCTTTAAGACATGAATAAATATAAAATCTATTGAAGAAGAAAAGACTGTTTGGCATTCATTAGAAGCATGATGCAGGCTGCATTAGTTTCACTGTAGCCATACATATATAAATATACATCTCCTTTCTTGATAGGGTTACTTAAATGGAAAGTCCAACCCTGAATGAAAAACGTATATAGGTATAGGAGAGGTCTGGGTAAGGGGAACTGTGTAAAGTGTAAAGGGTCCCATACACGCACTAATCTCTATCACATGATATAATGCATTTTACTTATCAGACACACTAGACACACATGTATATCATACATGGATAATAACATTGAGATTGTTGCGTGTAGGGTCCATAAAGGTTTGAATGCAATTGTAGGAAATGCAGATAACAACCAGGGAATCCATTTTGTTCATATCTGTTATTAATGGGCATTAGTGGGGATTTTGTAGTGTTGTTGGATGACTGAAAAGTATTTCTAAATCTTTTGTATTAGGATAATGGAATCTTCCTTATTTTACAATGCAAACAAGTAGCTATGAGGTGTATAGGCTGGGCTGGACTGATCCCTTTTCTCAGCTAGACAGCTAGTTTGTGTGCCCCTCATCAGGACAGTTCTGGCTCAGCCAGGGATAACAGATGGAACTGGAAGGTGTTTGCAGGTTGCAGCCAGGAGAAGACGTTCCGAATCAGGGGTGTTGTTACAGGGGTACTAAGCTCTGCTTTTGCAGGGAATCTTCAATGTCCATTACACTAGGACGGCCCTCTAACAGGTCTACTGCAATATAACCAAAATAGTTATAGTGGTGTTATTGCATTAAAGCATCAAAACAGGATCAACATAATTTCTTCGTCACATACATTTTCTAATCTTGCTGCATGCAACAAAACATATCTTGCAAATTAAAGAAATGTTCCATATGTAGCCCTGCACATGTTTTCATATACTGCTCTCTACTGGCTATTTAAGGGAAATGACAGAAAATATCAGCAGATAAAAACTAAAAATAAAAAGTTTTAACTTCAAATTTGGCTGCATTTGGAAGGCGTGGTTGCAGAAAGCCCTATTGATATGTCTGTGTGCTGTGAGTTTTAAACTCAGTTACATTTCTATTGTGATGCAAAAGGCATGTAACTCAGACTTCTGAGTATAACGTGTTTTATTATTGGGGTTTATTTTGTCCATTTAGGACTTAAATTAAAAATCGGGAAGTGTGCATTTGTGTGTGCAATGTGCAATGTGCAGTGTAAGTACCTTCTGAACAGGTGCATTTAATTAGGAAAGTGGTCATCAAGCTTTATTAGTGCCTCAGAACCAAGTGCTTGTAATCAAGAAAGTGGTAATAAGGATGATTACAGCTCTGATCCAAGAGCATTGAATCAGGAGAAGTGGTAATAAGGTATGATTACATCTCTGATCCAAGCATTGAATCAAGAAAGTGGTAATAAGGTATGATTACATCTCTGATCCAAGAGCATTGAATCAAGAAAGTGGTAAAAGGTATGATTACATCTCTGATCCAAGAGCATTGAATCAAGAAAGTGGTAATAAGGATGATTACAATCTCTGATCCAAGAGCATTGAATCAAGAAAGTGGTAATAAGGTATGATACATCTCTGATCCAAGAGCATTGAATCAAGAAAGTGGTAATAAGGTATGATTACATCTCTGATCCAAGTGCATTGAATCAAGAAAGTGGTAAAAAGGTATGATACATCTCTGTCCAAGAGCATTGAATCAAGAAAGTGGTAATAGGTATGATTACATCTCTGATCCAAGGCTTGAATCAAGAAAGTGGTAATAAGGTATGATTACATCTCGATCAAGTGATGAATCAAGAAAGTGGTAATAAGGTTGTTACATCTCGATCCAAGATGAATCAGAAATGGTAATAAGGTATGATAATCTTGGCAAGTGCATTGATCAAGAATGTGGTAATAAGGTATGATTAAATCTCTGACCAAGTGCATTGATCAGGAAAGTGGTAATAAGGTATGATTAAATCTCTGATCCAAGTGCATTGAATCAAGAAGTGGTAATAAGGTATGATTACATCTCTGATCCAAGAGCATTGAATCAAGAAAGTGGTAATAAGGTATGATCACATCTCTGATCCAAGAGCATTGATCAAGAAAGTGGTAATAAGGTATGATCACATCTCTGATCCAAGAGCATTGAATCAAGAAAGTGGTAAAAGGTATGATCACATCTCTGATCCAAGAGCATTGAATCAAGAAGTGGTAATAAGGTATGATTACATCTCTGATCCAAGTGCATTGAATCAAGAAGTGGTAATAAGGTATGATTACATCTCTGATCCAAGAGCATTGAATCAAGAAATGTGGTAATAAGGTATGACACATCTCTGATTCAAGAGCATTGAATCAAGAAAGTGGTAATAAGGTATGATTACATCTCTGATCCAGGCATTGATCAAGAAAGTGGTAATAAGGTATGATTACATCTCTGATTCAAGAGCATTGAATCAAGAAAGTGGTAATAAGGTATGATCACATCTCTGATCCAAGAGCATTGAATCAGAAGAAGTGGTATAAGGTATGATCACATCTCTGATCCAAGAGCATTGAATCAAGAAAGTGGTAATAAGTATGATTACATCTCTGATCCAAGAGCATTGAATCAGGAAAGTGGTAATAAGGTATGATTACATCTCTGATCCAGAGCATTGAATCAAGAAAGTGGTAATAAGGTATGATTACATCTCTGATCCAAGAGCATTGAATCAAGAAATTGGTAATAAGGTATGATTACATCTCTGATCCAAGAGCATTGAATCAAGAAAGTGGTATAAGGTTGATTACATCTCTGATCCAGAGCATTGAATCAAGAAAGTGGTAATAAGGTATGATTACATCTCTGATCCAGAGCATTGAATCAAGAAAGTGGTAATAAGGTATGATTACATCTCTGACCAGAGCATTGAATCAAGAAAGTGGTAATAAGGTATGATTACATCTCTGATCCAAGAGCATTGAATCAAGAAAATGGTAATAAGGTATGATTACATCTCTGATCCAAGGCATTGAATCAAGAAAGTGGTAATAAGGTATGATCACATCTCTGATCCAAGAGCATTGAATCAAGAAAGTGGTAATAAGGTATGATTACATCTCTGATCCAAGAGCATTGAATCAAGAAAGTGGTAATAAGGTATGATCACATCTCTGATCCAAGAGAATGAATCAAGAAAGTGGTAATAAGGTATGATTACATCTCTGATCCAAGAGCATTGAATCAGAAAGTGGTAATAAGGGATGATCACATCTCGATCCAGTGCATTGAATCAGAGAAAGTGGGTAATAGGTATGATACATCTCTGATCCAAGAGCATTGAATCAAGAAAGTGGTAATAAGGTATGATTACATCTCTGATCCAAGTGCATTGAATCAGGAAAGTGGTAATAAGGTATGATTACATCTCTGATCCAAGTGCATTGAATCAAGAAAGTGGTAATAAGGTATGATTATATCTGATCCAAGTGCATTGAATCAGAAAGAAAGTGGTAATAAGTGGATTACATCTCTGATCCAAGTGCATTGAATCAAGAAAGTGGTAATAAGGTATGATTACATATCTGATCCAAGTGCATTGAATCAAGAACGTGGTAATAAGGTATGATTACATCTCTGATCCAAGTGCATTGAATCAAGAAAGTGGTAATAAGGTATGATTACATATCTGATCCAAGTGCATTGAATCAAGAACGTGGTAATAAGGTATGATTACATCTCTGATCCAAGTGCATTGAATTAAGAAAGTGGTAATCAGTCTTGAATATGCCTTTGGGTATATAATCAAAAAGTAAATAATCAGGCTTGATTACATCTCTAATTCCAGGTGCAACAAATCAAGAAAGTGGTTATTGTGCTTGGTTACACCTCAGATCAGGTGCATTTAATCAAGAGAGTAGAGTGTGGGCTGTTCAAAGTAAATGGGCAAAAAATGAAATTCCACAGATAACTCGGCAATGCTTTCATGCATCAATCATTGTAAGAGGAAATACAGTCCGAAAATGGGGACGATAAAAGAATGGTAATTATTTAAGGTTTTACATTTCTGTTGGACTGTGTGTATCATTTGCAGATAGGGTAAACCATGCAGCTCTTAACCATCAAAAAAATGAATACGTTTCAAGCTCTTCGGGGCAGGGCCTGATGTGAATTAAGTAAATAATTGTAAAGCGCTGTGGATATAGCTGCTATATAAGAAATAAATACATACATACTTCACTGTGTTCCATACAACTCTTCAATGTGTTATCTCTATAGGCCCACCCTTGTGATGAATTTGAGTGCATTTTGTAAAGAGATATAGTATAGTTTTGTCTTTCATATTTGTATGAAATTGGTATTTTAATACATGGGTGACTGAGAAAGGAAAAGATAAATAAATATATAATAATATTTGATGTAGAGTTTCCCCCAGAGGATCAGATACTGTAGTACGGTGGGAAGGGAATTAGAGGAATTTCTGCTCGCCTGAAAACTACAACCAACAGAAACACAATATCAGATTTTAATTATCTAAACATTCTAAAGTTCTGAATTTGCCTTTAGTACTGCAATAAAACAGCTGGATTGTAACGATAACGACTCCCCTTTATGTTTACTATGACAAAAAGACGTGATCATGTATAAAAAAACGTTCCAGCTGCACACACAATGATCAGTGTAATAAATAAAAGATGTTGGATAGAACATAGCAGAAAACAAATCGGTGCCCTCCCCTCTCCCTGTACAGCCTACTGAGTCTAATGTGTGTGATTGGAGGCTGCTTTGTGGTTGTGAAACTAGTCTGGAAGCCTTGGGATGACGAGATCATGAATTGATTGGACAGTACTGAAGTTACCAGAGTTCCAGGAAAAGTCCCATCGTGTTCCAGATCAGGAAATCGTCCTTATAGCCCACACAATCAGGGAGAACAGAATCCAATGAGGGCCGAAATTCCTGATTCACTCTGCGTTGCTGCGCACTGTGCTGCTCTAAACTCCCAGTTCAGTATTCCAAGGAAATGGTAAGACAATCCATATGTTGGATAGAGATGTCATCTTCTATGTTTGCCCTGGAGTAACAAAATCCTAACGGCTGATTGGGTAGATTATAATATGAATATATTAATGTTTGTTCTCTTGTACAGTTAATATTTAACAAATGATATAAAATGCACTTATCCCATGTGTCTGATGCAATAGTGAGTAATTCCTAAAAATCTAAAAAAAAAAATGGTAAAAAAAACTATCAGGGAGATTCATAAAGTTCTTATCGTTAAAAATGATGCTAATTTTGCCCCCAACCAATCGGATATTATTAACATTTGAAAGCTAACATCTGATTGGTTGGGGCAAAATTAACACCATTTTTAACGATAAGAACTTTAACTTTAATTGAATAACTCTGTTAATGCTTTCCTTCTAGAAGTTTGAAATGAATGCCTGGGAATTCTGGGTGCATTACCTAACCCTATTAGTCTAATCCTAATAATAGCCACCTAGCGAAGCTTCCAAGGAGGTCAACCCAATTACTGTATGATAAACAGAAAATGAAGCTTGTGAAATTTAAGGTAGCGATTGAAGGTGTTGGAGGGCTGCGCTTTCTTCGTAACTATAACATTAATAGATTGTATTAGGGGGGGCAATAAAAAACGGGATACTGTGAGTGTAAAACCCATGGTACCTATGTCTAAACGGGCTACAATGGTTTTACATCTACTTTATCGGGCCAGCGTGATTCAAAATTCGTAGCCAAGACAGTGGGATTGGAGCACAGTGCAGGTTTTACTGGGGGCAGTCGTTAGGGGTCCATTTGAATGCTCATTCCAAGTGCCCTGTGTGGTGGCACAACCAGTCTCCTTAAACAACTCTAGCTGGGGAAAGAGGTTTGGCAAAGAACTCACAGAGCATGTGACTATTTGTATCTTGACGGTGACCTGCAAGAGTTCCCAATGCTACAGGTTGGAAAAATAATTAATTATGGGCTTCATTCCCGTTTAAGGGGCACTAAACCGTCCTGTACATGTACCTTGCAATTGTATCTATTATCACAGGGAGGTGAGATGCTTATTCCTATCACCATGTGAATAAAGAATCGGGTAATAAGTTTTACTTACTACGGTGCTCCATTTGCGGCCTCCCTCCAGCTGACAGGTGCGTAGTTCCAGATTGCGTCCTGTGTTTAGCATTGGCACACTGGATAGGAGCACAGACGAGACAGAGCACATCTGCTGGAAAGAAGCCGCGAATGGATCACGGTAGGTAAGTAAACTGTTACCGGGGGGTTATTATTCACAGGCAGGTGGGAGGAATTCACGAAATGTGAAAAGAGGGTGATAGAGATGATAGACATGATAGAGATGATAGACATGATAGATTGAGATGATAGACATGATAGATACTGCTAAGAGTAAGGGCATAAGCGTTTACGTCCTCACTTTGCGTACAGTCCAGGAGAGATTTTGCCATTCTTTCCCCTTACTGTAATATAGAGTGTAGCAAAATATATATGCTGTATGTAAAGTAGAGTACAAAATTCCCACAGTAGTAACAGCTACAGTACACACACAACTAGAGAATGATAGATCACTTATGTAAGTTCTTGGTACCTTGTAATTTTCAAGGTTATCAGACTTCGTGGAAAGACCCATATATCGCTCTGTGTAAATAGAGCTGGGAGGAAAAGAGTATCATACTTTGGTGGATTTCATTTATGGGGTAATAAATTTACTTTAAATAATCATTGTTGTAAGGTTATATAGTCACTACAGCCACTGACTGCTTCCTATCAATCATGCAGGTAGATTAACCAATAGCAGCCTGCCTAACTGCCTAATAGAATTCTACCTCTATGTTTCCTTGCTCAGTTTGTATGGACATTTCTATACAGCGCTATACACATTGTTCTACCTTTGCTGTTATTCTTTTAATTCCATTAAATTTGGGTTCCTCTTTCCTGTCCACTCCATTCACTCAATAACTTTCCACTAGTGTCCGGAAATGGTCATAGGTAGAGAAAAACAAAGCTTTGAAGGACACTATGAAGCACAAAGGGACAAAGGATTGTGGCTTACAACAAAGAGGATCAGAGGCCAAATATAGGGTTTTAAATGGCAGTGAAACTGTGATTCTAATGCTGTACACTAGGAAACTACTTTCTAACATTCCCTAATCTGTCTGGCCCCATTGAATGCCAATCAACAAAGTGAATGAGCAGCAGATAGGAAACGTCATTGCAGGAACAATCGGGAGGTAAGGCCGCCAGTCTTTTTATAGATTAGACAATGGAACTTTGATCTAATGTCTAATTGTGTCTGACCTGCATTTCTAGGCTAGAATAAAAATATGGTACTTGTATCTATAGAATGTCTATTTCAACATTACTTATACTCTTACACTGCCTCTCTGGCTGCAATACCTTTAACAACCCCTAGAACGCCCCCAAATCCCATTATTGGGAGATACACCCCCATAGACGTTATAGACTACACAATTTCACTGATTTTCCACTTATACTATTTATATTTAAGACACAGAATTGAAACCGTTTGAAACTAATCACTGCTGCAGTTTGACAACCGTTGCTGACACGGTATCTGTAACAGGGGAAATATCTGGTAGTAGTTTTAATATTATTAACGCCCACATTTGTCCATAAAAAGCTACCTGGTGCTACAATATAAATCTGTATGGACTGACATTGTTCCTTCCCTCAGGGTTCTCGTACCATATATTCCCAGTTTGACACGGAGCTACAGCCATTCCACATTTAAATAGCCCAGTTGGTTCACCCAGGACCATGGACGTCACAAATCCTCCATAAGACTAGAAAAAAACACAAGAGAATCTCCTGTAATGATTGTAAGAGGAAACAGAAGACATTACATGACACCAGAAAACAAGTCACTTTCATAAATTGCTTTATGGACAGCAATAAAGGTGACACAGTGCGTAGTCACTGCGTAGAGTCTCGTCTTGACCCATTTCAGGATAACGTCAATGGTTTTGCTTTTCATTCATGCTTTTAATGGAATTTGTGAATGGAAAGGATAGATCCTATTCGTTTAGGGGAAAATCCTGTTTTTATTTACTTGATATAATCCTCCAGATCCAATAACAATCTTCTTCAAGCAATAAAAAATGTGACAAACAAACTTTATTTTTTCCCCTGTCCTATGGGATCCGACGAACTAGGCAATATTTGAAGTCGGCTCCCCAGATCGTACATCTGCATAGTATTTTTGGACTTTTTATTAAGAATTAAGATGTTCAGTAGAGACAATAACCACATTATCATGTTTCCCACACATCCTTTTGTGAAAATCTAACAGAAAAACAAAACATTAAAACGGACAAAAGAGACATTTTGTACTTTTGTTGTACAAGAAAACAGTGTATTTCCTGATAGCAATGTATTGTTATTCTCACTGCACTAAGTCAGTAAAAATGAATGCATATATGGAGCTATATAATAATATATGATATTTATCTGCATCAACCAATCAGGGTTTTATCTTACTGCAGTAGACCAGTAAAAACCTAAAAACCTGATTGGTTACTGACAAATTAACAGCAGAAGAAATGTATCACATATGCCCCAATAGAACATCTTGTATAACACTGATGTTCACTCTTTATAAAGGGCCTTTTAACCCAAACCCTGTGCATAACACAGTATACCAGTGCTTTGGCTTGTGAACTTCCTCTGGATTAACTGTAGGTAGGGTTCATGGGAAGGCTAGAAAGGTGAACTGGATAGGTTTAAGTTTGTATTTAATCTCCACGTTTGGTTGTTTGTTAAAATGTGTTCATTGGTTCAGGGGCTGCAGGGCTACCTTATAATCGTGGGGGTTTGGAGAGATAATCGGGTGCCCTCTTACCTCCCTCTGCAGTTTTGCAGGCCCTGTCGGTACGCCCCTGTATTGGTTGCAATCTATGTAGCGACTAAGGCTCAGTTGTGTATATTGTATTACCGTTGGCAATTGTGTTAATGTATTTTGTTTTAAGACCAAAAGTTAATATTTGGTAGAATACTCCTTTCAAGTTCAGAGATGAATAATGTTTAACTCGTTTATTGCGGGGTCAAAAGATTGAAAACTGCCGCACTTTGTTCAAGGTAAAGACAAAAAAAAAATAGTTGTTTTTAATTGAAGTTCCCTATGGCTTAAGGTGCTGTTCTATGCAGTTTCTAGCGGGAATAGCTGGAAATGGTTTAAAACCAAATGAGTTAGATGGTTCCCAAGGGAAAACATCTGAACTAACTTAAAGGGAAACTATAGTGCCGTATAAAGTTTTTTCAAAAACAGTTTAAATAAAAAGTACCTGGGCAAGGAGGTAGGGTTGGTGCTTTTTACCTACCAATATCCTTTCTATGAGGAGCAGCAGGATGAAGAAAGAAACTGCTTCTGCCAGTCTTCCTGAATGCTTCAGCACTATAGTTAATGTTAGAATGGCCCAGGGCCATAACCTGGGAGATGAACAACTGTCAGTGCTGTATCTCCCTCAACAAAACAATATTGGGAGGTTAGGAATAATCAATCCTAACTCCTTGCCCCAGGTGCTTTTCATTTTTAAAAAATAAATTTTTACAGTATAGTTGTCTTTAAGTAAAAGATGACCCTGTTATTGGATTTGTAAAGATTTAACATGCCAATTGATTTCCATTTTTATGGAGAACTATTTATTTCTTAATTCTTACAAACATTTTACCTTACAACTGGCACGATGCTGCTGCCATATGTAATGATGTAAGTTATGGAAAGTGTAGATTTGCTTAAGCCAGTGCATGCAGGATGTTTTGGGGAACACTCCAATAGCATTGCATTATCAATGTGAGTCGGAAGCACAATTGGAGCACAAATATGTTCTGAATCGCCAGGGTGTTCCTAGGTTTTTGACACCTAAACTACTTTTAATTGTCGCCTATTGGAGATGGTGGTGATGGCACGTGAAGCAGGCGGGTCTTTATCAGGAAACATAGCATGGTTTGTGGAGGGGGTGTGTGTGCTACTAAACACTGACTGGTGAACTGGAGGGCTGACTTACATGCTGGTAGACTGGAGTTATCTGGATTAGCACTAATCAGTGGACTGTTGCTGTAATGCAGTATTACAGAAGGAGGACACTGCTGCCTTTTAAGATTTCACAGGGAGTGCCTGAGCAAATATTTCAGTTTGCTTCATGGTAGGGGCACCCCTGTGAATCGCGCAAGTGGGGCAAGCCCTTTCAGCTGTATTAACGACAGAGCAATAAATCTGGTTCTAAGTCATGCTAGCCTATTTAAAACATTTATGTGATTTGAAAGGGAATAGTGACAAGCCGCACAGGTTTGTGATTGCGGGTACATCCGTCTGTTAATGTAACCCATCCGGTAGACAGAAAATAGTCCACTATCCATCTGAAGACCAACAGCCCATCTGGCTGCTGGTTTTCCTGTATAATTTGGAACTTTGATATAATCAGATCCCATTGGTACTGTAATAAAATTATCTCTATCTAATATTGCAAAAAAGAATTATTCATTGTGAGCATTTAGAAGATTTTACCATCTAATTTGCGTGACCTAAAATCGATTTAGAGTTTATTTCTTCTTTTAAAAAGTGAGCAATAAACCTGAAGGAAATGAAAATATCAGTGTCATAACCAAAACCAACTCACCCAACCCCATATTGCTATCGGGTCTCATCAATGAATCCCATAGAGATAAATTTCCTGGAATACAAGTACAGCTTTAGTAACATATATATCTACAGTTTTGGTTACATTCTAGGACCTTTCTAAAGCCAAAGCATATATATAATAACTTTTAACATCTATTCATTTTGACTATGTGTAGTTGAGTGCTGGAGACTTCTGTGTAATGTTTATATTGCCGATCTATTTTGCACCGCACCTAAAAGTAATTATGAATTAAGGTTTGAGCTGCATATTTTTTATCTTGTGTATATATATACACTATTATATATATATTTGGTCAGGGTGCTACAAGGAACACAGAGGCCCCAATCTGTCTTTAAACTCCAGAAACAAAGAATCGTTCTGAGCACACCTTCTATTACACGTGAAGAAACTTATTAAGGGCTGCGCAGAGCACCCTTCTTCAGAATACCAGAATACAATGTGACACCACAGTTATTCAAAACCATATAGCCATAGCCACACCCCCAGTGCCACCCCTTTCACATAAGCATGATAGTTAATTTTAAATTATCATGCTTAATGTGAAAGGGGTGGCACTGGGGGTGTGGCATGGCTATATAGGTTTTGAATAACTGTGTGTCACATTGTATTCTGGTATTCTGAAGAAGGTGCTTGCGCAGCCCTGAAACCTAATAAGTTTTTTCACTGTAATAGAAGGTGTGCTCAGAACGATTTTGTTATTATATATATATAAAACCTATGTTTATATAAATTCTATACAGTCCTACAGTATCAGGGAAAAACCAAATTATTAAAATGTTACGTAGTTAAACTGTCACAGTGCAATAAGATGTATATTAACAAGCAGGAATGTCTGGAAACGTTTGGATAACGAAGTATTTTATATGAGTTAATATTGGCAAATGATTTTTGGGACACGTTATGTTAGTTTATGGGTACACAGTTATGTTAGTTATGAACACGTTATGTTAGTTATGGGTACAACGTTATGTTAGTTATGGGTACACCTTATGGTTATTATGGGTACATGTTATGTTAGTTATGGGTACACGTTATGTTAGTTATGGATACACGTTATGTTAGTTATGGATACACATTATGTTAGTTATGGGTACACGGTATGTTAGTTATGGATACACGTTATGTTAGTTATGGGTACACGGTATGTTAGTTATGGATACACGTTATGTTAGTTATGGATACACGGTATGTTAGTTATGGATACACGTTATGTTGTTATGGATACACATTATGGTTAGTTATGGTACACGTGTTTATTATGGTCTATGTTGTATGGACACGTTATGTTAGTTATGGGTACACGGTATTTAGTTATGGATACATTTTTGTTGTTATGGATACACGTTAGTTAGTTAGGGGTACACGTTTATATAGTTATGGTTACATGTATGTTAGTTAGGGTGCACGGTATGTTAGTTATGGGTACGAATGTTAGGGTACACATTATATTGTTATGGGTACACGTTATATAGTTATGGGTACACGGTTATGTAGTTATGGATACACGTTAGTTAGTATGGATAACGTTGTTAGTTATGGGTACACGTTATGTTAGTTATGGGTAAACGGTATGTAGTTTGGGTACACGTTATTAGTTTATGGATACACGTTATGTAGTTATGGGTACACGTATATTAGTTACGGGTACATGTTATGTTAGTTATGGTACACGGTATGTTAGTTATGGATACACGTATGTAGTTATGGGTACACGTTATGTTAGTTATGGGTACACTTATGTTAGTTATGGGTACACGTTTTGTAGTTATGGATACACGTTATGTTAGTTATGGGTACACGTTATGTGTGTATGGGTACACGTTATGAGTTATGGGTACACCATACATGTTATGTTAGTTATGGATAACGTTTATGTAGTTATGGGTACACGTTAGGTTAGATATAGGTAAAAAAAAATGTAATACTCAGGATATGCTGACCATACACTAAGTAGCATTAGATCAGATTTGTAACTGCCCTGCACATACAACCCTCCTTTAAACAGTGATCATGCGTTATGAAGTAAAGATACGTGCGGTCAACTGTTTAAAAGAACTGGTGAAGTTTTGAACAGTTTTAAACTTCCGCCGGTATCTTTAATCATACACAAGATCAGTGTTTAAAAACAGGCCCCTAGATTAGATAGACTTCGTTCATAGAGGAGAAGCCTACATCACATAAATCTCAATGTTAAGATCCCAGTTTAGCTCTTGGCTTACTTCTAGAGAAAGTGCCACAATCTCACCTAGCAGCAAATATCTGATCCTCCACTTCACAGTTCCGAGTCTTTTGTAGATGGCGTGCATGAATTTCTCCCTGGTAGGCCGTTCCCCTCCCATCTAAAGAAGCCACAATAATTCCTTCTGTGCTGACGAGGTAGGTTTCCCATTTCAGCGAAAAAACTGTGTACTTCCGGCTTGAGGGTCCTCCATACCTACATGTTGGCAGAATTTCATTACTAAATAACACTGATCAACTATTGTAAATGATGGGAACTTATTATCCATTTCTGGAGGTTCTTATGATAAAAAGGATACACCTTGACAGAGAACTGCATATTTGTATGATTAGCAACAGATATAACCAGGAATGATCCTGATACACTAGTATAAATGTTCCATGGTCTCCCATACAGATTTAAGCCTGTTTAGCTGGCCTAGTTCCAGCATCTTAGAAGTTAGAAGGAAAACTATAGTGTGTATAAACTAAAAAAAAATGAAAAGTACCCTGGGGCAAGGAGGTAGGATTAATACTTTCTTCTCCTAAATCATGTCTATGAGGAGCAGCCGCATTAAGAAAACAGCTTCTGCCAGGCTTCCTGAGTGCTTCAGCACTATGTTAATACAGGAAGGCCTAGGGCACTAACCTGGCAATGAAAACGTAGTTGTTGCTGTAGTTTTTTCAAAGAAACAATATTAGGAGATAAAGCAAGTAATAAGTAAGTTTTACAGTATAGTCATCCTTTAACACAAAGGAGTAGAAGGCTTTTTTAATGAGGTTTATGAGTATACATTATCCCATGACCCAGTGTAAGTAATGTCTTCTTGCATATGCAGAAGGTTTTTAACACTTTCACTTTATCAAACACTGCATTATATTAGCCAAATAAATACATTTTTAATATTTAAAATGTTTTAATCATTTGAAAATTTCTGTTATAAAATCTTCAATATTGTTGGACTATGAAGAAATAACAACTAGAAAGGTAAAGTAAAGCATAAGTACTGAATTTGGCTCGAAAGGCAGCGCAAAACTTTATTAATGTGAGTGTCGTGTTTGCGTTGTGATTTAAAACATGTTACACAGGCATCAAGGTACTTAATCAGCACTGATTAGAATGATCACAGGTGAATCCATCAAGAGGCCGCTAATCAGCACTGATTAGGTCTTACAAATGAATCCAATCAAGAGGCAGCTAATCAGCACTGATTAGGTCTGTTTACAGGTGAATTCAATCAGGAGACAGCTAATCAGTGCTGATTAGGACTGCTCACAGGTGCATCCAATCAAGAGACAGACGAATCAGCACTGAATATGTCTGCTCACAGGTGTATCCAATCAAGAGGACAGCGAATCAGCACGAATATGTCTGCTCACAGGTGTATCCAATCAAGAGGCAAGTAATCAGCACTGATTTTGTCTGCTCACATGTGAATCCAACCATAGAGACAGATACTCAGTGCTGATTAGGTCTGCTGACATCTGAATGCAATAAGAGACAGTCAAACATCACTGATAAGGTCTGCTCAAGGTGAATCCAATAAAGAGGTGGCTAATCAGTGCTGATTAGGTCTACTCACAAGTGAATCCAGTAAAGAGGCAGCCTAATCAGTGATGTGTGTTGATGACTCCTGTGACACATGTCTATGTGCAAGTAAGTTCCCCTCCAGTGCTGACTCATGGTAATTACTGAGCATGCTTGACATACCAGAAAAGTCATGTCAGATAGAAGAGGGCTTGGTTAAGTGTGGGAGGGGGAATACTTAATAGGTTAAATTTTAAAAAGTGCTAGATTAAAGGCATGCAGTAACACAGACACTTCAGCGTAACTTATAGATGAGGCTTAGTAACTTTTACAGTATAGTTGCCCTTTAACAATAGATGTCCTGTAGTCTTTCTGGTATCTGTATGAATTTACCGGTTTTGATGAAGTTTAATCCTTGAAAATGAAAACAAATATCTAGAAAGAAATGAAAAACAAAGTTCTACACCAGAATTTGGTTTGGTTTGAAATGTTGTCCCTGAAATCGGGATTTGATGCAGGATGTTCAGTATAATGTTAGTTTATTTATGATAACATGGAACATGCGTGATAGGTTGATCTAATACACGTAAATAAGTAGGGGAATTTCTTGGTCTCGTCAAAATCTGCAGGAAACATCATCTTGTACCAAAAAAGATAAAAAAGCAACAAACAAAACCAAAAGACGATCAGAAAAATTACAACACCAACATTAAAAAGTTTTGTATACATTTATTGTATTCTTTGTATTTGTATATTTGTATTTTATTTGTAAAATGTGATTTTTGTAAAGGACATGTAACCTTAAAAAAAATGGTCAATTGTCAGTTACCTGCTCCAACCTAACGATTATTCTGCACATCATTAGCTGTATACTAACCAATATTTTAGCACAATTATCATTTCTATTCTGACAGAGTAAACTGGCCATCCCTCCAGCTGGCCCATTCCTCCATGCTGGCCCATCCCTCCATGCTGGCCCATTCCTCCATGCTGGCCCATTCATCTCATCTGATGGCCCATTCCCCATGCTGGCCCTCCCTCCATGCTGGCCCATTCCTCCATGCTGGCCATTCCTCAATGCGGCCCATTCTTCCCATGCTACGCCCATTCCTCAATGCTGGCCCATCTTCCATGACATCAAAACCAATGATTGACTGCTGTTTTATTTGCGCCCTCAAGTTATTAAAGCTCATTGAGCAGAGGGAGGAGATCCCTTTGCCAGAAAGGATAAACGTATATCATTAAATATCTGGTTACAAATAGATGTAATAAACTGGTAAAAGTCATCAGTTTTGTTTTAATGGTGAACATGCCTTTGAAGTTAGGATTTAAAAAAAAAAAGGTAGACCAGCAATGATCTGTCGGTTATACTCACCCCCCCAGAATTTGCATCTGTCTGCACATGCTGACTACTCCCCACTGTCATACATGGGCTTTCTACCTTGGTATTTTTGGAAGTAGTACTTTTTTTTTATTTGTGACACCATCCTCCATGCTAGCAATGCCTCCTGCTATTGTGATGATATCATCCCATTTCCTAAGTCCTATGCACGCTAGCCAACAGTGGTGCTGACTCTCTAGGTACCCACCCTATTAGGATACAAATCTCAAATGGAATTTTCTTTCATTTGAGTTGACATTTCTTAAGGTAATGCAGCTGTTTGGGGTAATTTCCTTAAAAGCACAGGAAGCAAATACGGAAGTATTTACTGCTAAATGCAAAGTTATTTTTTGAATTACAGGATAGGGGTTGTACAGTCACTGTATAAATCTTTCCCCTCATTGCTATATTTAAAAAAGTAAACACAAAGATCTCCTGGGGGTTAGATGCTGCTGGATTGGTGTGTCTAACAGGAATCACTGGGCCCCGCAACACTATGATGGGGGTCTCTCTCCCTACTTCATCCACAGTGGTTTTCTGGGAGGAGCCTATATCTGTCATAGGAAAATAAGAAGATGGGTCTCTCTTGGATTTTTTTAGTTAAAGGTAGAGATGGCCGAACTATATAAGTTTAGTCCGTTTCAAACTAAAGTTCAAATTCGAACCCTTAAATAATGGGAGTGATAGCTCAAAAGTCCGGGTGATTTACAGCTAAACTAGCAATGGTAACTTACTGTAAATGGCTGTGGCACCTGGGAAACGCTCTGGGGAACATGTCACTATCACAAAAACTTGTTAAAACACTTCTTAAACACAAGCGGCAATAGTCGCAAGCTACATTTGGGGTTACGGCCATTCGAGGGTTACTGAACGATACTTTTCGAGGATTACGAACAATACTTTTAAGGGTTACTGAAAATAGAACCATAATTCAGGGGTTACCGAAATCAAACAATACTTACGAGGGACCGAAAACGGCAATACTTTGGAGGGTTGGCGAATGATACATTCTAGGGTGAGCAAAAACAATCCGATACATTCGAGGGTTACCGAAAATGAACTATACATTTGAGGGTTACCATAAATCGAAGGCTACACACAAGGGTTAGCGACGGTAACATTTAGGGTTGACGAAAACGATCCATACATATAAGGGTTACCGAAAACTAATGATACATTCGACAACAGCCCGTAAATTCGATAATTATCGAAAATACTGGAAAATCAAACTACTTTGAACGCAAACTAGTTCGAATAGTTCGAGTTCCTCCGAACTCATAAACTTCGGTTCGAACTCAGGTTCGAGTTCGGTTTTGGGTTATCTCTAGTTAAAGGGCATGTCTACCCAAATTAATAATTTACAAAAGGATACGCCAGACCCCCAAATCCCTTTTCTTTTCTACTTACCAATACCAAAGTTGTTCAGAAACAAACCCGGATACCCAGGCAGCTGATACACGGAAGCAGCCAGCACATTGAGGGAAGGATGTTGAGGGATCAGGTTGTTAAGTCTTTTCAGGAGTGTCTTTTGAATAGGTAAGTACTGTATAACGAAAAATGGGTTTGGGTGGCTGCTTAACCTGAACGTAAATATTAATTTGAGGGTTGACATGCCCTTTAAAATCATTGTCGAAACCTCCCATAATCTCAGTCAGTAGCTGGTCATATCTGATGTCTTATATTCACACAATGCACACACTCTCTATTTTGAAAGTGACATAGTGCAAGGCAGGGATGCCCAACATTCGATCTTCTAGTATCTGAAAACTACAACTCTGAGCGTTCCCTGGTTGCAAAGGCCAAAGGTCAGATATCTTGGTGAAATATTAGAAAAAAATCTTACTTTTCCCATCGTGTACAATCTTCCCAATCTTCTCTATGGGCATTTGGATGGTGCGTAGATTGACTTCTAGATTGTGATTATCTTCCAATACCCGTAGTTCTAAAACAACAAACACAGGCGTCATTTATAAAGCTGGACTCCAGTGTCCAATCACAATATCCCTTATTTACATGTAGAGGCGACATTTATATTAAAATGAATTATTTCAAACTGGTAATTCCACGTTAAAACTATCACCAAAACTATTCCAGGCCCCGAACTGATGAAATTTACTGACAAAATTAAAATTTTGATGAGAAATTTTCATCTGCAATTTCATTGTGGAATTCAAATTGGATGTCAAACAAAATTACCAGCAACTGGTAAAACCCACCAACAGAAAGAACCCTGGCAGGCCAGACCAAACATAGCGGTGTTTGCCTATGATCAGGTTAGCCAAACACCATAGCATGGTGGAGCTGGGTATTGATTGGTTATGTCATTAATAAGGGGGTAATATGCCCCTAATACACAAAATATATAAGGATGTCACCATGAAGGTTTTTAACAAACCAGCACAACGGAAACTAATAATATTATAAATATATATAATAATTTATATAATTTACTATTACTAATGTGTAGGCTGAATATTTAGAGTGACTGTGTCATGTATGATATTGGTGTGTCCTTGTTCAGGTTGGTATTCGGGGGTAATGGACTGATTGAATGTTGGGTTGTTGAACTTGCTGCACTATTGTCTTTTAAATGAGAACGATAGTGCAAATAAAGGTTTTCAATAACAGTAAAGGGTATGTCCCACCTCTATAAAAAACTTTTAATATGTTTTTCAGTGACCCCCAAAAATTTTTTGTTTTGTCTTAAAACTTTAAAAAATGTTCCCAGAGTGAGTAATCATAATTACAAGTCCACGATCCACTGCGCTTGCTTCTTCTCCACTTCTGCTGCTATGTGACTTTCTGTTCACGAGCAGCAACAGTGGAGGCTCTTCCATGAATGGCAGACAGCAGTTGGCCATGACATCAATGTCCCAGCCTGACTGCCCGCCTTACTGGAAGTGGCAGAAAGCCATGGCGGTGGATCATGGAAGTTGTATGTATAATATCTCGCTCTGGGAACATTTTTTAAAGTTTTAAAGGGACAGTTCCGTGGAAATTATCAATATTGTTGAAATTGTTAGTTTGTGAAATGCCTTTTAGTTATTCTACATATTCTCTCCCATTTTGAAAAATCCGTTGAATTTCTACCGTTTGCTGTTCCCTGCTGTTGAAATTAGTGAGCTGCCATTTCAGGTTCTAATGGTCCTTCTTCCCAGAATGCACCACTTTTGGAATTTCCTAACAGTAATTTCTACTGATTGGCTGTTGGATGGGTCAAGATGCTCGACTTCTGCTGGGTCAAGGGCCAAACCAAACGGTCTCTATACTACACCACTCAGTATTTCGGTTGCATATTTATACACAGACAAAATGGGGTAGACAAACCCTTTAAACGAGAACTAAACGTATATTTTTTAAAATCTAATGTGAAATTTTTTCTCTATAACATTGAAAATTCTTCTTAGTAAATTGTATTTAGTACATGTGAGAAATAGATTCTATAGATAAGAAGGTTTCCAGTTGTTGCCAGTACAACCACAGCCAATGAAGTCATCAAAGAACCACGCCCCTGACCCCAGTATTCACTGTCTTATGCACAGAGTGTTTTCTAAACCCAATATGGAATCCCTGATAAGACTTTGAAAGCTGCTTGTACCCTGCAATTTATTTTTGGAAGTTGCTGGAAAAAACTGCAGGGTAACAAGCGCTTTCAAAGTCTTAATCAGGACTTTCATATTCAATTTTTTTTTTTAATTCTTTTCCTAGCAAAATTAAAGCTTCCAAATGTACCCGCATTCTCTGCTTATTCGGTGTTGGTGCACAGGGTAAGGCACCAGGTTTAAAAACACACAGTTTCAGAAGGTCACAAGTTCAATACCCAGACTACATTTTTTGTTCTATTATCTTCCAAGCAAAAGAAAAAGCTTCTAAATGTACCCAAATTCTCACCTTATTCAATGTTGGCTCACCGAGTAAGACACCTGTTTTAGAACACACAGTTCTGAAGGCTACAAGTTTAAACCCTAGACTTACCTTTATATTTTGTTTCCATTATGTTCCCAGGAAAAGATTCTACATGTACCAGCCAATCTATATAGTATCTCTGTTAGCCTAGAGGTAAGAGCTCTGCTTTTAGCAAGATAAAGAAATATACAAGTTGCAGGTTCTTTTTCCCCAGACCTTTATTTTATTTGAATTTTGCTGAAACATTAGTTTCTGTTTCTACATTCCATGATATCTATGAAATACACTGCAAAAATTATTTTCTTTTTGTAAGCTCTACGGGGGAGGGACCTTTTTCCTCATGTTACATGTTTCAAGCTCTTATAAATTTCATGATGCTCTTACTTATTATGTATTTATTACTGTCCCCCTTGCACGACTTTTTGTATTCTATATTGTACAGCGCGTGTCCCCTAGTGGTGCTATATAAATAAACAGTATACTAAACTATATACGATGTAAAGTAAAGGATTACAGTATATCATGTTAGGACAGGAGCATTGAATGTGTTTGAAACACAAAAAACTGAAATCCCTGTTCAGCGTCAGGGAGAGGGAGGATCTCTGTGCGGTAATGTGATTGGCTGTCAGATTTAAGCAAGCAAGGCTGCAACTTCCTTGTTTTGATCTGTTGAGAACTACAGAGCATGTGCCTGTATGCACCACACTTAGCTGGTGGTTTACATGTTGTCTGGAGACTCTCCTTTAAAATGAAAAGTACCTGGTGGTATGGAGGTAGGGTCGGTACTTCTCAATATCATTCTATAATGAGCCGCAACATGTAGAAAAACTGCTTCTGCCAGTCTTCCTGAGTGCTTCAGGATATCTTTAATACAGGAAGACCTATTGCACTAACCTGGCAGATGAAAACTCCGAAATCCGAATGACCTATTGAAAGTGCACTTTGGAGGATTTTTGAACGTTCGAGGCATTTTTCAAAAATTATTGAAAATAGCCTCAAACGTTCGAAAATCCTCGAAAATGTGTTCCGTTTTCAGATTATCGGGATTTCCAGAGATCCGGGAATCCGAAAACAGAACAAAACTAGTTAGTTTTGGCCATCTCCTCCTCAACAAAACAATATTGGAGGTAGGAATAATCAATCCTACTCCCTGCCTCTACTTCTCATTTCAAAACAGGCTATTAATACATTACTTATTATTCGTTCCATTGTGAATTGTGACAATGGGCAGTCCTGGGCCTGGTAAATAGATAAATTAAATTAGTTGTATGGTTTAGTTGTTTGTAAATAGAAAATCATTTGTTATTTGTTATTAGACATTTTAATTCTGAGGAACTCTATGCGTGTGAATGCATACAACAGGCTTTTTTTGCAATGTTTCTTAACAAGTAGTTGTCTTTCCATTGGTCAGGCCCAAGAGTGAGGGGTGGGCAGGGTTAGGCCAGGAGTATAAGCCCCAGGGGTGAGGATCACTTTTTAGGGGAGGGAGGTTGAATGGTAGTTTTAATGATTTTGGGAGGTTAAAGTGCCTTTTTCAGGTTTTAGGAAACAATACCTTTGTTTCTGTGTGCTACAGAAAGTCTCCCAGTCTCCCCCTCTGCATTTAAAGCATGGTACACACCATGCAATATTTTTGTAACGATAGTTGAGTGTACCGAAATAATTGCATGGCTTTTCAGACGTACACTCGGTCACGGCAAATGCCAGCCATAGCCACTATTTTCGCGGACCAACAGTGCTTCCTCCTGGCCAACCAGTTGGAAGAGCCAAAGGCTGGTCAGGAGGAAACATTGCATGGTATGTACCATGCTTAAATCCCAGACTGAACCAGGCATTATTAGATAATTGTCGTTGTAAGGATGGTTTTAAACTCAGTTATCTTCTTGATACCTAGCTTAGCACAACTTCATTCATCAAATTAAAAATTGTATTTGCTGCTGATTATTTGTTACTTCTATTACTGCTTCCTTGTTCTTCCAGTTAGCAGGTGCAAGTCATAGATGTAACATGACATCACAACCCAATGACTGAATTCCATTCCCCTTACTGCCTTTAGGGAGTCAGGGATCTGCTTAAATATCAGGGAGAATGAACATCCTAAAAGGAGTTATCAGAGAATTCAAGAATTCACACTCCACAGGAATCCAGTGTTCCTGGTTTGTCATGAGAATAAAGCTGATGACTCCCTGTTCCCTATTTTACTTACCGTAACAGTAGATGAATAGTATTTTGCTTATGGCTAAACCGCGCCCCATAATACTGCACCTTTCCTTCCTTAAGTGAACAAGTAATACACTGTTTTTCTCTGCGAAGACCTTTCAACCAATTCTGAAAAGATAAATCATACTGTAATTAAATGGACAAACCCTTCCTATCCCCACACAACGTGACAGCAGCAGGAAAGGGAACAATATTGTCCTGTTGAAATACCTGTAAACATTTCTTCTTCCTGGGTACCCTTCAAATTCATTACTGGAGTAATATCTATGGAATAAACATACATTTTCCTTTAAATAGTTTATGTTTAAGGTAGCAGAAGAGAGCAAGGTTCTCCTACCTCCTATACTTGTCTTCTTGTAACCTTTCAGTTTAAGCCATTGATGCCCAACTATTGTTCAACCATTGAAAATCGGGGGTTTGCGGAGTTAGTGTGGTAGTGGGTTGGGCCTGGCTAGCCCATGGCCTGAGCAGTCCAGATGGATCCAAAAAGCAGCCCATTAACTGGCTTTGGTGCCACTAATGCAGCCCACATCATGGGCAGGTGGGCACACCACTACTGGTTAACTTCCTGAATTCATCTTATCTGTTTAGCAAGTATCGTATATACTTGAGTATAAGCCAAGGTTTTCAGGAAAAAGCCTGAAAATTACCTCGGGTTTATACTCGAGTCAGTCCTTCTCAATCCTTCTACCTAGTCTGAAGGCCGCTCGCTCCCCATCCTCTGTGCGCTTCACGACACCAAGTAGTGGCATCATTCAGAAGCGCAGAGGACATGGAGCGAGGAGAAAGAGGCCGCCAGAGAAGGTAGGAGAATACCACAAAACAGGAGGAGTGCACAATACTTACAAAGAAAACCTCCTTATTTGTGCATACTGTAAGTATTGGCTAGTAAGAATCAGAAGTGGCAAATACTAGTAGGGGTTACTGTGTGGGGTTTAAAGGGCAACTAAGCAAAAACAATACAGAATCAGGAGGATGGTATCTATTTTAAATATTGCCTTCTGATTCTGTATTGTTTTGAGGCTTTAGTTGCCCTTAATGGACAGCAGAATTCCCTACTGTAGTCCCATACAGTAATAGCCATACTGGATTTAGCAATTACTGTATGGGACTAATGTAGGGAATTCTGCTGTCCATTTAAAGGGTAACTAAAGCCTCAAAACAATACAGAATCAGAAGGAAGTTTTGGTCATAATTTCTACCCTCGGTTTATACTCGAGGTCAATCATCTTTTCTCCTTTTTCGGGTAAAATTAGGTACCTTGGTTCTCGGGTCGGTTAATACTCAGTATATACGGTAACCACTTTTTAATAATATTTTTGGAACAATAGATGTAATTTAGAGAAAAACCTGCTGCCTACATGTTTAAAACTACAAATCCCAGCATTCACTGGTTGCATTTGCAAAGATCTGTAAAGATTCCCAGGTGCGATTTTGGGTTTGATTAATTTTAAATCAACAGTTGATCATATTATCTACCAATCAATTAATGTAAAACATATTGATAATTGTATGGATAGCTTTATCACCACAGCCTGATGAGTCAAGATACATGGTTCTAAATTAATGTTAATCAAATTGCTTATTTATTTTTTTCAAAAAACTAGTCAGTGACTATGCACATGCTCACTGGATACTTACGTATTGCACATAGCCATCTGCAAAATAAGCTACCTAGCTGTAAATCTTGACATTTACTTTAATTCATCTTAAGCCTTAGTTTCACTTAAGTCAAAAAAAGTGTAGAAGAAACTTACATTGCTTCATCTGTCACTAAGTATATATAAAATAGCTTCCCAGTTTCCAGTTTATGGTAAAGCGGTTTCCTTGAAGAAAATGAAATGAATTAATTCAGATAGAAAATACAAACATCTAATCTCCTTCATTAACAATAATATTGTGTTTGCATAAAAATGTCTGTTTTAGAAATCTCTACAGGGGCATGTTTAGGGGAAGGGGGGATTAATGGTGCCTGGAAACCCCCCTTTCTGCCTGCTTAGTGCAGTCTGCTGTTCTATTTCTCCTGGTTCCCATAGATTGTTAACATTAATTACATAGATTGTTACATAGATTGTTACATGGACTGTTACTAGACTGTAACATAGATTGTTACATATACTGTTACATAGATTGTTACGTTACATAGACTGTTACATAGATTGTTATGTTACATAGACTGTACATAGATTGTTACATAGAGTGTTACATTTACTGTAACCTAGATTGTTACATAGACTGTTACATAGATTGTTACATAGATGTTACATAGATTGTTACATAGATGTTAATAGACGTTACATAGACTGTACATATGTTAGATAGACTGTAACATAAATTGTTCATGGACTGTTATATAGATTGTTACATAGACTGTAACATAGACTGTTACATAGATTGTTACATGGACTGTTACAGAGATTGTTTATATGACTGTTACATAGACTGTAACATAGATTGTTACATAGACTGTTACATTGATTGTTACATAGACTGTTTACATACGATTGTTACATAGACTGTACATAGATTGTTACATGGATTGACATGACTGTTACATAGATGTTACATGATTGTAATGATAGGACATAGACTGTTACATAGATTGTTAATGGACTGTTTTAAATAGGACTGTTACATAGATTGTATAGATTGTTACATAGACTGTTACATAGATCTTACCTGGATTGTTACATAGATTGTTACATGGATTGTTATGACTGTACATAGATGTTACATAAGACTGTTACATAGATTGTTACATAGACTGTTACATAGATTGTTAAAGTGGATTGTTACATAGACTGTTACATAGATTGTTACATGGATTGTTACATGGATAGTACATAGACTGTTACATAGATTGTTCATGGACTGTAAATAACTGTTACATAGATTGTTACGAGATTGTACATAGACTGTTACATAGTTCTTACATGGATTGTTACATAGATTGTTACATGGATTGTACATAGACTTTTACATAGATTGTTACATAGACTGTACATGATGTTACACAGATTGTTAGATATATTGTTACATAGACTGTTACATAGACTGTTACATAGATTGCTACATAAACTGTTACATAGATTGTTAGATAGATTGTTAGATAGATTGTTACATAGACTGTCACATAGATTGTTACATAGACTGTTAAGTAGACTGTTACATAGACTGTTACATGTGCCCACACATGGTCCAAATGTTATTGCCTCCTCTACTGTAGTAAAGGGAACTGGTAATGGAAATTCTCCAATACAATATACAATATTCAGCAAATTCTGTCAGATCTGCCATCAGTGTCACAGCTCTGACTTTGAAGGACACTAATGGAAATCTAATGTAAATGTGGATTTCTCATTAAAACAGAGTGTTAGGATGGGTATCAAAATAGTCCAGAGCAGCACTTCCTTAAAACAAAATCTTTTATTCACAATTCTTTAAAAAGCATTTTCTGCCATAACACATGGCTTTCTTTTTCATAGACAGCAAAGATAATGCAACGTTTCGAACCCCACTGGTTCTTTGTCAAGCCTGAGAATTGTGAATAAAAGATTTCGTTTAAGGAAGTGCTGCTCTGGACTATTTTGATACAAGAGTATAAAAGGTGAATATACAAGCGTGCACCCATATTATCTCCCAGAAAGCATGTGCTGGCTTACTGTTGTTTGTTAGGATGGGTACACATGGCTGGATTTTCATCCTGACTGTTTGCCGCTATCGAGAGTTATCTTGGACCAAGGACTGTCGGTCATGGCAAATGTCTCCTGTGGATCGCACGATCAGTGGTGATTTACTGACTTGTGATATTGCCCGTTCATTCGATCCAGGGCGAATAGGCATTGTTCACCGCAGCTAAACGGAAGTAACGGTCGGTTAGCCCAAAAAAATCTGTTTGTGTGTACCCAGCCTTAATAAATATACTTTATAACAAAAGTAAAGGGGATATCTTTATTGTATAACTGTGATGAAAAGCATGGCAATTAGAGAATATTTATAATATTATTATATGGTCCATATATAATAGAACACAGAAATGTATTTGGTCATGAACTTCCAACTGTGCTTGTTCAGTAGTTACCCATTCAAGAATGAAAGAATCCTGCGCTTGCCCCTGCTCTATTTAGTTAACCTTGTAAGGTAAAAGGAGTAGAACACCACAATGTATATATACATTGAAACTTCAATATTTTCTACCCAGGAAAAGCTGCATATAATCTATTTTTATCCTATAGCCAGGGATCTATTTTAAGTATAATGTGCAAGACATGCACCTCTGTCCTGCTGTACATGTTTCTTTCCGTATATAATTTCTTTATTCATACATAGACCAAGACATAAGTCTGCGTTCAGTATCTGTGGCATCAGTGGGACAGTGCTTTCTGATTGGAGCAAAATAATGTGGATGAGTTAAATATGACAGTACAGCTGTGTCATGGAATAGTGAGAATTTACATGTAAATGATAAAAAAAATATAGATTTACATTTACTTAAGTCTAAAAAACTGCCTAATGTACTTATTATGAGATGTGTTAGGATTGGATAGATGGGAGAGTAAAATGTGAATATCCACTGGGATTTTAGGGCTTTATGTGTGAGCAGGTATTGCTGTACATTAAATCTTGTAAGATGCTATACATTGGGCATCCTACACTTCTATCTTCTTGCTTCTTTGACAGTTTACAAAGGTATTTTTATAGAACTATACATAAAATATATATAGAATTATATAAAAATTTAATTTTTGGTAATACTTGTATACATGGCTTGCTGCTATTGCTGCATGCTGCCCCCTGCTGGAAAGTTCTAGTTCTCAATCTCCTTTTTTAAATTTTGTTTAATCCAATCGTGAATATGTGTGCTGTGAAATGAGATTGTTTTGTAAAGGTTGTTTTAGTAAATAACCTTATTAGAAAAAGGCATAATTATATACAGATCCACAAAATAAATAAAATGTTCCCGTCAGTTTGCTTTCAGAATATAACAAATGCCTCGTTGTCAGATAATAGCTTCTTACTTAAAGTGAAGTTAAGGCTGTAACTACCAGATGACATGTTACCAGTGAGAATGCATTGATTTGAGCCTCTTTGCTATTGATGAAATTAAGGTAATATGGTCCACTGGAATGGCACGGTAACTGATATTTTTTTAGAATGATGGTGTCTTGTACATTTTCTTGAAAATGATGAACTATAATTGATATTCAATATATACACACACATTTAGTAAATAAATACTTCATATAAATAGTGAGAAAACCTACCACGGAATCTTGATATAATGGAGTGTGTTAATCCAGTTCGGTCACGAATATTTTGTAATACGAAATGTTGTCTGTGGTGAAAATTGGCACTGATGGGAAGAACTAGAAAGAAAAAAAGATGGCGGTTTTATAACACTGTAGATCACAATCAGAATGTAACTCTCTAAACACCAATCTCTAGTTTGGAAAGGTAAAGTTTATCTGTAGATCTGTCAAGCTTATTCATTATGTAAAATAATTGCGGTGTTATTCATATGCACTACTAGTAATCTCCACCAATTCCCAACTCTACTATTATTTTCTGCCATTACCCCAACTCTACTAGTATTCTCTACCATTACCCAACTCTACTAGTATTCTCCACCATTACACCAATCTATGTATTTCACATTCCAACTCTATAGTATTCTCCACCATTACCCCAACTCTACTAGTATTCTCCACCATTACCCCAACTCTACTAGTATTCTTCCACCATTACCCCAATCTCTACTAGTATTCTCCACCCTTACCCCAAATCTACTAGTATTCTCCACCATTCCAACTATATTAGTATTCTCCACCATTACCCAACTCTACTATATCTCCACCATTACCCAACTCTACTAGTATTTCACCATTCCCAACTCTACTAGTATTCTCCACCATAACCCCAACTCTACTTTATTCCACCAAACCCCACTCTACTAGTATTCTCACCATTACCCCAACTCTACATTATTCTCCACCATTACCCCAACTCTACTAGAATTCTCCACCATTACCCCAACTCTACTATTATTCTCCACCATTAACCCAACTCTACTAGTATTCTCCACCATCAACCCAACTCTACTAGCATTATCCACCATTACCCAAACTAAACCATTATTCCCACTTACCCAACTATACTAGCATTCTCCACAAATACCCACTAAATTAGAGTTCTCCACCATTACCCCAAAATTACTAGTATTCACCATATACCCAACACTCTACTAGTATTCTCCACCATTACCCCAACTCTACTAGTATTCTCCACCATCAACCCAACTCTACTAGCATTATCCACCATTACCCAAACTAAACCATTATTCTCCACCTTTACCCCAACTCTACTAGCATTCTCCACAATTACCCCAACTAAATTAGAGTTCTCCACCATTACCCCAAATTTACTAGTATTCTCCACCATTACCCACACTCTACTAGTATTCTCCACCATTACCCCAACTCTACTAGTATTCTCCACTGCTAAGAGTAAGGGCATAAGCGTTTACGTCCTCACTTTGCGTACAGTCCAGGAGAGATTTTGCCATTCTTTCCCCTTACTGTAATATAGAGTGTAGCAAAATATATATGCTGTATGTAAAGTAGAGTACAAAATTCCCACAGTAGTAACAGCTACAGTACACACACAACTAGAGAATGATAGATCACTTATGTAAGTTCTTGGACCTTGTAATTTTCAAGGTTATCAGACTTCGTGGAAAGACCCATATATCGCTCTGTGTAAATAGAGCTGGGAGGAAAAGAGTATCATACTTTGGTGGATTTCATTTATGGGGTAATAAATTTACTTTAAATAATCATTGTTGTAAGGTTATATAGTCACTACAGCCACTGACTGCTTCCTATCAATCATGCAGGTAGATTAACCAATAGCAGCCTGCCTAACTGCCTAATAGAATTCTACCTCTATGTTTCCTTGCTCAGTTTGTATGGACATTTCTATACAGCGCTATACACATTGTTCTACCTTTGCTGTTATTCTTTTAATTCCATTAAATTTGGGTTCCTCTTTCCTGTCCACTCCATTCACTCAATAACTTTCCACTAGTGTCCGGAAATGGTCATAGGTAGAGAAAAACAAAGCTTTGAAGGACACTATGAAGCAAAAGGGACAAAGGATTGTGGCTTACAACAAAGAGGATCAGAGGCCAAATATAGGGTTTTAAATGGCAGTGAAACTGTGATTCTAATGCTGTACACTAGGAAACTACTTTCTAACATTCCCTAATCTGTCTGGCCCCATTGAATGCCAATCAACAAAGTGAATGAGCAGCAGATAGGAAACGTCATTGCAGGAACAATCGGGAGGTAAGGCCGCCAGTCTTTTTATAGATTAGACAATGGAACTTTGATCTAATGTCTAATTGTGTCTGACCTGCATTTCTAGGCTAGAATAAAAATATGGTACTTGTATCTATAGAATGTCTATTTCAACATTACTTATACTCTTACACTGCCTCTCTGGCTGCAATACCTTTAACAACCCCTAGAACGCCCCCAAATCCCATTATTGGGAGATACACCCCCATAGACGTTATAGACTACACAATTTCACTGATTTTCCACTTATACTATTTATATTTAAGACACAGAATTGAACCGTTTGAAACTAATCACTGCTGCAGTTTGACAACCGTTGCTGACACGGTATCTGTAACAGGGGAAATATCTGGTAGTAGTTTTAATATTATTAACGCCCACATTTGTCCATAAAAAGCTACCTGGTGCTACAATATAAATCTGTATGGACTGACATTGTTCCTTCCCTCAGGGTTCTCGTACCATATATTCCCAGTTTGACACGGAGCTACAGCCATTCCACATTTAAATAGCCCAGTTGGTTCACCCAGGACCATGGACGTCACAAATCCTCCATAAGACTAGAAAAAAACACAAGAGAATCTCCTGTAATGATTGTAAGAGGAAACAGAAGACATTACATGACACCAGAAAACAAGTCACTTTCATAAATTGCTTTATGGACAGCAATAAAGGTGACACAGTGCGTAGTCACTGCGTAGAGTCTCGTCTTGACCCATTTCAGGATAACGTCAATGGTTTTGCTTTTCATTCATGCTTTTAATGGAATTTGTGAATGGAAAGGATAGATCCTATTCGTTTAGGGGAAAATCCTGTTTTTATTTACTTGATATAATCCTCCAGATCCAATAACAATCTTCTTCAAGCAATAAAAAATGTGACAAACAAACTTTATTTTTTCCCCTGTCCTATGGGATCCGACGAACTAGGCAATATTTGAAGTCGGCTCCCCAGATCGTACATCTGCATAGTATTTTTGGACTTTTTATTAAGAATTAAGATGTTCAGTAGAGACAATAACCACATTATCATGTTTCCCACACATCCTTTTGTGAAAATCTAACAGAAAAACAAAACATTAAAACGGACAAAAGAGACATTTTGTACTTTTGTTGTACAAGAAAACAGTGTATTTCCTGATAGCAATGTATTGTTATTCTCACTGCACTAAGTCAGTAAAAATGAATGCATATATGGAGCTATATAATAATATATGATATTTATCTGCATCAACCAATCAGGTTTTATCTTACTGCAGTAGACCAGTAAAAACCTAAAAACCTGATTGGTTACTGACAAATTAACAGCAGAAGAAATGTATCACATATGCCCCAATAGAACATCTTGTATAACACTGATGTTCACTCTTTATAAAGGGCCTTTTAACCCAAACCCTGTGCATAACACAGTATACCAGTGCTTTGGCTTGTGAACTTCCTCTGGATTAACTGTAGGTAGGGTTCATGGGAAGGCTAGAAAGGTGAACTGGATAGGTTTAAGTTTGTATTTAATCTCCACGTTTGGTTGTTTGTTAAAATGTGTTCATTGGTTCAGGGGCTGCAGGGCTACCTTATAATCGTGGGGGTTTGGAGAGATAATCGGGTGCCCTCTTACCTCCCTCTGCAGTTTTGCAGGCCCTGTCGGTACGCCCCTGTATTGGTTGCAATCTATGTAGCGACTAAGGCTCAGTTGTGTATATTGTATTACCGTTGGCAATTGTGTTAATGTATTTTGTTTTAAGACCAAAAGTTAATATTTGGTAGAATACTCCTTTCAAGTTCAGAGATGAATAATGTTTAACTCGTTTATTGCGGGGTCAAAAGATTGAAAACTGCCGCACTTTGTTCAAGGTAAAGACAAAAAAAAAATAGTTGTTTTTAATTGAAGTTCCCTATGGCTTAAGGTGCTGTTCTATGCAGTTTCTAGCGGGAATAGCTGGAAATGGTTTAAAACCAAATGAGTTAGATGGTTCCCAAGGGAAAACATCTGAACTAACTTAAAGGGAAACTATAGTGCCGTATAAAGTTTTTTCAAAAACAGTTTAAATAAAAAGTACCTGGGCAAGGAGGTAGGGTTGGTGCTTTTTACCTACCAATATCCTTTCTATGAGGAGCAGCAGGATGAAGAAAGAAACTGCTTCTGCCAGTCTTCCTGAATGCTTCAGCACTATAGTTAATGTTAGAATGGCCCAGGGCCATAACCTGGGAGATGAACAACTGTCAGTGCTGTATCTCCCTCAACAAAACAATATTGGGAGGTTAGGAATAATCAATCCTAACTCCTTGCCCCAGGTGCTTTTCATTTTTAAAAAATAAATTTTTACAGTATAGTTGTCTTTAAGTAAAAGATGACCCTGTTATTGGATTTGTAAAGATTTAACATGCCAATTGATTTCCATTTTTATGGAGAACTATTTATTTCTTAATTCTTACAAACATTTTACCTTACAACTGGCACGATGCTGCTGCCATATGTAATGATGTAAGTTATGGAAAGTGTAGATTTGCTTAAGCCAGTGCATGCAGGATGTTTTGGGGAACATCCAATAGCATTGCATTATCAATGTGAGTCGGAAGCACAATTGGAGCACAAATATGTTCTGAATCGCCAGGGTGTTCCTAGGTTTTTGACACCTAAACTACTTTTAATTGTCGCCTATTGGCAGATGGTGGTGATGGCACGTGAAGCAGGCGGGCTTTATCAGGAAACATAGCATGGTTTGTGGAGGGGGTGTGTGTGCTACTAAACACTGACTGGTGAACTGGAGGGCTGACTTACATGACTGGTAGACTGGAGTTATCTGGATTAGCACTAATCAGTGGACTGTTGCTGTAATGCAGTATTACAGAAGGAGGACACTGCTGCCTTTTAAGATTTCACAGGGAGTGCCTGAGCAAATATTTCAGTTTGCTTCATGGTAGGGGCACCCCTGTGAATCGCGCAAGTGGGGCAAGCCCTTTCAGCTGTATTAACGACAGAGCAATAAATCTGGTTCTAAGTCATGCTAGCCTATTTAAAACATGTTATGTGATTTGAAAGGGAATAGTGACAAGCCGCACAGGTTTGTGATTGCGGGTACATCCGTCTGTTAATGTAACCCATCCGGTAGACAGAAAATAGTCCACTATCCATCTGAAGACAACAGCCCATCTGGCTGCTGGTTTTCCTGTATAATTTGGAACTTTGATATAATCAGATCCCATTGGTACTGTAATAAAATTATCTCTATCTAATATTGCAAAAAAGAATTATTCATTGTGAGCATTTAGAAGATTTTACCATCTAATTTGCGTGACCTAAAATCGATTTAGAGTTTATTTCTTCTTTTAAAAAGTGAGCAATAAACCTGAAGGAAATGAAAATATCAGTGTCATAACCAAAACCAACTCACCCAACCCCATATTGCTATCGGGTCTCATCAATGAATCCCATAGAGATAAATTTCCTGGAATACAAGTACAGCTTTAGTAACATATATATCTACAGTTTTGGTTACATTCTAGGACCTTTCTAAAGCCAAAGCATATATATAATAACTTTTAACATCTATTCATTTTGACTATGTGTAGTTGAGTGCTGGAGACTTCTGTGTAATGTTTATATTGCCGATCTATTTTGCACCGCACCTAAAAGTAATTATGAATTAAGGTTTGAGCTGCATATTTTTTATCTTGTGTATATATATACACTATTATATATATATTTGGTCAGGGTGCTACAAGGAACACAGAGGCCCCAATCTGTCTTTAAACTCCAGAAACAAAGAATCGTTCTGAGCACACCTTCTATTACACGTGAAGAAACTTATTAAGGGCTGCGCAGAGCACCCTTCTTCAGAATACCAGAATACAATGTGACACCACAGTTATTCAAAACCTATATAGCCATAGCCACACCCCCAGTGCCACCCCTTTCACATAAGCATGATAGTTAATTTTAAATTATCATGCTTAATGTGAAAGGGGTGGCACTGGGGGTGTGGCATGGCTATATAGGTTTTGAATAACTGTGTGTCACATTGTATTCTGGTATTCTGAAGAAGGTGCTTGCGCAGCCCTGAAACCTAATAAGTTTTTTCACTGTAATAGAAGGTGTGCTCAGAACGATTTTGTTATTATATATATATAAAACCTATGTTTATATAAATTCTATACAGTCCTACAGTATCAGGGAAAAACCAAATTATTAAAATGTTACGTAGTTAAACTGTCACAGTGCAATAAGATGTATATTAACAAGCAGGAATGTCTGGAAACGTTTGGATAACGAAGTATTTTATATGAGTTAATATTGGCAAATGATTTTTGGGACACGTTATGTTAGTTTATGGGTACACAGTTATGTTAGTTATGAACACGTTATGTTAGTTATGGGTACAACGTTATGTTAGTTATGGGTACACCTTATGGTTAGTTATGGGTACATGTTATGTTAGTTATGGGTACACGTATGTTAGTTTTGGATACACGTTATGTAGTTATGGATACACAGTATGTTAGTTATGGGTACACGGTATGTTAGTTATGGATACACGTTATGTTAGTTATGGGTACAAGGTATGTTAGTTATGGATCACGTTATGTTAGTTATGGGTACACGGTATGTTAGTTATGGATACACGTTATGTTGTTATGGATACACATTATGGTTAGTTATGGTACACGTGTTTATTATGGTCTATGTTGTATGGACACGTTATGTTAGTTATGGGTACACGGTATTTAGTTATGGATACATTTTTGTTGTTATGGATACACGTTAGTTAGTTAGGGGTACACGTTTATATAGTTATGGTTACATGTATGTTAGTTAGGGTGCACGGTATGTTAGTTATGGGTACGAATGTTAGGGTACACATTATATTGTTATGGGTACACGTTATATAGTTATGGGTACACGGTTATGTAGTTATGGATACACGTTAGTTAGTATGGATAACGTTGTTAGTTATGGGTACACGTTATGTTAGTTATGGGTAAACGGTATGTAGTTTGGGTACACGTTATTAGTTTATGGATACACGTTATGTAGTTATGGGTACACGTATATTAGTTACGGGTACATGTTATGTTAGTTATGGTACACGGTATGTTAGTTATGGATACACGTATGTAGTTATGGGTACACGTTATGTTAGTTATGGGTACACGTTATGTTAGTTATGGGTACACGTTTTGTAGTTATGGATACACGTTATGTTAGTTATGGGTACACGTTATGTGTGTATGGGTACACGTTATGAGTTATGGGTACACCATACATGTTATGTTAGTTATGGATAACGTTTATGTAGTTATGGGTACACGTTAGGTTAGATATAGGTAAAAAAAAATGTAATACTCAGGATATGCTGACCATACACTAAGTAGCATTAGATCAGATTTGTAACTGCCCTGCACATACAACCCTCCTTTAAACAGCTGATCATGCGTTATGAAGTAAAGATACGTGCGGTCAACTGTTTAAAAGAACTGGTGAAGTTTTGAACAGTTTTAAATTCCGCCGGTATTTTAATCATACACAAGATCAGTGTTTAAAAACAGGCCCCTAGATTAGATAGACTTCGTTCATAGAGGAGAAGCCTACATCACATAAATCTCAATGTTAAGATCCCAGTTTAGCTCTTGGCTTACTTCTAGAGAAAGTGCCACAATCTCACCTAGCAGCAAATATCTGATCCTCCACTTCACAGTTCCGAGTCTTTTGTAGATGGCGTGCATGAATTTCTCCCTGGTAGGCCGTTCCCCTCCCATCTAAAGAAGCCACAATAATTCCTTCTGTGCTGACGAGGTAGGTTTCCCATTTCAGCGAAAAAACTGTGTACTTCCGGCTTGAGGGTCCTCCATACCTACATGTTGGCAGAATTTCATTACTAAATAACACTGATCAACTATTGTAAATGATGGGAACTTATTATCCATTTCTGGAGGTTCTTATGATAAAAAGGATACACCTTGACAGAGAACTGCATATTTGTATGATTAGCAACAGATATAACCAGGAATGATCCTGATACACTAGTATAAATGTTCCATGGTCTCCCATACAGATTTAAGCCTGTTTTAGCTGGCCTAGTTCCAGCATCTTAGAAGTTAGAAGGAAAACTATAGTGTGTATAAACTAAAAAAAAATGAAAAGTACCCTGGGGCAAGGAGGTAGGATTAATACTTTCTTCTCCTAATATCATGTCTATGAGGAGCAGCCGCATTAAGAAAACAGCTTCTGCCAGGCTTCCTGAGTGCTTCAGCACTATGTTAATACAGGAAGGCCTAGGGCACTAACCTGGCAATGAAAACGTAGTTGTTGCTGTAGTTTTTTCAAAGAAACAATATTAGGAGATAAAGCAAGTAATAAGTAAGTTTTACAGTATAGTCATCCTTTAACACAAAGGAGTAGAAGGCTTTTTTAATGAGGTTTATGAGTATACATTATCCCATGACCCAGTGTAAGTAATGTCTTCTTGCATATGCCAGAAGGTTTTTAACACTTTCACTTATCAAACACTGCCATTATATTAGCCAAATAAATACATTTTTAATATTTAAAATGTTTTAATCATTTGAAAATTTCTGTTATAAAATCTTCAATATTGTTGGACTATGAAGAAATAACAACTAGAAAGGTAAAGTAAAGCATAAGTACTGAATTTGGCCGAAAGGCAGCGCAAAACTTTATTAATGTGAGTGTCGTGTTTGCGTTGTGATTTTAAAACATGTTACACAGGCATCAAGGTACTTAATCAGCACTGATTAGAATGATCACAGGTGAATCCATCAAGAGGCCGCTAATCAGCACTGATTAGGTCTTACAAATGAATCCAATCAAGAGGCAGCTAATCAGCACTGATTAGGTCTGTTTACAGGTGAATTCAATCAGGAGACAGCTAATCAGTGCTGATTAGGACTGCTCACAGGTGCATCCAATCAAGAGACAGACGAATCAGCACTGAATATGTCTGCTCACAGGTGTATCCAATCAAGAGGACAGCGAATCAGCACGAATATGTCTGCTCACAGGTGTATCCAATCAAGAGGCAAGTAATCAGCACTGATTTTGTCTGCTCACATGTGAATCCAACCATAGAGACAGATACTCAGTGCTGATTAGGTCTGCTGACATCTGAATGCAATAAGAGACAGTCAAACATCACTGATAAGGTCTGCTCAAGGTGAATCCAATAAAGAGGTGGCTATCAGTGCTGATTAGGTCTACTCACAAGTGAATCCAGTAAAGAGGCAGCCTAATCAGTGATGTGTGTTGATGACTCCTGTGACACATGTCTATGTGCAAGTAAGTTCCCCTCCAGTGCTGACTCATGGTAATTACTGAGCATGCTTGACATACCAGAAAGTCATGTCAGATAGAAGAGGGCTTGGTTAAGTGTGGGAGGGGGAATACTTAATAGGTAAATTTTAAAAAGTGCTAGATTAAAGGCATGCAGTAACAACAGACACTTCAGCGTAACTTATAGATGAGGCTTAGTAACTTTTACAGTATAGTTGCCCTTTAACAATAGATGTCCTGTAGTCTTTCTGGTATCTGTATGAATTTACCGGTTTTGATGAAGTTTAATCCTTGAAAATGAAAACAAAATTCTAGAAAGAAATGAAAAACAAAGTTCTACACCAGAATTTGGGTTTGGTTGAAATGTTGTCCCTGAAATCGGGATTTGATGCAGGATGTTCAGTATAATGTTAGTTTATTTATGATAACATGAACATGCGTGATAGGTTGATCTAATACACGTAAATAAGTAGGGGATATTTCTTGGTCTCGTCAAAATCTGCAGGAAACATCATCTTGTACCAAAAAAGATAAAAAAGCAACAAACAAAACCAAAAGACTGATCAGAAAATTACAACACCAACATTAAAAAGTTTTGTATACATTTATTGTATTTCTTTGTATTTGTATATTTGTATTTTTATTTGTAAAATGTGATTTTTGTAAAGGACATGTAACCTTAAAAAAAATGGTCAATTGTCAGTTACCTGCTCCAACCTAACGATCTATTCTGCACATCATTAGCTGTATACTAACCAATTTTTAGCACAATTATCATTTCTATTCTGACAGAGTAACTGGCCATCCCTCCATGCTGGCCCATTCCTCCATGCTGGCCCATCCCTCCATGCTGGCCCATTCCTCCATGCTGGCCCATTCACTCACTGGTGGCCCATTCCCCATGCTGGCCCTCCCTCCATGCTGGCCCATTCCTCCATGCTGGCCATTCCTCAATGCGGCCCATTCTTCCATGCTGCGCCCATTCCTCAATGCTGGCCCATCTTCCATGACATCAAAACCAATGATTGACTGCTGTTTTATTTGCGCCCTCAAGTTATTAAAGCTCATTGAGCAGAGGGAGGAGATCCCTTTGCCAGAAAGGATAAAACGTATATCATTAAATATCTGGTTACAAATAGATGTAATAAACTGGTAAAAGTCATCAGTTTTTTGTTTTAATGGTGAACATGCCTTTGAAGTTAGGATTTAAAAAAAAAAAGGTAGACACCAGCAATGATCTGTCGGTTATACTCACCCCCCCAGAATTTGCATCTGTCTGCACATGCTGACTACTCCCCACTGTCATACATGGCTTTCTACCTTGGTATTTTTGGAAGTAGTACTTTTTTTTTATTTGTGACACCATCCTCCATGCTAGCAATGCCTCCTGCTATTGTGATGATATCATCCCATTTCCTAAGTCCTATGCACGCTAGCCAACAGTGGATGCTGACTCCTCTAGGTACCCACCCTATTAGGATACCAAACTCAAATGGAATTTTCTTTCCATTTGAGTGACATTTCTTAAGGTAATGCAGCTGTTTGGGGTAATTTTCCTTAAAAGCACAGGAAGCAAATACGGAAGTATTTACTGCTAAATGCCAAAGTTATTTTTTGAATTACAGGATAGGGGTGTACAGTCACTGTATAAATCTTTCCCCTCATTGCTATATTTAAAACAGTAAACACAAGATCTCCTGGGGGTTAGATGCTGCTGGATTGGTGTTCTAACAGGAATCACTGGGCCCCAGCAACACTATGATGGGGGTCTCTCTCCCTACTTCATCCACAGTGGTTTTCTGGGAGGAGCCTATATCTGTCATAGGAAAATAAGAAGATGGGTCTCTCTTGGATTTTTTAGTTAAAGGTAGAGATGGCCGAACTATATAAGTTTAGTCCGTTTCAAACTAAAGTTCAAATTCGAACCCTTAAATAATGGGAGTGATAGCTCAAAAGTCCGGGTGATTTACAGCTAAACTAGCAATGGTAACTTACTGTAAATGGCTGTGGCACCTGGGAAACGCTCTGGGGAACATGTCACTATCACAAAAACTTGTTAAAACACTTCTTAAACACAAGCGGCAATAGTCGCAAGCTACATTTGGGGTTACGGCCAATTCGAGGGTTACTGAACGATACTTTTCGAGGATTACGAACAATACTTTTAAGGGTTACTGAAAATAGAACCATAATTCAGGGGTTACCGAAATCAAACAATACTTACGAGGGACCGAAAACGGCAATACTTTGGAGGGTTGGCGAATGATACATTCTAGGGTGAGCAAAAACAATCCGATACATTCGAGGGTTACCGAAAATGAACTATACATTTGAGGGTTACCATAAATCGAAGGCTACACACAAGGGTTAGCGACGGTAACATTTAGGGTTGACGAAAACGATCCATACATATAAGGGTTACCGAAAACTAATGATACATTCGACAACAGCCCGTAAATTCGATAATTATCGAAAATACTGGAAAATCAAACTACTTTGAACGCAAACTAGTTCGAATAGTTCGAGTTCCTCCGAACTCATAAACTTCGGTTCGAACTCAGGTTCGAGTTCGGTTTTGGGTTATCTCTAGTTAAAGGGCATGTCTACCCAAATTAATAATTTACAAAAGGATACGCCAGACCCCCAAATCCCTTTTCTTTTCTACTTACCAATACCAAAGTTGTTCAGAAACAAACCCGGATACCCAGGCAGCTGATACACGGAAGCAGCCAGCACATTGAGGGAAGGATGTTGAGGGATCAGGTTGTTAAGTCTTTTCAGGAGTGTCTTTTGAATAGGTAAGTACTGTATAACGAAAAATGGGTTTGGGTGGCTGCTTAACCTGAACGTAAATATTAATTTGAGGGTTGACATGCCCTTTAACATCCATTGTCGAAACCTCCCATAATCTCAGTCAGTAGCTGGTCATATCTGATGTCTTATATTCACACAATGCACACACTCTCTATTTGAAAGTGACATAGTGCAAGGCAGGATGCCCAACATTCGATCTTCTAGTATCTGAAAACTACAACTCTGAGCGTTCCCTGGTTGAAAGGCCAAAGGTCAGATATCTTGGTGAAATATTAGAAAAAAAATCTTACTTTTCCCATCTGTACAATCTTCCCAATCTTCTCTATGGGCATTTGGATGGTGCGTAGATTGACTTCTAGATTGTGATTATCTTCAATACCCGTAGTTCTAAAACAACAAACACAGGCGTCATTTATAAAGCTGGACTCCAGTGTCAATCACAATATCCCTTATTTACATGTAGAGGCGACATTTATATTAAAATGAATTATTTCAACTGGTAATTCCACGTTAAAACTATCACCAAAACTATTCCAGGCCCCGAACTGATGAAATTTACTGACAAAATTAAAATTTTGATGAGAAATTTTCATCTGCAATTTCATTGTGGAATTCAAATTGGATGTCAAACAAAATTACCAGCAACTGGTAAAACCCACCAACAGAAAGAACCCTGGCAGGCCAGACCAAACATAGCGGTGTTTGCCTATGATCAGGTTAGCCAAACACCATAGCATGGTGGAGCTGGGTATTGATTGGTTATGTCATTAATAAGGGGGTAATATGCCCCTAATCACAAAATATATAAGGATGTCACCATGAAGGTTTTTAACAAACCAGCACAACGGAAACTAATAATATTATAAATATATATAATAATTTATATAATTTACTATTACTAATGTGTAGGCTGAATATTTAGAGTGACTGTGTCATGTATGATATTGGTGTGTCCTTGTTCAGGTTGGTATTCGGGGGTAATGGACTGATTGAATGTTGGGTTGTTGAACTTGCTGCACTATTGTCTTTTAAATGAGAACGATAGTGCAAATAAGGTTTTTCAATAACAGTTAAAGGGTATGTCCCACCTCTATAAAAAACTTTTAATATGTTTTTCAGTGACCCCCAAAAACTTTTTTGTTTTGTCTTAAAACTTTAAAAAATGTTCCCAGAGTGAGTAATCATAATTACAAGTCCACGATCCACTGCGCTTGTCTTCTTCTCCACTTCTGCTGCTATGTGACTTTTCTGTTCACGAGCAGCAACAGTGGAGGCTCTTCCATGAATGGCAGACAGCAGTTGGCCATGACATCAATGTCCACAGCCTGACTGCCCGCCTTACTGGAAGTGGCAGAAAGCCATGGCGGTGGATCATGGAAGTTGTATGTATAATATCTCGCTCTGGGAACATTTTTTTAAAGTTTTAAAGGGACAGTTCCGTGGAAATTATCAATATTGTTGAAATTGTTAGTTTGTGAAATGCCTTTTAGTTATTCTACATATTCTCTCCCATTTTGAAAAATCCGTTGAATTTCTACCGTTTGCTGTTCCCTGCTGTTGAAATTAGTGAGCTGCCATTTCAGGTTCTAATGGTCCTTCTTCCCAGAATGCACCACTTTTGTGAATTTCCTAACAGTAATTTCTACTGATTGGCTGTTGGATGGGTCAAGATGCTCAGACTTCTGCTGGGTCAAGGGCCAAAACCAAACGGTCCTTATACTACACCACTCAGTATTTCGGTTGCATATTTATACACAGACAAAAGGGGTAGACAAACCCTTTAAACGAGAACTAAACGTATATTTTTTAAAATCTAATGTGAAATTTTTCTCTATAACATTGAAAATTCTTCTCTAGTAAATTGTATTTAGTACATGTGAGAAATAGATTCTATAGATAAGAAGGTTTCCAGTTGTTGCCAGTACAACCACAGCCAATGAAGTCATCAAAGAACCACGCCCCCTGACCCCAGTATTCACTGTCTTATGCACAGAGTGTTTTCTAAACCCAATATGGAATCCCTGATAAGACTTTGAAAGCTGCTTGTTACCCTGCAATTTATTTTTGGAAGTTGCTGGAAAAAACTGCAGGGTAACAAGCGCTTTCAAAGTCTTATATCAGGACTTTCATATTCAATTTTTTTTTTTAATTTTTTCCTAGCAAAATTAAAGCTTCCAAATGTACCCGCCATTCTCTGCTTATTCGGTGTTGGTGCACAGGGTAAGGCACCAGGTTTAAAAACACACAGTTTCAGAAGGTCACAAGTTCAATACCCAGACTACATTTTTTGTTCTATTATCTTCCAAGCAAAAGAAAAAGCTTCTAAATGTACCCAAATTCTCACCTTATTCAATGTTGGCTCACCGAGTAAGACACCTGTTTTAGAACACACAGTTCTGAAGGCTACAAGTTTAAACCCTAGACTTACCTTTATATTTTGTTTCCATTATGTTCCCAGGAAAAGATTCTACATGTACCAGCCAATCTATATAGTATCTCTGTTAGCCTAGAGGTAAGAGCTCTGCTTTTAGCAAGATAAAGTAAATATACAAGTTGCAGGTTCTTTTTCCCCAGACCTTTATTTTATTTGAATTTTGCTGAAACATTAGTTTCTGTTTCTACATTCCATGATATCTATGAAATACACTGCAAAAATTATTTTCTTTTTGTAAGCTCTACGGGGGAGGGACCTTTTTCCTCATGTTACATGTTTCAAGCTCTTATAAATTTCATGATGCTCTTACTTATTATGTATTTATTACTGTCCCCCTTGCACGACTTTTGTATTCTATATTGTACAGCGCGTTGTCCCCTAGTGGTGCTATATAAATAAACAGTATACTAAACTATATACGATGTAAAGTAAAGGATTACAGTATATCATGTTAGGACAGGAGCATTGAATGTGTTTGAAAACACAAAAAACTGAAATCCCTGTTCAGCGTCAGGGAGAGGGAGGATCTCTGTGCTGTAATGTGATTGGCTGTCAGATTTAAGCAAGCAAGGCTGCAACTTCCTTGTTTTGATCTGTTGAGAACTACAGAGCATGTGCCTGTATGCACCACACTTAGCTGGTGGTTTACATGTTGTCTGGAGACTCTCCTTTAAAATGAAAAGTACCTGGTGGTATGGAGGTAGGGTCGGTACTTCTCAATATCATTCTATAATGAGCCGCAACATGTAGAAAACTGCTTCTGCCAGTCTTCCTGAGTGCTTCAGGATATCTTTAATACAGGAAGACCTATTGCACTAACCTGGCAGATGAAAACTCCGAAATCCGAATGACCTATCTGAAAGTGCACTTTGGAGGATTTTTGAACGTTCGAGGCATTTTTCAAAAATTATTGAAAATAGCCTCAAACGTTCGAAAATCCTCGAAAATGTGTTCCGTTTTCAGATTATCGGGATTTCCAGAGATCCGGGAATCCGAAAACAGAACAAAACTAGTTAGTTTTGGCCATCTCCTCCTCAACAAAACAATATTGGAGGTAGGAATAATCAATCCTACTCCCTGCCTCTACTTCTCATTTCAAAACAGGCTATAATACATTACTTATTATTCGTTCCATTGTGAATTGTGACAATGGGCAGTCCTGGGCCTGGTAAATAGATAAATTAAATTAGTTGTATGGTTTAGTTGTTTGTAAATAGAAAATCATTGTTATTTGTTATTAGACATTTTAATTCTGAGGAACTCTATGCGTGTGAATGCATACAACAGGCTTTTTTTGCAATGTTTCTTAACAAGTAGTTGTCTTTCCATTGGTCAGGCCCAAGAGTGAGGGGTGGGCAGGGTTAGGCCAGGAGTATAAGCCCCAGGGGTGAGGATCACTTTTTAGGGGAGGGAGGTTGAATGGTAGTTTTAATGATTTTGGGAGGTTAAAGTGCCTTTTTCAGGTTTTAGGAAACAATACCTTTGTTTCTGTGTGCTACAGAAAGTCTCCCAGTCTCCCCCTCTGCATTTAAAGCATGGTACACACCATGCAATATTTTTGTAACGATAGTTGAGTGTACCGAAATAATTGCATGGCTTTTCAGACGTACACTCGGTCACGGCAAATGCCAGCCATAGCCACTATTTTCGCGGACCAACAGTGCTTCCTCCTGGCCAACCAGTTGGAAGAGCCAAAGGCTGGTCAGGAGGAAACATTGCATGGTATGTACCATGCTTAAATCCCAGACTGAACCAGGCATTATTAGATAATTGTCGTTGTAAGGATGGTTTTAAACTCAGTTATCTTCTTGATACCTAGCTTAGCACAACTTCATTCATCAAATTAAAAATTGTATGCTGCTGATTTTTGTTACTTCTATTACTGCTTCCTTGTTCTTCCAGTTAGCAGGGTGCAAGTCATAGATGTAACATGACATCACAACCCATGACTGAATTCCATTCCCCTTACTGCCTTTAGGGAGTCAGGGATCTGCTATAAATATCAGGGAGAATGAACATCCTAAAAGGAGTTATCAGAGAATTCAAGAATTCACACTCACAGGAATCCAGTGTTCCTGGTTTGTCATGAGAATAAAGCTGATGACTCCCTGTTTCCCTATTTTACTTACCGTAACAGTAGATGAATAGTATTTTGCTTATGGCTAAACCGCGCCCCATAATACTGCACCTTTCCTTCCTTAAGTGAAAAGTAATACACTGTTTTTCTCTGCGAAGACCTTTCAACCAATTCTGAAAAGATAAATCATAACTGTAATTAAATGGACAAACCCTTCCTATCCCCACACAACGTGACAGCAGCAGGAAAGGGAACAATATTGTCCTGTTGAAATACCTGTAAACATTCTTCTTCCTGGGTACCCTTCAAATTCATTACTGGAGTAATATCTATGGAATAAACATACATTTTCCTTTAAATAGTTTATGTTTAAGGTAGCAGAAGAGAGCAAGGTTCTCCTACCTCCTATACTTGTCTTCTTGTAACCTTTCAGTTTAAGCCATTGATGCCCAACTATTGTTCAACCATTGAAAATCGGGGGTTTGCGGAGTTAGTGTGGTAGTGGGTTGGGCCTGGCTAGCCCATGGCCTGAGCAGTCCAGATGGATCCAAAAAGCAGCCCATTAACTGGCTTTGGTGCCACTAATGCAGCCCACATCATGGGCAGGTGGGCACACCACTACTGGTTAACTTCCTGAATTCATCTTATCTGTTTAGCAAGTATCGTATATACTTGAGTATAAGCCAAGGTTTTCAGGAAAAAGCCTGAAAATTACCTCGGGTTTATACTCGAGTCAGTCCTTCTCAATCCTTCTACCTAGTCTGAAGGCCGCTCGCTCCCCATCCTCTGTGCGCTTCACGACACCAAGTAGTGGCATCATTCAGAAGCGCAGAGGACATGGAGCGAGGAGCAAAGAGGCCGCCAGAGAAGGTAGGAGAATACCACAAAACAGGAGGAGTGCACAATACTTACAAAGAAACCTCCTTATTTGTGCATACTGTAAGTATTGGCTAGTAAGAATCAGAAGTGGCAAATACTAGTAGGGGTTACTGTGTGGGGTTTAAAGGGCAACTAAGCAAAAACAATACAGAATCAGGAGGATGGTATCTATTTTAAATATTGCCTTCTGATTCTGTATTGTTTTGAGGCTTTAGTTGCCCTTAATGGACAGCAGAATTCCCTACTGTAGTCCCATACAGTAATAGCCATACTGGATTTAGCAATTACTGTATGGGACTAATGTAGGGAATTCTGCTGTCCATTTAAAGGGTAACTAAAGCCTCAAAACAATACAGAATCAGAAGGAAGTTTTGGTCATAATTTCTACCCTCGGTTTATACTCGAGGTCAATCATCTTTTCTCCTTTTTCGGGTAAAATTAGGTACCTTGGTTCTCGGGTCGGTTAATACTCAGTATATACGGTAACCACTTTTTAATAATATTTTTGACAATAGATGTAATTTAGAGAAAAACCTGCTGCCTACATGTTTAAAACTACAAATCCCAGCATTCACTGGTTGCATTTGCAAAGATCTGTAAAGATTCCCAGGTGCGATTTTGGGTTTGATTAATTTTAAATCAACAGTTGATCATATTATCTACCAAATCAATTAATGTAAAACATATTGATAATTGTATGGATAGCTTTATCACCACAGCCTGATGAGTCAAGATACATGGTTCTAAATTAATGTTAATCAAATTGCTTATTTATTTTTTTCAAAAAACTAGTCAGTGACTATGCACATGCTCACTGGATACTTACGTATTGCACATAGCCATCTGCAAAATAAGCTACCTAGCTGTAAATCTTGACATTTACTTTAATTCATCTTAAGCCTTAGTTTCACTTAAGTCAAAAAAAGTGTAGAAGAAACTTACATTGCTTCATCTGTCACTAAGTATATATAAAATAGCTTCCCAGTTTCCATTTATGGTAAAGCGGTTTCCTTGAAGAAAATGAAATGAATTAATTCAGATAGAAAATACAAACATCTAATCTCCTTCATTAACAATAATATTGTGTTTGCATAAAAATGTCTGTTTTAGAAATCTCTACAGGGGCATGTTTAGGGGAAGGGGGGATTAATGGTGCCTGGAAACCCCCCTTTCTGCCTGCTTAGTGCAGTCTGCTGTTCTATTTCTCCTGGTTCCCATAGATTGTTAACATTAATTACATAGATTGTTACATAGATTGTTACATGGACTGTTACTAGACTGTAACATAGATTGTTACATATACTGTTACATAGATTGTTACGTTACATAGACTGTTACATAGATTGTTATGTTACATAGACTGTACATAGATTGTTACATAGAGTGTTACATTACTGTAACCTAGATTGTTACATAGACTGTTACATAGATTGTTACATAGATGTTACATAGATTGTTACATAGATGTTAATAGACGTTACATAGACTGTACATATGTTAGATAGACTGTAACATAAATTGTTACATGGACTGTTATATAGATTGTTACATAGACTGTAACATAGACTGTTACATAGATTGTTACATGGACTGTTACAGAGATTGTTATATAGACTGTTACATAGACTGTAACATAGATTGTTACATAGACTGTTACATTGATTGTTACATAGACTGTTACATAGATTGTTACATAGACTGTTACATAGATTGTACATGGATTGACATGACTGTTACATAGATGTTACATGATTGTACATGATTAGGACATAGACTGTTACATAGATTGTTAAATGGACTGTTTTAAATAGGACTGTTACATAGATTGTATAGATTGTTACATAGACTGTTACATAGATTCTTACTGGATTGTTACATAGTTGTTACATGGATTGTTCATGACTGTACATAGATGTTACATAGTAGACTGTTACATAGATTGTACATAGACTGTTACATAGATTGTTACATGGATTGTTACATAGACTGTTACATAGATTGTTACATGGATTGTTACATGGATAGTACATAGACTGTTACATAGATTGTTCATGGACTGTAAATAGACTGTTACATAGATTGTTACGTAGATTGTACATAGACTGTTACATAGTTCTTACATGGATTGTTACATAGATTGTTCATGGATTGTACATAGACTTTACATAGATTGTTACATAGACTGTTACATGATGTTACACAGATTGTTAGATATATTGTTACATAGACTGTTACATAGACTGTTACATAGATTGCTACATAAACTGTTACATAGATTGTTAGATAGATTGTTAGATAGATTGTTACATAGACTGTCACATAGATTGTTACATAGACTGTTAAGTAGACTGTTACATAGACTGTTACATGTGCCCACACATGGTCCAAATGTTATTGCCTCCTCTACTGTAGTAAAGGGAACTGGTAATGGAAATTCTCCAATACAATATACAATATTCAGCAAATTCTGTCAGATCTGCCATCAGTGTCACAGCTCTGACTTTGAAGGACACTAATGGAAATCTAATGTAAATGTGGATTTCTCATTAAACAGAGTGTTAGGATGGGTATCAAAATAGTCCAGAGCAGCACTTCCTTAAAACAAAATCTTTTTTCAACAATTCTTAAAAAGCATTTTTCTGCCAAAAACATGGCTTTCTTTTTCATAGACAGCAAAGATAATGCAACGTTTCGAACCCCACTGGTTCTTTGTCAACGCTGAGAATTGTGAATAAAAGATTTCGTTTAAGGAAGTGCTGCTCTGGACTATTTTGATACCAGAGTATAAAAGGTGAATATACAAGCGTGCACCCATATTATCTCCCAGAAAGCATGTGCTGGCTTACTGTTGTTTGTTAGGATGGGTACACATGGCTGGATTTTCATCCTGACTGTTTGCCGCTATCGAGAGGTTATCTTGGACCAAGGACTGTCGGTCATGGCAAATGTCTCCTGTGGATCGCACGATCAGTGGTGATTTACTGACTTTTGATATTGCCCGTTCATTCGATCCAGGGCGAATAGGCATTGTTCACCGCAGCTAAACGAGAAGTACGGTCGGTAGCCCAAAAAAATCTGTTTGTGTTGACCAGCCTATAAATATACTTTATAACAAAAGTAAAGGGGATATCTATTGTATAACGTGTGATGAAAGCATGGCAATTAGAGAATATTTATAATTATTATATATGGTCCATATATAATAGAACACAGAAATGTATTGTTCATGAACTTCCAACTGTGCTTGTTCAGTAGTTACCCATTCAAGAATGAAAGAATCCTGCGCTTGCCCCTGCTCTATTTAGTTAACCTTGTAAGGTAAAAGGAGTAGAACACCACAATGTATATATACATTGAAACTTCAATATTTTCTACCCAGGAAAAGCTGCATATAATCTATTTTTATCCTATAGCCAGGGATCTATTTTAAGTATAATGTGCAAGACATGCACCTCTGTCCTGCTGTACATGTTTCTTTCCGTATATAATTTCTTTATTCATACATAGACCAAGACATAAGTCTGCGTTCAGTATCTGTGGCATCAGTGGGGACAGTGCTTTCTGATTGGAGCAAAATAATGTGGATGAGTTAAATATTACAGTACAGTGTGTCATGGAATAGTGAGAATTTACATGTAAATGATAAAAAAAATATAGATTACATTTACTTAAGTCTAAAAACGCCTAATGATATTATGAGATGTGTTAGGATTGGATAGATGAGAGGAGAGTAAAATGTGAATATCCACTGGGATTTTAGGGCTTTATGTGTGAGCAGGTATGCTGTACATTAAATCTTGTAAGATGCTATACATTGGGCATCCTACACTTCTATCTTCTTGCTTCTTTGACAGTTTACAAAGGTATTTTTATAGAACTATACATAAAATATATATAGAATTATATAAAAATTTAATTTTTGGTAATACTTGTATACATGGCTTGCTGCTATTGCTGCATGCTGCCCCCTGCTGGAAAGTTCTAGTTCTCAATCTCCTTTTTTAAATTTTGTTTAATCCAATCGTGAATATGTGTGCTTGAAATGAGATTGTTTTGTAAAGGTTGTTTTAGTAAATAACCTTATTAGAAAAAGGCATAATTAATACAGATCCACAAAATAAATAAAATGTTCCCAGTCAGTTTGCTTTCAGAATATAACAAATGCCTCGTTGTCAGATAATAGCTTCTTACTTTTAAAGCTGAAGTTAAGGCTGATAACTACCAGATGACATGTTACCAGTGAGAATGCATTGATTTGAGCCTCTTTTGCTATTGATGAAATTAAGGTAATATGGTCCACTGGAATGGCACGGTAACTGATATTTTTTTTAGAATGATGGTGTCTTTTGTACATTTTCTTGAAAATGAATGAACTATAATTGATATTCAATATATACACACACATTTAGTAAATAAATACTTCATATAAATAGTGAGAAACCTACCACGGAATCATTGATATAATGGATGTGTTTATATCCAGTTCGGTCACTGAATATTTTGTAATACGAAATGTTGTCTGTGGTGAAAATTGGCACTGATGGGAAGAACTAGAAGAAAAAAAGATGGCGGTTTTATAACACTGTAGATCACAATCAGAATGTAACTCTCTAAACACCAATCTCTAGTTTGGAAAGGTAAAGTTTATCTGTAGATCTGACAAGCTTATTCATTATGTAAAATAATTGCGGTGTTATTCATATGCACTACTGTAATCTCCACCAATTCCCCAACTCTACTATTATTTTCTGCCATTACCCCAACTCTACTAGTATTCTCTACCATTACCCAACTCTACTAGTATTCTCCACCATTACCCAAATCTATTGTATTTTCACACATTTGCCAACTCTATAGTATTCTCCACCATTACCCCAACTCTACTAGTATTCTCCACCATTACCCCAACTCTACTAGTATTCTCCACCATTACCCCAATCTCTACTAGTATTCTCCACCCATTACCCCAAACTCTACTAGTATTCTCCACCATTCCAACTAATTAGTATTCTCCACCATTACCCAACTCTACTATATTCTCCACCATTACCCCAACTCTACTAGTATTCTCCACCATTCCCAACTCTACTAGTATTCTCCACCATAACCCCAACTTACTTATTCCCACCAAACCCCACCTCTACTAGTATTCTCCACCATTACCCCAACTCTACTATTATTCTCCACCATTACCCCAAACTATACTAGAATTCTCCACCATTACCCCAACTCTTACTATTATTCTCCACCATTAACCCAACTCTATAGTATTCTCCACCATCAACCAACTCTACTAGCATTATCCACCATTACCCAAACTAAACCATTATTCCCACTTAACCCAACTTACTAGCATTCTCCACAAATTACCCAACTAAATTAGAGTTCTCCACCATTACCCCAAAATTACTAGTATTCTACCATATACCCAACACTCTACTAGTATTCTCCACCATTACCCCAACTCTACTAGTATTCTCCACCATTACCCCAACTCTACTAGTAATCTCCACCATTACCCCAAATAGTATTCTCCACCATTACCCCAACTCTACTAGTATTCTCCACCATTACCCCAACTCTGCTAGTAGTCTACGCCATTACCCCAAATCTACTAGCATTCTCCACCATTACCCCAACTCTACTAGCATCCTCCACTATTACCCCAACTCTACTAGGATTTTCCATTATTACACAAACTCTACTAGCATTCTCACCATACCCCAACTCAACTAGTATCCTTCACCATTATCCCAACTTACTAGTATTCTCCACCATTTCCCCACCTTTACTAGTAATCTCCATATTTACCCCCAACCTCTACTAGTATTTTCTACCATTATCCCAACTCTATTATTATTCTCCACTTTAATCCAACCTATTGTATTCTTCACACATTACTATATTAGTATTGCCTTACTTGTATTATCCATCATTACCCCACTTCTACTAGTATTCTTGCCTTATTTGGATTATCCATCATTACCCCAATTCTACTAGTATTCTCCACCATTACCCCAACTCAACTAGTATCCTTCACCATTATCCCAACTCTACTAGTATTCTCCACCATTTCCCCACCTTTACTAGTAATCTCCACTATTACCCCCAACTCTACTAGTATTTTCTACCATTATCCCAACTCTATTATTATTCTCCACTTTTAATCCAACCCTACTTGTATTCTTCACCATTACTAGTATTAGTATTGCCTTACTTGTATTATCCATCATTACCCCAATTCTACTAGTATTCTTGCCTTATTTGTATTATCCATCATTACCCCAATTCTACTGCTAAGAGTAAGGGCATAAGCGTTTACGTCCTCACTTTGCGTACAGCCAGGGAGAGATTTTGCCATTCTTTCCCCGTTACTGTAATATAGATGTAGACAAATATATATGCTGTATGTAAAGTAGAGTACAAATTCCACAGTAGTAACAGCTTACAGTACACACACACTAGAGAATGATAGATCACTTATGTAAGTTCTTGGGACCTTGTAATTTTCAAGGTTTCAGACTTCGTGGAAAGACCCATATATCGCTGCTGTGTAAATAGAGCTGGGAGGAAAAGAGTATCCATACTTTGGTGGATTTCATTTATGGGGTAATAAATATTTACTTTTAATAATCATTGTTGTAAGGTTATATGTCACTACAGCCACATGACTGCTTCCTATCAATCATGCAGGTAGATTAACCAATAGCAGCCCTGCCTAACTGCTAATAGAATTCTACCTCTATGTTTCCTTGCTCAGTTTTGTATGGACATTTCTATACAGACGCTATACACATTGTTCTACCTTTGCTGTTATTCTTTTAATTCCAATTAAATTTGGGTTCCTCTTTCTGTCACTCCATTCACTCAATAACTTTCCACTAGGTCCGGAAATGGTCATAGGTAGAGAAAAACAAGCTTTGAAGGACACATGAAGCAAAAGGGACAAAGGATTGTGGCTTACAACAAAGAGGATCAGAGGCCAAATATAGGGTTTTTAAATGGCAGTGAAACTGTGATTCTAAGCTGTAACACTAGGAAAACTACTTTCTAACATTCCCTAATCTGTCTGGCCCCATTGAATGCCAATCATACAAAGTGAATGAGCAGCCAGATAGGAAACGTCATTGCAGGAACAATCGGGAGGTAAGGCCGCCAGTCTTTTTAATAGATTAGACAATGGAACTTTGATCTAATGTCTAATTGTGTCTGACCTGCATTTCTAGGCTAGAATAAAAATATGGTACTTGATATCTATAGAATGTCTATTTCAACATTACTTATACTCTTACACTGCCTCTCTGGCTGCAATACCTTTAACAACCCCTAGAACGGCCCCCAAATCCCATTATTGGGAGATACACCCCCATAGACGTTATAGACTACACAATTTCACTGATTCCACTTATACTATTTATATTTAAGACAAGAATTGAACCGTTTGAAACTAATCACTGCTGCAGTTGACAACCGTTGCTGACACGGATCTGTAACAGGGGAAATATCTGGTAGTTAGTTTTAATATTATTAACGCCCACATTTGTCATAAAAAGCTACGGTGCTACAATATAAATCTGTATGGACTGACATTGTTCCTTCCCTCAGGGTTCTCGTACCATATATTCCCAGTTTGACACAGGAGCTACAGCCATTCCACATTTAAATAGCCCAGTTGGTTCACCCAGGACCATGGACGTCACAAGATCCTCCATAAGACTAGAAAAAAAACACAAGAGAATCTCCTGTAATGATTGTAAGAGGAAACAGAAGACATTACAGACACCAGAAACAAGTCCTTTCATAAATTGCTTTTATGGACAGCAATAAAGGTGACACAGTGCGTAGTCACTGCGTAGAGTCTCGTCTTGACCCATTTCAGGATAACGTCAATGGTTTTGTTTTCATTCATGCTTTTAATGGAATATTGTGAATGGAAAGGATAGATCCTATTCGTTTAGGGAGGGAAATCCGTTTTTTATTTACTTGATATAATCCTCCAGATCCAATAACAATCTTCTTCAAAGCAATAAAAAATGTGAAAACAAACTTTATTTTTCCCCTGTCCTATGGGATCCGCGACACTAGGCAAATTTGAAGTCGGCTCCCAGATCGTACATCTGCATAGTATTTTTGGACTTTTTATTAAGAATTAAGATGTTCAGTAGAGACAATAACCACATTATCATGTTTCCCACACATCCTTTTGTGAAAACTAAACAGAAAAACAAAACATTAAAACGGACAAAAGAGACATTTGTACTTTTGTTGTACAAGAGAAACAGTTGTATGTTCCTGATAGCAATGTATTGTTATTCTCACTGCACTAAGTCAGTAAAAATGAATGCATATATGGAGCTTATAATAATATATGATATTTATCTGCATCAACCAATCAAGGTTTATCTTACTGCAGTAGACCAGTAAAAACCTAAAAACCTGATTGGTTACTGACAAATAACAGCAGAAGAAATGTTCACATATGCCCCAATAGAACATCTGTATAACACGATTTCACTCTTTATAAAGGGGCCTTTTAACCCAACCCTGTGCTAACACAGTATACCAGTGCTTTGGCTTGTGAACTTCCTCTGGATTAACTGTAGGTGGGTTCATGGGAAGGCTAGAAAGGTGAACTGGATAGGTTAAGTTTGTATTTAATCTCCACGTTTTGTTGTTTGTTAAAATGTGTTCATTTGGTTCAGGGTGCAGGCTACCTTATAATCGTGGGGGTTTGAGAGATAATCGGGTGCCCTCTTACCTCCCTCTGCAGTTTTGCAGGCCTGTCGGTACGCCCCTGTATTGGGTTGCAATCTATGTAGCGACTAAGGCTCAGTTGTATATTGTATACCGGTTGGCAATTGTGTTAATGATATTTTGGTTTTAAGACCATAAAGTTATATGTTGGTAGAATACTCCTTTCAAGTTCAGAGTGAATAATGTTTAACTCGTTTATTGCGGGGTCAAAAGATTGAAACTGCCGCACTTTGTTCAAGGTAAAAGACAAAAAAAAATAGTTGTTGTTTAATTGAAGTTCCCTATGGCTTAAGTGCTGTTTATGCAGTTTCTAGCGGGAAGCTGGAAATGGTTTAAACCAAATGAGTTAGATGGTTCCAATGGGAAAAATCTGAACTAACTTAAGGGAAACTATAGTGCCGTTATAAAGTTTTTTAAAAACAGTTTAAATAAAAAGTACCTGGGCAAGGAGGTAGGGTTGGTGCTTTTTACCTACCAATATCCTTTCTTGAGGAGCAGCAGGATGAAGAAATGAAACTGCTTCTGCCAGTCTTCCTGAATGCTTCAGCACTATAGTTAATTTAGAATGGCCCAGGGCCATAACCTGGAGATGAACAACTGTCAGTGCTGTATCTCCTAACAAAACAATATTGGGAGGTTAGGAATAATCAATCCTAACTCCTTGCCCCAGTGCTTTTCATTTTTAAAAAATAAATTTTACAGTATAGTTTGTCTTTAAGTAAAGATGACCCTGTTATTGGATTTGTAAAGATTTAACATGCCAATTGATTTCCATTTTTTTATGGAGAACTATTTATTTCTTATTCTTACAAACATTTTACCTTACAACTGGCACGATGCTGCTGCCATATGTAATGATGTAAGTTATGGAAAGTGTAGATTTGCTTAAGCCAGTGCATGCAGGATGTTTTGGGGAACATCCAATAGACATTGCATTATCAATGTGAGTCGGAAGCACAATTGGAGCACAAATATGTTCTGAACGCCGGGGTGTTCCTAGGGGTTTTTGACACCTAAACTACTTTAATTGTCGCCTATTGGAGATGGTGGTGATGGCACGTGAAGCAGGCGGGTCTTTATCAGGAAACATAGCATGGTTTGTGGAGGGGGTGTGTGTTGCTACTAAACACTGACTGGTGAACTGGAGGGCTGACTTAACATGCTGAGACTGGAGTCTATCTGTGATTAGAACTAATCAGTGGACTGTTGCTGTAATGCAGTTATTACAGGAAGGAGGAACACTGCTGCCTTTAAGATTTCACAGGGAGTGCCCTGAGCAAATATTTCAGTTTGCTTCAGGTAGGGGGCACCCCTGTGAATCGCGCAAGTGGGGCAAGCCCTTCAGCTGTATTAACGACAGAGCAATAAATCTGGTTCAAAGTCATGCTAGCCTATTTAAACAGTTTATGTGATTTGAAAAGGGAATAGTGACAAGCCGCACAGGTTTGTGATTGCGGGTACATCCGTCTGTTAATGTAACCATCCAGGTAGACAGAAATAGTCCACTATCCATTCTGAAGACAACAGCCCATCTGGCTGCTGGTTTTTCCTGTATAATTTGGAACTTTGTATATAATCAGATCCCATTGGTACGTAATAAAATTATCTCTATCTAATATTGCAAAAAAGAATATTCATTGTGAGCATTTAGAAGCATTTTACCATCTAATTTGCGTGACCTAAAATCGATTTTAGAGGTTTATTTCTCTTTTAAAAAGTGAGCATAAACCTGAAGAGGAAATGAAAAATCAGTGTCATAACCAACAACCAACTCACCCACCCATATTGCTATCGGGTCTCATCAATGAATCCATAGAGATAAATTTCCTGGGAATACAAAGTACAGCTTAGTAACATATATATCTACAGTTTTGGTTCACATTCTAGGACCTTTCTAAAGCCAAAGCATATATATAATAATTTAACATCTATTCATTTTGACTATGTGTAGTTGAGTGCTGGAGACTTCTGTGTAATGTTTATATTGCCGATCTATTTTGCACCGCACCTAAAAGTAATTATGAATTAAGGTTTGAGCTGCATATTTTTTATCTTGTTATATATATACATATTATATATATATTTGGTCAGGGTGCTACAAGGAACACAGAGGCCCCAATCGTGTCTTTAAAACTCCAGAAACAAAGAATCGTTCTGAGCACACCTTCTATTACACGTGAAGAAACTTATTAAGGGGCTGCGCAGAGCACCCTTCTTCAGAATACCAGAATACAATGTGACACACAGTTATTCAAAACCTATATAGCCATAGCCACACCCCCAGTGCACCCCTTTCACATTAAGCATGATAGTTAATTTTAAATTATCATGCTTAATGTGAAAGGGGTGGCACTGGGGGTGTGGCATGGCTATATAGGTTTTGAATAACTGTGTGTCACATTGATTTGGTATTCTGAAGAGGTGCTTGCGCAGCCCTGAAACCTGTAATAAGTTTTTTCACTGTAATAAGAAGGTGTGCTCAGAACGATTTTGTTATTATATATATATAAAACCTATGTTTATATAAATTCTATACAGTCCTACAGTATCAGGGAAAAACCAAATTATTAAAATGTTACGTAGTTAAAACTGTCACAGTGCACATAAGATGTATATTAACAAGCAGGAATGTCTGGAAACGTTTGGATAACGAAGTATTTTATTGACGTTAATATGGCAATGATTTTATGGGACACGTTATGTAGTTTATGGGTACACAGTTATGTTAGTTATGATACACGTTATGTTAGTTATGGGTACACGTTATGTTAGTAGGGTACACCTTATGTTATTATGGGTACATGTTATGTTAGTTTGGGTACACGTATGTTTAGTTTTGGATACACGTTATGTAGTTATGGATACACAGTTATGTTAGTTATGGGTACACGGTATGTTAGTTATGGATACACGTTATGTTAGTTATGGGTACACGGTATGTTAGTTATGGATACACGTTATGTTAGTTATGGGTACACGGTATGTTAGTTATGGATACACGTTATGTTGTTATGGATACACAGTTATGAAGTTAGTTATGGTACACGTGGTTTATTATGGGTACGTATGTTAGGTATACACGTTATGTTAGTTATGGGTACACGGTATTTAGTTATGGATACATTTTTTTGTAGGATACACGTTAGTTAGTTAGGGGTACACGTTTATATAGTTATGGTACATGTATGTTAGTTAGGGTGCACGGTATGTTAGTTATGGGTTACGTAATGTTAGGGTACACATATATTGTTATGGGTACACTTATATAGTTATGGGTACACGGTATATTAGTTATGGATACACGTTAGTTAGTATGGATAACCGTGTGTTAGTTATGGGTACACGTTTATGTTAGTTATGGGTAAACGGTATGTAGTTATGGGTACACGTTATTAGTTTATGGATACACGTTATGAGTTATGGGACAGTTATATTAGTTACGGGTACATGTTATGTTAGTTATGGTACACGGTATGTTAGTTATGGATACACGTATGTCAGTTATGGGTACACGTTATGTAGTTATGGGTACACTTATGTTAGTTATGGGTACACGTTTTGTAGTTATGGATACACTTATGTTAGTTATGGGTACACGTTATGTGTGTATGGGTACACGTTATGAGTTATGGGTACACCATACATGTATGTTAGTTATGGATAAACGTTTTTAGTTATGGGTCCACGTTAGTTAGATATAGGTAAACAAAAAATGTAATACTCAGGATATGCGACCATACACTAAGTAGCCATTAGATCAGATTTGTAAACTGCCCGCACATACAACCCTCCTTTAAACAGTGATCATGCGTTATGAAGTAAAGATACGTGCGGTCAACTGTTTAAAAGAACTGGTGAAGTTTTGAACAGTTTTAAATTCCGCCGGTATCTTTAATCATACACAAGATCGAGGTTTTAAAAACAGGCCCCTAGAATTAGATAGACTTCGTTCATAGGGAGAAGCCTACATCACATAAATTCAATGTTAAGATCCCCAGTTTAGCTCTTGGCTTACTTCTATGGAGAAAGTGCCACAATCTCACTAGCAGCAAAATATCTGATCCTCCACTTCACAGTTCCGAGTCTTTTGTAGATGGCGTGCATGAATTTCTCCCTGGTAGGCCGTTCCCCTCCCATCTAAAGAAGCCACAATAATTCCTTCTGTGCTGACGAGGTAGGTTTCCCATTTCAGCGAAAAAACTGTGTACTTCCTGGCTTGAGGGTCCTCCATACCTACATGTTGGCAGAATTTCATTACTAAATAAGCACTGATCAACTATTGTAAATGATGGGAACTTAATTATCCATTTCTGGGGTTCTTATATGATAAAAAGGATACACTTGACAGGAACTGCATATTTGTATGATTAGCAACAGATATAAACCAGGAATGATCCTGATACACTAGTATTAAATGTTCCATGGTCTCCCATACAGATTTAAGCCTGTTTGCTGGCCTAGTTCCAGCATCTTAGAAGTTAGAAGGAAAACTATAGTGTGTATAAACTAAAAAAAAAATGAAAAGTACCCTGGGGCAAGAGGTAGGATAATACTTTCTTCTCTAAATCATGTCTATGAGGAGCAGCCGCATTAAGAAAACAGCTTCTGCCAGGCTTCCTGAGTGCTTCAGCCTATGTTAATACAGGAGGCCTAGGGCACTAACCTGGCAATGAAAACGGTAGTGTGCTGTAGTTTTTTCAAAAGAAACAATATTAGGAGTAAAGCAAGTAAATAAGTAAGTTTTACAGTATAGTCATCCTTTAACACAAAGGTAGTAGAAGGCTTTTTTAAATGAGGTTTATGAGTATACATTATCCCATGACCAGTGTAAGTAATGTCTTCTTGCATATGCAGAAGGTTTTTAACACTTTCACTTTATCAAACACTGCCATTATATTAGCCAAATAAATACATTTTTAATATTGTTAAAAGTTTTAATCATTTGAAAATTCTGTTATAAATCTCAATATTGTTGGACTATGAAGAAATAACAACTAGAAAGGTAAAGTAAAGCATAAGTAACTGAATTGGCCGAAAGGCAGCGCCAAAACTTTATTAATGTGAGTGTCGTGTTTGCGTTGTGATTTAACATGGTACACAGGCATCAAGGTACTTAATCAGCACTGATTAGACTGATCACAGGTGAATCCATCAGGGCCGCTAATCAGCACTGATTAGGTCTTACAAATGAATCCAATCAAGAGGCAGCTATCAGCACTGATTAGGTCTGTTACAGGTGAATTCAATCAGGAGACAGCTAATCAGTGCTGATTAGGACTGCTCACAGGTGCATCCAATCAAAGACAGCGAATCAGCACTGAATATGTCTGCTCACAGGTGTATCCATCAAGAGACAGCGAACAGCACGAATATGTCTGCTCACAGGTGTATCCAATCAAGAGGCAAGTAATCAGCACTGATTTTGTCTGCTCACATTGAATCCAACCATAGAGACAGATACTCAGTGCTGATTAGGTCTGCTGACATCTGAATGCAATAAGAGACAGTCAAACATCACTGATAAGGTCTGCTCAAGGTGAATCCAATAAAGAGGTGGCTAATCAGTGCTGATTAGGTCTACTCACAAGTGAATCCAGTAAAGAGGCAGCCTAATCAGTGATGTGTGTTGATGACTCCTGTGACACATGTCTATGTGCAAGTAAGTTCCCCTCCAGTGCTGACTCATGGTAATTACTGAGCATGCTTGACATACCAGAAAAGTCATGTCAGATAGAAGAGGGCTTGGTTAAGTGTGGGAGGGGGAATACTTAATAGTAAATTTTAAAAAGTGCTAGATTAAAGGCATGCAGTAACACAGACACTTCAGCGTAACTTATAGATGAGGCTTAGTAACTTTTACAGTATAGTTGCCCTTTAACAATAGATGTCCTGTAGTCTTTCTGGTATCTGTATGAATTTACCGGTTTTGATGAAGTTTAATCCTTGAAAATGAAAACAAATTTTAGAAAGAAATGAAAAACAAAGTTCTACACCAGAATTTGGGTTTGGTTTGAAATGTTGTCCCTGAAATCGGGATTTGATGCAGGATGTTCAGTATAATGTAGTTTATTTATGATAACATGAACATGCGTGATAGGTTGATCTAATACACGTAAATAAGTAGGGGAATTTCTTGGTCTCGTCAAAATCTGCGGAAACATCATCTTGTACCAAAAGATAAAAAAGCAACAAACAAAACCAAAAGACGATCAGAAAATTACAACACCAACATTAAAAAGTTTTGTATACATTTATTGTATTTCTTTGTATTTGTATTATTTGTATTTTATTTGTAAAATGTGATTTTTGTAAAGGACATGTAACCTTAAAAAAAATGGTCAATTGTCAGTTACCTGCTCCAACCTAACGATTATTCTGCACATCATTAGCTGTATACTAACCAATTTTTAGCACAATTATCATTTCTATTCTGACAGAGTAAACTGGCCATCCCTCCAGCTGGCCCATTCCTCCATGCTGGCCCATCCCTCCATGCTGGCCCATTCCTCCATGTGGCCCATCTCATCTATCTGATGGCCCATTCCCCATGCTGGCCCTCCCTCCATGCTGGCCCATTCCTCCATGCTGGCCCATTCCTCATGCGGCCCATTCTTCCATGCTACGCCCATTCCTCAATGCTGGCCCATCTTCCATGACATCAAAACCAATGATTGACTGCTGTTTTATTTGCGCCCTCAAGTTATTAAAGCTCATTGAGCAGAGGGAGGAGATCCCTTTGCAGAAAGGATAAACGTATATCATTAAATATCTGGTTACAAATAGATGTAATAACTGGTAAAAGTCATCAGTTTTGTTTTAATGGTGAACATGCCTTTGAAGTTAGGATTTAAAAAAAAAAAGGTAGACCAGCAATGATCTGTCGGTTATACTCACCCCCCCAGAATTTGCATCTGTCTGCACATGCATGACTACTCCCCACTGTCATACATGGGCTTTCTACCTTGGTATTTTTGGAAGTAGTACTTTTTTTTTATTTGTGACACCATCCTCCATGCTAGCAATGCCTCCTGCTATTGTGATGATATCATCCCATTTCCTAAGTCCTATGCACGCTAGCCAACAGTGGATGCTGACTCCTCTTAGGTACCCACCCTATTAGGATACCAAATCTCAAATGGAATTTTCTTTCATTTGAGTTGACATTTCTTAAGGTAATGCAGCTGTTTGGGGTAATTTCCTTAAAAGCACAGGAAGCAAATACGGAAGTATTTACTGCTAAATGCCAAAGTTATTTTTTGAATTACAGGATAGGGGTTGTACAGTCACTGTATAAATCTTTCCCCTCATTGCTATATTTAAAACAGTAAACACAAAGATCTCCTGGGGGTTAGATGCTGCTGGATTGGTGTGTCTACAGGAATCACTGGGCCCCCCAGCAACACTATGATGGGGGTCTCTCTCCCTACTTCATCCACAGTGGTTTTCTGGGAGGAGCCTATATCTGTCATAGGAAAATAAGAAGATGGGTCTCTTTTGGATTTTTTAGTTAAAGGTAGAGATGGCCGAACTATATAAGTTTAGTCCGTTTCAAACTAAAGTTCAATTCGAACCCTTAAATAATGGGAGTGATAGCTCAAAAAGTCCGGGGTGATTTACAGCTAAACTAGCAATGGTAACTTACTGTAAATGGCTGTGGCACCTGGGAAACGCTCTGGGGAACATGTCACTATCACAAAAACTTGTTAAAACACTTCTTAAACACAAGCGGCAATAGTCGCAAGCTACATTTGGGGTTACGGCCAATTCGAGGTTACTGAACGATACTTTTCGAGGATTACGAACAATACTTTTAAGGGTTACTGAAAATAGAACCATAAATTCAGGGGTTACCGAAATCAAACAATACTTACGAGGGGACCGAAAACGGCAATACTTTGGAGGGTTGGCGAATGATACATTCTAGGGTGAGCAAAAACAATCCGATACATTCGAGGGTTACCGAAAATGAACATACATTTGAGGGTTACCATAAATCGAAGGCTACACACAAGGGTTAGCGACGGTACATTTAGGGTTGACGAAAACGATCCATACATATAAGGGTTACCGAAAACTAATGATACATTCGACAACAGCCCGTAAATTCGATAATTATCGAAAATACTGGAAAATCAAACTACTTTGAACGCAAACTAGTTCGAATAGTTCGAGTTCCTCCGAACTCATAAACTTCGGTTCGAACTCAGGTTCGAGTTCGGTTTTGGGTTATCTCTCAGTTAAAGGGCATGTCTACCACAAATTAATAATTTACAAAAGGATACGCAGACCCCCAAATCCCTTTCTCTTTCTACTTACCAATACCAAAGTTGTTCAGAACAAACCCGGATACCCAGGCAGCTGATACACGGAAGCAGCAGCACATTGAGGAAGGATGTTGAGGGATCAGGTTGTTAAGTCTTTTCAGGAGTGTCTTTTGAATAGGTAAGTACTGTATAACGAAAAATGGGTTTGGGTGGCTGCTTAACCTGAACGTAAATATTAATTTGAGGGTTGACATGCCCTTTAAATCATTGTCGAAACCTCCCATAATCTCAGTCAGTAGCTGGTCATATCTGATGTCTTATATTCACACAATGCACACACTCTCTATTTTGAAAGTGACATAGTGCAAGGCAGGATGCCCAACATTCGATCTTCTAGTATCTGAAAACTACAACTCTGAGCGTTCCCTGGTTGCAAAGGCCAAAGGTCAGATATCTTGGTGAAATATTAGAAAAAAATCTTACTTTTCCCATCGTGTACAATCTTCCCAATCTTCTCTATGGGCATTTGGATGGTGCGTAGATTGACTTCTAGATTGTGATTATCTTCCAATACCCGTAGTTCTAAAACAACAAACACAGGCGTCATTTATAAAGCTGGACTCCAGTGTCCAATCACAATATCCCTTATTTACATGTAGAGGCGACATTTATATTAAAATGAATTATTTCAAAATGGTAATTCCACGTTAAAACTATCACCAAAACTATTCCAAGCCCCGAACTGATGAAATTTACTGACAAAATTAAAATTTTGATGAGAAATTTTCATCTGCAATTTCATTGTGGAATTCAAATTGGATGTCAAACAAAATTACCAGCAACTGGTAAAACCCACCAACAGAAAGAACCCTGGCAGGCCAGACCAAACATAGCGGTGTTTGCCTTGATCAGGTTAGCCAAACACCATAGCATGGTGGAGCTGGGTATTGATTGGTTATTGTCATTAATAAGGGGGTAATATGCCCCTAATACACAAAATATATAGGATGTCACCATGAAGGTTTTTAACAAACCAGCACAACGGAAACTAATAATATTATAAATATATATAATAATTTATATAATTTACTATTACTAATGTGTAGGTGAATATTTAGAGTGACTGTGTCATGTATGATATTGGTGTGTCCTTGTTCAGGTTGGTATTCGGGGGTAATGGACTGATTGAATGTTGGGTTGTTGAACTTGCTGCACTATTGTCTTTTAAATGAGAACGATAGTGCAAATAAAGGTTTTCAATAACAGTAAAGGGTATGTCCCACCTCTATAAAAAACTTTTAATATGTTTTTCAGTGACCCCCAAAAATTTTTTGTTTTGTCTTAAAACTTTAAAAAATGTTCCCAGAGTGAGTAATCATACATTACAAGTCCACGATCCACTGCGCTTGCTTCTTCTCCACTTCTGCTGCTATGTGACTTTCTGTTCACGAGCAGCAACAGTGGAGGCTCTTCCATGAATGGCAGACAGCAGTTGGCCATGACATCAATGTCCACAGCCTGACTGCCCGCCTTACTGGAAGTGGCAGAAAGCCATGGCGGTGGATCATGGAAGTTGTATGTATAATATCTCGCTCTGGGAACATTTTTTAAAGTTTTAAAGGGACAGTTCCGTGGAAATTATCAATATTGTTGAAATTGTTAGTTTGTGAAATGCCTTTTAGTTATTCTACATATTCTCTCCCATTTTGAAAAATCCGTTGAATTTCTACCGTTTGCTGTTCCCTGCTGTTGAAATTAGTGAGCTGCCATTTCAGGTTCTAATGGTCCTTCTTCCCAGAATGCACCACTTTTGGAATTTCCTAACAGTAATTTCTACTGATTGGCTGTTGGATGGGTCAAGATGCTCAGACTTCTGCTGGGTCAAGGGCCAAAACCAAACGGTCTTATACTACACCACTCAGTATTTCGGTTGCATATTTATACACAGACAAAAGGGGTAGACAAACCCTTTAAACGAGAACTAAACGTATATTTTTTAAAATCTAATGTGAAATTTTTCTCTATAACATTGAAAATTCTTCTTAGTAAATTGTATTTAGTACATGTGAGAAATAGATTCTATAGATAAGAAGGTTTCCAGTTGTTGCCAGTACAACCACAGCCAATGAAGTCATCAAAGAACCACGCCCCTGACCCCAGTATTCACTGTCTTATGCACAGAGTGTTTTCTAAACCCAATATGGAATCCCTGATAAGACTTTGAAGCTGCTTGTTACCCTGCAATTTATTTTTGGAAGTTGCTGGAAAAAACTGCAGGGTAACAAGCGCTTTCAAAGTCTTATACAGGGACTTTCATATTCAATTTTTTTTTTTTAATTCTTTTCCTAGCAAAATTAAAGCTTCCAAATGTACCCGCATTCTCTGCTTATTCGGTGTTGGTGCACAGGGTAAGGCACCAGGTTTAAAAACACACAGTTTCAGAAGGTCACAAGTTCAATACCCAGACTACATTTTTTGTTCTATTATCTTCCAAGCAAAAGAAAAAGCTTCTAAATGTACCCAAATTCTCACCTTATTCAATGTTGGCTCACCGAGTAAGACACCTGTTTTAAGAACACACAGTTCTGAAGGCTACAAGTTTAAACCCTAGACTTACCTTTATATTTTGTTTCCATTATGTTCCCAGGAAAAGATTCTACATGTACCAGCCATCTATATAGTATCTCTGTTAGCCTAGAGGTAAGAGCTCTGCTTTTAGCAAGATAAAGAAATATACAAGTTGCAGGTTCTTTTCCCCAGACCTTTATTTTATTTGAATTTTGCTGAAACATTAGTTTCTGTTTCTACATTCCATGATATCTATGAAATACACTGCAAAAATTATTTTCTTTTTGTAAGCTCTACGGGGGAGGGACCTTTTTCCTCATGTTACATGTTTCAAGCTCTTATAAATTTCATGATGCTCTTACTTATATGTATTTATTACTGTCCCCCTTGCACGACTTTTTGTATTCTATATTGTACAGCGCGTGTCCCCTAGTGGTGCTATATAAATAAACAGTATACTAATATATACGATGTAAAGTAAAGGATTACAGTATATCAATGTTAGGACAGGAGCATGAATGTGTTTGAAAACACAAAAAACTGAAATCCCTGTTCAGCGTCAGGGAGAGGGAGGATCTCTGTGCGTAATGTGATTGGCTGTCAGATTTAAGCAAGCAAGGCTGCAACTTCCTTGTTTTGATCTGTTGAGAACTACAGAGCATGTGCCTGTATGCACCACACTAGCTGGTGGTTTACATGTTGTCTGGAGACTCTCCTTTAAAATGAAAAGTACCTGGGTGGTATGGAGGTAGGGTCGGTACTTCTCAATATCATTCTATAATGAGCCGCAACATGTAGAAAACTGCTTCTGCCAGTCTTCCTGAGTGCTTCAGGATATCTTTAATACAGGAAGACCTATTGCACTAACCTGGCAGATGAAAATCCGAAATCCGAATGACCTATTGAAAGTGCACTTTGGAGGATTTTTGAACGTTCGAGGCATTTTCAAAAATTATTGAAAATAGCCTCAAACGTTCGAAAATCCTCGAAAAATGTGTTCCGTTTTCAGATTATCGGGATTCCAGAGATCCGGGAATCCGAAAACAGAACAAAACTAGTTAGTTTTGGCCATCTCCTCCTCAACAAAACAATATTGGAGGTAGGAATAATCAATCCTACTCCCTGCCTCTACTTCTCATTTCAAAACAGGCTATAATACATTACTTATTATTCGTTCCATTGTGAATTGTGACAATGGGCAGTCCTGGGCCTGGTAAATAGATAAATTAAATTAGTTGTATGGTTTAGTTGTTTGTAAATAGAAAATCATTGTTATTTGTTATTAGACATTTTAATTCTGAGGAACTCTATGCGTGTGAATGCATACAACAGGCTTTTTTTGCAATGTTTCTTAACAAGTAGTTGTCTTTCCATTGGTCAGGCCCAAGAGTGAGGGGTGGGCAGGGTTAGGCCAGGAGTATAAGCCCAGGGGTGAGGATCACTTTTTAGGGGAGGGAGGTTGAATTGGAGTTTTAATGATTTTGGGAGGTTAAAGTGCCTTTTTCAGGTTTTAGGAAAACAATACCTTTGTTTCTGTGTGCTACAGAAAGTCTCCCAGTCTCCCCCTCTGCATTTAAAGCATGGTACACACCATGCAATATTTTGTAACGATAGTTGAGTGTACCGAAATAATTGCATGGCTTTTCAGACGTACACTCGGTCACGGCAAAATGCCAGCCATAGCCACTATTTTCGCGGACCAACAGTGCTTCCTCCTGGCCAACCAGTTGGAAGAGCCAAAGGCTGGTCAGGAGGAAACATTGCATGGTATGTACCATGCTTAAATCCCAGACTGAACCAGGCATTATTAGATAATTGTCGTTGTAAGGATGGTTTTAAACTCAGTTATCTTCTTGATACCTAGCTATAGCACAACTTCATTCATCAAATTAAAAATTGTATTGCTGCTGATTTTGTTACTTCTATTACTGCTTCCTTGTTCTTCCAGTTAGCAGGTGCAAGTCATAGATGTAACATGACATCACAACCCATGACTGAATTCCATTCCCCTTACTGCCTTTAGGGAGTCAGGGATCTGCTATAAATATCAGGGAGAATGAACATCCTAAAAGGAGTTATCAGAGAATTCAGAGAATTCACACTCACAGGAATCCAGTGTCTCCTGGTTTGTCATGAGAATAAAGCTGATGACTCCCTGTTCCCTATTTTACTTACCGTAACAGTAGATGAATAGTATTTTGCTTATGGCTAAACCGCGCCCCATAATAGTGCACCTTTCCTTCCTTAAGTGAAAAGTAATACACTGTTTTTCTCTGCGAAGACCTTTCAAACCAATTCTGAAAAGATAAATCATAATGTAATTAAATGGACAAACCCTTCCTATCCCCACACAACGTGACAGCAGCAGGAAAGGGAACAATATTGTCCTGTTGAAATAACCTGTAAACATTCTTCTTCCTGGGTACCCTTCAAATTCATTACTGGAGTAATATCTATGGAATAAACATACATTTTCCTTTAAATAGTTATGTTTAAGGTAGCAGAAGAGAGCAAGGTTCTCCTACCTCCTATACTTGTCTTCTTGTAACCTTTCAGTTTAGCCATTGATGCCCAACTATTGTTCAACCATTGAAAATCGGGGGTTTGCGGAGTTAGTGTGGTAGTGGGTTGGGCCTGGCTAGCCCATGGCCTGAGCAGTCCAGATGGATCCAAAAAGCAGCCCATTAACTGGCTTTGGTGCCACTAATGCAGCCCACATCATGGGCAGGTGGGCACACCACTACTGGTTAACTTCCTGAATTCATCTTATCTGTTTAGCAAGTATCGTATATACTTGAGTATAAGCCAAGGTTTTCAGGAAAAAGCCTGAAAATTACCTCGGGTTTATACTCGAGTCAGTCCTTCTCAATCCTTCTACCTAGTCTGAAGGCCGCTCGCTCCCCATCCTCTGTGCGCTTCACGACACCAAGTAGTGGCATCATTCAGAAGCGCAGAGGACATGGAGCGAGGAGAAAGAGGCCGCCAGAGAAGGTAGGAGAATACCACAAAACAGGAGGAGTGCACAATACTTACAAAGAAAACCTCCTTATTTGTGCATACTGTAAGTATTGGCTAGTAAGAATCAGAAGTGGCAAATACTAGTAGGGGTTACTGTGTGGGGTTTAAAGGGCAACTAAGCAAAAACAATACAGAATCAGGAGGATGGTATCTATTTTAAATATTGCCTTCTGATTCTGTATTGTTTTGAGGCTTTAGTTGCCCTTAATGGACAGCAGAATCCCTACTGTAGTCCCATACAGTAATAGCCATACTGGATTTAGCAATTACTGTATGGGACTAATGTAGGGAATTCTGCTGTCCATTTAAAGGGTAACTAAAGCCTCAAAACAATACAGAATCAGAAGGAAGTTTTGGTCATAATTTCTACCCTCGGTTTATACTCGAGGTCAATCATCTTTTCTCCTTTTCGGGTAAAATTAGGTACCTTGGTTCTCGGGTCGGTTAATACTCAGTATATACGGTAACCACTTTTTAAAATATTTTTGAACAATAGATGTAATTTAGAGAAAAACCTGCTGCCTACATGTTTAAAACTACAAATCCCAGCATTCACTGGTTGCATTTGCAAAGATCTGTAAAGATTCCCAGGTGCGATTTTGGGTTTGATTAATTTTAAATCAACAGTTGATCATATTATCTACCAAATCAATTAATGTAAAACATATTGATAATTGTATGGATAGCTTTATCACCACAGCCTGATGAGTCAAGATACATGGTTCTAAATTAATGTTAATCAAATTGCTTATTTATTTTTTTCAAAAAACTAGTCAGTGACTATGCACATGCTCACTGGATACTTACGTATTGCACATAGCCATCTGCAAAATAAGCTACCTAGCTGTAAATCTTGACATTTACTTTAATTCATCTTAAGCCTTAGTTTCACTTAAGTCAAAAAAAGTGTAGAAGAAACTTACATTGCTTCATCTGTCACTAAGTATATATAAAATAGCTTCCCAGTTTCCAGTTTATGGTAAAGCGGTTTCCTTGAAGAAAATGAAATGAATTAATTCAGATAGAAAATACAAACATCTAATCTCCTTATTAACAATAATATTGTGTTGCATAAAAATGTCTGTTTTAGAAATCTCTACAGGGGCATGTTTAGGGGAAGGGGGGATTAATGGTGCCTGGAAACCCCCCTTTCTGCCTGCTTAGTGCAGTCTGCTGTTCTATTTCTCCTGGTTCCCATAGATTGTTAACATTAATTACATAGATTGTTACATAGATTGTTACATGGACTGTTACTAGACTGTAACATAGATTGTTACATATACTGTTACATAGATTGTTACGTTACATAGACTGTTACATAGATTGTTATGTTACATAGACTGTACATAGATTGTTACATAGAGTGTTACATTACTGTAACCTAGATTGTTACATAGACTGTTACATAGATTGTTACATAGATGTTACATAGATTGTTACATAGATGTTAATAGACGTTACATAGACTGTTACATACTGTTAGATAGACTGTAACATAAATTGTTTCATGGACTGTTATATAGATTGTTACATAGACTGTAACATAGACTGTTACATAGATTGTTACATGGACTGTTACAGAGATTGTTTATATGACTGTTACATAGACTGGAACATAGATTGTTACATAGACTGTTACATTGATTGTTACATAGACTGTTTACATACGATTGTTACATAGACTGTACATAGATTGTACATGGATTGACATGACTGTTACATAGATGTTACATGATTGTAATGATAGGACATAGACTGTTACATAGATTGTTAATGGACTGTTTAAATAGGACTGTTACATAGATTGTATAGATTGTTACATAGACTGTTACATAGATCTTACTGGATTGTTACATAGTTGTTACATGGATTGTTATGACTGTACATAGATGTTACATATAGACTGTTACATAGATTGTACATAGACTGTTACATAGATTGTTAAAGTGGATTGTTACATAGACTGTTACATAGATTGTTACATGGATTGTTACATGGATAGTACATAGACTGTTACATAGATTGTTCATGGACTGTAAATAGACTGTTACATAGATTGTTACGTAGATTGTACATAGACTGTTACATAGATTCTTACATGGATTGTTACATAGATTGTTACATGGATTGTACATAGACTTTACATAGATTGTTACATAGACTGTTACATAGATGTTACACAGATTGTTAGATATATTGTTACATAGACTGTTACATAGACTGTTACATAGATTGCTACATAAACTGTTACATAGATTGTTAGATAGATTGTTAGATAGATTGTTACATAGACTGTCACATAGATTGTTACATAGACTGTTAAGTAGACTGTTACATAGACTGTTACATGTGCCCACACATGGTCCAATGTTATTGCCTCCTCTACTGTAGTAAAGGGAACTGGTAATGGAAATTCTCCAATACAATATACAATATTCAGCAAATTCTGTCAGATCTGCCATCAGTGTCACAGCTCTGACTTTGAAGGACACTAATGGAAATCTAATGTAAATGTGGATTTCTCATTAAAACAGAGTGTTAGGATGGGTATCAAAATAGTCCAGAGCAGCACTTCCTTAAAACAAAATCTTTTTTCAAAATTCTTAAAAAGCATTTTTCTGCCATAAAAACATGGCTTTCTTTTTCATAGACAGCAAAGATAATGCAACGTTCGAACCCCACTGGTTCTTGTCACGCTGAGAATTGTGAATAAAAGATTTCGTTTAAGGAAGTGCTGCTCTGGACTATTTTGATACCAGAGTATAAAAGGTGAATATACAAGCGTGCACCCATATTATCTCCCAGAAAGCATGTGCTGGCTCTACTGTTGTTTGTTAGGATGGGTACACATGGCTGGATTTTCATCCTGACTGTTTGCCGCTATCGAGAGGTTATCTTGGACCAAGGACTGTCGGTCATGGCAAATGTCTCCTGTGGATCGCACGATCAGTGGTGATTTACTGACTTTTGATATTGCCCGTTCATTCGATCCAGGGCGAATAGGCATTGTTCACCGCAGCTAAACGGAAGTACGGTCGGTAGCCCAAAAAAATTGTTTGTGTTACCCAGCCTTATAAATATACTTTATAACAAAAGTAAAGGGGATTTCTATTGTATAACGTGTGATGAAAGCATGGCAATTAGAGAAATTTATAATTATTATATTGGTCCATATATAATAGAACAACAGAAATGTATTGTTCATGAACTTCCAACTGTGCTTGTTCAGTAGTTACCCATTCAAGAATGAAAGAATCCTGCGCTTGCCCCTGCTCTATTTAGTTAACCTTGTAAGGTAAAAGGAGTAGAACACCACAATGTATATATACATTGAAACTTCAATATTTTCTACCCAGGAAAAGCTGCATATAATCTATTTTTATCCTATAGCCAGGGATCTATTTTAAGTATAATGTGCAAGACATGCACCTCTGTCCTGCTGTACATGTTTCTTTCCGTATATAATTTCTTTATTCATACATAGACCAAGACATAAGTCTGCGTTCAGTATCTGTGGCATCAGTGGGGCAGTGCTTTCTGATTGGAGCAAAATAATGTGGATGAGTTAAATATGTACAGTACAGTGTGTCATGGAATAGTGAGAATTTACATGTAAATGATAAAAAAAATATAGATTACATTTACTTAAGTCTAAAAACGCCTAATGATATTATGAGATGTGTTAGGATTGGATAGATGGAGAGGAGAGTAAAATGTGAATATCCACTGGGATTTTAGGGCTTTATGTGTGAGCAGGTATTGCTGTACATTAAATTCTTGTAAGATGCTATACATTGGGCATCCTACACTTCTATCTTCTTGCTTCTTTGCAGTTTACAAAGGTATTTTTATAGAACTATACATAAAATATATATAGAATTATATAAAAATTTAATTTTTGGTAATACTTGTATACATGGCTTGCTGCTATTGCTGCATGCTGCCCCCTGCTGGAAAGTTCTAGTTCTCAATCTCCTTTTTTAAATTTTGTTTAATCCAATCGTGAATATGTGTGCTGTGAAATGAGATTGTTTTGTAAAGGTTGTTTTAGTAAATAACCTTATTAGAAAAAGGCATAATTAATACAGATCCACAAAATAAATAAAATGTTCCGTCAGTTTGCTTTCAGAATATAACAAATGCCTCGTTGTCAGATAATAGCTTCTTACTTAAAGTGAAGTTAAGGCTGTAACTACCAGATGACATGTTACCAGTGAGAATGCATTGATTTGAGCCTCTTTGCTATTGATGAAATTAAGGTAATATGGTCCACTGGAATGGCACGGTAACTGATATTTTTTTAGAATGATGGTGTCTTGTACATTTTCTTGAAAATGATGAACTATAATTGATATTCAATATATACACACACATTTAGTAAATAAATACTTCATATAAATAGTGAGAAACCTACCACGGAATCTTGATATAATGGAGTGTGTTAATCCAGTTCGGTCACGAATATTTTGTAATACGAAATGTTGTCTGTGGTGAAAATTGGCACTGATGGGAAGAACTAGAAAGAAAAAAAGATGGCGGTTTTATAACACTGTAGATCACAATCAGAATGTAACTCTCTAAACACCAATTCTCTAGTTTGGAAAGGTAAAGTTTATCTGTAGATCTGTACAAGCTTATTCATTATGTAAAATAATTGCGGTGTTATTCATATGCACTACTAGTAATCTCCACCAATTCCCAACTCTACTATTATTTTCTGCCATTACCCCAACTCTACTAGTATTCTCTACCATTACCCAACTCTACTAGTATTCTCCACCATTACACCAAATCTATTGTATTCTTCCACATTTGCCAACTCTACTAGTATTCTCCACCATTACCCCAACTCTACTAGTATTCTCCACCATTACCCCAACTCTACTAGTATTCTTCCACCATTACCCCAACTCTACTAGTATTCTCCACCCATTACCCCAAACTCTACTAGTATTCTCCACCATTCCAACTATATTAGTATTCTCCACCATTACGCCAACTCTACTATATCTCCACCATTACCCCAACTCTACTAGTATTTTCACCATTCCCAACTCTACTAGTATTCTCCACCATAACCCCAACTTACTTTATTCCCACCAAACCCCAACTCTACTAGTATTCTCACCATTACCCCAACTCTACTATTATTCTCCACCATTACCCCAACTCTACTAGAATTCTCCACCATTACCCCAACTCTACTATTATTCTCCACCATTAACCCAACTCTACTAGTATTCTCCACCATCAACCAACTCTACTAGCATTATCCACCATTACCCAAACTAAACCATTATTCCCACTTACCCAACTTACTAGCATTCTCCACAAATTACCCAACTAAATTAGAGTTCTCCACCATTACCCCACAATTACTAGTATTCTCCATATACCAACACTCTACTAGTATTCTCCACCATTACCCCAATCTACTAGTATTCTCCACCATTACCCAACTCTACTAGTAATCTCCACCATTACCCCAAATAGTATTCTCCACCATTACCCCAACTCTACTAGTATTCTCCACCATTACCCCAACTCTGCTAGTAGTCTACGCCATTACCCCAAATCTACTAGCATTCTCCACCATTACCCCAACTCTACTAGCATCCTCCACTATTACCCCAACTCTACTAGGATTTTCCATTATTACCACAAACTCTACTAGCATTCTCACCATTACCCCAACTCAACTAGTATCCTTCACCATTATCCCAACTCTACTAGTATTCTCCACCATTTCCCCACCTTTACTAGTAATCTCCACACTATTACCCCCAACCTCTACTAGTATTTTCTACCATTATCCCAACTCTATTATTATTCTCCACTTTTAATCCAACCTACTTGTATTCTTCACCATTACTATATTAGTATTGCCTTACTTGTATTATCCATCATTACCCCATTCTACTAGTATTCTTGCCTTATTTTATTATCCATCATTACCCCAATTCTACTAGTATTCTCCACCATTACCCAAACTCAACTAGTATCCTTCAACCATTATCCCAACTCTACTAGTATTCTCCACCATTTCCCAACCTTACTAGTAATCTCCACTATTACCCCCAACTCTACTAGTATTTCTACCATTTTCCCAACTCTATTATTATTCTCCACTTTTAATCAACCTACTTGTATTCTTCAACCATTACTAGTATTAGTATTGCCCTACTTGTATTATCCATCATTACCCCAATTCTACTAGTATTCTTGCCTTATTTGTATTATCCTCATTACCCCAATTCTACTAGTATTCTCCACCATTACCCCAACTCCGCCATTCATACAACTCAACTAGTATTCTTATCCATTATCCCAACTAAACTATTGTTCTCCACCATAACTCCAACTCTACTAGTATTCTCCAGCATTAACCAAACTCTACTAGTATTCTCCACCATTACCCCAACTCCGCCATTCATACAACTTGAACTTGGAATATTCCATCTCAAACTTCGAATATTGTATATTGAATATTCTATATTGAACTTGGAATATTCCATACCGTACGTAATGGGATTTTTTTTAGGTTGGAATAAGTAGGGGGCAAAAGCAAAAGTCCTCTTTAAACGATATCTATTATCTGTTTAAAAAGGGAAAGTACCTGGGGCAGGGAGGTCGGGTTGATTATTCCTAACTCCCAATATCGTTTCGTTGAGGAGCTACAGCACGTACAGTTTTCATTTGCCACTGTCCTGGACTATTCCTGTATTAAAGATAGTGCTGAAGCAGGAGGAAGACTGGCAAAATCAGTTTTATTTGGGCTGGTTCTCCTCACAGAAACAATATAGTTGGGGGTAGGAATTACCCTCCTATATCCCGGTCCCAAGTACTTTTCATTTGAACTGTTTTTTTTAAATAACTTATATATACAATAGTTTTCCTTTAAAAAACAACTCTTGTGCCAGTTTGGTCTAAAAATGGTGAGTCAGCCAGAGCTAAACAACTGTGGGTGAGATGGTCTACTACAGGTAGGATACGATCCCCGAACGGCTGTTTTGGCCAATAACGTACACAAGGGCCGTGTGTACAAACCTTTCGTCTGAACAAGTTAATCATTGATTGGTCTGTTGTTCAGTGCTCCAGATGATTGGCTGCTGATTGAAGGCTGCACAAGTTGAAATAATTAGAGTTAGAGTTAGGACAACATTTAAGCGTGTTCTGCAGTTCAGAGCTGTTAAACACTACCCTGTCTCTTAAGTTGACCATACACGCTACAATATTGGGATATTTCCCAATATCGTCCGACTGTTGGATTGGACAGGGGGGAAAAATTGCCAGATGGTGGATCAATCGGAAGATCAGATTGTACTGTGTAAAAAAGCTTGAGAGTGAGTAAGGGATCTAAGCAGCCAAGTCTAGGGGAGAAAGCAGCCCAGCAAATTGGACCCAAGGAAGTAGAGCTCCCAAGGCCCTATGAATTGTACCACAGGTTCAGTGCTTGCTCATTAGGATACAGTTTTGCTTGGTACTGGTGTGTCAAACTGCAAAAGAGCTTGTGTTACAAAATTGTTTATCCTCGCACTCCTATTTCAAGCTGCTTCTAGATGCTGTTCCTCAGTAGCTGCCAACCACTTGCAGTCATAAAAGTTTATCCCTTTACTCAGGAGTGCGTTCTTCGGTAAATTACAAAAAGAGTTGTGTTGCCTAATTCGCCTGTTTTGGGTAATACGGAAATATAGAGTTAGAATGACTGGTATATATTTATCTTTATGCATAACACATTCAAATACATCAATTGTAGTTCAGTTAAAGTTCCTGAATAGAAGTATTGTGTCTACAGACTAGCACCTGCGTATACTAATAGCTTCTGGACTAATCAGGCCCTGATCACCTCTTTCTTCTCTATTACAGGTAAAGTTCTCCCCCCATTCTGACTCACTATTTAGGGTGAGTTACAAATAGAACATTGTTTGGATAACTAATGACCTGCTCCTGGACACACGAGACTTCAGTTAAATATTTCAGAAAAAACCCTAAATAAAAACCCACGTGGCCTATTTCACAAGGTTCCTGGATTGCAGAATCCTGTCCATTAGTTTTCCAATAAAACCTCAAAGCTGAATAAGCAGCCACGCATGAAACAGGCAGATTATAGGTCAGCAGGATCCAACGATTGTGACAAGTTTGGTTGTCCTTTAACCAATTTTGGGAATAAAAATACAAACTGATCTGTTACACAGAATAAAACGATGACTAGATGTAAATATCATCTACAGTGTTATATGGGGTAAACAGGGATTGTCTGTTAATGCTTCTCCGTAACATGAAGATGATAGATAAAGATGATAAATGGAGATGATAGAGATGATAAACAGAGAAGATAGAGATGATAAATAGAGATGATTGAGATGATAAAGGAGAGACAGAGATGATGGACAGAGAAGATAGGATGATAGGCATGATAGAGATGATAAATGGAGATGTACATGGAGATGGCAGACATGATAGAGGTGATAGAGATGATAAACATGATAGATAGAGATGATAGACATGGTAGAGATGATAACCATTATAGATAGAGATAATAGACATGATAGAGTGATAGAGTGATAACCACGTAGAGATGATAACCATGATAGAGACGATAGACATGATAGAGGTGATAGAGATGATAACCATGATAGAGATGATAATGGAGATGAAACCACGATAGAGATGATAACCATGATAGAGACGATAGAACATGATAGAGGTGATAGAGATGACAACCATGATAGAGATAATAGACATGATAGAGGTTAAAGAGATGATAACCATGGATAGAAGAAATGATAGAGGTGATAAACATGGTAGATAGAGATAATAGAGGGGATAGAGATGATAACCATGATAGAAATGATAGATGACATGATTCTGGTGATAGAGATGATAGACATGATAGATAGAGATGATAGACATGAGTAGAGATAGAGATGATAGGCGTAATAGGTTGAGATGATAGATATGATAGATACAGATGATAGACATGAAAGATAGAGTGATAGATAGAAATGATAGAGATGATAGACATGATAGTAGAGATGTAGAGGTGAAATAGATGAAACCATGATAGAGATGATAGATAGAAATGATAGAGATGATAGACATGATAGATAGAGATGATAGAGTAGAGGTGATAGAGATGATAGATAGACGATACTGGTGATAGAGAAGATAGAAATGATAGATAGAAATGATAGATATGATAGAGGTGATAGAGATGATAGACATGATAGATTGAGATAATAGACATGATAGATAGAGATGATAGACATGATAGATAGAAGTATAGACATGATAGATTGAGATGATAGACATGATAGATAGAGATGATAGAGGTGATAGATATAATAGACATGATAGATTGAGATGATAGACATGATAGATAGAGATGATAGACATGATAGATTGAGATGATAGACATGATAGATTGAGATGATAGACATGTGTAGATATGATAGAATGATAGAGAGGATAGAGGTTGATGAGATGATAGACAAAATGATAGAGGATAGATAGAAGATAGAGTAGTGATATGTATGATAGAGGTAGATAGAAATTAAGAGGTGATAGAAAGACAGAGAGATAGACATGATAGATAGAGATAATGAGGTGATAGAAATGATAGAGATGATAGACATGATAAAGATGATCTCTAGATAATGTTTTTCACCGCACTCTTTCTTATATAGGTGCTGCTCTCTCTAGCTTACCACCCGCAGTTCTTTATCTTACAAATTGTACTTGGTTGAAGAACGCACACTATTGAACTTCTTGCTTTTTAATATTTATTCAGTGACATGCTGCACAACGTTCGGGGAGTGTCCCTTCCTCAGGATGCACCTGAGGAGGGGACACTCCCTGAAACGTTGTGCAAGCATGTCACTGAATAAATATTAAAAAGCAAGAAGTTCAATAGTGTGCGTTCTTCAACCAAGTACAATTTGTATGATAAGATGATAACCATGAGAGAGGTGATAGAGATGATAACCGTTATAGATAGAGATAATAGACATGATAGAGGTGATAGAGATGTAACCATAATAGAGATGATAGACATGATAGAGATGAAACCAAGGAGAGGTGATAGAGATGATAACCGTTATAGATATAGATAATAGACATGATAGAGGGGATAGAGATGATAACCATGATAGAGATGATAGATATACTGATACTGGTGATAGAGTGATAGAGATGATACTGGTGATAGAGATGATAGACATGATAGAGATGATAGACATGATAGATTGAGATGATAGACATGATAGATACAGATGATAGACATGATAGATACAGGTGATAGAGGTGATAGAGAGGATAGACATGATAGATTAAGATGATATACATGATAGATAGAGGTGATAGACATGATAGAGGGTGAAAGAGATGAACCAGATAGAGATAATAGATAGAAATGATAGAGATGATAGACAATAGATAGAGATGATAGAGTGATAGAGATGATAACATGATAGAGATGATAGATAGACATGATACTGGTGATAGAGATGATAGATAAGAGAGGATAGACATGATAGATGATAGAGATGATAGATAGGTGATAGAGATGATAGACATGATAGATTGAGATGATAGACATGATAGAGGTGAAAGAGATGATAACCATGATAGAGATGATAGATAGAAATAATAGAGATGATAGACATATAGATAGAGATGATAGAGGTGATAGAGACCATGATAGAGATTATAGATAGACATGATAGAGATGATTGACATGATAGATAGAGAGATGATAGAGGTGATATAGAGAGATGATAGACATGATAGATTGAGGAGTAGACATGATAGATAGGATGATAGACATGATAGATAGAGATGATGAGAAATAGAGAAAAGTAGAAAGGATAGAGAATTAGTAGAGACATGATAGAAGTGGTTAGAGATGATAAAATGATAGATAGATGAATGGATAAGACATGATAGGATTGAGTGATAGACATGATATGATAGAGATGATAGATAATAGATAGAAGGTAGATAGAGATGATGACATATGATAGAGGTGAAAGAGTGATAACCATGATAGAGAGTGATAGATAAAATAGAGAATGATAGAGATGATAAGGTGATAGAGATGATAGGGGTGAGAGAAATGATAGATGATAGATAGACATGATAGATAGAGTGAGAGAGATGATAGAGGTGATAGAAATAATAGAGAGATTGACGGATAGGTAGAGAGGTGATAGAGGTGATAGAAGGTGATAGAGATGATAGACATGAAAGACATGATAGAGGTGATAGAGATGATAACCATGAGAGAGGTGAGAGAGATGATAACCATGATAATAAATACCGTGAGAGAGGTGATAGAGATGATAACCATTATAGATAGAGATAATAGATATGATAGAGATGATAACCATGATAGAGATGTATAGCCATGAGAGGGTGTGATAGAGATTGATAACCATTATAGATAGAGATAATAGATATGATAGAGGTGAGTGATAGTGATAACCATGATAGAGATGATAACCATGATATAGATGATAGACATTATAGATAGAGATGATAGAGGTGATAGAGATGTTGGAGGTGATAGAAATTATAGAGATGATAGATAGAAATGATAGAGATGACAGACATGATAGAGGTGATAGAGATGATAACCATGAAAGAGATGATAGCCATGAGAGAGGTGATAAAGATGATAACCATTATAGATAGAGATAATAGATATGATAGAGATGAAACCATGAGAGAGGTGATAGAGATGATAATCATTATAGAGATAATAGATATGATAGAGATGATAGCCAGTGTGGCATAGGATTTATTATTTTATTGTGTGAGCTAATACACCAAATAAACCTGACTGAGGTCAGTTTGAAAATCAAACCAAAGACTGTTGCCTGTTTGTGTGTTAAATTGTGCCCAAATGCTCTCTTTCCTGGGAGACAACGGTCCTTGCTACCTGAAATGTTACACATGATAGAGATGATAGACATGATAGAGATGATAACCTTGAGAGAGGCCAATCCGAAAACAGAACGAATTCTCGAAAATACAATCGGGGACCATTTCGAGTTTCCGATCGTATTTTCGAGGCTTTTCGACGTTTGATACTATTTTTGAAAATGATCGAAATAGCTCCGTACATTCGAAAATGATCGAAATTTGTTCCAACGTCCCCGAAATTTGGACCGGCCGGATTCGGATGGATCATTCGGATTTCGGAACCGATGTGTATCTACACAAGTATTAAACAAGTATATAAACACATATACACAGCAATAGGAGAATGCTCGGGACTGTGGTGTTTGCTACAAATGCAGCCGACTCCCCTGAGACGCCAAGTTCGAGGGAAATTTTCTGTCTTTTTCTGAATGACCCAAGGTTTGATTGAAAGGTTGGAAAATGCGCTACACAAAGTAACAATAAAGCCACAAACCATCAGATCCAAAAGTATCAGCACTTATCGTTACTGTGTGTACCCCCGTTACTTCCTATTAACATGTGCCTTATTCCCAACATTATTCTCACACATATCAGTAATGTCTCCCCAGGAACTTCCACTGATGGAAATGGGCTTGCTTACCATGATTGTGCAGTGTGGTACTGGAGCTGTGCTCGTGCTCACTGGATTTACAGTGTAGTGCGACCCATTGCTTGAAGATTGATGTTGGGGCAATAGACAGACAAACAAACAATATTTAAAGGATGCAGATAAATGGGTTAAAAGGAGGTATGGTACAACACCTTACACACGATCTTAAAGGGCCTCTTTTATCCATACAAGTGTCCTTTGTTAAAAAGAGCACACACCTATCCTCAAAATAAATATCCAGGATTGTGCTTATAGCGGCAGTCTATTTAAACTATACCACAGTAAACGTGTGCTACTTCCTGCTTACTAGTGAACTGTGACATCACCAGCAAGCCCCTTTGAGCATGCCCACTTGTATCCTACTACTAGGACAGAGATAATCAGTACATCATAAACCCTGTTTCCAAACTTCTTAGTGTTTTTAAAGCTATCCACAATCCTGAGAAGGATTGTTTACTTCCCTAAGGAGTCCATTAGAAGAGGAAAGGACTAGAAATCCTATAAATAGCTTCATAAAATACAGAATTTGGGGGTGGGGCATATGATTCATTCTCATGCTGTTAATTTCAGAGCAGAGAGCAAACAAGGAACTTTATATACCTCTAACTTTAATATGCATGGCTATAACTTTTGATTCACAGCAGCTAGAGACATCTTTCTGGGCTTTTTGAATAGTGTGATAGAGCTGCGAGGGCCTTTAAGGAAACCACAATCCAATCTGTTTAGGATGTTGCAGGCATGGAGTAAGATGTTTCAAATCTTTTGCTGGTCCGATCTGCTTAAGTACTATAAACTGATGATATAAAGCTGATCAATCAACCGTATAAACAGAATCAATTTGTTTGCCCGATAGATCGAAAAAATCTTATCTTATTGTGATAGTCTAGGAGTGCTGAAAAATCCTAGTTCATAATGTATTAACCCTTTAAGGACATACGGTATAAAATTGGAATTATATTCCCCATCCATCCTGGTATTTGCGTCCCAGAATCCTCAGTTTTATCTCAAGGGGGTTGTTCCAGGGGCAAGCATGGGCATTCAGGCATTATAGCTGGTAGGGACAGGGGAATAGAAAGAAAGGGGACAGATGTTCCCCGGAACCTTGTTATCTGCTATGTTTTCTGCACAATAAATAATGTGCACTAATAAGGGGTAAGGAGGATTGCGCCTACAGATGTAGCCTTTGCCAGCATCAATGGCCTGATTGAACTGTACACCTGTGAAATTATCTCTAAAGCATACCTACTAACATACACTTGGAAGAAAGTAAATTGCAATGATTCTTAAAACACTGCAGATTTCTGATTTTTATGAGTTTTAATTACTGTAGGTTTATAAATGTCCATTTGTGCTCTGTAAAGCTCCATATATAAATATCTGTACAGGTCTCCCATTAATCCAGCATGGCATATGGACAATCAGCAATGTGTTAAATATAATAAATGAAGTAATGGCACAAAAACTATTTTAATTCATTACCATCCTTCTAAATTCCTTGTGGCAACGACAAGCAGGTGTCTCTATCAAACACAATATAGATGTAATATAAAAAAACAAATGATGTTATATAGTAAAAGTATTTTGTTTTTGTGTGATGAGGATCACAAATAAAAATGGGAACATTTTCTTGTGGAATGTTCTTTCAGAAATTAGGGTTGGACATTTCCACTAATATACAGGAATCAGCATGAGTTATTTGTAAATGACAATGGACCTTCTTAAAGTAAACACAAGGAGTACAGTGTAAGTAATGAAGGGACCACTGTGCAGAATGTAACATTCAAATTAACTTGTACTTTGCAGTCATCAGCAGGCTATTGCAACAGAGTTGAGGTCATAGTAATTTCCTCCTGGTGGCTGTTATTCTGTTCTGTAGTATATTGATATATTTAGGGAACAAGGGCCAAGGCACTTACAATGAATGAATTGAGGCAGAATGAGGTCGCTGGTTATAACAATATACCTGTGTGTGAATAAGCAAATCTTTTACTACAGCAGTCTGCAGTTACTTTTAGTTTCATTACCCCTTAGGTTGCCTGTCAGGCAAAATTTTGTTTCATTTCATTTCAGGATTAGAAATAAGCCTCCTGTCCTACCTTCAAAATGAACACTAAATCCCATCTCTGGGTTAAATTTGTAAAAAGTTTTTGCTGGAAAGGATCAGCATATAACTTCCTGAACAATTCTGCTTGAAAACTTCCTGGTTTAGCAGCTTATAGCATGTGACCATCTGTAGTCATGTGATCAGTCTCTGCCAGCATTAATAGGCAACCCTATTGATGTCACTCAAGCTATTGGAAGGAAGTTTAAACAACTTTTAAAATAATTTCTCACAAGCTGTAGTCAGAGATGTGACCCCAAGGCTCTTTTTAAGGAAAAACTGATGACTTTACGTAACCGTAACTTTTTTTGAGACCACAGCTGCCTTTAAGTGAATATTACAACTTTAACATGCATAAACTGATTTGCATCATATGATTAAAGCTTTAAGAACAATAATATACATTTGAAGTTTGAAATGGAGACCAGGTGTCTTTTTCTTCCAACTGCCTACCATTGTGTAATGCGGGAATAACTTTTGAACCATTAGTGGTCACTAGACAAAACCTCTTAAACACATAAAAAAAATCTGCCGTGTCATAGGTGAAATACCGTATCTATCCACTTTAGTACTTAATAGCCAACATAGTCCAAGCAGCAAGATATGAATCAGAATTACCAGTAAAGCGATCACCATAAAAAGTGGAAGCTTTTAAACAGTTGGCTTTTTTTTTTTTACACATTCTAATAAAGTTAAAACTAATTTCTGCACCATAAGACTCCACTTTTTGTGCTGATTGACCATGGAGAACGCTACATGTAACAGTGCAAGTTTTAAGTTACAAGTGAGTTTAGTAAATGACTATTAAAGAATATTGGTGATTCCATATCCTACACCCTTAGGGGACCTTGTGTAAAGAAGAAATAGGTTACAGTTCAGGTCAGAAATAAATAGTTTTAGTAAGTCACCCAATCACCATGTTACATATTTTACTACTAGTAATTTTACTCACGGATGAAATGAAAATATAATAAGTAGAAACACAACAATAACAGCGATCACCAAAGCACCAAGCAGGATTTTAAGCGGAGTCTGCCAAAACAAATATGACAATGTGTTAATATTTTGCTTTAGGAGTAATAATTAAGAAGTGTTTTTTTCTGTTAGTTGTTTTGACATTGTAGACATCTGGCCGCACGTGTAAGAGGAAACATGAATACTACAATTAAGGAGAAATAGTTTTTGGGGGGGTAGGGGGACACACTAACCTTCATTTTCTTGGAAAGAAGAGGCAGCTTTGTTCTCTGTAGTGAAAGGAAGACAGTCTGTTCTACCAGCTTGAGTGAATACCCTTCCCATTACCCATAATTTAAAAAAAAAAAACTAAAATTCTTCATTTTATGAGGAAATTGAAAACAGATCTTCTGGGCGTTCTTTGGTTTGAGGTCAGATGTGGGTGTCGCCAAACTCTATTTCAAAACCTTCTTTAAAACTGTTCCTTAAGGTTCCTTCCACCTATGTTTCCTTTCCTGACTCAACAGAATTCAAAGGGGGAAAATGTGCAGAGGAACCTTATGTGAAGGTATCTGAACCCGTGCCAGGTTTTTTTTTTCTTTTAAATTGTGTAATTCTAACTTTCCATATTCAGCAGGTCTACAAAAAAAATAGAAGCAGCAGAAACATTAGCCAGTGCTTAGGTTTGATTTCGTTGTGATTCATTTCCTGAATAAAATGTATCTTAAACACAGGGTTATTAATTACAGGGTACAGAGTTGTGGCCTTGAGTCTTGGGTCAACATCCCTATTGGGATTATTTGGTGGGAGAGTATTAATGCAATATTAGAACAGTAGAAAGAAATTCTCGGATTTATAGAAATGGAACCAGTCTAGTCCCAATAGCCTAACACAAAAAATGTATTTTCCTGCTTAATGATGTTATTAGTTTTTCATGGTACAAAGGGATTTATAATACAAAAAGTACTGGTTGCAGTTAATGCAGCTTGGAACAAAATCCAGGCACACACGTTATAAAGTACACGGTGATAACCACTTGCTGTTGAAGACTGGTACCGGTTATACTAGTGTATTGCATTCTCTGCATCAGATTTATCTGCACCCATAGAGCCCCTCAGTCAGGAATCACAGAATTAATAAAATGTGCCTCATTTTTTTCAAGACAAACTGCAAAGGAGTTGAAGAAATATGCTGAACGTTAGTATCGAAGGTCTCCCCGCACTCCTAATCTTGGACACTGTGAGTGTGTGCAAGGTCTCAAAACTGTTAACCACCAGCAGGCACATAGGATTATAAAGGATATAAGACGAGGACCGCACTGACATGGTGAATACAAACTTTATTGGGACATGGTATGTGCACAACGTTCGCGGGTTTCCCCCTTCCTCAGGGTGCATATACCCTGTAACAATAAAGTTTGTATTCACCAAGTGAGTGCGGTCCTCGTCCTATATCCTTTATGAACGTTAGTATCACCTGAGTTTTTCTTGGCATTTACAGATTGTGTACAGAGAAAAAGTGGCTGATCGTGGACTGAATCAACTTTGTTCCCTGGATCTCAGGATAAAAACTTTCTGGTCCATGTATATTAAGTTGCTTGTGGCTGCTTTTAGTTTAGGTTTTAGTTTAGAATTTCAGCAGTCAAACGAAAATTCTGGTCAAAGATGTGCAGCATTTTTTTTTGTAATGTTGCACTTGAGATCCGTTAGTGCGTGAGAATTGCAGGACGTCAATGTGGATGGCTGCATGTGCTGTGATGCGTTTTTGACTGCTCAGTGCCACATCCCCATGTGTACGCTATTGCCATGTGGTCAGAGGAACACTATACTGAAAAATGCCTCATTTTAATCTATAATTGAATACTAGAGATGGGACCCAGATCCGACATGGAACCCATCGGTTCAGAAATCCAAATGATCCGTCTAGTTTTGGAGCAAGGAACTTGATTGACAGCTGAAATATAAGAAGTTTTTAGACTGGATATCTAAAGAAATAGGGGGCAGATCAACATAAAAATGATACCGTGGTGGTTGGGAAGAATTATAGTTTCCAGTTATGGGCAATTTAAATATACCTATTTTTCCGGTATAGATGCCATTGCCCTTTAAAGACAACTCTATATATATATATAATGTAAAAATTAACTATTTAAAAATGGAAAGTACCGGGGCAGGGAGGTTGGATTGATTATTCCAACCTCCCAATATCATTTCATTAAGGAGCTACAGCATGTAAAGTTTCTTTTGCCAGTTAGCCCTGGAATATTCCTGTATTAAAGATATTGTGAAGCCAGGAGGTAAGAATGGCAGAACCTGTTTTGTTTGGGCTGCTGCTCCTCACAGAAACAATATTGGGAGGTAGGAATTACCAGTAATAAATACCTGTCCCAGTACTTTTCAATTTAACGGTTTTTTAAATAAACTTTATACACACAATCATTCTCCTTTCATTTAACAGATATCCTGCCATCCATATGCCAAATGTCTCTGCTTATGCAGATAAACCTATATGGTGATGGCTCTTAGAAACCGCCGGGCCAATCATTGTGTAATAGAGATATTTGGTTTATTCAGTTGGATCAACTGGACTTGAAGTTTAGTTCTTGAAGACGTTCGCTAGTCATCCGACTGGCTTTCTCAATTCAGAATGACTTGTACAAGAATCTGTGGCAATTATGACCCTGGAAAATCCCAATTAGCATATCACGCCATGTGTTAAGGGCGTGTGATTGCATTGTGGCTAAGAGGTGTTTAAGGAAACGCCCAGGGTAAGGTGTCAAAACAGGATTGGACATGGCAGACAGTTGGTGTCAAACCTCCCCCCCCACCTCTATTCAGGCTTGGTTTCCTTTATTTTCACATAAATTGCCTCCTTGACACCTCTCTTGAACCAGTCCTGTTTTCCCTAAGGTATTGCAGCTTAGCCAGTGCTAAACCGCCTTCATCTAACCTGACCACACAGGAAAAGAGAGCCTTAACATCCCCAAGAAAGATTCCAGTAACACCATTCTACCGGCGACAAGGGGAGATGCACAGTGGACTCAACAACTTAGACTACCATGCTAAGGTGACACAACTGGCCGATAACACACACATATGAGGCTTTAACAAGGGATCCCACCAGCCGCTTCAGAAAAGGTCATAGACTTACTAAAACAGCTTCAAAGGATAAAGCCATGATCGAGAAATGTATCATCGCCTCTACCCTGGTGAGGCCCATCCATGCATAATGGACCCCAAAGATAACAAGGAAGGGGCACCACTAAGACCACTAGTCAGCGCATCAACTCTGTAACATACAAGTGGTTGCAAAATACCTAGCCAATATCTTAGGACCATTGGTTGGAAGTTCTAAGCATCACATTCAGAACTCTCAGTATTTCACCAACAAGATTGAAAATATAGTACTCAGTGCAGAAGAAACTATGGTGTCCTATGATGTGACATCTCTTTTCATGATCTACCACCAAGGAGGCTGTTGATATTGGTGAGAAAATGGCTAGGCCAAGACAGCACCCTTACCAGCAGAACAGATCTTAACACAGAAACAGGTGATTCCTACTGGCCTGAATACCCCTATTTCAAATACAGGGATAAGTTCTATAAGCAAAAACATGAATGTGCTGTGGGATCTCCAGTTTCACCCATTGTGGCCAACCTTTTCATGGAGGAAGAGGAAAAACAAACAATTAATACATTTAAGGGCATAACACCCAGCTACTGGTTCTGATAATCAGGCTAAAGAAATGAAACCTCTCTGATGAGCCCTTAAAACTGTGGATATCCAGACTGGGCTTTGTCAAAAGAAGAAGAAGGAAGAAAAAGAACACAAATACAACAGTTAAGGGGAAAAGCAAGAAAGGAGGAAGAACATGGTCATCCATATGTAGCAGGAAATGAAGAATTTTTTTTATAAAAAAAACACTGTATCCCTGTCTGCTTAAAACGAACAACACACTGAGGCAGCAATTGGTAAATCCGAAAGACCCAATACCGAAACACAAGAAAAGCAACATCATATACGCAGTGCAGTGCAGTGAAGAATGCTCGATTTGTGTGTGGGGGAGACCAAACAGCAACTGCATCAACGTATGGCCCAGCACAAGAAGAGCCAATTCTCGAGCCAGGACTAGCCATGTACCTGCATCTTAAGGATAAAGGACATACCTTTGAAGTTGTAATGGTAACATATGGCAAAGAAACAGGACTGGTTCAAGACAGGTGTCAAGGAGGCCATTTATGTGAAAATAAAGAAACCATGCCTAAATAGAGGTGGGGTATTCACACAAACTGTCTGCCATGTACAATGCTTTTTTGACACCTTACCCTGGGCGTTCTTATCGCACCTCTTGGAGATTTAAGGTGGGACTAGGGACAAGGCTAGAATTTAAAATGTGAATGGGGTGAAGGAATCTGATACTTATGTATTATAAGAAATAATGCGCCCCTACATTAAATATAGGACGTTACGTCCACTGGAGTTCCCTGGCTATGGCTGAGTGCTTTTATATGGTAGGGGACTCCTTGTGGCGTAATATTCTTATATTATATTATCACGTTGTATGAGTTATAACGAAGATTTATACCAAATATTGTTTTCTTTTCCCATTTCTAAATTTAAACTTAAATAAGTTACAACATATTCGTGAACGTATTAACTTCAAAAATGTGCTACCTACATTAGCTTTAAACATTTAATATTTGTATATAATAAGTAAGTATAATTTGGCATGTGAAAGATTGCTCTATTCTGTTCTGTGATATTTAATAAACCACAGTAATTTACTGGCAAGTTCACTGGGGCTAGGAACTTCCAGTCTAATATTTCTTGTACAGTACTTTGTCTTAAAGGGGAACTGTGGTCTCCAAACAAGTACCATTACAATGCTGTTTGACACCTTACTCTGGGCATTCCTATAACACCTCTAGCCACGATCCAATCACGCCCTTAACCACTGGCTGTGATATGCTAATTGGGATTTTCCAGGGTACAATTGCCACAGATTCTTGTACAATCATTCTGAATTGAGAAAGCCAGTCGAGATGACTAGCGAAACGTCTTCAAGAACTAAACTTCAAGTCCAGTTGATCTAATTGAATACAACAGATATACCAGACCTGGTGATGAGAACCTTCACAAGCATGTGTAATAGACATTAAACAAATGATGGTTCAGACCAGGGAACAATTCAGGAACATCTTCAGGTACATCCACTGGATTCCCAATATTAACGTATTGTACCAAGGATCACTTATGACAATTAAGAATTCTGTGAGTTTAAAACATCAAAAGGCAGGAGAAGTATCCTTTCCTTTACTAGGTAAAATTTATGGGCAGTGTAACCCCTATGTGTTGCTCAATTCAGTTACTTGCCTGGAGGCCACTTGTATTGTATTGCATTGTATTGTATGATAATTTTATATATATAGCACCGCATGGGTATGCAGCATTGTATATTATAAAACAGAGTATACAAACAGGATTAAGCCATTATACAGATAAATTAAATTTCCATAAATAAGTTTCAAAGGTAAATAATACATTTATACAGTATCTCATATGAAACAAGTGAGATGTGCTGACTTATTAGGAAAGAAATCCCTGCCCCGAAGAGCTTACAATCTAAGTGGGAGAGACAACATACCGATACAAGGGGGGGAGGGATAAAGTGTTCCGACAGATAAACATATTAACAGTGCTGGTTTGTAGAAATGTAGGATAACAGTCTAGATTTGAAAGTATTCATTATGGATTTCACCTGGCGAAGCAAGAGAGGGAAGAGAGTTCCAAAGGTAGGGAGCAGTAAGAGGAATAGTCTATACGGGAGGAAGCAGGTGTTCGTAGGGGTTTGTAGAGGAAACTGCCTTTGTGGGAGAGCAGGGCACGTCCAGGAACATAAGATAAGTAGGGAGGTGCAGTAGAGCAAAGGGATTTTAAAGTAAAATACGTATTGAATATGATTCTTTGTTTGATGGGATGAAACCCTATGGACTGAAATATCGGGGTTGCGAGTTCACTTTTGGAAAGAGAGCGAGATAATCCGAGCTGCCGAGTTTAAATAGACTGGAGAGGAGAGAGAGGCGGGAGTCCAAGTAGCAAATGTTACAACATGACCATGGTTTGCTGACAAAGTCAGAAAGATCTCATCTCTTCTAATAACAAAACACCTTTCACCTACACCAAAGCTGTCAACCTTAAATGTGCACTGACATTATCTTCCATTTCCACAGGGTCCATGTGTATCCATGTGAATGATCTTCTGGTGCAGTAATACAAAGCAGTAAAGATATATTTATGTTTATCATTTCATTTGTAAATCCTAATACGTCATCAATAGGTTAATCAAAAGCCGTCGTAATGGGATTTTTTTAGGTTGGAATAAGTAGGGGGCAAAAGCAAAAGTCCTCTTTAAACGATATCTATTATCTGTTTAAAAAGGGAAAGTACCTGGGGCAGGGAGGTCGGGTTGATTATTCCTACCTCCCCATATCGTTCGTTGGGAGCTACAGCACGTACAGTTTTTTTGCACATTAGTCTGGACTATTTGTATTAAAGATAGTGCTGAAGCCAGGAGGAAGACTGGCAAATCAGTTTTATTGGGCTGGTTCTCCTCACAGAAAACAATATGGGCGGTAGGAATTACCAATCCTATATCCCGGTCCCAAGTACTTTTCATTTGAACTGTTTTTTAAATAAACTTTATATAAACAATAGTTTTCCTTAAAAAACAACTCTTGTGCCAGTTTGGTCTAAAATGGTGAGTCAGCCAGAGCTAAACAACTGTGTGGGTGAGATGGTCTACTACAGGTAGGATACGATCCCCGAAAGGCTGTTTTGGCCAATAACGTACACAAGGGCCGTGTGTACAAACCTTTACTGTCTGAACAAGTTAATCATTGATTGGTCTGTTGTTCAGTGCTCCAGATGATTGGCTGCTGATTGAAGGCTGACAAGTTGAAATAATTAGAGTTAGAGTTAGGACACACATTTAGCCGTGTTCTGCAGTTCAGAGCTGTTAAACACTACCCTGTCTCTTAAGTTGACCATACACGCTACAATATTGGGATATTTCCCAATATCGTCCGACTGTTGGATGGACAGGGGGGAAAAATTGCCAGATGGTGGATCAATCGGAAGATCAGATTGTACTGTGTAAAAAAGCTTGAGAGTAGAGTAAGGGATCTAGCAGCCAAGTCTAGGGGAGAAAGCAGCCCAGCAAATTGGACCCAAGGAAGTAGAGCTCCCATAGGCCCTATGAATTGTACCACAGGTTCAGTGCTTGCTCATTAGGATACAGTTTTGCTTGGTACTGGGTGTGTAAACTGCAAAAGAGCTTGTGTTTACAAAATTGTTTTATCCTCGCACTCCTATTTCAAGCTGCTTCTAGATGCTGTTCCTCAGTAGCTGCCAACCACTTGCAGTCATAAAAGTTATCCCTTAACTCAGGAGTGCGTTCTTCGGATAAATTAACAAAAGAGGCTTGTGTTGCATCATTCGCGTGTTTGGGTATACGGAAATATAGAGGTAGAATGACTGGTATATATTTATCTTTATGCATATACACATTCAAATACATCAATTGTAGTTCAGTTAAAGTTCCTGAATAGAATGTATGTGTCTACAGACTAGCACCTGCGCTATACTATAGCTTCTGGACTTAATCAGTGCCCTGATCACCTCTTTCTTCCTCATTACAGGTAAAGTTACTCCCCCCATTCTGACTCACTATTTAGGGTGAGTTACAAATAGAACATTGTTTGGATAACTAATGACCTGCTCCTGGACACACGAGACTTAGTTAAAATATTTCGAAAAAACCCTAAATAAAAACCCACGTGGCCTATTTCACAAGGTTCCTGGATTGCAGAATCCTGTCCAATGTTTTCCAATAAAACCTCAAAGCTGAAAAGCAGCCACGCTATGAAACAGGCAGATAGGTCAGCAGGATCCAACGATATGTGACAAGTTTGGTTGTCCTTAACCAATTTTGGGAATAAAAAATACAAACTGATCTGTTACACAGAATAAAACGATGACTAGATGTTAATATCATCTACAGTGTTATATGGGGTAACAAGGGATTGTCTGTTAATGCTTCTCCGTAACATGAGATGATAGATAAAGATGATAAATGGAGATGATAGAGATGATAAACAGAGAAAGAAGAGATGATAAATAGATGATTGAGATGATAAATGGAGATGACAGAGTGATGGACAGAGAAGATAGAGATGATAGGCATGATAGAGATGATAAATGGAGATGATACATGGAGATGGCAGACATGATAGAGGTGATAAGAGTGATAAAACATGATAGATAGAGATGATAGACATGGTAGAGATGATAACCATTATAGATAGAGATAATAGACATGATAGAAGTGATAGAGATGATAACCACGATAGAGATGATAACCATGATAGAGACGATAGACATGATAGAGGTGATAGAGATGATAACCATGATAGAGATGATAAATGGAGATGATAACCACGATAGAGATGATAACCATGATAGAGACGATAGACATGATAGAGGTGATAGAGATGACAACCATGATAGAGATAATAGACATGATAGAGGTTAAAGAGATGATAACCATGATAGATAGAAATGATAGAGGTGATAAACATGGTAGATAGAGATAATAGAGGGGATAGAGATGATAACCATGATAGAAATGATAGATAGACATGATACTGGTGATAGAGATGATAGACATGATAGATAGAGATGATAGACATGATGAAGATAGAGATGATAGGCGTAATAGGTTGAGATGATAGATATGATAGATACAGATGATAGACATGAAAGATAGAGATGATAGATAGAATAGATAGAGATGATAGACATGATAGATAGAGATGATAGAGGTGAAAATAGATGATAACCATGATAGAGATGATAGATAGAAATGATAGAGATGATAGACATGATAGATAGAGATGATAGAGGTGATAGAGATGATAGATAGACATGATACTGGTGATAGAGAAGATAGACATGATAGATAGAAATGATAGATATGATAGAGGTGATAGAGATGATAGACATGATAGATTGAGATAATAGACATGATAGATAGAGATGATAGACATGATAGATAGAGATGATAGACATGATAGATTGAGATGATAGACATGATAGATAGAGATGATAGAGGTGATAGATATAATAGACATGATAGATTGAGATGATAGACATGATAGATAGAGATGATAGACATGATAGATTGAGATGATAGACATGATAGATTGAGATGATAGCATGATAGTAGATATGATAGACATGATAGAGAGGATAGAGGTGATAGAGATGATAGACATGATAGAGATGATAGATAGAAATGATAGAGGTGTATACATGATAGATAGAGTGATAGAAATTATAGAGGTGATAGAAATGACAGAGATAGATAGACATGATAGATAGAGATAAAGAGGTGATAGAAATGATAGAGATGATAGACATGATAAAGATGATCTCTAGTATAATGTTTTTCACCGCACTCTCTTCTTACTATAGGTGTGCTCCTCTTACTGCTTACCACCCGCAGTTCTTTATCTTACAAATTGTACTTGGTTGAAGAACGCACACTATTGAACTTCTTGCTTTTTAATATTTATTCAGTGACATGCTTGCACAACGTTTCGGGGAGTGTCCCTTCCTCAGGATGCACCTGAGGAAGGGGACACTCCCTGAAACGTTGTGCAAGCATGTCACTGAATAAATATTAAAAGCAAGAAGTTCAATGTGTGCGTTCTTCAACCAAGTACAATTTGTATGATAAAGATGATAACCATGAGAGAGGTGATAGAGATGATAAACCGTTATAGATGAGATATGACATGATAGAGGTGATAGAGATGATAACCATAATAGAGATGATAGACATGATAGAGATGAAACCATGAGAGAGGTGATAGAGATGATAAACCGTTATAGATAGATAATAGACATGATAGAGGGGATAGAGATGTAAACCATGATAGAGATGATAGTATACATGATACTGGTGATAGAGATGATAGGATGATACTGGTGATAGAGATGATAGACATGATGAGATGATAGACATGATAGATTGAGTGATAGACATGTAGATACAGATGATAGACATGATAGATACAGATGATAGAGGTGATAGAGAGGATAGACATGATAGATTAAGATGATATACATGATAGATAGAGGTGATAGACATGATAGAGGTGAAGATGATAAACCATGATAGAGGTATATAGATAGAAGATAGATGTAGACTAATAGATAGAGATGATAGGGTGATAGAGATGATAACCATGATAGAGATGATAGATAGAAATGTACTGGTGATAGAGATGATAGATAGAAGAGGATAGACATGATAGATGATGAGATGATAGATAGGTGATAGAGATGATAGACATGATAGTTGAGATGATAGACATGATAGAGGTGAAAGAGATGATAACATGATAGAGATGATAGATAGAAATAATAGAGATGATAGACATAATAGATGAGATGATAGAGGTGATAGAGACCATGATAGAGATTATAGATAGAATGATAGAGATGATTGACATGATAGATAGAGATGATAGAGGTGATAGAGATGATGAGACATGATAGATTGAGATGATAGACATGATAGATAGAGATGATAGACATGATAGATAGAGATGATAGAGGTAATAGAGATTATAGACATGATAGATTGAGATGATAAACATGATAGATAGAAATGATAGACATGATAGATGAGATGATAGACATGATAGATAGAGATGATAGAAATATAGATAGAGAGGTGATAGAGATGATAGACATGATAGAGGTGAAGAGATGATAACCATGATAGGATGATAGATATAAATGATAGAGAGATAGAGGTGATAGAATGATAGGGTGATAGAAATGATAGAGATGATAGACATGATAGATAGAGGTGAGAGAGATGATAGAGGTGATAGAAATAATAGAGATGATTGACGTGATAGATAGAGATGATAGAGGTGATAGAGGTGATAGAGATGATAGACATGAAAGACATGATAGAGGTGATAGAGATGATAACCATGAGAGAGGGTGAGAGAGATGATAACCATGATAGAAATAATAACCGTGAGAGAGGTGATAGAGATGATAACCATTATAGATAGAGATAATAGATATGATAGAGATGATAACCATGATAGAGATGATAGCCATGAGAGAGGTGATAGAGATGATAAACCATATAGATAGAGATAATAGATATGATAGAGGTGATAGAGATGATAACCATGATAGAGATGATAACCATGATATAGATGATAGACATTATAGATAGAGATGATAGAGGTGATAGAGATGTTGGAGGTGATAGAAATTATAGAGATGATAGATAGAAATGATAGAGATGACAGACATGATAGGGTGATAGAGATGATAACCATGAAGAGATGATGATAGCATGAGAGAGGTGATAAAGATGAAACCATTATAGATAGAGATAATAGATATGATAGAGATGAAACCATGAGAGAGGTGATAGAGATGATAATCATTATAGAGATAATAGATATGATAGAGATGATAGCCAGTGTGGCATAGGATTTATTATTTTATTGTGTGAGCTAATACACCAAATAAACCTGACTGAGGTCAGTTTGAAAATCAAACCAAAGACTGTTGCCTGTTTGTGTGTTAAATTGTGCCCAAATGCTCTCTTTCCTGGGAGACAACGGTCCTTGCTACCTGAAATGTTACACATGATAGAGATGATAGACATGATAGAGATGATAACCTTGAGAGAGGTGATAGAGATGATAACCGTTATAGATAGAGATAATAGACATGATAGAAGTGACAGAGATGATAACCATGATAGAGATGATAGACATGATAGACATGATAACATGATAGAGATATAACCATGATAGAGATGATAGAGATGATAGAGTGAGAGAGAAGATTAACCATGATAGAGGTGATAGAGAGATAAACCATGATAACAGATGATAACCATGATAGATATGATAGAGATGTTAACCATGAGAGAGGGGATAGAAGGTGATAGAGATGATAACCGTTATAGATAGAGATAATAGACATGATGGAAGTGATAGAGATGATAACCTTGATAGAGATGATAGACATGATAGAGATGATAACCATGATATCATGTCTATCATGTCTATCACTATATATGGTTATCATCTCTATCATGTCTATCATCTCTATCAAGGTTATCATTCTATCACTTCCATCATGTCTATTATCTCTATCTAAACGGTTATCATCTCTATCACCTCTCTCATGGTTAACATCTCTATCATATCTATCATGGTTATCATCTTTATCATGGTTATCATCTCTATCACCTCTATCATGGTATAATCATCACCTCTATCATCTCTATCATCTCTATCATGGTTATCATCTCTATCATGGTTATCATGTCTATCATGTCTATCATCTCTATCATGGTTATCATCTCTGTCACTTCATCTATGTCTATTATCTCTTATATAAAAGGTTATCATCTCTATCACCTCTCTCAAGGTTATCATCTCTTCAATGTCTATCATCTCTATCATGTGTAACATTTCAGGTAGCAAAGACCGTTGTCTCCAGGAAAGAGAGCATTTGGCACAATTTAACACACAAACAGGCAACAGTCTTTGGTTTGATTTTCAAACTGACCTCAGTCAGGTTTATTTGGTGTATTAGCTCAACAATAAAATAATAAATCCTATGCACACTGGCTATCATCTCTATCATATATTATTCTATAATGATTCATCTATCACCTCTCTATGGTTTCATCTCATCATATCTATTATCTCTATCTATAAGGTTATCATCTTATATCACCTCTCTCATGGCTATATCTCTTTCATGGTTATCATCTCTATCACCTCTATCATGTCTGTCATCTCTATCATTTCTATCTATCATCTCTATAATTTCTATCACCTCCCAACATCTCTATCACCTCTATCATCTCTATCTATAATGTCTATCATCTATATCATGGTTATCATCTCTATCATGGTTATCATCTCTATCACCTCTATCATATCTATTATCTCTATCTATAATGGTTATCATCTCTATCACCTCTCTCATGGCTATCATCTCTATCATGGTTATCATCTCTATCATATCTATTATCTCTATCTATAATGGTTATCATCTCTATCACCTCTCTCACGGTTATTATTTCTATCATGGTTATCATCTCTCTCACCTCTCTCATGGTTATCATCTCTATCACCTCTATCATGTCTTTCATGTCTATCATCTCTATCACCTCTATCACCTCTATCATCTCTATCTATCACGTCAATCATCTCTATATTTCTAACACTCTATCATCTCTCTCACCTCTATCTATCATGTCTATCATCTCTATCATTTCTATCACCCCTATCATCTTCATCACTCTATCATCTCTATCATTTATATCTATCATCTCTATCATGGTTATCATCTCTTTCACTTATCATGTCTATCATCTCTATCACCTCTCTATCTATATGTCTATCATCTCTATCTATCATGTCTATATATCTCAATCTATCATGTCTATCATTTCATCTATCAGTTATCATCTCAATCTATCATGTCTATAATCTTATTACCTCTATCATCTCTATCTATATGTCTACATCTCTATCTATCATGTCTATCATCTCAATCTATCATGTCTATCATCTCTATCACCTCTATCATCTCTATTCATCATGTCAATCATCTCTATCATGTCTATCTATAATCTCTATCATGGTCTCTATCACCTCTATCATCTCTATCTATTATGCTATATCTCTATATTCTATCTATCATCTCTATCATGGTTCTATCTCTTTCACCTCTATCATGTCTATCATCTCAATCTATCATGTCTTCATCTCTATCACTCTATCATCTCTATCATCATCATGTCTATCCTCTTATCTATCATCTCTATACCAGATCATGTCTATCTATCATCTCTATCATGGTTATCATCTCTATCACCTCTATCATCTCTACTATTATGTCTATCATCTCTATCATTTCTATCTATTATCTCTATATGGTTATCATCTCTTTCACCTCATCATGTCTATCACCTCTATCTATCATGTATATCATCTTAATCTATCATGTCTATCCTCTCTATCACCTCTATCATCTGTATCTATCATGTCTATCATGTATCTATCATGTCTATCATCTCAATCATCATGTCTATCATCTCTATCATGTCTATCATCTCTATACCAGTATCATCTCTACTATCATCACCAGTATCAGTATATCTATCATCTCTATCATGGTTATCATCTCATCCCCTCTATCATGTCTATTATCTATATCTATAACGGTATCATTCTCTATCACCTCTCTCTGGTTATCATCTCTATCATGTCTATCATCTCTATTATGGTTATCATCTCTATCACTCTATCATGTCATTATCTCTATCTATAACGGTTATCATCTCTATCACCTTCTCATGGTTATCATCTTTACATACAAATGTACTTGGTTGAAGAAAGCACACTATTGAACTTCTTGCTTTTTAATATTTATTCAGTGACATGCTTGCACAACGTTTCAGGGAGTGTCCCTTCCTCAGGTGCATCCTGAGGAAGGGGACACTCCCCGAAACGTTGTGCAAGCATGTCACTGAATAAATATTAAAAAGCAAGAAGTTCAATAGTGTGCGTTCTTCAACCAAGTACAATTTGTAAGTAAGAACTGCGGGGGTGTGGTAAGCAGTAAAGAGGAGCAGCACCTATAGTAAGAAGAGAGTGCGGTGAAAAACATTATACTAGAGTCATCTTATCATGTCTATCATCTCTATCATTTCTATCACTCTATTATTCTATCTATCATGTCTACTACTCTGTCATTTCTATCACTCTATAATTTCTATCCTCTATCTATCATGTATATACCTCTATCATTTCTATCTATCATCTCTATCATGTCTATCATCTCTATCACCCTATCCTCTCTATCATGTCTATCATAATCTATCTATCATGCTATCATCTCAATCTATCATGTCTATCATCTCAATCTATCATGTCTATCATCTCTATCTATCATGTAATCATCTCAATCTATCATGTCTATTATCTCATCACCTCTATCTCTCATTCTATATGTCTATTCATCTCAATCTATCATGTCTACATCATATCTATAAGTCTATCATCTCTATCTATCATGTCTATTATCTCAATCTATCATGTCTATCATCTCATCCTCTATCATATCTATCATTTCTATCTATCATGTATATATTCTCATCACCAGTATCATGTTATCTATCATCTATCACCTCTATCATCTCTATCTATCATGTCTATCATCTCTATCATTTCTATCTATATATCTATCATGGTTATCATCTATTTTCACCTCTATCATCTCTATCTATCATGTCTATCATCTCTATCATTTCTACTATCATCCTATCTTCATTATCATCTGTATCTATCATATCTATCATTCAACCTATACGCCCTATCTCTTATCTCTATCATGTCTATCATCTCTATCATCATGTCTATCATCTCTATCACCAGTATCATGTCTATCTATCATTTCTCATGGTATATCATCTCTATCCCCTCTATTATCTCTATCTACCATGTTTATCACCTCATCATTTCTTACTATCATGGTTATCATCTCTTTAACCTCTATCATGTTCATTATCTCTATCATGGTTGTCATCTCTATCACCTCTATCATGTCTATCGTCTCTATCATGGTTATCATCTCTATCGTGGTTTCATCTCCATTTATCATCTCTATCATGGTTATCATCTCTATCACTCTATCAGTCTATCGTCTCTATCATGGTTATCATCTCTATCGTGGTTATCATCCTATACTTCTATCATGTCTATTATCTCTATCTATAATGGTTATTCATCTCTACATGTTATCTCTCTATCTATCATGTTTATCATCTCTATCACCTCTATCATGTCTGCCATCTCCATGTATCATCTCCATTTATCATCTCTATCATGCCATCCTCTCTATCTCTCTGTCCAATCTCTGTCATCTCATTTATCATCTCAATCATCTCTATTTATCATCTCTATCTTCTCTGTTATCATCTCTATCATCTCCATTTATCATCTTTATCTATCATCTTCATGTTACGGAGAAGCATTAACAGACAATCCCTTGTTACCCCATATAACACTGGAGATGATATTTACATCTAGTCATCGTTTTATTCTGTGTAACAGATCAGTTTGTATTTTATTCCAAAATTGGTTAAAGGACAACCAAACTTGTCACATACGTTGGATCCTGCTGACCATAATCTGCCTGTTTCATAGCGTGGCTGTTATTCAGCTTTGAGGTTTTATTGGAAAACATAGGACAGGATTTGCAATCAGGAACCTTGTGAAATAGGCCACGTGGGTTTTTATTTAGGGTTTTTCTGAAATTTTAACTGAAGTCTCGTGTGTCCAAGGAGCAGGTCATAGTTATCCAAACAATGTCTATTTGTAACTCACCCTAAATAGTGAGTCAGAATGGGGGGAGTAACTTTACCTGTAATAGAGGAAGAAAGAGGTGATCAGGGCACTGATTAAGTCCAGAAGCTATTAGTATAGCGCAGGTGCTAGTCTGTAGACACAATACATTCTATTCAGGAACTTTAACTGAACTACAATGATGATTTGAATGTGTATAGCATAAAGATAAATATATACCAGTCCTTCTAACCTAATTTCCGTATTACCCAAAACAGGCGAATTAGGCAACACAAGTTTTTGTTAATTTATCCGAAGAACGCACTCCTGAGTTAAAGGGATAAACTTTTATGACTGCAAGTGGTTGGCAGCTACTGAGGAACAGCATCTAGAAGCAGCTTGAAATAGGAGTGCGAGGATAAAACAATTTTGTAAACACAAGCTTCTTTGCAGGTGACACACAGTACCAAGCAAAACGTTATCCTAATGAGCAAGCACTGAACCTGTGGTACAATTCATAGGGCCTATGGGAGCTCTACTTCCTTGGGTCCAATTTGCTGGGCTGCTTTCTCCCCTAGACTTGGCTGCTAGATCCCTTACTCTACTCTCAAGTTTTTACACAGTACAATCTGATCTTCCGATTGGATCCACATCTGGCAATTTTTCCCCCCTGTCCAATCCAACAGTCGGACGATATTGGGAAATATCCCAATATTGTAGCGTGTATGGTCAACTTAAGAGACAGGGTAGGTTTAACAGTCTGAACTGCAGAACACGGCTTAAATGTGTGTCCTAACTCTAACTCTAATTATTTCAACTTGTGCAGCCTTCAATCAGCAGCCACAATCTTGGAGCACTGAACAACAGACCAATCAATGATTAACTTGTTCAGACAGTGAAAGGTTTGTACACACGGCCCTTGTGTACGTTATTGGCCAAAACAGCCGTTCGGGGATCGGATCCTACCTGTAGTAGACCATCTCACCCACAGTTGTTTAGCTCTGGCTGACTCACCATTTTTAGACCAAACTGGCACAAGAGTTGTTTTTTAAAGGAAAACTATGTATATAAAGTTATTTAAAAAACAGTTCAAATGAAAAGTACTTGGGACCGGGAATAGGATTGGTAATTCCTACCGCCCAATATTGTTTCTGTGAGGAGAACCAGCCCAAATAAAACTGATTTTGCCCGTCTTCCTCCTGGCTTCAGCACTATCTTTAATACAGGAATAGTCCAGGACTAATGTGGCAAATGAAAAACTGTACGTGCTGTAGCTCCTAACGAAACGATATTGGGAGGTAGGAATAATCAACCCGACCTCCCTGCCCCAGGTACTTTCCCTTTTTAAACAGATAATAGATATCGTTTAAAGAGGACTTTGCTTTTGCCCCCTACTTATTCCAACCTAAAAAAATCCCATTACGGTTTTTGATTAACCTATGATGACGTATTAGGAACAAATGAAATGATAAAAACATAATATGAATCTTTACTGCTTTGTATTACTGCACCAGAAGAAGATCATTCACATGGATACACATGGACCCTGTGGAAATGGAAGATAATGTCAGTGCACATTTAAGGTTGACAGCTTTGGGTAGGTGAAAGGTGTTTTGTTATTAGAAGAGATGAGATCTTTCTGACTTTGTCAGCATAAACCATGGTCATGTTGTAACATTTTGCTACTTGGACTCCCGGCCTTCTCTCCTCTCCAGCTATTTTTAAACCGGCAGCTCGGATTATCTCGCTCTCTTTCCAAAAGTGAACTCGCAACCCCGATATTTCAGCCATAGGGTTTCATCCCATCAAACAAAGAATCATATTAATACGTATTTTAACTTTAAATCCCTTTGCTCTACTGCACCTCCCTACTTACTTATGTTCTGGACGTGCTGTCTCCTCACAAGGCAGTTTCCTCTACAAACCCCCTACGAACACTGCTTCCTCCCGTATAGACTATTCTCTCTACTGCTCCCTACTTTGGAACTCTTTTCCCTCTCTTGCTCGCCAGGTGAAATCCATAATGAATACTTTCAAATCTAGACTGTTATCCTACATTTCTAACAAACCAGCACGTTAATGTAATGATTGTTATCTGTCGGAACACTTTATCCCCCCCCCACTTGTATCTGTATGTTGTCTCTCCCACTTAGATTGTAAGCTCTTCGGGGCAGGGATTTTTCCTAATATGTCAAGGCACATCTCACTTGTTTCAATAGATATACTGTTAAATGTATTATTTACCTTGAAACTTTATTTATGGAAATTTATTTATCTGTTAAATGGCTTAATCCTGTTTGTATACTCTGTTTTATAATATACAATGCGCATACCCATGCGGTGCTATATATAAAAATACAATACAATACAATGCATACAATACAAGTGGCTCCAGGCAAGTAACTGAATTGAGCGAACACATAGGGGTTAACACTGCCCATAAATTTTACCTAGTAAAGGAAAGGATACTTCTCCTGCCTTTTGATGTTTTAAACCACAGAATTCTTAATTGTCATAAGTGATCCTGGTACAATACGTTAATATTGGGAATCCAGTGGATGTACCTGAAGATGTTCCTGAATGTTCCCTGGTCTGAACCATCATTATGTTGTAATGTCTATTACACATGCTTGTGAAGGTTCTCATTCATCCAGGTTCATGGTATATCTGTTGTATTCAATTAGATCAACTGGACTTGAAGTTTAGTTCTTGAAGACGTTTCGCTAGTCATCCGACTGGCTTTCTCAATTCAGAATGACTTGTACAAGATCTGTGGCAATTATGTACCCTGGAAAATCCCAATTAGCATATCACAGCCAGGTTTAAGGGCGTGATTGGATCGTGGCTAAGAGGTGTTATAGGAATGCCCAGAGTAAGGTGTAAAACAGCATGTACATGGTACTTGTTTGGAGACCACGTTCCCCTTTAAGACAAAGTACTGTACAAGAAATATTAGACTGGAAGTTCCTAGCCCCAGTGAACTTGCCAGTATAATTACTGTGGTTTATTAAATATACAGAACAGAATAGAGACAATCTTTCACAATGCCAAATTATACTTACTTATTATATAACAAATATTAAATGTTTATAAGCTTTAATGTAGGTAGCACATTTTTGAAGTTAATACGTTCACGAATATGTTGAACTTTTTAAGTTATTTAGAAATGGGAAAAGAAAACAATATTTGGTATAAATCTTGTTATAACTCATACAACGTGATAATATAATATAAGAATATTACGCCACAGAGGAGTCCCCTAACCATATAGAAGCACTCAGCCATAGGCCAGGGAACTCCAGGTGACGTAACGTCCTTTATTATAATGTGAAGGGGCGCATTATTTCTTATAATACATAAGTATCAGATTCCTTCACCCCATTCACATTTTAAATTCTAGCCTTGTCCTAGTCCCACCTTAAATCTCCCAAGAGGTGCGATAAGAACGCCCAGGGTACAGGGTAGTCAAAAAGCATTGTACATGGCAGACAGTTTGTGTTGAACCCACCTCTATTTAGGGCATGGTTTCTTATTTTCACATAAATGGCCTCCTTGACACCTGTCTTGAACCAGTCCTGTTTCTTTGCCAATATGTTACCATTACATCTTCAAAGGTATGTCCTTTATCCTTAAGATGCAGGTACATGGCTGAGTCCTGGCTCGAGGAATTGGCTCTTCTGTGCTGGGCCATACGTTGATGCAGTTGCTGTTTGGTCTCCCCCACACACAAATCAGAGCATTCTTCACGCACTGCACTGCGAATGATGTTGTTCTTGTGTGTTTCGGTATTGGGTCTTTCGGATTTACCAATTGCTGCCTCAGTGTGTTGTTCAGTTTAAAGCAGACAGGGATACAGTGTTTTTTTTTAAAAAAAAATTCTTCATTTCCTGCCATATGGATGACCATGTCTCTCCTGTCTTGCTTTTCCCTTAACTGTTGGTATTTGTGTTCTTTTCTTTCCTTCTTCTTCTTTTGACAAAGGCCCAGTTGGATATCCACAGTTTTAAGGGCTCATCAGAGATGTTTCATTCTTTAGCCTGATTATCAGAACCAGTAGCTGGGTGTTATGCCCTTAAATGTATTAAGTGTTTGTTTTTCCTCTTCTCCATGAAAAGGTTGGCCACAATGGGTGAACTGGAGATCCCACAGCACATTCATGTTTTTGCTTATAGAACTTATCCCTGTATTTGAAATAGGTGGTATCAGGCCAGTAGGGAACTCACCTGTTCTGTGTTAAGATCTGTTCTGCTGGTAAGGGTGCTGTCTTGCTAGCCATTTCTCACCATCAACAGCCTCCTTGGTGGGTATACAGATGAAAAGAGATGTCACATCATAGGACAACATAGTTTCTTCTGCACTGAGTACATATTTTCAATCTTGTTGGTGAAATACTGAGAGTTCTGAATGTGATGCTTAGAACTTCCAACCAATGGTCCTAAGATATTGGCTAGGTATTTTGCAACCTTGTATGTTAGAGTTGATGCTGCTGACTATAGGTCTTAGTGGTGCCCCTTCCTTGTGTATCTTTGGGAGTCCCTATATGCATGGATGTGCCTCACCAGGGTAGAGCGATGATACATTTCTCGATCAGGCTTATCTTTGAAGCTGTTGTAGTAAGTCTATGACCTTTTTCTGAAGCGGCTGGTGGGATCCCTGTTAAAGCCTCATATGTGTTGTTATCGGCCAGTGTGGTCACTTAGCATGGTAGTCTAAGGTGTTGAGTACCACTGTGCACTTCCCTGTCTGCCGGTAGAATGGTGTTACTGGAATCTTTTTGAGGGATGTTAAGGCTCTCTTTCCTGTCGGGTGTTAGATGAAGGCGGTTTAGCACTGGCAAGGCTGCAGATACCTTAGGGCAAACAGGACTGGTTCAAGAGAGGTGTCAAGGAGGCAATTTATGTGAAAATAAAGGAAACCAAGCCTGAATAGAGGTGGGGGGGGAGGTTTGACACCAACTGTCTGCCATGTACATGCTGTTTTGACACCTTACCCTGGGCGTTCCTTTAACACCTCTTAGCCACAATGCAATCACGCCCTTAACAAATGGCTGTGATATGCTAATTGGGATTTTCCAGGGTACATAATTGCCACAGATTCTTGTACAAGTCATTCTGATTGAGAAAGCCAGTCGGATGACTAGCGAAACGTCTTAAGAACTAAACTTCAAGTCCAGTTGATCCAACTGAATAAACCAAATATCTCTATTACACAATGATTGGCCCGGGCGGTTTCTAAGAGCCATCACCATATTAGGTTTATCTGCATAAAGCAGAGACATTTGGCATATGGATGGCAGGATATCTGTTAATAATGAAAGGAGAATGATTGTGTGTATAAAGTTTTTTAAAAAACCGTTAAATTGAAAAGTACTTGGGACAGGTATTTATAGGTAATTTACCTCCCAATATTGTTTCTGTGAGGAGCAGCAGCCCAAACAAAACAGGTTCTGCCAGTCTTACTCCTGGTTCACAAATATCTTTAATACAGGAATGTCCAGGGCTAACCTGGCAAAAGAAAACTTACATGCTGTAGCTCCTTAATGAAATGATATTGGGAGGTTGGAATAATCAATCCAACCTCCCTGCCCCAGGTACTTTCCATTTTTAAATAGTTAATTTTTACATTATATATAATATAGTATAGTTGTCTTTAAAGGGCAATGGCATCTATACCGAGAAAATAGGTTATTTAAATTGCCCATAACTGGGAAACTATTCATTCTTCCCAACCACCACTGTATCATTTTTATGTTGATCTGCCCCCTATTTTTTAGATATCCAGTCTAAAACTTCTTATATTTCAGCTGTCAATCAAGTTCCTTGCTCTCAAAAACTAGACGGATCATTTGGATTTCTGAACCGATGGGTTCCATGTCGGATCTGGGTCCCATCTCTAGTATTCAATTATAGATTAAAATGAGGCATTTCAGTATAGTGTTCCTCTGACCACATGGCAATAGCGTACACATGGGGATGTGGCACTGAGCAGTCAAAAACGATCCACAGCACATGCAGCCATCCACATTGACGTCCTGCAATTCTCACGCACTAACGGATCTCAGTGCAATCATTACAAAAAAAAATGCTGCACATCTTTGACCAAATTTTCGTTTGACTGCTGAAATTCTAAACTAAAACCTAGAACTAAAGAGCCACAAGCAACTTATATCAATGGACCAGAAAGTTTTATATTACGATAGAGGGAACAAAGTTGATTCAGTCCACGATCAGCCACTTTTTCTCTGTACACAGATCTTGTAAATGCCAAGAAAAAACTCAGGTGATACTAACGTTCATAAAGGATATAGGACGAGGACCGCACTCACTTGGTGAATACAAACTTTATTGTTACATAGGTATATGCACCTGAGGAAGGGGGAAACCCCTGAAACGTTGTGCACATACCTATGTCCAATAAAGTTTGATTCACCATGTCAGTGCGGTCCTCGTCTTATATCCTTTATAATCCTATGTGCCTGCTGGGGTTAAGCAGTTTTGGGACCTTGCACCACTCACAGTGTCCAAGATTTAGGAGTGCGGGGAGACCTTCATACTAACGTTCAGCATATTTCTTCAACCCTCTTGCAGTTTGTCTTGAAAAAAATGAGGCACATTTTATTAATTCTGTGATTCCTGACTGAGGGGCTCTATGGGTGCAGATAAATCTGATGCAGAGAAATGCAATACACTAGTTTACCGGTACCAGTCTTCAACAGCAAGTGGTTATCACCGTGTACTTTATAACGTGTGTGCCTGGATTTTGTTCCAAGCTGCATTAACAGTCAACCAGTACTTTTTGTATTATAAATCCCTTTGTACCATGAAAAACTTAATAAACATCATTAAGCAGGAAATACATTTTTTGTGTTAGGCTATTGGGACTAGACTGGTTCCATTTCTATAAATCCGAGAATTTCTTTCTACTGTTCTAATATTGCATTAAATACTCTCCACCAAATAATCCCAATAGGGATGTGACCCAAGACTCAAGGCCACAACTCTGTACCCTGTAATTAATAACCGCTGTGTTTAGATACATTTTATTCGGAAATGAATCACAACGAAATCAAACCTAAGCACTGGCTAATGTTCTGCTGCTTCTATTTTTTTTGTAGACCTGCTGAATATGGAAAGTTTAGAATTACACAATAAAGAAAAAAAAAAACCTGGCACGGGTTCAGATACCTTCACATAAGGTTCCTCTGCACATTTTCCCCTTTGAATTCTGTTGAGTCAGGAAAGGAAACATAGGTGGAAGGAACTAAGAGAACAGTTTAAAGAAGGTTTTGAAATAGAGTTTGGCGACACCACATCTGACCTCAAACCAAAGAACGCCCAGAAGATCTGTTTCAATTTCTCATAAAATGAAGAATTTTAAGTTTTTTTTTTAAATTATGGGTAATGGGAAGGGTATTCACTCAAGACGGTAGAACAGACTGTCTTCCTTTCACTACAGAGAACAAGGCTGCCTCTTCTTTCCAAGAAAATGAAGGTTAGTGTGTCCCCCTACCCCCCCAAAAACTATTCTCCTTAATTGTAGTATTCATGTTTCCTTTACACGTGCAGGCCAGATGTCTACAATGTCAAAACAACAACAGAAAAAGACACTTCTTAATTATTACTCCTAAAAGCAAAAAAATTTAACACATTGTCATATTTGTTTTGGCAGACTCCGCTTAAAATCCTGCTTGGTGCTTTGGTGATCGCTGTTATTGTTGTGTTTCTACTTATTATATTTCTCATTTCATCCGGTGAGTAAAATTACTAGTAGTAAAATATGTAACATGGTGATTGGGTGACTTACTAAAACTATTTATTTCTGACCTGAACTGTAAACTATTTCTTCTTTACACAAGGTCCCCTAAGGGTTAGGATATGGAATCACCAATATTCTTTAATAGTCATTTACTAAACTCACTTGTAACTTAAAACTTGCACTGTTACATGTAGAGTTTCTCATGGTGCAATCAGCACAAAAAGATGGAGTCTTATGGTGCAGAAATTAGTTAACTATTATTAGAATGTGTAAAAAAAAAAAAGCCAACTGTTTAAAAGCTTCCACTTTTTATGGTGATCGCTTTACTGGTAATCTGATTCATATCTTGCTGCTTAGGACTATGTGGCTATTAAGTACTAAAGTGGATAGATACGGTATTCTACCTATGACACGGCAGATTTTTTTTTATGTTTAAGAGGTTTGTCTAGTGACCACTAATGGTTCAAGAAGTTATTCCCGCATTACACAATGGTAGGCAGTTGGAAGAAAAGACAACCTGGTCTCCATTTCAAAACTTCAAAATGTATATTATTGTTCTTAAAGCTTTAATCATATGATGCAAATCTAGTATGCATGTTAAAGTTGTAAATATTCAACTTAAAGGGCAGCTGTGGTCTCAAAAAAAGTTACGGTTACGTAAAAGTCATCAGTTTTTCCTTAAAAAGGCCTTGGGGTCACATCTCTGACTACGCTTGTGAGAAATTATTTTTAAAAGTATGTTTAAACTTCCTTCCAATAGCTTGAGTGACATCAATAGGGTTGCCTATTAATGCTGGCAGAGACTGATCACATGACTACAGATGGTCACATGCTATAAGCTGCTAAACCAGGAAGTGTTCAAGCAGGAATTGTTCAGGAAGTTATATGCTGATCCTTTCCAGCAAAAACTTTTTACAAATTTAACCCAGAGATGGGATTTAGTGTTCATTTTGAAGGTAGGAACAGGAGGCTTTATTTCTAATCTGAAATGAAATGAAACAAAATTTTGCCTGACAGGCAACCTAAGGGGATGGTTAAATGAAACAAAGTAACTGCAGAGCTGCTGTAGTAAAAGATTTGCTTATTCACACAGGTATATTGTTATAACCAGCAGCTATTACGCCTCAAATTCATTCATTGTAAGTGCCTTGGCCCTTGTTCCCTAAATATATCAATATACTACAGAACAGAATAACAGCCACCAGGAGGAAATCTATGACCTCAACTCTGTTGCAATAGCCTGCTGATGACTGCAAAGTACAAGTTAATTGAAGTTTACATTCTGCACAGTGGTCCCTTCATTACTTACACTGTACTCCTTGTGTTTACTTTAAGAAGGTCCATTTGTCATTTACAAAATAACTCATGCTGTATTCGCTGTATATTAGTGGAAATGTCCAACCCTAATTCTGAAAGAACATTCCACAAGAAAAATGTTCCCATTTTAATTGTGATCCTCATCACACAAAAAACACAAATACTTTTTTTGACAATTGTTTTTATTTAAATTGAAACATCATGCATTTTTGGAGTATGTGCGATTCGAGAATAGAGATAAGGAGGTATTGAATTAAAATGAGTTTTGTGGCCATACTTCATTTATTATATTTAACACATTGCTGATTGTCCATATGCCATGCTGGATTAATGGGAGACCTGTACGAATTTATATATGGAGCTTTACAGAGCACAAATGGACATTTTAAACCTACAGTAATTAAAACTCATAAAAATCAGAAACTGCAGTGTTTTAAGAATCCTTGCAATTTACTTTCTTCCAAGTGTATGTTCAGTAGGTATGCTTTAGAGATAATTCACAGGTGTACAGGTTCAATCAGGCACATGATGCTGGCAAAGGCCTACATCGTAGGCGCAATCCTCCTTACCCCTTATTTAGTGCACATTATTTATTGTGCAGAAAAACATAGCAGATACAAGGTTCCGGGGAACATCTGTCCCCTTTTTTCTATTCCCCTGTCCCTACCAGATAATGCCTGAATGCCCATGCCTTGCCCCTGGAACACCCCCTTGAGATAAAAACTGAGGATTCTGGGACAGCAATACCAGGATGGATGGGGAATGAATTCCAATTTTATACCGTATGTCCTTAAAGGGGTTAATACATTATGAACTAGGATTTTTCAGCACTCCCTAGACTATCACAATAAGATAAGATTTTTTCGATCTATCGGGCAAACAAATTGATTCTGTTTATACGGTTGATTGATCAGCTTATATCATCAGTTATAGTATAAGCAGATCGGACCAGTCAGAAAGATTTGAAACAATCTTACCATGTCTGCAACATCCTAAACAGATTGGATTTGTGGTTTCCTTAAAAAGGCCCTCGCAGCATCTCACACTATTCAAAAAAGCCCAGAAAGATGTCTCTAGCTGCTGTGAATCAAAAGTTATAGCCATGCATATTAAGTTAGAGGTAATAAAGTTCCTTGTTTGCTTCTCTGCTCTGAAATTAACAGCATGAGATGAATCATATGCCCCACCCCCAAATTCTGTATTTTATGAAGCTATTTATAGGATTTCTATGTCCTTCCTCTTCTAATGGACTCCTTAGGGAGAGTAAACAATCTTCTCAGGATTGTGGATAGCTTTAAAAACAACTAAGAAGTTTGGAACAGGGTTTATGATGTGAGCTGATTATCTCTGTCCTAGTAGTAGGATACAAGTGGGCATGCTCAGCCAGGGGCTTGCTGGTGATGTCACAGTTCACTATGTAAGCAGGAAGTAGCACAAGTATACTGTGGTATAGTTTAAATAGACTGCCGCTATAAGCACAATCCTGGTAATTTATTTTGAGGATAGGTGTGTGCTCTTTTTAACAAGGACACTTGTATGGATAAAAGAGGCCCTTTAAGATCGATGGTGTAAGGTGTTGTACCATAGCGCTCCTTTTAACCCATTTATCTGCATCCTTATAAATATTTGTTTGTTTCTGTCTATTGCCCCAACATCAATCTTCAAAGCAATGGGTCGCACTACACTGTAGAATCCAGTGAGCACGAGCAACAGCTCCAGTAGCCACACTGCACAATCATGGTACAAGCACATGTTCCATCAGTGGAAGTTCTGGGGAGATTACTGATAGTGGTGAGAAAGTAATGTTGGGAATAAGGCACATGTTAATAGGAAGTAAAGCTGGGTACACACGTAACGATAAGTGCTGATACTTTTGGATCTGATGGTATTGGTTCTTTATTGTTACTTTGTGTAGCGCATTTTCCCAACCTTTCAATCAAACCTTGGGGTCATTCAGAAAAGACAGAAAATTTCCCTCGAACTTGGGGTCTAGGGGAGTCGGCTGCATTTGTAGCAAAAACACACAGTCCCGAGCATTCTCCTTATGCTGTGTGATATGATGTGTATATACGTTATTATACTGTGTAGATACACATCGGTTGAATCCGAATGATCCATCCGAATCCGCCGGTCCAAATTTCGGGGACGTTGGAACAAATTTTCGATCATTTTCGAAGTACGGAGCTATTCGATCATTTTCAAAAAGTATCAAACGTTCGAAAAGCCTCGAAAATACGATCGGAAACTCGAAAATGGTCCCCGATTGTATTTTCGAGAATTCGTTCGGTTTCGGATTTACGTATCTTTGGTATTTTCCCGAGATCTGGGAATCTGTAAATGGAACGAAACCAGTGCAACTCAAACCAACTCAAGGTAGTTGAGAAAGCTCCAGAATGTAGGAGGAGCGAAAACGTCCTACGCGACTGCCCGTTTTTTAGGTCCTCTGTCTCTCACTTTGATTTGTGTACCTGCACCTTGATTATGCAAGTTACTTGGACCCTTGTGACCTTGACTGACTGGTTTATACTACGATACAGTAGAGTACCTACTATTGTCCATCTTTAAAGTGACTGTAATTATTATCCATTATGATTGTTTGAGACAGAATGCGATTGTTTTAACTACGTATCCCAGCTTATATTAAAGGATTTTTAATTTTCCATTATCAGAGTGTTGCAGTTCGTTTTGTTTCCCTTTTAGTATTTGCAGTTATATAAATTTAGCCTTTACTTGCACTCCCCTGTTTTAGGGTGTTCACCATATTTGTACCAGTGCCCTATTTCTTTCTATTATAGATGTGTATATGCTGTGTAAATGATGTATTAGGCTGTGATATTGCTGTGTATATGATGTGTATATTGCTGTGTATATGATGTGTATATGATGTGTATATGAGTGTGTATATGCGTGTATATGAGTGTATATGATGTGTATATGCTGTGTATATGCTGTTATATGAGTGTATATGCTGTGATAGGCTGTGTGTATATGCTGCGTATATGTGTATATGTGTGTATATGTGTTTAGATGATGTGTATATGCTGTGTATCTGCTGTGTATATGATGTGTATATGATGTTGTATATGTGGTATATGCTGTGTATAATGCTGTGTATATTTGTGTATATGATGTGTCTATTGCTGTGATATGCTGTGTTATGCTGTGTAATGTGTGTATATGCTGTGTGTTTGTGTATATGCTGTGTATATGGTGTGTATATGCCGTTGTATATGATGTGTATATTCTGTGATATGCTTGTGTGTATGTGTATATGCTGTGTGTGTGTATATGGTGTGTATATGATGTGTATATGCTGTGTGTTGTGTATATGCTGTGTATATGGTGTGTATATGATGTGTATATGCTGTTATACGATGTGTATATGCTGTGTATATGATGTGCTATGCTGTTTATGATGTGGTATATAATGTGTATATGCGTTGTATATGCTGTGGATATGCTATGGTATATGCTGTGTATATGATGTGTATATGCTGTGTGTTTGTGTATATGCTGTGTATATTCTGTGTATATGCTGTGTTATGCGGTGTTATGCTTGTATATGCTGGATATGATGTGTATATGGGTGTATATTCTGTGTATATTCTGTGTATATGCTTGTGTTATAATGTGTATATGATGTTATATGCTGTGTATATGCTGTGTATATGCTGTGTATGCTGTGTATATGATGTGTATATGATGTGATAGTGTGTATAGGTGTGTATATGGTGTGTATATTCTGTGTATATGCTCTGTATATGCTGTGTATATAATGTGTATATGATGTGTGTATATGCTGTGTATATGCTGTGAATGATGTGTATATGCGTGTTATGCTGTGTATATGCTTGTATATGGTGTGTAATAATGTGTATATGCTGTGTATATGCAGTGTATATGCTGGTATATGTGTAGATATGCTGTGTATATGCTGTGAATATAATGTGTATATGCTGTATATATGCAGTGTATATGCGGTGGTATTATGTGTGTATATTAATGTGTATATGCTGTGTATATAATGGTGTATATGCTGTGTATATGCTGTTGTATATGTGTATATCTGTGATAATGTGTATATGATGTGTATATGCTGTGTATATGAGTGTATATGATGTGTATATTTGTTGATATGATGTGTATATGCTGTGTATATGATGTGTGTATATGGTGTTGTATATTCTGTGTATATGCTGTGTTATGCTGTGTATATTGTGTATATATGTGATATGTGTGGTATTGCTGGTAATGTTGTGTATAGGGAGAACGCTCAGGACTGTGTGTCACCTGATCTTTAAAAAAAAATGACAGACAGAATCTTGCAGATATATCTGTCATCTTTTTAAGGAGAACTAAACTTACATTTTCAAAAACCTAAGTTAAAGTTTTTCTCCCCAGAACACCTAACATTGTAAGATTCTTCTCTGGTACGTTGCATTTAGTATATATAGAAATAGATTTCGTAAATAAGAAGGCTTCCATGTTGTGTAGCGTACAACCCACAGCCCATGAAGTCATCAAAGAACCACGCCCCCTGACCCAGTATTCACTGTCTCTATGCACAAAGTGTTTCCTATACAGATGTCTACAAACCAATATGGAATCCCTGGGAAGACTTTTAAAGCTGCTTGTTACCCTGCAGTTTATTTACCAGTCAGTGTGAGTGCTAGAAATAAACTGCAGGGAAACAAGCAGCTTTCTAAGTTATCAGGGATTTTCAATTACCATTTTTTAAATTATTCTTTACTAGCAAAAGATAAAGTTACCAAATGTAGCGAGAGTCTCTGGCTTATTCAGTGTTGGCGCACCGGTAAGGCACCAGATTTAAAAAATACACAGTTCAGAAGGTCACAGTTCAATACCCAGATGTAGCTTTTTTTGTTTCTATTATATTCCATGAGAAAGATAAAGCTCTTAATTGTACCTTTACTTCAGCTTGTGCAGTGGTGGTCACCTTATAAGATGCCAGGTTTAGACACATACAGTTCAGAAGGTCACAAGTTCAATACCCTAGCTAAACCTTTTTTTTTTTGTTTCTATTATTCCATGCAAAAGATATGATTCTGTTCCTAGACTTTAAAGGACAATTATGCTCACCTTTTCCCGATCCCTGCAGCATAGTAACCCAGGGTGAGGACCTAAATCGCTAAGTCCTACCCTGGGTTCTTTCTCTAACTCCGCACTACTTAACCGCAAATCTGCTTCGGCGATCCAGACTGTTCCACCTCTCTCCCTACTGTCAGTGACGTCGCGAGGCAGACAATTGGAAGACACGCCTCCTTGCAAGCGTATCTTCCTATTGGCTGCTCGCGATCTGTCATTGAGCAGGAAGATGCGGAGGAACGAAGCGATCGGCGAAGCTGATTTGGGGTAAGTAGTGCAGGAGTTAGAGAAAGAACCCAGGGTGAGGACTTAGCGATTTTAGGTCCTCACACGGGTACTATGCAGCTATGGAGGAAGAGGAGGAGGGTGAGGAGCGAGGGTGAGGTGAGTATACTTGTCCTTTAAAGCTTTTCAGGGTTGGCTCACCTTGTAAGATGCCAGGTTTAGACACATACAGTGTCAGAGTTATGAGTTTGATTCCCCAATGTATTTTATTTTTGGTTCCATTATGTTTACTACAATATTTATGTGTACCAACAGTTTATATAGTGTCTCTCTTAGCCTAGAGGTAAGACGTCTGCTTTTAGCAAGACAGGGTAAAGTACAAGTTGCAGGTTCTATTCCCCACACTAACTTTTATTTTTGCTGAAATGTAAGTATTCTGTTTCTTACATCCATGTATCTATGAAATACACTGCAAAGATTCATTTTCTTTTGTATGAAAAGCAAAGGATTATATCATTGTTAGGACAGGAGCTTGAATGTGTTGAAAACAAAAAACTGAAAATCCCTGTTCTGTGTCATGGAGAGGGAGGATCTCTGTGCTATAATGTGATTGGTTGTCACGCTTCTAGGAAGCAAGGCTGCAACTTCCTTGTTTGATCTGTTGAGCTTTAGGAGCATGTGCCTGTACGCAGACACTTAGCTGGGGGTTTACCCAGCTAAGGTGGGATTGTGGGAGCTGACCCCTAGTCTCACAGGTTCTTTTCATAAATTACCCAATGGCCACAGCAAAGGGAGAGGTGAGATGAGACACGTTTTTTGTATGTTTGTGAAGTGCTCTGTCATTGGGCACAAATGTGCTGGAGACTTTAGTTCCCCTTTAAACATCTGTCTTTACAGTATGTGCCCAGGCTTCATGTTTTAACTACTAATACCTCCCACCCCAGAAAAACATGAAAACAAACCCCAACATATTTTACTGGAATTCAAATGTCCTCATTCATCATATATTATTATATTATTGAATTGAACTTCCTTGTGTGAAAGTCACTATACGTTTAATAGGTGTCCTTTCTCCTTCACTGGAGACCCTGGCAGTGAAATATTTTACTGGGTATATGTGAGTTGGCATCACTAGAAGGACTCATTTTAATGGACAATTTCTGGTTTGTAAGAAAAACGTGTTAAGAAACATGAAAACCAGGACACAGCTGCAGTGTGTAAATCTCATTGAACTAATGTACAACTGTAGCTGGTCCGTATAACTGTTATAAATGCAACTATAATGATACGTTGGGATGCTTGAATAGAAAAGCTCGGACATATAATTACATAAAGACATGAAATCAGGAGGAACTTCCTATTTGGGCAGTGGGAGTTTGTATGATTGTAATAGCTTCATTCCATGGGCAGAACACCCTACAAGTTCCTAAATACCAAGAGGAGATGATAGACATGATAGATTGAGATGATAGACATGATAGATAGATATGATAGACATGATAGAGAGGATAGAGGTGATAGAGATGATAGACATGATAGAGATGATAGATAGAAATGATAGAGGTGATATACATGATAGATAGAGGTGATAGAAATTATAGAGGTGATAGAAATGACAGAGATGATAGACATGATAGATAGAGATAATAGAGGTGATAGAAATGATAGAGATGATAGACATGATAAAGATGATCTCTAGTATAATGTTTTTCACCGCACTCTCTTCTTACTATAGGTGCTGCTCCTCTTTACTGCTTACCACCCGCAGTTCTTTATCTTACAAATTGTACTTGGTTGAAGAACGCACACTATTGAACTTCTTGCTTTTTAATATTTATTCAGTGACATGCTTGCACAACGTTTCAGGGAGTGTCCCCTTCCTCAGGTGCATCCTGAGGAAGGGGACACTCCCCGAAACGTTGTGCAAGCATGTCACTGAATAAATATTAAAAAGCAAGAAGTTCAATAGTGTGCGTTCTTCAACCAAGTACAATTTGTATGATAAAGATGATAACCATGAGAGAGGTGATAGAGATGATAACCGTTATAGATATAGAGATGATAGACATAATAGATAGAGATGATAGAGGTGATAGAGACCATGATAGAGATTATAGATAGACATGATAGAGATGATTGACATGATAGATAGAGATGATAGAGGTGATAGAGATGATAGACATGATCAGAACTTTTATCGTACTGTGTGTACCCAGCTTTACTTCCTATTAACATGTGCCTTATTCCCAACATTACTTTCTCACACATATCAGTATTTCTCCCCAGGAACTTCCACTGATGGAACATGTGCTTGTACCCTGATTGTGCAGTGTGGCTACTGGAGCTGTTGCTCGGGCTCACTGGATTCTACAGTGTAGTGCGACCCATTGCTTGAAGATTGATGTTGGGGCAATAGCACAGAAAACAAACAATATTTATAAGGATGCAGATAAATGGTTAAAAGGAGCGCTATGGTACAACACCTTACACCATCGATCTTAAAGGGCCTCTTTTATCCATACAAGTGTCCTTTGTTAAAAAGAGCACACACCTATCCTCAAAATAATATCCAGGATTGTGCTTATAGCGGCAGTCTATTTAAACTATACCACAGTATAACGTGTGCTACTTCCTGCTTACATAGTGAACTGTGACATCACCAGCAAGCCCCTGGCTTGAGCATGCCCACTTGTATCCTAATACTAGGACAGAGAATAATCAGCTACATCAAAACCCTGTTTCCAAACTTTTAGTTGTTTTTAAAGCTATCCACAATCCTGAGAGGATTGTTTACTCTCCCTAAGGAGTCCATTAGAAGAGGAAAGGACATAGAAATCCTATAAATAGCTTCATAAAATACAGAATTTGGGGGTGGGGCATATGTTCATCTCATGCTGGTTAATTTCAGAGCAGAGAAGCAAACAAGGAACTTTATATACCTCTAACTTTAATATGCTGGCTATAACTTTGATTCACAGCAGCTAGAGACATCTTTCTGGGTTTTTGAATAGTGTGATAGAGCTGCGAGGGCCTTTTTAAGGAAACCACAATCCAATCGTTTAGGATGTTGAGCATGCAGACATGGATGAAGATGTGTTCAAATCTTTCTGACTGGTCCGATCTGCTTAAGTACTATAAACTGATGATATAAGCTGATCAATCAACGTATAAACAGAATCAATTTGTTTGCCCGATAGATCGAAAAAATCTTATCTTATGTTGATAGTCTAGGAGTGCTGAAAAATCCTAGTTCATAATGTATTAACCCTTTAAGGACATACGGTATAAAATTGGAACATATCCCCATCCATCCTGGTATTGCTGTCCCAGAATCCTCAGTTTTTATTCAAGGGGTTGTTCCAGGGGCAAGGCATGGGCATTCAGGCATTATAGCTGGTAGGGACAGGGGAATAGAAAGAAAGGGGACAGATGTTCCCGGAACCTTGTATCTGCTATGTTTTTGCACAATAAATAATGTGCACTAATAAGGGGTAAGGAGGATTGCGCCTACAGATGTAGCCTTTGCCAGCATCAAGTGGCCTGATTGAACCTGTACACCTGTGAATTATCTCTAAAGCATACCTACTGAACATACACTTGGAAGAAAGTAAATTGCAATGATTCTTAAAACACTGCAGATTCTGATTTTTATGGTTTTAATTACTGTAGGTTTATAAATGTCCATTTGCTCTGAAAGCTCCATATATAAAATTCTGTACAGGTCTCCCATTAATCCAGCATGGCATATGGACAATCAGCAATTGTGTTAAATATAATAAATGAAGTATGGCACAAAACTCATTTTAATTCATACCATCCTTCTAAATTCCTTGTGGCAACGACAAGCAGGTGTTCTCTATCAAAAACAAACATGAGTGTATATAAAAAAACAAATGATGTCATAGTAAAAGTATTTTGTTCTTTGTGTGATGAGGATCACAAAATAAAAATGGGAACATTTTTCTTGTGGAATGTTCTTTCAGAAATAGGGTTGGACATTTCCACTAATATACAGCGAATACAGCATGAGTTATTTGTAAATGACAAATGGACTTCTTAAAGTAAACACAAGGAGTACAGTGTAAGTAATGAAGGGACACTGTGCAGAATGTAACATTCAAATTAACTTGTACTTTGCAGTCATCAGCAGGCTATTGCAACAGAGTTGAGGTCATAGTAATTTCCTCCTGGTGGCTGTTATCTGTTCTGTATGTATATTGATATATTTAGGGAACAAGGGCCAAGGCACTTACAATGAATGAATTTGAGGCAGAATGAGGCTGCTGGTTATAACAATATACCTGTGGAATAAGCAAATCTTTTACTACAGCAGCTCTGCAGTTACTTTTAGTTTCATTTAACCCCTTAAGGTTGCCTGTCAGGCAAAATTTGTTTCATTTCATTTCAGGATTAGAAATAAAGCCTCCTGGCCACCTTCAAATGAACACTAAATCCCATCTCTGGGTTAAATTTGTAAAAGTTTTTGCTGGAAAGGATCAGCATATAACTTCTGAACAATTCCTGCTTGAACACTTCCTGGTTTTAGCAGCTATAGCATGTGACCATCTGTAGTCATGTGATCAGTCTCTGCCAGCATTAAAGGCCAACCCTATTGATGTCACTCAAGCTATTGGAAGGAAGTTTAAAACTACTTTAAAAATAATTTCTCACAAGCTGTAGTCAGAGATGTGACCCCAAGGCTCTTTTAAAGGAAAAAACTGATGACTTTTACGTAACCGTAACTTTTTTTGAGACCACAGCTGCCCTAAGTGAATATTTACAACTTTAACATGCAAACTGATTGCATCATATGATTAAAGCTTTAAGAACAATAATATACATTTTGAAGTTTGAAATGGAGACCAGGTTGTCTTTTCTTCCAACTGCTACCATTGTGTAATGCGGGAATAACTTCTTGAACCATTAGTGGTCACTAGACAAAACCTCTTAAACACATAAAAAAAATCTGCCGTGTCATAGTAGTAGAAATACCGTATCTATCCACTTTAGTACTTAATAGCCAACATAGTCCTAAGCAGCAAGATATGAATCAGAATTACCAGTAAAGGATCACCTAAAAAAGTGGAAGCTTTTAAAACGTTGGCTTTTTTTTTTTTACACATTCTAATAATAGTTAAAACTAATTTCTGCACCATAAGACTCCATCTTTTTGTGCTGATTGCACATGGGAGAACGCTACAGTAACAGGCAAGTTTTAAGTTACAAGTGAGTTTAGTAAATGACTATTAAAGAATATTGGTGATTCCAATATCCTACACCCTTAGGGGACCTTGTGTAAAGAAGAAATAGGTTACAGTTCAGGTCAGAAATAAATAGTTTTAGTAAGTCACCCAATCACCATGTTACATATTTTACTACTAGTAATTTACTCACCGGATGAAATGGAAATATAATAAGTAGAAACACAACAATAACAGCGATCACCAAAGCACCAGCAGGATTTTAAGCGGAGTCTGCCAAAACAAATATGACAATGTGTTAATATTTTGTTTTTAGGAGTAATAATTAAGAAGTGTCTTTTTCTGTTAGTTGTTTTGACATGTAGACATCTGGCCTGCACGTGTAAAGGAAACATGAATACTACAATTAAGGAGAATAGTTTTTGGGGGGGTAGGGGGACACACTAACCTTCATTTTCTTGGAAAGAAGAGGCAGCCTTTGTTCTCTGTAGTGTGAAAGGAGACACGTCTGTTCTACCAGTCTTGAGGAATACCCTTCCCATTACCCATAATTAAAAAAAAAAAACTTAAAATTCTTCATTTTATGAGAAATTGAAAACAGATTCTGGGCGTTCTTTGGTTTGAGGTCAGATGTGGGTGTCGCCAAACTCTATTTCAAAACCTTCTTTTAAACTGTTCCTTAAGGTTCCTTCCACCTATGTTTCCTTTCCTGACTCAACAGAATCAAAGGGGGGAAAATGTGCAGAGGAACCTTATGTGAAGGTATCTGAAACCGTGCCAGGTTTTTTTTTTCTTTAAATTGTGTAATTCTAACTTTCCATATTCAGCAGGTCTACAAAAAAAATAGAACAGCAGCAGAAACATTAGCCAGTGCTTAGGTTTGATTTGTTCTGTGATCGATTATTTCCTGAATAAAATGTATCTAAACACAGCGGTTATTAATACAGGGTACAGAGGTGTGGCCTTGAGTCTTGGGTCAACATCCCCTTGGGATTATTTGGGGGAGAGTATAATGCAATATTAGAACAGTAGAAAGAAATTCTCGGATTTATAGAAATGGAACCAGTCTAGTCCCAAAGCCTAACACAAAAAATGTATTTCCTGCTTAATGATGTTATAAGTTTTTCATGGTACAAAGGGATTTATAATACAAAAAGTACTGGTTGACTGTTAATGCCATTGGAACAAAATCCAGGCACACACGTTATAAAGTACACGGTGATAACCACTTGTGTTGAAGACATGGTACGTATACTAGTGTATTGCATTTCTCGCATCAGATTTATCTGCACCCATAGAGCCCCTCAGTCAGGAATCACAGAATTAATAAATGTGCCTCATTTTTTTCAAGACAAACTGCAAAGGAGGTTGAAGAAATATGCTGAACGTTAGTATCGAAGGTTCCCCGCACCCTAAATCTGGACACTGTGAGTGGTGCAAGGTCCTCAAAACTGCTTAACCACCAGCAGGCACCTAGGATTATAAAGGATATAAGACGAGGACCGCACTGACATGGTGAATACAAACTTTATGGGACATAGGTAGTGCACAACGTTTCAGGGGTTTCCCCCTTCCTCAGGTGCATATACCTATGTAACAATAAAGTTTGTATTCACCAAGGGAGTGCGGTCCTCGTCCTATATCCTTTATGAACGTTAGTATCACCTGAGTTTTTCTTGGCATTTACAAGATCGTGTACAGAGAAAAAGGGCTGATCGTGGACTGAATCACATTTGGTCCCGCTGGATCTCAGGATATAAAACTTTTGGTCCATGTATATTAAGTTGCTTGTGGCTGCTTTTAGTTCTAGGTTTTAGTTTAGAATTTCAGCAGTCAAAACGAAAATTCTGGTCAAAGATGTGCAGCATTTTTTTTTGTAATGATTGCACTTGAGATCCGTTAGTGCGTGAGAATTGCAGGACGTCAATGTGGATGGCTGCATGTGCTGTGATGCGTTTTTGACTGCTCAGTGCCACATCCCCATGTGTACGCTATTGCCATGTGGTCAGAGGAACACTATACTGAAAAATGCCTCATTTTAATCTATAATTGAATACTAGAGATGGGACCCAGATCCGACATGGAACCATCGGTTCAGAAATCCAAATGATCCGTCTAGTTTTTGAGAGCAAGGAACTTGATTGACAGCTGAAATATAAGAAGTTTTAGACTGGATATCTAAAGAAATAGGGGGCAGATCAACATAAAAATGATACAGTGGTGGTTGGGAAGAATTATAGTTTCCAGTTATGGGCAATTTAAATAACCTATTTTTCCGGTATAGATGCCATTGCCCTTTAAAGAAACTACTATATTATATATAATGTAAAAATTAACTATTTAAAAATGGAAAGTACCTGGGGCAGGGAGGTTGGATTGATTATTCCAACCTCCCAATATCATTTCATTAAGGAGCTACAGCATGTAAAGTTTCTTTTGCAGGTTAGCCCTGGACTATTCCTGTATTAAAGATAGTTGTGAAGCCAGGAGTAAGACTGGACGAACCTGTTTTGTTTGGGCTGCTGCTCCTCACAGAAACAATATTGGGAGGTAGGAATATTCAGTAATAAATACCTGTCCCAAGTACTTTTCAATTAACGGTTTTTTAAATAAACTTTATACACCCAATCATCTCCTTTCATTAACAGATATCCTGCCATCCATATGCCAAATGTCTCTGCTTTATGCAGATAAAACCTAATATGGTGATGGCTTTAGAAACCGCCCGGGCCAATCATGTGTAATAGAGATATTTGGTTTATTCAGTTGGATCAACGGACTTGAAGTTTAGTTTTGAAGACGTTTCGCTAGTCATCCGACTGGCTTTCTCAATTCAGAATGACTTGTACAAGAATCTGTGGGAATTATGTACCCTGGAAAATCCCAATTAGCATATCACAGCCATGTGTTAAGGGCGTGATTGCATTGTGGCTAAGAGGTGTTAAAGGAACGCCCAGGGTAAGGTGTCAAAACAGCATTGGACATGGCAGACAGTTGGTGTCAAACCTCCCCCCCCCACCTCTATTCAGGCTTGGTTTCCTTTATTTTCACATAAATTGCCTCCTTGACACCTCTCTTGAACCAGTCCTGTTTGCCCTAAGGTATCTGCAGCCTTAGCCAGTGCTAAACCGCCTTCATCTAACCTGACACCACAGGAAAGAAGAGCTTAACATCCCTCAAGAAAGATTCCAGTAACACCATTCACCGGCAGACAAGGGAAGATGCACAGTGGTACTCAACACCTTAGACTACCATGTAAGGTGACCACACTGGCCGATAACAACACATATGAGGCTTTAACAAGGGATCCCACCAGCCGCTTCAAGAAAAAGGTCATAGACTTACTAAAACAGCTTCAAAGGATAAAGCCATTGATCGAGAAATGTATCATCGCTCTTACCCTGGTGAGGCACATCCATGCATATATGGACTCCCAAAGATACACAAGGAAGGGGCACCACTAAGACCTATAGTCAGCAGCATCAACTCTGTAACATACAAGGTTGCAAATACCTAGCCAATATCTTAGGACCATTGGTTGGAAGTTAAGCACATCACATTCAGAACTCCAGTATTTCACCAACAAGATTGAAAATATAGTACTCAGCAGAAGAAACTATGTGTGTCCTATGATGTGACATCTCTTTTCATCTGTATACCCACCAAGGAGGCGTTTGATATGGTGGAGAAAATGGCATAGCCAAGACAGCACCCTTACCAGCAGAACAGATCTTAACACAGAACAGGTGAGTTCCCTACTGGCCTGAATACCACCTATTTCAAATACAGGGATAAGTTCTAAGCAAAAACATGAATGTGTGTGGGATCTCCAGTTTCACCCATTGTGGCCAACCTTTTCATGGAGGAAGAGGAAAAAAACAAACACTAATACATTTAAGGGCATAACACCAGCTACTGGTTCTGATAATCAGGCTAAAGAAATGAAACATCTCTGATGAGCCCTTAAAACTTGTGGATATCCAGACTGGGCCTTTGTCAAAAGAAGAAGAAGGAAAGAAAAGAACACAAATACCAACAGTTAAGGGGAAAAGCAAGAAAGGAGGAAGAACATGGTCATCCCATATGAGCAGGAAATGAAGAATTTTTTTTTAAAAAAAACACTGTATCCCTGTCTGCTTTAAACTGAACAACACACTGAGGCAGCAATTGGTAAATCCGAAAGACCCAATACCGAAACACAGAAAAGCAACATCATATACGCAGTGCAGTGCCGTGAAGAATGCTCTGATTTGTGTGTGGGGGAGACCAAAAGCAACTGCATCAACGTTGGCCCAGCACAGAGAGCCAATTCCTCGAGCCAGGACTCAGCCATGTACCTGCATCTTAAGGATAAAGGACATACCTTTGAAGATTGTAATGGTAACATATTGGCAAAGAAACAGGACTGGTTCAAGACAGGTGTCAAGGAGGCCATTTATGTGAAAATAAAGAAACCACCCTAAATAGAGGTGGGGTATTCAACACAAACTGTCTGCCATGTACAATGCTTTTTTGACACCTTACCCTGGGCGGTCTTATCGCACCTCTTGGGAGATTTAAGGTGGGGACTAGGGACAAGGCTAGAATTTAAAATGTGAATGGGGTGAAGGAATCTGATACTTATGTATTATAAGAAATAATGCGCCCCTTCACATTATAATATAAGGACGTTACGTCACCTTGGAGTTCCCTGGCCTATGGTGAGTGCTTCTATATGGTAGGGGACTCCTCTGTGGCGTAATATTCTTATATATATTATCACGTTGTTGAGTTATAAAGAAGATTTATACCAATATTGTTTTCTTTTCCCATTTCTAAATTTAAACTAAATAAGTTCAACAATTCGTGAACGTATTAACTTCAAAAATGTGCTACCTACATTAAAGCTTATAAACATTTAATATTTTGTATAATAAGTAAGTATAATTTGGCATTGTGAAAGATTGTCTCATTCTGTTCTGTGATATTTAATAAACCACAGTATATATACTGGCAAGTTCACTGGGGCTAGGAACTTCCAGTCTAATATTTCTTGTACAGTACTTTGTCTTAAAGGGGAACTGTGGTCTCCAAACAAGTACCATGTACAATGCTGTTTTGACACCTTACTCGGGCATTCCTATAAACACCTCTTAGCCACGATCCAATCACGCCCTAACACCTGGCTGTGTATGCTAATTGGGATTTTCCAGGGTACATAATTGCCACAGATTCTTGTACAAGTCATTCTGAATTGAGAAAGCCAGTCGGATGACTAGCGAAACGTCTTCAAGAACTAAAACTTCAAGTCCAGTTGATCAATTGAATACAACAGATATACCATGACCTGGATGAATGAGAACCTTCACAAGCATGTGTAATAGACATTACAACATAATGATGGTTCAGACCAGGGAACATTCAGGAACATCTTCAGGTACATCCACTGGATTCCCAATATTAACGTATTGTACCAAGGATCACTTATGACAATTAAGAATTCTGTGAGTTTAAAACATCAAAAGGCAGGAGAAGTATCCTTTCCTTTACTAGGTAAAATTTATGGGCAGTGTTAACCCCTATGTGTTCGCTCAATTCAGTTACTTGCCTGGAGGCCACTTGTATTGTATTGCATTGTATTGTATTGTATAATTTTATATATATAGCACCGCATGGGTATGCAGCATTGTATATTATAAAACAGAGTATACAAACAGGATTAAGCCATTATACAGATAATTAAATTTCCAAATAAAGTTTCAAAGGTAAATATACATTTATACAGTATATCTATATGAAAAAGTGAGATGTGCCTTGACATATTAGGAAAGAAATCCCTGCCCCGAAGAGCTTACAATCTAAGTGGGAGAGACAACATACAGATACAAGTGGGGGGAGGGATAAAGTGTTCCGCAGATAACAATCATTAACAGTGCTGGTTTGTAGAAATGTAGGATAACAGTCTAGATTTGAAAGTATTCATTATGGATTTCACCTGGCGAAGCAAGAGAGAGGAAGAGAGTTCCAAAGGTAGGGAGCAGTAAGAGAGAATAGTCTATACGGGGAGGAAGCAGTGTTCGTAGGGGGTTTGTAGAGGAAACTGCCTTGTGAGGAGAGCAGGGCACGTCCAGGAACATAAGATAAGTAGGGAGGTGCATAGAGCAAAGGGATTTAAAGTTAAAATACGTATTGAATATGATTCTTTGTTTGATGGGGATGAAACCCTATGGACTGAAATATCGGTGGTTGCGAGTTCACTTTTGGAAAGAGAGCGAGATATCCGAGCTGCCGAGTTTAAAATAGACTGGAGAGGAGAGAGAGGCCGGGAGTCAAGTAGCAAAATGTTACAACATGACCATGGTTTATGCTGACAAAGTCAGAAAGATCTCATCTCTTCTAATAACAAAACACCTTTCACTACACCAAAGCTGTCAACCTTAAATGTGCACTGACATTATCTTCCATTTCCACAGGGTCCATGTGTATCCATGTGAATGATCTTCTGGTGCAGTAATACAAAGCAGTAAAGATTCATATTATGTTTTATCATTTCATTGTAAATCCTAATACGTCATCAATAGGTTAATCAAAAAGCCGCGTAATGGGATTTTTTTAGGTTGGAATAAGTAGGGGGCAAAAGCAAAAGTCCTCTTTAAACGATATCTATTATCTGTTTAAAAAGGGAAAGTACCTGGGGCAGGGAGGTCGGGTTGATTATTCCTACCTCCCAATATCGTTTCGTTGAGAGAGCTACAGCACGTACAGTTTTCATTTGCCACATTAGTCTGGACATTCCTGTATTAAAGATAGTGCTGAAGCCAGGAGGAAGACTGGCAAAATCAGTTTTATTTGGGCTGGTTCTCCTCACAAAAACAATATTGGGCGGTAGGAATTACCAATCCTATATCCCGGTCCCAAGTACTTTTCATTTGAACTGTTTTTTAAATAAACTTTATATATACAATAGTTTTCCTTTAAAAAACAACTCTTGTGCCAGTTTGGTCTAAAAATGGTGAGTCAGCCAGAGCTAAACAACTGTGGGTGAGATGGTCTACTACAGGTAGGATACGATCCCCGAAAGGCGTGTTTTGGCCAATAACGTACACAAGGGCCGTGTGTACAAACCTTTACTGTCTGAACAAGTTAATCATTGATTGGTCTGTTGTTCAGTGCTCCAGATGATTGGCTGCTGATTGAAGGCTGCACAAGTTGAAATAATTAGAGTTAGAGTTAGGACCACATTTAAGCCGTGTTCTGCAGTTCAGAGCTGTTAAACACTACCCTGTCCTTAAGTTGACCATACACGCTACAATATTGGGATATTTCCCAATATCGTCCGACTGTTGGATTGGACAGGGGGGAAAAATTGCCAGATGGTGGATCCAATCGGAAGATCAGATTGTACTGTGTAAAAAAGCTTGAGAGTAGGTAAGGGATCTAGCACAAGTCTAGGGGAGAAAGCAGCCCAGCAAATTGGACCCAAGGAAGTAGAGCTCCCATAGGCCCTATGATGAATTGTACCACAGGTTCAGTGCTTGCTCATTAGGATACAGTTTTGCTTGGTACTGGTGTGTCAAACTGCAAAAGAGCTTGTGTTTCAAAAATTGTTTTATCCTCGCACTCCTATTTCAAGCTGCTTTCTAGATGCTGTCCTCAGTAGCTGCCAACCACTTGCAGTCATAAAAGTTTATCCCTTTAACTCAGGAGTGCGTTCTTCGGATAAATTAACAAAAGAGCTTGTGTTTGCCTAATTCGCCTGTTTTGGGTAATACGGAAATATAGAGTTGAATGACTGGTATATATTTATCTTTATGCATATACACATTCAAATACATCAATTGTAGTTCAGTTTAAGTTCCTGAATAGAATGTATTGTGTCTACAGACTAGCACCTCGCGTTACTAATAGCTTCTGGACTTAATCAGTGCCCTGATCACCTCTTTCTTCCTATTACAGGTAAAGTACTCCCCCCATTCTGACTCACTATTAGGGTGAGTTACAAATAGAACATTGTTTGGATAAAATGACCTGCTCCTTGGACACACGAGACTTCAGTTAAAATATTCAGAAAAACCCTAAATAAAAACCCACGTGGCCTATTTCACAAGGTTCCTGGATTGCAGAATCTGTCCATATGTTTTCCAATAAAACCTCAAAGCTGAATAAGCAGCACAGCTATGAAACAGGCAGATTATAGGTCAGCAGGATCCAACGATGTTGACAAGTTTGGTTGTCCTTTAACCAATTTGGGAATAAAAAATACAAACTGATCTGTTACACAGAATAAAACGATGACTAGATGTAAATATCATCTACAGTGTTATATGGGGTAACAAGGGATTGTCTGTTAATGCTTCTCCGTAACATGAAGATGATAGATAAAGATGATAAATGGAGATGATAGAGATGATAAACGAGAAGATAGAGATGATAAATAGAGATTGAGATGATAAATGGAGATGACAGAGATGATGGACAGAGAAGATAGAGATGATAGGCATGATAGAGATGATAAATGGAGATGATACATGGAGATGGCAGACATGATAGAGGTGATAGAGATGATATAAACATGATAGATAGAGATGATAGACATGGTAGAGATGAATAACCATTATAGATAGAGATAATAGACATGATAGAAGTGATAGAGATGATAACCACGATAGAGATGATAACCATGATAGAGACGATAGACATGAAGAGGTGATAGAGATGATAACCATGATAGAGTGATAAATGGAGATGATAACCACGATAGAGATGATAACCATGATAGAGACATAGAACATGATAGAGGTGATAAGAGATGACAACCATGATAGAGATAATAGACATGATAGAGGTTAAAGAGATGATAACCATGATAGATAGAAATGATAGAGGTGATAAACATGGTAGATAGAGATATAGAGGGGATAGAGATGATAACCATGATAGAAATGATAGATAGACATGATACTGGTGATAGAGATGATAGACATGATAGATAGAGATGATAGACATGATAGAGTAGAGATAGAGATGATAGGCGTAATAGGTTGAGATGAGATTGATAGATGATACAGATGATAGACATGAAGATAGAGATGATGATAGATAGAAATGATAGAGATGATAGACATGATAGATAGAGATGATAGAGGTGAAATAGATGATAACCATGATAGAGATGATAGATAGAATGAAGATGATAGAGATGATAAGATGATAGAGATGATAGAGGTGATAGAGATGATAGATAGACATGATAATGGTGAAGAGAAGATTAGACATGATAGATAAAATGATAGGATATGAGAGTTGTGTGCTAGAGGTAGATAGATTGAGATGATAGACATGATAGATAGAGATGATAGACATGATAGATAGAGATGATAGAGGTAATAGAGATTATAGACATGATAGATTGAGATGATAAACATGATAGATAGAAATGATAGACATGATAGATTGAGATGATAGACATGATAGATAGAGATGTGATAGAGATGATAACCGTTATAGATAGAGATAATAGACATGATAGAAGTGACAGAGATGATAACCATGATAGAGATGATAGACATGATAGACATGATAACCATGATAGAGATGATAACCATGCATGATAGAGATGATAACCATGATAGAGATGATAGAGATGATAGAGGAGATAGAGATGATAATCATGAGAGAGGTGATAGAGATGATAACTGTTACATAGACTGCTTGGTAACGTTGTTTTTAATAAGATCCATTATCCACACCACACATCTATATTATTTACCATTGAGTTCCCTATTGTTTCATAAGGACTAGACCTCACTAGACTGTTTTGATGTCATGTACACTAATATAAGTAGATGGGGAGGCCCCCCTATCCCTGCTGACCTGCGCTGGGGAAACCTTTTGCGGCACATGTGATCACCATTTTTGCTGGCATGCGCTGCCATAGGGTACATCAAAGGAATCGCAGCAAATGTGCAGTGTAGCACACACAATTCACACAACATTCTGTGGGTGTGCGCTGCCTAGTGGGCCTTGCCCTATGCCCCTTGGTACATTATGTGGAGGAGGCAGATGACTTCTCTTTGTAAAGACCCGTCCCACATTCTAAAGGATTCCCAGTAAATGCTGGTCATGTAGTAAATATTTCCATATGAGTTTGTGTCTAGAAATAAAACACATTGAAAAGACTTTAAGCTGCACTGACTTCGTATCACACTCTTGGGTATTTAGGAACTTGTTAGGGGTGTCTGCCATGGAATGAAGCTATTACAATATACAAACATCCCACTGCCCAATAGGAGAAGTTCCTCCTGATTCATGTCTTTTATGTAATTATATGTCCGAGCTTATCTATTCAAGCATCCCAAGTTCATTAAGTTGCATTTATAACAGTTATACGGACAGTACAGTTTGTAACATTAGTTCAATGAGATTTACACACTGCAGCTGTGTCCTGGTTTTCATGTTTCTTAACACGTTTTTTCTTACAAACCAGAAATTGTCCATTAAAAATGAGCCTTATGTGATGCCAACTCACAATATACCCAGTAAATAAAATATTCACTGCCAGGGTCTCCAGTGAAGGAGGAAAGGACACCTATTAACAGTATAGTGACTTTCACACAAGGGAAGTTCAATTTCAATAATATGAATAATATATGATGAATGAGGACATTTGAATTCCAGTAAATATGTGGGGTTTGTTTCATGTTTTTCTGGGGTGGGAGGTATTAGTAGTTACAAACATGAAGCCTGGGCACATCTGTAAAGACAGATGTTTAAAGGGGAACTAAGTCTCCAGACACATTGGCCCAATAACAGAGCAATTCACAAACATACAAAAAGGCCTGTGTCTCACCTCTCCCTTTGCTGTGGCCATTGGGTAATTTATGAAAAGAACCTGTGAGTACTAGGGTGGTCACTCCCACAATCCACCTTAGCTGGGTAAACCCCCAGCTAAGGTCTGCGTACAGGCACATGCTCATAAAGCTCAACAGATCAAACAACGAAGTTGCAGCCTTGCTTCCTAGAAGCTGACAACCAATCACATTATACGACAGAGATCCTCCCTCTCCATGACACAGAAACAGGGATTTCAGTTTTTTGTTTCAAACAATTCAAGGCTCCTGTCCTAACAATGATATAATCCTTTGCTTTCATACAAAAGAAAATGAATCTTTGCAGTGTCTTTCATAGATAGCATGGATGTAAGAAACAGAATACTTACATTTCAGCAAAAATAAAAGTTAGTGTGGGGAATAGAACCTGCAACTTGTATATTTACCCGTCTTGCTAAAAGCAGAACGTCTTACCCTAGGCTAAGAGAGACACTATATAAACTGTTGTACAATAGAATATTGTAGTAGGAACATAATGGAACCAAAAATAAAAATACATTGGGGAATCAAACTCATAACCTTCTGAACTGTATGTGTCTAAACCTGGCATCTTACAGGTGAGCCAAGCTGAATAAGCTTTAAAGGACAAGTATACTCACCTCACCCTCGCTCCTCACCCTCGCTCCTCTTCCTCCATGCTGCATAGTACCAGGGTGAGGACACTAAATCGCTAAGTCCACCCTGGGTTCTTTCTCTAACTCCTGCACTACTTCACCCCAAATCAGCTTCGCCGATCGCTTCGTTCCTCCGCTCTCCTGCTTCAATGACAGATCGCGAGGCAGCCAATAGGAAGATACGTCTGACAAGGAGGCGTGTCTTCCAATTGGCTGCCTCGCGACTGTCACTGACAGTAGGAGAGAGAGGTGGAACAGTCTGGATCGCCGAAGCAGATTTGCGGTTAAGTAGTGCGGAGTTAGAGAAAGAACCCAGGGTGAGGCTTAGCGATTAGGTCCTCAACCTGGGTACTATGCTGCAGGGTCGGGGAAAAGGTGGCATAATTGTCCTTTAAAGTCTAGGGAACAGAATCATATCTTTTGCATGGAATAATAGAAACAAAAAAAAAGGTTTAGCTAGGGTATTGAACTTGTGACCTTCTGAACTGTATGTGTCTAAACCTGGCATCTTATAAGGTGAGCCACCACTGCACAAGCTGAAAGTAAAGGTACAATTAGAGCTTTATCTTTCTCATGGAATATAATAGAAACAAAAAAAGCTACATTCGGGGTATTGAACTTGTGACCTTCTGAACTGTGTATTTTTTAAATTGGTGCCTTACCCGGTGCGCCAACACTGAATAAGCCAGAGACTCTCGCTACATTTGGGTAACTTTATCTTTTGCTAGATAAAGAATAATTTAAAAAATGGATATGGAATCCCTGATAACTTAGAAAGCTGCGTGTTACCCTGCAGTTTATTTCTAGCACACTCACACTGACTGGTAAATAAACTGCAGGGAACAAGCAGCTTTAAAAGTCTTCCCAGGGATCCATATTGGTTTGTAGACATCTGTATAGGAAACACTTTGTGCATAGAGAAGTGAATACTGGGTCAGGGGGCGTGGTTCTTTGATGACTTCATGGGCTGTGGGTTGTACGCAACAACATGGAAGCCTCTTATTTCAGAATCTATTTCATATATACTAAATGCAACGTACCAGAGAAGAATCTTACAATGTTAGGTGTTCGGGGAGAAAAACTTTACATTAGGTTTTTGAAAAATGTAAGTTTAGTTCTCCTTAAAAGATGACAGATATATCTGGCAAGATTCTGTCTGTCATTTTTTTTTAAAGATCAGGGTACACACAGTCCTGAGCGTTCTCCCTATACAGCATAACACAGCAAAACACATCATATACACAGATATACACAGCATTGACACAGCATAATACACAGCATATACACAGGACCATATAACACACATATACACAGCATATACACGTATCACACATATACACAGAATATCACATCATATACACTCATATAACACAGCATATACACACTATCCATTATATACACAGTATACACAGATATAACAGCATATAAACAGCATATACACAATATACCAGCATATACACATTATATACACACCATATACACAGCATATACACCTGCATATATACAGCATATACACATTATATTCACAGCATATACACAGCATATTACACAGCATATACACAGCATATACACTGCATATACACAGCATAACACATTATTACACACCATATACAGCCATATACACAGCAATAAACAGCATATACACATCATATACACAGCTATACACAGCATATACACATCATATACACATTATATACACAGCATATACAGAGCATATACAAGAATATACACACCATATACACACCATATACACACCATATACACATCATATACACATCATATACACAGCATATACACAGCATATACACAGCATATACACAGCATATAAACATCATATACACATTATATACACAGCATATACACAGAATATACACAGAATATACACACCATATACACATCATATACACAGCATATACACAGCATATACACAGCATATACACAGCATATACACAGAATATACACAGCATATACACAAACACACAGCATATACACATCATATACACAGCATATACACATAGCATATACACAGCATATACACAGCATATACACATTATATACACATCATATAAACAGCATATGCACATCATATACACAGCATATACACATCGTATAACAGCATATACACATCATATACACACCATATACACAGCATATACACAAACACACAGCATATACACATCCATATACACACCATATACACAAACACACAGCATATACACATACACACAGCATATACACAGAATATACACATCATATACACGGCATATACACACCATATAACAGCATAACCACAACAACAGCATTACAACATACACACCTATACACAGCATATACACAAGCATATACACATCATATACACAGCATATACACAGCAATAACACAGCATATACACAGCATATACACATCATATACACATCATATACACAGCATATACACAGCATATACACATCATATAAACAGCATATACACAGCATATACACATCATATACGCAGCATATACACAGCATATACACAGCATATACACAGCATATAAAACACACTACCACAGCAATTACACTCATATACACATCATATACAACCATATACACATCATATACACATCATATACACATCAATACAAGCATATACCACAATATACACAGCCATATATACACAGCCTATATACATCATTTACACAGCATATAACATCATATAATAGAAAGAAATAGGGCACTGGTACAAATATGGTGAACAACCCTAAAACAGGGGAGTGCAAGTAAAGGCTAAATTTATATAACTGCAAATACTAAAAGGGACAAAACCGAACTGCAACACTATGTAATGGGAAAATGTAAAAATCCTTAATATAAGCTGGGATACGTAGGTTAAAACAATCGCATTCTGTCTCAAACAATCATAATGGATAATAATTACAGTCACTTTAAAGATGGACACATAGTAGGTACTCTACGTCGTCGTATAAACCATTCAGTCAAGGTCACAAGGGTCCAAGTAACTTGCATAATCAAGGGTGCAGGTACAAAAATCAAGTAGGAGACAGAGGACCTAAAAAACGGCAGTCGCGTAGGACGCTTTTCGCTCCTCCTAATTCTGGAGCTTTCTCAACTACCTTGAGTTGGTTTGAGTTGCACTGGTTTCGTTCCATTTACAGATTCCCAGATCTCGGAAAATACCAAAGATACGAAAATCCGAAACCAGAACGAATTCTAGAAATACCATCGGGGACCATTTTCGAGTTTCCGATCGTATTTTCGAGGCTTTCGAACGTTTGATACTATTTTTGAAAATGATCGAAAATAGTCCGTACATTCGAAAATGATCGAAAATTTGTTCAACGTCCCCGAAATTTGGACCGGCCGGATTGGATGGATCATTCGGATTTCGGAACCGATGTGTATCTACACAGTTATATAAACAGTATATACACATCAATACACAGCATAAGGAGAATGCTCGGGACTGTGTGTTTGCTACAAATGCAGCCGACCCCTGAGACGCCAAGTTCGAGGGAAATTTCTGTCTTTTCTGAATGACCCCAAGGTTTGATTGAAAGGTTGGGAAAATGCGCTACACAAAGTAACAATAAAGCACCAATACCATCAGATCCAAAAGTATCAGCACTTATCGTTACGTGTGTACCCAGCTTTACTTCCTATTAACATGTGCCTTATTCCCAACATTACTTTCTCACACATATCAGTAATGTCTCCCCAGGAACTTCACTGAGGAACATGTGCTTGTACCATGATTGTGCAGTGTGGCTACTGGAGCTGTTGCTCGTGCTCACTGGATTCTACAGGGTAGTGCGACCCATTGCTTGAAGTGATGTTGGGGCAATAGACAGAAAACAAACAATATTTATAAGGATGCAGATAAATGGGGTTAAAAGGAGCGCTATGGTACAACACCTTACAACCATCGATCTTAAAGGGCCTCTTTTATCCATACAAGTGTCCTTGTTAAAAAGAGACACACCTATCCTCAAAATAAATATACCAGGATTGTGCTTATAGCGGCAGTCTATTTAAACTAACCACAGTAATACGTGTGCTACTTCCTGCTTACATAGTGAACTGTGACATAACCAGCAAGCCCCTGGCTTGAGCATGCCCACTTGTATACCTACTACTAGGAACAGAGATAATCACTACATCATAAACCCTGTTTCCAAACTTCTTAGTTGTTTTAAAGCTATCCACAATCCTGAGAAGGATTGTTTACTCTCCCTAAGGAGTCCATTAGAAGAGGAAAGGACATAGAAATCCTATAAATAGCTTCATAAAATACAGAATTTGGGGGGGGGGCATATGATTCATCTCATGCTGTTAATTTCAGAGCAGAGAAGCAAACAAGGAACTTTATATACCTCTAACTTTAATATGCATGGCTAAATTTGATTCACAGCAGCTAGAGACATCTTTCTGGGCTTTTTTGAATAGTGTGATAGAGCTGCGAGGGCCTTTTAAGGAAACCACAATCCAATCTGTTTAGGATGTTGCAGACATGGATAAGATGTTTCAAATCTTTCTGACTGTCCGATCGCTTAGTACTATAAACTGATGATATAAGCTGATCAATCAAACCGTATAACAGAATCAATTTGTTTGCCCGATAGATCGAAAAAATCTTATCTTATTGTGATAGTCTAGGAGTGCTGAAAAATCCTAGTTCATAATGTATTAACCCTTTAGGACATACGGTATAAATTGGAATTCATATTCCCCATCCATCCTGGTATTGCTGTCCCAGAATCCTCAGTTTTATCTCAAGGGGGGGTTCCAGGGGCAAGGCATGGGCATTCAGGCATTATAGCTGGTAGGGACAGGGGAATAGAAAGAAAGGGGACAGATGTTCCCCGGAACCTTGTATCTGCTATGTTTTCTGCACAATAAATAATGTGCACTAAATAAGGGGTAGGAGGATTGCGCCTACAGATGTAGCCTTTGCCAGCATCATGTGCCTGATTGAACCTGTACACCTGTGAATTATCTCTAAAGCATACCTACTGAACATACACTTGGAAGAAAAGTAAATTGCATGATTCTTAAAACACTGCAGATTTGCTTTTTTGAGTTTTAATTACTGTAGGTTTATAAATGTCCATTGTGCTCTGTAAGCTCCATATATAAATATCTGTACAGGTCTCCCATTAATCCAGCATGGCATATGGACAATCAGCAATTGTGTTAAATATAATAAATGAAGTATGGCACAAAAACTCATTTTAATTCATTACCATCCTTCTAAATTCCTTGTGGAACGACAAGCAGGTGTTCTCTATCCAAAACAACTATGATGTATATATAAAAAAACAAAATGATGTCATTAGTAAAAGTATTTTGTTTTTTGTGTGATGAGGATCAAAAATAAAATGGGAACATTTTTCTTGTGGAATTTTCTTTCAGAATTGGGGTTGGATTCCACAATATACAGCGAATACAGCTGAGTTATTTGTAAATGACAAATGGACCTTCTTAAAGTAACACAAGGAGTACAGTGTAAGTAATGAAGGGACCACTGTGCAGAATGTAACATTCAAATTAACTTGTACTTTGCAGTCATCAGCAGGCTATGCAACAGAGTTGAGGTCATAGTAATTTCCTCCTGGTGGCTGTTATTTGTTCTGTATGATATTGATATATTTTAGGGAACAAGGGCCAAGGCACTTACAATGAATGAATTTGAGGCAGTAATGGGGCTGCTGGTTATAACAATATACTGTGTGAATAAGCAAATCTTTTACATAAGCAGCTTGCAGTTACTTTTAGTTTCATTAACCCCTTAAGGTTGCCTGTCAGGCAAAATTTTGTTCATTTCATTTCAGGATTAGAAATAAAGCCTCCTGCCTACCTTCAAAATGAACACTAAATCCCATCTCTGGGTTTAATTTGTAAAAAGTTTTTGCTGGAAAGGATCAGCATATAACTTCCTGAACAATTCCTGCTTGAACACTTCCTGGTTTTAGCAGCTTATAGCAGTGACCATTTGTAGTCATGTGACAGTCTCTGCCAGCATAATAGGCAACCCTATTGATGTCACTCAAGCTTTGGAAGGAAGTTTAAACATAATTTTAAAAATAATTTCTCACAAGCTGTATCAGAGATGTGACCCCAAGGCTCTTTTTAAAGGAAAAACTGATGACTTTTACACCGTAACTTTTTTTGAGACCACAGTCCCTTTAAGTGAATATTACAACTTTAACATGCAAACTGATTTGCATCATATGATTAAGCTTTAAGAACAATAATATACATTTTGAAGTTTGAAATGGAGACCAGGTGTCTTTTTTCCAACTGCCTACCATTGTGTAATGCGGGAATAACTTCTTGAACCATTAGTGGTCACTAGACAAAACCTCTTAAACACATAAAAAAAATCTGCGCTGTCATAGGTAGAAATACCGTATCTATCCACTTTAGTACTTAATAGCCAACATAGTCCTAAGCAGCAAGATATGAATCAGAATTACCAGTAAAGCGATCACCATAAAAAGTGGAAGCTTTTAAACAGTTGGCTTTTTTTTTTTTACACATTCTAATAATAGTTAAAACTAATTTCTGCACCATAAGACTCCATCTTTTGTGCTGATTGCACCATGGAGAAAGCTACATGTAACAGTGCAAGTTTTAAGTTACAAGTGAGTAGTAAATGACTATTAAAGATATTGGTGATTCCATATCCTAACCCTTAGGGGACCTTGTGTAAAGAAGAAATAGGTTACAGTTCAGGTCAGAAATAAATAGTTTTAGTAAGTCACCCAATCACCATGTTACATATTTTACTACTAGTAATTTTACTCACGGATGAATGAGAATATATAAGTAGAAACACAACAATAACAGCGATCACCAAAGCACCAGCAGGATTTTAAGCGGAGTCTGCCAAACAAATATGACAATGTGTTAATATTTTGCTTTTAGGAGTAATAATTAAGAAGTGTCTTTTTCTGTTAGTTGTTTTGACATTGTAGACATCTGGCCTGCACGTGTAAAGGGAAACATGAATACTACAATTAAGGAGAAATAGTTTTTGGGGGGGTAGGGGGACACACTAACCTTCATTTTCTGGAAAGAAGAGGCAGCCGTTCTCTGTAGTGAAAGGAAGACAGTCTGTTCTACCAGTCTTGAGTGAATACCCTTCCCATTACCCATAATTTAAAAAAAAAAACTTAAAATTCTTCATTTTATGAGAAATTGAAAACAGATCTTCTGGGCGTTCTTTGGTTTGAGGTCAGTGTGGGTGTCGCCAAACTCTATTCAAACCTTCTTTAAAACTGTTCCTTAAGGTTCTTCCACCTATGTTCCTTTCCTGACTCAACAGAATTCAAAGGGGGAAAATGTGCAGAGGAACCTTATGTGAAGGTATCTGAACCCGTGCCAGGTTTTTTTTTTCTTTAATTGTGTAATTTAACTTTCCATATTCAGCAGGTCTACAAAAAAAATAGAAGCAGCAGAAAACATTAGCCAGTGCTTAGGTTTGATTTCGTTGTGATTCATTTCCTGAATAAAATGTATCTAAACACAGCGGTTATTAATTACAGGGTACAGAGTTGTGGCCTTGAGTCTTGGGTCACATCCCTATTGGGATTATTTGGTGGGAGGTATTTAATGCAAATTAGAACAGTAGAAAGAAATTCTCGGATTTAAGAAATGGAACCAGTCTAGTCCCAATAGCCTAACACAAAAAATGTATTTTCCTGCTAATGATGTGTTATTAAGTTTTTCATGGTACAAAGGGATTTATAATACAAAAAGTACTGGTGACTGTTAATGCAGCTTGGAACAAAATCCAGGCACACACGTTATAAAGTAAACGGTGATAACCACTTGCTGTTGAAAGACTGGTACCGGTTAACTAGTGTATTGCATTTCTCTGCATCAGATTTATCTGCACCATGAGCCCCTCAGTCAGGAATCACAGAATTATAAAATGTGCCTCTTTTTTTCAAGACAAACTGCAAAGGAGTTGAAGAAATATGTGAACGTTAGTATCGAAGGTCTCCCCGCACTCCTAAATCTGGACACTGTGAGTGGTGCAAGGTCTCAAAACTGCTAACCACCAGCAGGCACATAGGATTATAAAGGATATAAGACGAGGACCGCACTGACATGGTGAATACAAACTTTATTGGGACATAGGTATGTGCACAACGTTTCAGGGGTTTCCCCCTTCCTCAGTGCATATACCTATGTAACAATAAAGTTTGTATTCACCAAGTGAGTGCGGTCCTCGTCCTATATCCTTTATGAACGTTAGTATCACCTGGATTTTTCTTGGCATTTACAAGATTGTGTACCGAGAAAAAGTGGCGATCGTGGACTGAATCAACTTTGTTCCCGCTGGATCTCAGGATATAAAACTTTCTGGTCCATGTATATTAAGTTGCTTGTGGTGCTTTGTTCTAGGTTTTAGTTTAGAATTTCAGCAGTCAAAACGAAAATTCTGGTCAAAGATGTGCAGCATTTTTTTTTGTAATGATGCACTTGAGATCCGTTAGTGCGTGAGAATTGCAGGACGTCAATGTGGATGGCTGCATGTGCTGTGATGCGTTTTTGACTGCTCAGTGCCACCACCCCATGTGTACGCTATGGCATGTGGTCAGAGGAACACATAATGAAAAATGCCTCATTTAATCTATAATTGAATACTAGAGATGGGACCCAGATCCGACATGGAACCCATCGGTTCAGAAATCCAAATGATCCGTCTAGTTTTTGAGAGCAAGGAACTTGATTGACAGCTGAAATATAAGAAGTTTTAGACTGGATATCTAAAGAAAATAGGGGGCAGATCAACAATAAAATGATACAGTGGTGGTTGGGAAGAATTATAGTTTCCAGTTATGGGCAATTTAAATAACTATTTTTCCGGTATAGATCCATTGCCCTTTAAAGACAACTATACTATATATATATAATGTAAAAATTAACTATTAAAAATGGAAAGTACCTGGGGCAGGGAGGTTGGATTGATTATTCAAACTCCCAATATCATTTCATTAAGGAGCTACAGCATGTAAAGTTTCTTTTGCCAGGTTAGCCCTGGACTATTCCTGTGTATTAAAGATAGTTGTGAAGCCAGGGTAAGACTGGCAGAACCTGTTTTGTTTGGGCTGCTGCTCCTCACAGAAACAATATTGGGAGGTAGGAATTACCAGTAATAAATACCTGTCCCAAGTACTTTTCAATTTAACGGTTTTTTTAAATAAACTTATACACAAAATCATTCTCCTTTCATTTTAACAGATATCCTGCCATCCATATGCCAAATGTCTCTGCTTTATGCAGATAAACCTAATATGGTGATGGCTCTTAGAAACCGCCCGGGCCAATCATTGTGTAATAGAGATATTTGGTTTATTCAGTTGGATCAACTGGACTTGAAGTTTAGTTCTTGAAGACGTTTCGCTAGTCATCCGACTGGCTTTCTCAATTCAGAATGACTTGTACAAGAATCTGTGGCAATTATGTACCTGGAAAATCCCAATTAGCATATCACAGCCATGTGTTAAGGGCGTGATTGCATTGTGGCTAAGAGGTGTTAAAGAAACGCCCAGGGTAAGGTGTCAAAACAGCATTGTACATGGCAGACAGTTGGTGTCAAACCTCCCCCCCCACTCATTCAGGCTTGGTTTCCTTTATTTTCACATAAATTGCCTCCTTGACACCTCTCTTGAACCAGTCCTGTTTGCCCTAAGGTATCTGCAGCCTTAGCCAGTGCTAAACCGCCTTCATCTAACCTGACCACACAGGAAAAGAAGAGCCTTAACATCCCTCAAGAAAGATTCCAGTAAACACCATTCTACCGGCAGACAAGGGAAGATGCACAGTGGTACTCAACACCTTAGACTACCATGCTAAGGTGACCACACTGGCCGATAACAACACATATGAGGCTTTAACAAGGGATCCCACCAGCCGCTTCAAGAAAAAGGTCATAGACTTACTACAACAGCTTCAAAGGATAAGCCATTGATCGAGAAATGTATCATCGCTCTACCCTGGTGAGGCACATCCATGCATATATGGACTCCCAAAGATACACAAGGAAGGGGCACCACTAAGACCTATAGTCAGCAGCATAACTCTGTAACATACAAGGTTGCAAAATACCTAGCCAATATCTTAGGACCATTGGTTGGAAGTTCTAAGCATCACATTCAGAACTCTCAGTATTTCACCAACAAGATTGAAAATATAGTACTCAGTGCAGAAGAAACTAGGTGTCCTATGATGTGACATCTCTTTTACACTGTATACCCACCAAGGAGGCTGTTGATATGGTGGAGAAATGGCTAGGCCAAGACAGCACCCTTACCAGCAGAACAGATCTTAACACAGAACAGGTGAGTTCCTACTGGCCTGAATACCACCTATTTCAAATACAGGGATAAGTTCTATAAACAAAAACATGAATGTGCTGTGGGATCTCCAGTTTCACCCATTGTGGCCAACCTTTTCATGGAGGAAGAGGAAAAAAACAAACACTTAATACATTAAGGGCATAACACCCAGCTACTGGTTCTGATAATCAGGATAAGAAATGAAACATCTCTGATGAGCCCTTAAAACTTGTGGATATCCAGACTGGGCCTTTGTCAAAAGAAGAGAAGGAAAGAAAAGAACACAAATACCAACAGTTAAGGGAAAAGCAAGCAGGAGGAAGAACATGGTCATCCATATGTAGCAGGAAATGAAGAATTTTTTTTAAAAAAAAACACTGTATCCCTGTCTGCTTAAACTGAACAACACTGAGGCAGCAATTGGTAAATCCGAAAGACCCAATACCGAAACACAAGAAAAGCAACATCATATACGCAGTGCAGTGCAGTGAAGAATGCTCTGATTTTGTGTGTGGGGGAGACCAAACAGCAACTGCATCAACGTATGGCCCAGCACAAAGAGGCAATTCCTCGAGCCAGGACTCGCCAGTACCTGCATCTTAAGGATAAAGGACATACCTTTGAAGATTGTAATGGTAACATATGGCAAAGAAACAGGACTGGTTCAAGACAGGTGTCAAGGAGGCCATTTATGTGAAAATAAAGAAACCATGCCTAAATAGAAGTGGGGTATTCAACACAAACTGTCTGCCATGACAATGCTTTTTTGACACCTTACCCTGGGCGTTCTTATCGCACTCTTGGGAGATTTAAGGTGGGACTAGGGACAAGGCTAGAATTTAAAATGTGAATGGGGTGAAGGAATCTGATATCATGTATTATAAGAAATAATGCGCCCCTTACATTTAATATAAGGACGTTACGTCACCTGGAGTTCCCTGGCCTATGGCTGAGTGCTTCTATATGGTTAGGGGACTCCTCTGTGGCGTAATATTCTTATATTATATTATCACGTGTATGAGTTATAACGAAGTTTATACCAAATATGTTTTCTTTTCCATTTCTAAATTTAACTAAAGTTACAACATATTCGTGAACGTATTAACTTCAAAAATGTGCTACCTACATTAAAGCTTAAAACATTTAATATTTGTATATTAATAAGTAAGTATAATTGGCATTGTGAAAGATTGTCTCTATTCTGTTCTGTGATATTTAATAAACCACAGTAATTATACTGGCAAGTTACTGGGGCTAGGAACTTCCAGTCTAATATTTCTTGTACAGTACTTTGTCTTAAAGGGAACTGGGTCTCCAAACAAGTACCATGTACAATGCTGTTTTGCACCTTACTCTGGGCATTCCTATAACACCTCTTAGCCACGATCCAATCACGCCCTTAACACCTGGCTGTGATATGCTAATTGGGATTTTCCAGGGTACATAATTGCCACAGATTCTTGTACAAGTCATTTGAATTGAGAAAGCCAGCGGATGACTAGCGAAACGTCTTCAAGAACTAAACTTCAAGTCCAGTTGATCTAATTGAATACAACAGATATACCATGAACTGGATGAATGAGAACCTTCACAAGCATGTGTATAGACATTACAACATAATGATGGTTCAGAACAGGGAACATTCAGGAACATCTTCAGGTACATCCACTGGATTCCCAATATAACGTATTGTACCAAGGATCACTTATGACAATTAAGAATTCTGTGAGTTAAAACTCAAAAGGCAGGAGAAGTATCCTTTCCTTTACTAGGTAAAATTTATGGGCTGTTAACCCCTATGTGTTCGCTCAATTCATACTTGCCTGGAGGCCACTTATTGTATTGCATTGTATTGTATTGATAATTTATATATATAGCACCGCATGGGTATGCAGCATTGTATATTATAAAACAGAGTATACAAACAGGATTAAGCCATTATACAGATAAATTAAATTTCCATAAATAAAGTTTCAAAGGTAAATAATACATTATTACAGTATATCTATATGAAACAGTGAGATGTGCCTTGACATATTAGGAAAGAAATCCTGCCCCGAAGAGCTTACAATCTAAGTGGGAGAGACAACATACAGATACAAGTGGGGGAGGGATAAAGTGTTCCGACAGATAACAATCATTAACAGTGCTGGTTGTTGAGAAATGTAGGATAACAGTCTAGATTTGAAAGTATTCATTATGGATTTCACCTGGCGAAGCAAGAGGGGAAGAGAGTTCCAAAGGTAGGGAGCAGTAAGAGAGAATAGTCTATACGGGAGGAAGCAGTGTTCGTAGTAGGGGTTTGTAGAGGAAACTGCCTTGTGAGGAGAGCAGGGCACGTCCAGGAACATAAGATAAGTAGGGAGGTGCAGTAAGCAAAGGGATTTTAAAGTTAAAATACGTATTGAATATGATTCTTTGTTTGATGGGATGAAACCCTATGGACTGAAATATCGGGGTTGCGAGTTCACTTTTGGAAAGAGAGCGAGATAATGAGCTGCCGAGTTTAAAATAGACTGGAGAGGAGAGAGAGGCCGGGAGTCCAAGTAGCAAAATGTTACAACATGACCAGGTTTATGTGACAAAGTCAGAAAGATCTCATCTCTTCTAATAACAAAACACCTTTCACCTACACCAAAGCTGTCAACCTTAAATGTGCACTGACATTATCTTCCATTTCCACAGGGTCCATGTGTATCCATGGGAATGATCTTCTGGTGCAGTAATACAAAGCAGTAAAGATTCATATTATGTTTTATCATTTCATTGTAATCCTAATACGTCATCAATAGGTTAATAAAAAGCCGTAATGGGATTTTTTTTAGGTTGGAATAAGTAGGGGGCAAAAGCAAAAGTCCTCTTTAAACGATATCTATTATCGTGTAAAAAGGGAAAGTACCTGGGGCAGGGAGGTCGGGTTGATTATTCCTTCCCAATATCGTTTCGTTGAGGAGCTACAGCACGTACAGTTTTCATTTGCCACATTAGTCTGGACTATTCCTGTATTAAAGATAGTGCTGAAGCCAGGAGGAAGACTGGCAAAATCAGTTTTATTTGGGCTGGTTCTCCTCACAGAAACAATATTGGGCGGTAGGAATTACCAATCCTATATCCGGTCCCAAGTACTTTTCATTTGAACTGTTTTTTAAATAAACTTTATATATACAATAGTTTTCCTTTAAAAAAACAACTCTTGTGCCAGTTTGTCTAAAAATGGTGGTCAGCCAGAGCTAAACAACTGTGGGTGAGATGGTCTACTACAGGTAGGATACGATCCCCGAACGGCTGTTTTGGCCAATAACGTACACAAGGGCCGTGTGTACAAACCTTTACTGTCTGAACAAGTTAATCATTGATTGGTCTGTTGTTCAGTGCTCCAGATGATTGGCTGCTGATTGAAGGCTGCACAAGTTGAAATAATTAGAGTTAGAGTTAGGACACACATTTAAGCCGTGTTCTGCAGTTCAGAGCTGTTAAACACTACCCTGTCTCTTAAGTTGACCATACACGCTAAATATGGGATATTTCCAATATCGTCCGACTGTTGGATTGGACAGGGGGGAAAAATTGCCAGATGGTGGATCCAATCGGAAGATCAGATTGTACTGTGTAAAAAAGTGAGAGTAGAGTAAGGGATCTAGCAGCCAAGTCTAGGGGGAGAAAGCAGCCCAGCAAATGACAATGGACCAGGAAGTAGAGCTCCCATAGGCCCTATGAATTGTACCACAGGTTCAGTGCTGCTCATTAGGATACAGTTTTGCTTGGTACTGGTGTGTCAAACTGCAAAAGAGCTTGTGTTTACAAAATTGTTTTATCCTCGCACTCCTATTTCAAGCTGCTTTCTAGATGCTGTTCCTCAGTAGCTGCCAACCACTTGCAGTATAAAAGTTTATCCCTTTAACTCAGGAGTGCGTTCTTCGGATAAATTAACAAAGAGCTTGTGTTGCCTAATTCGCCTGTTTTGGGTAATACGGAAATATAGAGTTAGAATGACTGGTATATATTTATCTTTATGCATATACACATTCAATACATCAATTGTAGTTCAGTTAAAGTTCTGAATAGAATGTATTGTGTCTACAGACTAGCACCTGCGCTATACTAATAGCTTCTGGACTTAATCAGTGCCCTGATCACCTCTTTCTTCCTCTATTACAGGTAAAGTTTACTCCCCATTCTGACTCACTATTAGGGTGAGTTACAAATAGAAAATTGTTTGGATAACTAATGACCTGCTCCTTGGACACACGAGACTTCAGTTAAAATATTTCAGAAAAACCCTAAATAAAAACCCACGTGGCCTATTTCACAAGGTTCCTGGATTGCAGAATCCTGTCCATATGTTTTCCAATAAAACCTCAAAGCTGAATAAGCAGCCACGCTATGAAACAGGCAGAAAGGTCAGCAGGATCCAACGATATGTGACAAGTTTGGTTGTCCTTTAACCAATTTGGGAATAAAAAATACAAACTGATCTGTTACACAGAATAAAACGATGACTAGATGTAAATATCATCTACAGTGTATATGGGGTAACAAGGGATTGTCTGTTAATGCTTCTCCGTAACATGAAGATGATAGATAAAGATGATAAATGGAGATGATAGAGATGTAAAAGAGAAGATAGAGATGATTAATAGGATGATTGAGATGATAAATGGAGATGACAGAGATGATGGACAGAGAAGATAGAGATGATAGGCATGATAGAGATGATAAATGGAGATGATACATGGAGATGGCAGACATGATAGAGGTGATAGAGATGATAAACATGATAGATAGAGATGATAGACATGGTAGAGATGATAACCATTATAGATAGAGATAATAGACATGATAGAAGTGATAGAGATGATAACCACGATAGAGATGATAACCATGATAGAGACGATAGACATGATAGAGGTGATAGAGATGATAACCATGATAGAGATGATAAATGGAGATGATAACCACGATAGAGATGATAACCATGATAGAGACGATAGACATGATAGAGGTGATAGAGATGACAACCATGATAGAGATAAAGACATGATAGAGGTTAAAGAGATGATAACCATGATAGATAGAAATGATAGAGGTGATAAACATGGTAGATAGGATAATAGGGGGGATAGAGATGATAAACATGATAGAAATGATAGATAGACATGATACTGGTGATAAGAGATGATAGACATGATAGATAGAGATGATAGACATGATAGAGATAGAGGTGATACGTAATAGGTTGAGATGATAGATATGATAGATACAGATGATAGACATGAAAGATAGAGATGATAGATAGAAATGATAGAGATGTAGACATGATAGATAAGGATGATAGAGGTGAAATAGATGATAACCATGATAGAGATGATAGATAGAAATGATAGAGATGATAGACATGATAGATAGAGATGATAGAGGTGATAGAGATGATAGATAGACATGATACTGGTGATAGAGAAGATAGACATGATAGATAGAAATGATAGATATGATAGAGGTGATAGAGATGATAGAAATGATAGATGAGAAATAGAATGATAGATATGATATGAGATGATAGACATGATAGATAGAGATGAGACATGATAGATTGAGATGATAGACATGATAGATAGAGATGATAGAGGGAGATAGATTAATAGATGATAGTGAGATGAAGACATGATAGATAGAGGGATAGACATGATAGATGGATGATAGCTGATAGATATGAATGATAGACTGATAGATAGTAGAGACATGATAGAGAGGATAGAGGTGATAGAGATGATAGACATGATAGAGATGATAGATAGAAATGATAGAGGTGATATACATGATAGATAGAGGTGATAGAAATTTAGAGGTGATAGAAATGACAGAGATGATAGACATGATAGATAGAGATAATAGAGGTGATAGAAATGATAGAGATGATAGACATGATAAAGAGATCTCTAGTATAATGTTTTCACCGCACTCTCTTCTTACTATAGGTGCTGCTCCTCTTACTGCTTACCACCCGCAGTTCTTTATTTACAAATTGTACTTGGTTGAAGAACGCACACATTGAATCTTGCTTTTTAATATTTATTCAGTGACATGCTTGCACAACGTTTCGGGGAGTGTCCCCTTCCTCAGGATGCACCTGAGGAAGGGGACACTCCTGAAACGTTGTGCAAGCATGTCACTGAATAAATATTAAAAAGCAAGAAGTTCAATAGTGTGCGTTCTTCAACCAAGTACAATTTTATGATAAAGATGATAACCATGAGAGAGGTGATTAGATGATAACCGTTATAGATAGAGATAATAGACATGATAGAGGGATAGAGATGATAACATAATAGAGTGATAGACATGATAGAGATGATAACCATGAGAGAGGTGATAGAGATGATAACCGTTATAGATATAGATAATAGACATGATAGAGGGGATAGAGATGATAACCATGATAGAGATGATAGATATACATGATACTGGTGATAGAGATGATAGAGATGATACTGGTGATAGAGATGATAGACATGATAGAGATGATAGACATGATAGATGAGATGATAGACTATAGATACAGATGATAGACATGATAGATACAGATGATAGAGGTGATAGAGAGGATAGACATGATAGATTAAGATGATATACATGATAGATAGAGGTGATAGACATGATAGAGGTGAAAGAGATGATAACCATGATAGAGATAATAGATAGAAATGATAGAGATGATAGACATAATAGATAGAGATGATAGAGTGATAGAGATGATAACCATGATAGAGATGATAGATAGACATGATACTGTGATAGAGATGATAGATAGAGAGGATAGACATGATAGATGATAGAGATGATAGAGGTGATAGAGATGATAGACATGATAGATTGAGATGATAGACATGATAGAGGTGAAAGAGATGATAACCATGATAGAGATGATAGATAGAAATAGATAGATGATAGACATAATAGATAGAGATGATAGAGGTGATAGAGACCATGAAGAGAATAGATAGACATGATAGAGATGATTGACATGATAATAGAGATGATAGAGGTGATAGAGATGAAGACATGATAGATTGAGATGATAGACATGATAGATAGAGATGATAGACATGATAGATAGAGATGATAGATGGTATAGAGATTATAGACATGATAGATTGAGATGATAAACATGATAGAAGAAATGATAGACATGATAGATTGAGATGATGATAGACATGATAGATAGAGATGATAGACATAATGATAGAGAGTGATAGAGATGATGACATGATAGAGGTGAAAGAGATGATAACCATGATAGAGATGATAGATATAAATGATAGAGATGATAGAGGTGATAGAGATGATAGGGGTGATAGAAATGATAAGAGATGATAGACATGATAGATAGAGGTGAGAGAGATGATAGAGGTGATAGAAATAATAGAGATGATTGACGTGATAGATAGAGATGATAGAGGTGATAGAGGTGATAGAGATGATAGAAATGAAAGACATGATAGAGGTGATAGAGATGATAACCATGAGAGAGGTGAGAGAGATGATAACCATGATGAAATAATAACCGTGAGAGAGGTGATAGAGATGTAAACCATTATGATAGAGATAATAGATATGATAGAGTGATAACCATGATAGAGATGATAGCCATGAGAGAGTGATAGAGGTGATAGAGATGATAACCATTATAGATAGAGATAATAGATATGATAGAGGTGATAGAGATGATAACCATGATAGAGATGATAACCATGATATAGATGAAGACATTATAGATAGAGATGATAGAGGTGATAGAGATGTTGGAGGTGATAGAAATATAGAGATGATAGATAGAAATGATAGAGATGACAGACATGATAGAGGTGATAGAGATGAAAACCATGAAAGAGATGATAGCCATGAGGAGAGGTGATAAAGATGATAACCATTATAGATAGAGATAATAGATATGATAGAGATGAAACCATGGAGAGGTGATAGAGATGATAATCATTATAGAGATAATAGATATGATAGAGATGATAGCCAGTGTGGCCAGGATTTATTATTTTATTGTGTGAGCTAATACACCAATAAACCTGATGAGTCAGTTTGAAAATCAAACAAAGACTGTTGCCTGTTTGTGTGTTAAATTGTGCCCAAATGCTCTCTTTCCTGGGAGACAACGGTCCTTGCTACCTGAAATGTTACACATGATAGAGAGATAGACATGATAGAGATGATAACCTTGAGAGAGGTGATAGAGATGATAACCGTATAGATAGAGATAATAGACATGATAGAAGTGACAGAGATGATAACCATGATAGAGATGATAGACATGATAGACATGATAACCATGATAGAGATGATAACCATGATAGAGATGATAGAGATGATAGAGGTGATAGAGATATTAACCATGATAGAGGTGATAGAGATGATAACCATGATAAAGATGATAACCATGATAGATATGATAGAGATGTTAACCATGAGAGAGGTGATAGAGATGATAACCGTTATAGATAGAGATAATAGACATGATGGAAGTGATAGAGATGATAACCTTGATAGAGATGATAGACATGATAGAGATGATAACCATGATAGAGGTGATAGACATGATAGACATGATAACCATGATAGAGATGATAACCATGATAGAGATGATAGAGATGATAGAGGAGATAGAGATGATAATCATGAGAGAGGTGATAGAGATGATAACTGTTATAGATAGAGATAATAGACATGATGGAAGTGATAGAGATAATAACCTTGATAGAGATGATAGACATGATAGAGATGATAACCATGAGAGAGGTGATAGAGATGATAACCATGAGAGAGATGATAACTATGATAGAGATGATAGACATGATAGAGGTGATAGAGATGATAATCATGAGAGAGGTGTGATAGAGATGATAAAATGTTATAGATAGAGATAATATACATGATAGAACTGATAGAGATGATAACCATGATAGAGATGATAGACATGATAGAGATGATAACCATGATAGAGAATGATAACCATGATAGAGATGATAGATATGATAGAAGTGATACGGTGTCTAGAAATGATAGAGATGTTAACCATGAGAGAGGTGATAGAGATGATAACCGTTATAGATAGAAATAATAGACATGATAGAAGTGATGATAACCATGATAGAGATGATAGACATGATAGAGATGATAACCACTCAATCTGTTCATAAGTATTATTAAAAAAAAACGTAACTTGGGAAACTCAACCGTCGCTGTCATAAAACAAGCCAAGCAAAATTTTTTGGGGCCATTCCATTCCACCTGAAACCTTTTTGATAGGAATTCATTTTCTTCTTCCGTGCTGATACTTACTAGGTTGGCACCATAGTCTGTAAAAAACAAATTGTGTTTTACATGAAAATGCCATGTGCTGTATTAATTCTAAAACGCCAAATCACATTAAAGGGCACGTTCACATTAAACAAAAAACGGTCAATTGGTCAGTTACCTGCCTTTATACACCTGCAGTACTAACCAGATATTTAAAGGCTATGTCCACCCTAAATTAGACTTTTAATATTATGCTCCCCAGCCACCGCATGGTTTTGTTTTTTAAAAAGCTCCCCAAACTCTTACTTACCTCCCCTCGATCCTCCGCCGCACTGCGGCCCTCTGCTGGCGAGAATGCAAGCAGAGGGCGGGAACGGCATCGCGTTGTTGATTGGCTGAGCGGCAGGCAATCACGGACCGCGGTGCCGGTCATTCAATGACAGGGAGGAAAGCGGAGAGGTAAGTAAGAGTTTTGGGGAGCTTTTTTTAAAAAAAAAAACATGCGGTTGGGGCTGGGGGACAGTGGGGAGCAATATTAAGGGGGATTTGAGCTGGGGGAAGGGATAGTAGAACGGGGAAGGTAGAGGGAGGGAGAGAGGGAGGGGGAGGGAGGGGGGAGAAGGGCTGCAGTACGCATGGCAAAAATCTACCTGAGGCCAGCTAGCAGGCAGTGTCCTATATGGACCTTCTAGCCTCCTGGTGGGCAGTTTTTGGAACTTGGGGGGGGACTACAGGAGAGAACCAGATGGAGTTGGGATGTGAGGTAAGATTAAAACTACACTACATGGTGGGGCCAGTAGTTGGGGGGTGATAGTTTGGGGGAGACTGCCCTTTAAGGATAATTATTGTCCCCATTTTGGCAGTTAGCTGGCCCCTCCCTCCATTCAGTCATCATGGCTGTGACTGCTGACTACACATAGCCAATGATTGACTGCTGTTTTTTACCTGCTACCTCCTGCACATGCTCAAGCATATAAAAAGCTCTAAGAGCTTTTATTGTAGCCCTGCTGTTATTAGCGGGGCTCCAATGATTGCAAATTGATTGCATTTAAACTGCTTACTGGACTCAGCTTTGCTGCATGTGCTTTTAAGGGCTACCATGAAACATGGAAATTACCCACAAGTCTCTTTCTTATTTTACCTACTTTTTTTAATAGGCGTCCTCATATTTTGACTGATCAGGAAATCCTTATCATACTGTAAGGAGTGTCTCACCCATAAGACGAGTAAGCTTCCAACCCAGACACATGGAAGTGAATGATTGTGCAGTTGAAGAGGGATTATAGCTCCCATGTTCTATTGAATAATGGTATTAACTGGTAGCCCCAAGGACTCATGTTGTTAAGGCGGGTACACACCTGAAAGATCTTGAAAAGGACAGACAGCGTCGGCCGACCCGATTGTTCTGCAGCCCGCGCACTCGTTCTGAAAACAAAGGTACACACAGTACGATAATAAAGCCCCCAATACTGTCGGATCCACGGTATCGGGCATTTCGGTACTGTGGGTACTTTTGTTTTCCTGTGTGTTACTGTTTATTAAAATTAAATTACTTGGACAGGGTTTTCCTAACCTCTTAATATTTGTTCCTTTGAAGCAGCAGCCCAAGAAACAGAGTCTGCCAGTCTACGACACTATCTTTAATACAGGACTAGTCCAGGACTAACCTGGCAATGAAAACTGTACGTGCTGTAGCTCCTCAACAAAACGATATTGTGAGGTAGGAATAATCAATCCGACCCTCCCTGTCCCAGGTACTTTCCATTTTTATATTTAGAGTATAGTTATCCTTTAATTATAGTAGGACAAGGAAAAGGCAGCAAATCCATATGAAGTCTACATGATTTTCATAGTTATGGTCCAAGATGTTGCCAGCATCAATACAAGTAAACATCAGTGTCTGCAACTTATGTAAATTAGTGGACGATTGGTGCAACCAGGTAGACGATGTAACACAATCACCAATTACAAATTTTGCAATTCCAAAAATGATTGCAAATGCAATGTAATACAGAAATGTCAAAGTTAAAAATAGAATTTGGATTTTAAATATAGTTGTTTAAGATAACATTCAATGTGGTTTTCTGGAACTGAAAATGATATTCTTACAACAGGTCTGATCATAATTGAGCCATTAATTGTGTATTTGTAAAATGTTCCCTTTAATATGACATCAGAGGCAAGATTTCAGTTACCTATGATGACACCTTATCACACGCATTCTGTAGCTACCAGTCTGTAAAGGGTATGTAAACTAAAAAAATGCTCATTGTAATTTATATATAAATACCTGTAAGTAGCACTTACTCTGAGGTGTGTGCCACTTACATGTCTGCATGCCTTCATCCAGTACTTGTTTTGCTCTCTTAACTGATGCCCTATTATTCAGATACAACTCTTGTGAGGGAAAGCATGCTCAGTGATCACTATGGGCGAGCACTGGAATAGGAAACCTCCCACAATGCATTCCACACATACCAACCCTAACAGCACCCTACCTGCAACAAGCAGAAAAGTTTATGATAATGAGCACATGAAATGTAAGATCTTCAGATTAGATCTCTAAAAAAAAAAGGGGGGACAGATCTACAAAAAAATGGCACTAGTGGTGGTTGGAATGAATTATAGTTTCCATAATGGGCAATTAAAAAAAAAATATTTCCAGTAAAGATTCCCTGTCAATTATACTCACCTAAACAGAAAGTCCTCACCCCTGGGTACTTTACCAGCCAGCTGTTATTACTTATATTAAGTTTCTCTCAATGATCTGATACTCCCATAGTCTGCAATGTAGCCAATGGGAAGACAGGCTCTTTCCATGGATACATCGTGGACTGTCCCGACAGTTGCACAGGGGAGGAACCAAAGATTACTTAAAGGGTAGTTCAGTGGAAATTACAATATTTGTTAAATTGTAGTTTGGTTAATGCCTTCTTAGTTATTCTACATATTCTCTCCCATTTTGAAAAATCAGTTGATTTCATACCCTTTGCTGTTCCCTAGGTTGGCATTAGTGAGCTGGCATTTCAGGTTCTAACGGTCCTTCTTCTTCCCAGGATGCACCACATCCTGGAATGTTCTAACAGTAATTTCTACTGATTGGCTGTTGGATGGGTCAAAGATGCTCAGATCTCTACTGAGCAACTGAATCAAACCAGGCACTGGGTCAAGGGCAAGACCATAACAGTCTCTATTAGGGGTCCTGCAAGGGAGTTAGTATTTCAGTTGCATTTATTTATACACAGACAAATGCTGAATTGGACATTGGGATGAAAAAATACTGCTCTTTTTATGAAAACATATGTATTTGCACTGAACTCCCTTTAAGTATAATAGCTGTTAGGTAAATGACCCAGTGGTGAGGACTTGGTGATTAGGTCCAATCCTAGATACTATACCAGCTGTTGGAACAGGGGAAAAGGTGAGTTATAATGGTCCTATAAGTCGTAACCCTGCACTACTATACCAAGTGTTTGCTCAATATAATGGTAGGTGCTGCATAATGATTTTAAAGAAAAAAGTAAAGGGTATGTACAATGGAGAAATAGTTTTTTAAATACGTTAATGAAAAAATAATTCATCCCAACTATTACTGTAAAAAGTTTTGTTAATCTTCCACAATTTCTTAGTTGACAGTTGGGGAATTGACTCTCTCTGTGCTAGATGATAGCTATTACTATCTCAGCTTAAAAAAGGAGGAAAGGAGGAGTCGGGTAAGAGAGCGAGGGGGGGAAACTGAACCTGAGCAAAACAAGTACTGGATTGAAGGCATGCAGCACACCACACACCTACTTGCTACTTACAGGATTAAATTTGTAGACAAAGATAAGGCAATATAATTTTTTAGTGTACATACTGTTTTCCACACCAGAAATATGCAGGGTGTGGGTGGGGCAGCCGCCCGAGCTTCAGTTGCCCATTCGTTCAATCAGATGAACGGGCGATCAAACCTGTTGGCAAAAAACGGATGATCATGGTGTTCTCAATGGGACCGCACGATCAGTACAACCCACTATTGCCGTGACCAACAGTCATTTGTCCAGCCAAGCACTCGTTAGTAGCAAACGCTCAGACGGGACAAAATGTGTCGTTTTCCCCCCCCCCCGCGTGTGTAACCAGCCTAAGTTATGCCCATTTTATTGGAGCACACACCCATTACACATGACTTTTCGGCTCCTAGCCTTATCAAATGTTACAGAGTGATCATTTCTCATAATAGACTACTAGATTGAGCATAGAACTTAGAATCTGTATAAGGAAAACGGTGTGCACTAGGTGGCACTATTTACAATGGTTATAAAAACAATGTAAATGATGGCTCTGATAGGAGCCAAAACATTGTAACTGTGTCTGCACTAAAAAATGGGATTACCCATTAAAGGAAACTAAAGGACTGGACAGCCCTATTTAAGATAATTATATATTTGCAGATTGTTGGCCAGAAGGGTCAGGACGTCTAGCAGGTACCTGTTTGCAATTGGCATCTATTAAACCACCCGCCAGAGAATGAGAAGGAGCTGCAGTGATGCAGCAGCAATACAAATTTACAATAGTTTTACCTTTGCAAATTTCTTGAGCAGAGTCTATACTCCACATGTCTTTGATGTTGCATGAAGCAAAATGTAACAGTTCTGGTTGTGCTGGACCCACCTTGATGACGGGCAACCTGTTTATAAGAGAGAGAGAAGTAGCAATGTACACTACAGGGGGTGTAAAATAGCATAGCACTCTCCTTACCTTCCATACTCCTGCAACTCTTAAAAAAAATGTTGGAAACGGTGCAGGCCACTTACAATCGGTGCAAAACAAACAGTAATATATAGCACCTATATAGCACTGGTGCATGCATGGGGTTTGCAATTGCTAAAAACATAAATTATTATAGGAATATCGTTTCTAAAATTCTCATTGATAACAGTAGAGATGACTGGATGGGGATCCGAACCCGGTTCTGCGGCGGATTTCCGCAATCTATCGGACTTTTTGGGTTTTTTTCGGGTTTTTTTTCGAGCTGCATTTGAATCGAGAAATTTTGAAAATTAGAATTTTCAAGGATTTTGGGAATTTTGTAAAAATGACACAGTAATTCCTGTTAATGGCTCTGGGGCCTGGGAAATGGTGTGGGAACAGACAATCAGATTCTTTCTGAAAGAAATGATTGTAACAAATTTTATTACAAAAGAATTGATTGGTTTCTAAAAATTTGTAAAAATGACTCAGTAACTGTATCATTTTTACAAATTTTCGAAAATTCGAATTTTAGAATTTTCGTAAATTTTCGAACATGGCTCGAAAATAGAATGAAATAGAATGAGGAAGCCCTAAACAGTGCGATCGTAAGGAAAGTTATTTTTTATAAGTTCCCAAACCATTTTCCAGTCCCAGAGCCATTTGAAGTAAGTTACCATTGTTATTTAACTTATATTTAGGGGGCTCTGTGCAGATATTTTTCTCCCGTTGAGTTAATGGATTGCCTGCGATTTTTTTTGAATTTGGGGTTGCCGAAAGCCACATTCTAGGGTTGTGGAGCGATACAGTCAGGGTTATCGCAGAATCGAGGGTTACCGAACGCCAGTCGGAATGCAGTCGGAATTACAAGCTCGTGTTGCAAATAGTCGTGGCTCAACTTTAGAGACACGAGCTTTGTCACAGAATTAACAAACCTCTAAATTATGCAAGGTCTAAAAATGTCACTTTGTAGTGCAGTGATAGGTTAATAAAGATAATTAGATTTCTAAAAGTTCATTAGCAACTTTAAGGGAAATAACTAGATGTAGATTAGGTTATTCTATAGAGATATCTGTTGTATTCAGTTAGATCAACTGGACTTAAACGGCAAGTCCAGCCCTAAAATGAAAACTTACATACAGTTTTATCACCCCCCAAAACCCTAAACGGTAATAATTTGAATAGTTTGAAATGTGAAATATATAGTCTAACCTGAAGTCCTGAAATGTCCTGTTTCCCTGTTTCTTCTTCCTGGTTCTTCCAGTTAGCAACTGTCAGTTATGGATTTGACAGTTAAACATCACAGCCAATGACAATGTTAATCCCCTGTCTGCCTCTTTGAGCATGCCCAGGCTCAGTACAGGCTCAGTACAGGTTTCTAAATTGCTCAGTTTCCATGAGGCATCCAGAGCATAGCAGGCATACAGTATGAATCATAGGGCAAACTATGATATATCAACATATTTTAAATAAGCCATTTTCTAAAAGAATGAGGGTGGAATTGTCCTTTAATGTTAGTTATTGAAGATGTCTGCTAGTCATCTGACTGGTTCTCAATACAGAATGACTTGCACAAGAATCTGTTGGAAATGTACCTCGGAAAGTCCCAATTAGTATATCACAGCCAGGTGTTAAAGGGCATGTCCACCTCTATGTTCAATTTATTCGTAATGTAGGGCTCCCTCACCCCCAACCGCCTATAGTAGTTTGACAAAATCTCCCCAATCGTTACTTACATTACCTCTTTCCACCGGCGATCTGACACGGCCCTCTGCTTGCATGAAACTGCAAGCAGGGGGCCGATAGCAGCCGTGTCCGTGATTGGCTGAATAGTAAGTACAGTTCGGGGGAGATTTTTGTCAAACTTCTATAGCCGTTGGGGGTGGGGGAGGGAGCCCTACGCTACAGAAAAGGGGAATTACACTAGAGGCAGATGAAAGCTAACAGGGATGGGAAGGAAGGGGGGGGGGGGTGCCCTGAGCAAGCCAGAAACCTCCCGACAAGCCTCCTGGTGTTCACTTTCTACAACTTTGGGCAGACATCAAAGAGAACCATTTGGAGCAGGGATGTAAGGTAAGGATTTTTACAAACTACACAGTGAGGCAGTAGTGGGGGAGAATTTGGTTTGGGGTGGACCTCTGAATGGCGTGATTCCATTGTGGCTAAGGGGTGCGATAGGAACGCCCAGGGTAAGTGGTGTCAAAACAGCATTGTACATGGCAGACAGTTGGTGTCGAACCCCCACCTCTATTCAGGCTGGTTTTTATTTTCACATAAATGGCCCTCCTTGACATCTCTCTTGAACCAGTCCTGTTCCTTTGCCAATATGTTAACATTACAATCTTCAAAGGTATGTCTTTCCCTTTAGATGCAGGTACACGGCTGAGTCTTGACCCGAGGAATTGGCTCTTCTGTGCTGGGCCATACGTTTGATGCAGTGGCTGTTTGGTCTCCCCCACATACAAATCAGAGCATTCTTTACTGCATGCACTGCGTATATGATGTCGCTTTTCTTGTGTTTTCAGTATTGGGTTTTTGGATGTACCAACTGCTGCTCCGTGTGTTCGGTTTAAAGCCGACAGGGATACAGTGTTTATTGAAAATTCTTCTTAATTTCTCGGAGACCCCTGCTACATATGGAATGATCATGTTCTTTCTCCTGTCTTGCTTTTCCCCTTCACTGTTGGTATTCGTGTTCTTTTCTTTCCTTCTACTTCTTTTGACAAAGACCCAGTCTAGATATCCACAAGTTTTAAGGGCTCCTCTGAGATGTTTCATTTCTTTAGCCTTCACCTCTGTGCTAGTGGGGATGTTCTCAGCTCTGTGTTGCAGGGTCCTGATGTCACCCAGCTTGTGATCTAAAGGGTGGTGGGAGTCAAACATCAAATACTGATCGGTGTGTGTTGGTTTTCTGTAAACCTCTACTTCAGTTACTCTTCCTTGTAAATTTGATGTTCTGGTCTACAGCATTGATGTGTTCCGTGAAGGCTTATACTTCCTTCTGGTGGATTTTAACCCAGGTGTCATCCAAGTATCTGAACCAGTGGCTGGGTGGTATGCCCTTAAAGGTATTAAGCACCTGTTTGCCACTTCCCCATGTAAAGGTTGGCCACAATGGGTGAACTTGAGATCCCATAACACATCCATGTTTTTGCTTATTGCTGTTTGACACCTTACCCTGGGCGTTCTAACACCTCTTAGCCACAATGCAATCACGCCTTGCATTCAGAAGGTCTTAGCACTTGGCTGTGATATGCTAGATGGACTTTCCAGGGTACATAATTACCAACAGATACTTGTACAAGTCATTCTGAATTAAAGTCCAGTTGATCTAAACTATTCAAACAGATATACCAGACCTGGATGAATGAGAACCTTCAAAGGCATTCTATAAAGATCTTCTAAAATGTATCATACCAGCAAGGGGAGTAACTAGTGTGTAGATTGGGTTATCAATAGAGATCTATTCTAAAGTATCATGACCAACTAACTTCTATGATATTACATTCATAAGATAGGGTTATTCTATAAATATAAACACCTATACTAATCCTGTTTAAGTGATCAGCACTGTTCGGAGGAAAGATTAGATTTCATGTGGAGTTATTTTTGTCTTGGCAGGAAACGTTATGGCTTCAAATAACCTGCAGGGTTTGTACCGAACTCATTGACATTGTGTTTCGTGAGCAGGTATGAACTCTGGGGCATAGTAATATACAGAAGGGGTGGGCAGAAAAATAAACATAGGGGCTGATGCAATAAAAGGTGCCAAGGGTTGGCTGACAGTAACTCAGTAAGAAGCTAAAATTGGTTGCTGCAATGTAGTTTTTTTTTCTTTAAATTAAAATTACAGTTAGAGTAATTATGTAATGCAGAATATTTTGCAAACACACTGTAGTTGACTTAAAGTTACACTAAACCGTCCTGTTCCTTGCAAGTATCTCTTGTTCACAGGGAGGTGAGTTCCCACTGCCTGTGAATAATAGAACGCCCGGGTAACAGTTTAACTTACCTACCGGTGATCCATTCGCGGCTTCTTTCCAGCAGATGTGCTCTGTCTCGTCTGTGCTCCTATCCAGTGTGCCAATGCTAAACACAGGACGCAATCTGGACTACGCACCTGTCAGCTGGAGGGAGGCCGCAAATGAGCACCGGTAGGTAAGTAAAACTTTATTACCCGGCATCTATTATTCACATGGTGATAGGAATAAGAATCTCACCTCCCTGGATAATAGATACAATTGCAAGGTACATGTACAGGACGGTTTAGTGCCCCTTTAAACGGGAATAAGCCCATAATTAATTAATTTTTCCAACTGTAAGCATTGGAACTCTTGCAGGTCACGTCAAGATACAAATAGTCACATGCTCTGTGAGTTCTTTAGCCTCAACCCTCTTCCCTAGCTGAGTTGTTTAAGGAGACGGTTGTGCCACCACACGGGCACTTGGAATGAGCATTCAAATGGACCCCTAACGACTGCCCCCAGTAAAACCTGCACTGTGCTCCAATCCCACTTTCTGGCTACAGAATGTTTTGAATTTCACGCTGGCCCGATAAAGTAGATGTAAAAACCATTGTAGCCCGTTTAGACATAGGGTACCATGGGTTTTACACCCACAGTATCCCGTTTTATTGCCCCCTCCCTAATACAATCTATTAATGTTATAGTTACAGAGAAAGCGCAGCCCTCCAACACCTTCAATCGCTACCTTAAATATTCTACAAGCTTCATTTTCTGTTTATCATAACAGGAATTGGGTTGACCTCCTTGGAAGCTTCGCTAGGTGGCTATTATTAGGGATTAGACTAATAGGGTTAGGTAATGCACCCAGACATTCCCAGGCATTCATTTCAAACTTCTAGAAGGAAAGCATTAACAGAGTTATTCAATTAAAGTTAAAGTTCTATCGTATAAAATGGTGTTAATTTTGCCCCAACCAAATCAGATGTTAGCTTTCAAATGTTAAATAATATCCGATTGGTTGGGGCAAAATTAGCATCATTTTTAACGATAGAACTTTAATGAATCTCCCTGATAGTTTTTTTACCATTTTTTTTTTTAGATTTTTAGGAATGAATCCCACTATTGCATCAGAACATGGGATAAAGTGCTTATAATCATTTGTTAATATTAACTGTACAAGAGAACAAAAATTAATATATTCATTATAATACCCAATCAGCCGTTAGGATTTTGTACTCCAGGGAAGACATAGAAGATGACTCTCTATCCAACATATGGATTGTCTTACCATTTCCTTGGAATACTGAACTGGGGAGTTTAGCAGCACAGTGCGCAGCAACGCAGAGTGAAATCAGGAATTCGGCCCTCATTGGTTTCTGTCTCCCTGATTGTGTGGGCTGATAGAGGACGATTTCCTGATCTGGAACACGATGGGACTTTTCCTGGAACTCTGGTAGACATTCAGTACTGTCCAATCAATTCATGATCTCGTGCATCCCAAGGCTTCCAGACTAGTTTCACAACCACAAAGCAGCCTCCAATCACACACATTAGACTCAGTAGGCTGTACAGGGAGAGGGAGGGACCGATTTGTTTTCTGCTATGTTCTATCCAACATCTTTTTATTTATTACACTGATCATTGTGTGTGCAGTGGAACGTTTTTTATACATGATCACGTCTTTTTGTCATAGTAAACAATAAAGGGGAGTGTTATCGTTTCAAATCCAGCTGTTATTGCAGTACTAAAGGCAAATTCAGAACTTTAGAATGTTTAGATAATTAAAATCTGATATTGTGTTTCTGTTGGTTGTAGTTTTCAGGCAGCAGAAATTCCTTCTAATTCCCTTCCCACCGTACTACAGTATCTGATCCTCTGGGGGAAACTCTACATCAAATATTATTATATATTATTATCTTTCCTTCTCAGTCACCCATGTATTAAAATACCAATTTCATACAAATATGAAAGACAGAACTATAATATATCTCTTTACAAAATGCACTCAAATTCATCACAGGGGGGGCTATAGAGATGAACAACATTGAAGAGGTTGTATGGAACACAGTGTAGTATGTAGTATTTTATTCTTATATACGCTACATATTCCACAGCGCTTTACAATTATTTACTTAATTCACATCAGGCCCGCCCCGAAGAGCTTGAAACGTATTATCTTTTTTGATGGTTAAAGAGCTGCATGGTTACCCTATCTGCAAATGATACAACTAGTCCAACAGAAATGTGAAAACCTTAAATAATTACCATTCTTTTATCGTTCCCATTTTTCGGACTGTATTTCCTCTTACAATGATTGAATGCATGAAAGCATTGCCGAGTTATCTGTGGAATTTCATTTTTTGCCCATTTACTTTGAACAGCCCACACTCTACTCTCTTGATTAAATGCACTGATCTGAGGTGTAACCAAGCACAATAACCACTTTCTTGATTGTTGCACCTGGAATTAGAGATGTAATCAAGCCTGAGTTATTATTTTTTGATTATATCCCAAAGGCATATTCAAGACTGATTACCATTCTTAATTCAATGCACTTGGATCAGAGATGTAATTCATACCTTATTACCACGTTCTTGATTCATGCACTTGATCAGATCAGATATGTAATCATACCTTATTACCACTTTCTTGATTCAATGCACTTGGATCAGAGATGTAATCATACCTTATTACCACGTTCTTGATTCAATGCATTGGATCAGATATGTAATCATACCTTATTACCACTTTCTTGATTCAATGCACTTGGATCAGAGATGTAATCATACCTTATTACCACTTTCTTTATCAATGCACTTGGATCAGATATATCAACCTATTACCACTTTCTGATTCAATGCACTGGATCAGAGATGTAATCATACCTTATTACCACTTTCCTGATTCAATGCACTGGATCAGAGATGTAATCATACCTTACCACTTTCTTGATTCAATGCTCTTGGATCAGAGATGAATCATACCTATTACCACTTTCCGATTCAATGCACTTGGATCCGAGATGTGATCATACCTTATTACCACTTTCTTGATTCAATGCTCTTGGATCAGAGATGTAATCATACCTTATTACCACTTTCTTGATTCAATGCTCTGGATCAGAGGTGACATACCTTATTACCACTTTCTTGATTCAATGCTCTTGGATCAGAGATGTAATCATACCTTATTACCACTTTCTTGATTCAATGCTCTTGGATCAGAGTGTGATCATACCTTATTACCACTTTCTGATCAATGCTCTTGGATCAGAGATGTAATCATACCTTATTACCACTTTCTTGATTCAATGCTCTGGATCAGAGATGTAATCATACCTTATTACCACTTTCTTGATTCAAGCTCTTGGATCAGAGATGTAATCATACCTTATTACCACTTTCTTGATTCAATGCTTGGATCAGAGATGTAATCATACCTTATTACCACTTTCTTGATTCAATGCTCTTGGATCAGAGATGTTATCATACCTTATTACCACTTTCTTGATTCAATGCTCTTGGATCCGAGATGTAATCATACCTTATTACCAATTCTTGATTCAATGCTCTTGGATCAGAGATGTAATCATACCTTATTACCACTTTTGATTCAATGCTCTTGGATCAGAGATGTAATCAATACTTATTACCACTTTCCTGATTCAATGCTCTTGGATCAGAGATGTAATCATACCTATTACCACTTTCTTGATTCAATGCTCTTGGATCAGAGATGTGATCATACCTTATACCCATTCTTGATTCAATGCTCTTGGATCAGAGATGTGATCATACCTTATTACCACTTTCTTGATTCAATGCTCTTGAATCAGAGATGTAATCATACCTTATTACCACTTTCTTGTTCAATGCTCTTGGATCAGAGTGTTATCATACCTTATTACCACTTTCTTGATCAATGCCTTGAATCAGAGATGTGATCATACCTTATTACCACTTCTTGATTCAATGCTCTTGGATCAGAGATGTAATCATACCTTATTACCACTTTCTTGATTCAATGCACTTGGATCAGAGATGTAATCATAACTTATTACCACTTTCTTGATTCAATGCTCTTGGATCAGAGAGTGATCATACCTTATTACCACTTTCTTGATTCAATGCTCTTGGATCAGAGATGTGATCATACCTTATTACCACTTTCTTGATTCAATGCTCTTGGATCAGAGATGTGATCATACCTTATTACCACTTTCTTGATTCAATGCTCTTGGATCAGAGATGAATCATACCTATTACCACTTTCTTGATTCAATGCACTTGGATCGAGAGTGTAATCATACCTATTACCACTTTCCTGATTCAATGCACTTGGATCAGAGAGTAATCATAACCTTATTACCATTCTTGATTCAATGCACTTGGACAGAGAGTAATCATACCTTATTACCACTTTCTTGATTCCATGCCTTGGATCAGAGATGTAATCATACCTTTTACACTTTCTTGATTCATGCACTTGGATCAGAGATGTAATCATACCTTATTACCACTTTCTTGTTCAATGCTCTTGGATCAGAGATGTATCATACCTTATTACCACTTTCTTGATTCAATGCTTTGGATCAGAGATGTAATCATACCTTTTTACCACTTTCTTGATTCAATGCACTTGGATCAGAGATGTAATCATACCTTATTACCACTTTCTTGATTCAATGCTCTGGATCAGAGATGTAATCATACCTTATTACCACTTTCTTGATCAATGCTCTTGGATCAGAGATGTAATCATACCTTATTACCACTTTCTTGATTCAATGCTCTGGATCAGAGATGTAATCATACCTTTTTACCTACTTTCTTGATTCAATGCTCTTGGATCAGAGATGTAATCATACCTTATACCACTTTCTTGATTCAATGCACTTGATGAATCAGGAAAGTGGTAATAAGGTATGATTACATCTCTGATCCAAGTGCATTGAATCAAGAAAGTGGTAATAAGGTATGATTATATCTGATCCAAGTGCATTGAATCAAGAAAGTGGTAATAAGGTATGATTACATCTCTGATCCAAGTGCATTGAATCAAGAAAGTGGTAATAAGGTATGATTACATATCTGATCCAAGTGCATGAATCAAGAAAGTGTAAAAGGTATGATTACATCTCTGATCCAGTGCATGAATCAAGAAAGTGGTAATAAGGTATGATTACTCTCTGTCCAAGTGCATTGAATCAAGAATGGTAATAAGGTATGATTACTCTCTGATCCAAGTGCATTGAATCAGAGAAGTGGTAATAGGTATGATTACACTCTCGATCCAAGTGCATTGAATCAGAAAGTGGTAATAGGTATGATTAATCTCTGATCCAAGAGCATTGAATCAAGAAAGTGGTAATAAGGTATGATCACATCTCTGATCCAAGAGCATTGAATCAAGAAAGTGGTAATAAGGTATGATCACATCTCTGATCCAAGAGCATTGAATCAAGAAAGTGGTAATAAGGTATGATCACTCTCTGATCCAAGAGCATTGAATCAAGAAAGTGGTAATAAGTATGATTACATCTCTGATCCAAGTGCATTGAATCAAGAAAGTGGTAATAAGGTATGATTACATCTCTGATCCAAGAGCATTGAATCAAGAAAGTGGTAATAAGGTATGATCACATCTCGATTCAAGAGCATTGATCAAGAAAGTGGTAATAAGGTATGATAACACTCTGATCCAAGAGCATTGAACAGAAAGTGGTAATAAGGTATGATTACATCTCTGATTCAAGAGCATTGAATCAAGAAAGTGGTAATAAGGTATGATCACATCTCTGATCCAAAGCATTGAATCAAGAATGGTATAAGGTATGATCACATCTCGATCCAAGAGCATTGATCAAGAAAGTGGTAATAGTATGATTACATCTCTGATCCAAGAGCATTGAATCAGAGAAGTGGTAATAAGTTGATTACATCTCTGATCCAAGAGCATTGAATCAAAAGTGGTAATAGGTATGATTACATCTCTGATCCAAGAGCATTGAATCAAGAAATTGGTAATAAGGTATGATTACATCTCGGATCCAAGAGCATTGAATCAAGAAGTGGTAATAAGGTATGATAACATCTCTGATCCAAGAGCATTGAATCAAGAAAGTGGTAATAAGGTTGATTACATCTCTGATCCAAGCATTGAATCAAGAAAGTGGTAATAAGGTATGATTACATCTCTGATCCAAGAGCTTGAATCAAGAAAGTGGTAATAAGGTATGATTACATCTCTGATCCAAGCATTGAATCAAGAAGTGGTAATAGGTATGATTACATCTCTGATCCAAGAGCATTGATCAAGAAAGTGGTAATAAGGTATGATCACACCAGCTCTGGAAAATCCAAGCATTGAATCAGGAAAGTGGTAATAAGGTATGATTACATCTCTGATCCAAGTGCATTGAATCAAGAAAGTGGTAATAAGGTATGATTACATCTCTGATCCCAAGTGCATTGATCAAGAAAGTGGTAATAAGGTATGATTACATCTCTGGTCCAAGTGCATTGAATCAAGAATGTGGTAATAAGGTATGATTACATCTCTGATCCAAGTGCATTGAATCAGGAAAGTGGTAATAAGGTATGATTACATCTCTGATCCAAGTGCATTGAATCAAGAAAGTGGTAATAAGGTATGATTACATCTCTGATCCAAGAGCATTGAATCAAGAAAGTGGTAATAAGGTATGATACATCTCTGTCCAAGAGCATTGAATCAGAAGTGGTAATAAGGTATGATCACATCTCTGATCCAGAGCATTGAATCAAGAAAGTGGTAATAAGGTATGATCACATCTCTGATCCAAGAGCATTGAATCAAGAAAGTGGTAATAAGGTATGATACATCTCTGATCCAAGTGCATTGAATCAAGAAAGTGGTAATAAGGTATGATTACATCTCTGATCCAAGAGCATTGAATCAAGAAAGTGGTAATAAGGTATGATCACATCTCTGATTCAAGAGCATTGAATCAAGAAAGTGGTAATAGGTATGATACATCTTTGAACAAGAGCATTGAATCAAGAAAGTGGTAATTAGGTATGATTACATCTCTGATTCAAGAGCATTGAATCAAGAAAGTGGTAATAAGGTATGATCACATCTCTGATCCAAGAGCATTGAATCAAGAAAGTGGTAATAAGGTATGATCACATCTCTGATCAAGAGCATTGAATCAAGAAAGTGGTAATAGGTATGATACATCTCTGATCCAAGAGCATTGAATCAGGAAAGTGGTAATAAGGATGATTACAATCTCTGATCCAAGAGCATTGAATCAAGAAAGTGGTAATAAGGTTGATTACATCTCTGATCCAAGAGCATTGAATCAAGAAATGGTAATAAGGTATGATTACATCTCGATCCAAGAGCATTGAATCAAGAAAGTGGTATAAGGATGATTACATCTCTGATCAAGAGCATTGAATCAAGAAAGTGGTAATAAGGTATGATTACATCTCTGATCCAGAGCATTGAATCAAGAAAGTGGTAATAAGGTATGATTACATCTCTGATCCAGAGCATTGAATCAAAGAAGTGGTAATAAGGTATGATTACATCTCTGATCCAAGAGCATTGAATCAAAAAGTGGTAAAAGGTATGATTCACTCTGATCCAAGAGCATTGAATCAAGAAAGTGGTAATAAGGTATGATTCACATCTCTGATCCAAGAGCATTGAATCAAGAAAGTGGTAATAAGGTATGATTACATCTCTGATCCAAGAGCATTGAATCAAGAAGTGGTAATAGGTATGAACACATCTCTGATCCAAGAGCATTGAATCAAGAAAGTGGTAATAAGGTATGATTACATCTCTGATCCAAGAGCATTAATCAAGAAAGTGGTAATAAGGATGATCACATCTCTGATCCAAGTGCATTGAATCAGGAAAGTGGTAATAAGGTATGATTACATCTCTGATCCAGAGCATTGAAATCAAGAAAGTGGTAATAGGTATGATTTACATCTCTGATCCAAGTGCATGCATCAGGAAAGTGGTAATAAGGTATGATTACATCTCTGATCCAGGAGCATTGAATCAAGAAAGTGGTAATAAGGTATGATTACATCTCGATCAAGTTGATTGAATCAAGGAAAGTGGTAATAAGGTATGATTACATCTTGATCAAGGCATTGAATCAAGAAAGTGGTAATAAGGTTGATAAATCTATGCAAGTGCATTGATCAAGAATGTGGTAATAAGGTATGATTAATCTCTGACCAAGTGCATTGAATCAGGAAAGTGGTAATAAGGTATGATTACATCTCTGATCCAAGTGCATTGAATCAAGAAGTGGTAATAAGGTATGATTACATCTCTGATCCAAGAGCATTGAATCAAGAAAGTGGTAATAAGGTATGATCACATCTCTGATCCAAGAGCATTGAATCAAGAAAGTGGTAATAAGGTATGATTACATCTCTGATCCAAGAGCATTGAATCAAGAAAGTGGTAATAAGGTATGATTACATCTCTGATCCAAGAGCATTGAATCAAGAAGTGGTAATAAGGTATGATTACATCTCTGATCCAAGTGCATTGAATCAAGAAGTGGTAATAAGGTATGATTACATCTCTGATCCAAGAGCATTGAATCAAGAAAGTGTAAGGTAATAAGTATGACAATCTCTGATTCAAGAGCATTGAATCAAGAAAGTGGTAATAAGGTATGATTACATCTCTGATCCAGGCATTGATCAAGAAATGGTAATAAGGTATGATTACATCTCTGATTCAAGAGCATTGAATCAAGAAAGTGGTAATAAGGTATGATCACATCTCTGATCCAAGAGCATTGAATCAGAATGTAAAAGTGGTATAAGGTATGATCACATCTCTGATCCAAGAGCATTGAATCAAGAAAGTGGTAATAAAGTATGATTACATCTCTGATCCAAGAGCATTGAATCAGAAAGTGGTAATAAGGTATGATTACATCTCTGATCCAGAGCATTGAATCAAGAAAGTGGTAATAAAGGTATGATTACATCTCTGATCCAAGAGCATTGAATCAAGAAATGGTAATAAGGTATGATTACATCTCTGATCCAAGAGCATTGAATCAAGAAAGTGGTAATAAGGTATGATTACATCTCTGATCCAGAGCATTGAATCAAGAAAGTGGTAATAAGGTATGATTACATCTCTGATCCAGAGCATTGAATCAAGAAAGTGGTAATAAGGTATGATTACATCTCTGACCAAGAGCATTGAATCAAGAAAGTGGTAATAAGGTATGATTACATCTCTGATCCAAGAGCATTGAATCAAGAAATGGTAATAAGGTATGATTACATCTCTGATCCAAGGCATTGAATCAAGAAAGTGGTAATAAGGTATGATCACATCTCTGATCCAAGAGCATTGAATCAAGAAAGTGGTTAGGTTGAATAAGGTATGATTACATCTCTGATCCAGAGCATTGAATCAAGAAAGTGGTAATAAGGTATGATACATCTCTGATCCAAGAGATTGAATCAAGAAAGTGGTAATAAGGTATGATTACATCTCTGATCCAAGAGCATTGAATCAGAAAGTGGTAATAAGGATGATACATCTCTGATCCAAGGCATTGAATCAAGAAAGTGGAATAGGTATGATTACATCTCTGATCCAAGAGCATGAATCAAGAAAGTGGTAATAAGGTATGATTACATCTCTGATCCAAGTGCATTGAATCAAGAAAGTGGTAATAAGGTATGATTACATCTCTGATCCAAGTGCATTGAATCAAGAAAGTGGTAATAAGGTATGATTACATATCTGATCCAAGTGCATTGAATCAAGAACGTGGTAATAAGGTATGATTACATCTCTGATCCAAGAGCATCTGATCAAGAAAATGGTAATAAGTATACAGATAAAACCACACACAAGAGGGGGGGGGGGGGGGGGGGGGGGGGGGGGGACAAGGGGGGGGAATCACAGGGGGGGGGGGGGGGGGGGGGGGGGGGGGGGGGGGGAACGAGCGGGGTGCTGGGGGGGGGGGGGGGAAAAAATCCAAGGGGGGGAGCATTGAATCAAAGGTGGTGGTAATAAGGTATGATTACATCTCTGATCCAGAGCATTGAATCAAGAAAGTGGTAAAGGGTCATGATCACAGAGGAGGGGGGGGTCTCTGATCCAAGAGCATTGAATCAAGAAAGTGGTAATAAGGTATGATTACGGGGAAATCTCTGATCCAAGTGCATTGAATCAAGAAAGTGGTATAAGTTATGATTACACTCTCTGATCCAAGAGCATTGAATCAAGAAAGTGGTAATAAGGTATGATCACATCTCTATTCAAGAGCATTGATCAAGAAAGTGGTAATAGGTATGATTACATCTCTGATCCAAGAGCATTAATCAAGAAAGTGGTAATAAGGTAGATTACATCTCTGATCAAGAGCATTGAATCAAGAAAGTGGTAATAAGGTATGATCACATCTCTGATCCAGAGCATTGAATCAAGAAAGTGGTAATAGGTATGATCACATCTCTGTCCAAGCATTGAATCAAGAAAGTGGTAATAAGGTATGATTACATCTCTTGATCCAAAGCATTGAATCAGGAAAGTGGTAATAAGTATGATTACAATCTCTGATCCAAGCATTGAATCAAGAAAGTGGTAATAAGGTATGATTCACATCTCTGATCCCCACTATAGATTGACTCAATACATTGGTAATAAGGTATGATTACATCTCTGATCCAAGTGCATTGAATTAAGAAAGTGGTAATCAGTCTTGAATATGCCTTTGGGTATATAATCAAAAAAGTAATAATCAGGCTTGATTACATCTCTAATTCCAGGTGCAACAAATCAAGAAAGTGGTTATTGTGCTTGGTTACACCTCAGATCAGGTGCATTTAATCAAGAGAGTAGAGTGTGGGCTGTTCAAAGTAAATGGGCAAAAAATGAAATTCCACAGATAACTCGGCAATGCTTTCATGCATTCAATCATTGTAAGAGGAAATACAGTCCGAAAAATGGGAACGATAAAAGAATGGTAATTATTTAAGGTTTTCACATTTCTGTTGGACTAGTTGTATCATTTGCAGATAGGGTAACCATGCAGCTCTTTAACCATCAAAAAATGAATACGTTTCAAGCTCTTCGGGGCAGGGCCTGATGTGAATTAAGTAAATAATTGTAAAGCGCTGTGGAATATGTAGCGCTATATAAGAAATAAAATACATACATACTTACACTGTGTTCCATACAACTCTTCAATGTTGTTCATCTCTATAGGCCCACCCTTGTGATGAATTTGAGTGCATTTTGTAAAGAGATATAGTTATAGTTCTGTCTTTCATATTTGTATGAAATTGGTATTTTAATACATGGGTGACTGAGAAAGGAAAGATAAATAAAATATATAATAATATTTGATGTAGAGTTTCCCCCAGAGGATCAGATACTGTAGTACGGTGGGAAGGGAATTAGAAGGGAATTTCTGCTGCCTGAAAACTACAACCAACAGAAACACAATATCAGATTTTAATTATCTAAACATTCTAAAGTTCTGAATTTGCCTTTAGTACTGCAATAAAACAGCTGGATTGTAACGATAACGACTCCCCTTTATTGTTTACTATGACAAAAAGACGTGATCATGTATAAAAAAACGTTCCAGCTGCACACACAATGATCAGTGTAATAAATAAAAAGATGTTGGATAGAACATAGCAGAAAACAAATCGGTGCCCTCCCCTCTCCCTGTACAGCCTACTGAGTCTAATGTGTGTGATTGGAGGCTGCTTTGTGGTTGTGAAACTAGTCTGGAAGCCTTGGGATGCACGAGATCATGAATTGATTGGACAGTACTGAATGTCTACCAGAGTTCCAGGAAAAGTCCCATCGTGTTCCAGATCAGGAAATCGTCCTCTATCAGCCCACACAATCAGGGAGAACAGAATCCAATGAGGGCCGAATTCCTGATTTCACTCTGCGTTGCTGCGCACTGTGCTGCTAAACTCCCCAGTTCAGTATTCCAAGGAAATGGTAAGACAATCCATATGTTGGATAGAGATGTCATCTTCTATGTCTTCCCTGGAGTAACAAAATCCTAACGGCTGATTGGGTAGATTATAATATGAATATATTAATGTTTGTTCTCTTGTACAGTTAATATTTAACAAATGATTATAACTGCACTTTATCCCATGTGTCTGATGCAATAGTGAGATTCATTCCTAAAAATCTAAAAAAAAAAATGGTAAAAAAAACTATCAGGGAGATTCATTAAAGTTCTTATCGTTAAAAATGATGCTAATTTTGCCCCAACCAATCGGATATTATTTAACATTTGAAAGCTAACATCTGATTTGGTTGGGGCAAAATTAACACCATTTTTAACGATAAGAACTTTAACTTTAATTGAATAACTCTGTTAATGCTTTCCTTCTAGAAGTTTGAAATGAATGCCTGGGAATGTCTGGGTGCATTACCTAACCCTATTAGTCTAATCCCTAATAATAGCCACCTAGCGAAGCTTCCAAGGAGGTCAACCCAATTACTGTTATGATAAACAGAAAATGAAGCTTGTAGAATATTTAAGGTAGCGATTGAAGGTGTTGGAGGGCTGCGCTTTCTTCTGTAACTATAACATTAATAGATTGTATTAGGGAGGGGCAATAAAAACGGGATACTGTGAGTGTAAAACCCATGGTACCCTATGTCTAAACGGGCTACAATGGTTTTTACATCTACTTTATCGGGCCAGCGTGAAATTCAAAACATTCTGTAGCCAGAAAGTGGGATTGGAGCACAGTGCAGGTTTTACTGGGGGCAGTCGTTAGGGGTCCATTTGAATGCTCATTCCAAGTGCCCTGTGTGGTGGCACAACCAGTCTCCTTAAACAACTCTAGCTAGGGGAAGAGGGTTGAGGCTAAAGAACTCACAGAGCATGTGACTATTTGTATCTTGACGGTGACCTGCAAGAGTTCCCAATGCTTACAGGTTGGAAAAATTAATTAATTATGGGCTTCATTCCCGTTTAAAGGGGCACTAAACCGTCCTGTACATGTACCTTGCAATTGTATCTATTATCACAGGGAGGTGAGATTGCTTATTCCTATCACCATGTGAATAATAGAATGCCGGGTAATAAAGTTTTACTTACCTACCGGTGCTCCATTTGCGGCCTCCCTCCAGCTGACAGGTGCGTAGTCCAGATTGCGCTCCTGTGTTTAGCATTGGCACACTGGATAGGAGCACAGACGAGACAGAGCACCATCTGCTGGAAAGAAGCCGCGAATGGATCACCGGTAGGTAAGTTAAACTGTTACCCGGGCGTTCTATTATTCACAGGCAGGTGGGAATCTCACCTCCCTGTGAACAAGAGATACATTTGCAAGGAACAGGACGGTTTAGTGTAACTTTAAGTACAACTACAGTGTGTTTGCAAAATATTCTGCATTACATAATTACTCTAACTTGTAATTTTAATTTAAAAGAAAAAAAAACTACATTGCAGCAACCAGATGTTAGCTTCTTACTGAGTTACTGTCAGCCAACCTCTTGGCACCTTTTATTGCATCAGCCCCTATGTTTATTTTTCTGCCCACCCCTTCTGTATATTACTATGCCCCAGAGTTCATACCTGCTCACGAAACACAATGTCAATGAGTTCGGTACAAACCCTGCAGGTTATTTGAAGCCATAACGTTTCCTGCCAAGACAAAAATAACTCAGCACATGAAATCTAATCTTTCCTCCGGAACAGTGCTGATCACTTAAACAGGATTAGTATAGGTGTTATATTTATAGAATAACCCTATCTTATGAATGTAATATCATATGAAGTTAGTTGGTCATGATACATTTTAGAAGATCTCTATTGAATAACCCAATCTACAACTAGTTACTCCCCTTGCTGGTAATGATACATTTTAGAAGATCTTTATAGAATGCCTTTGAAGGTTCTCATTCATCCAGGTCATGGTATATCTGTTGTAATAGGTTAGATCAACTGGACTTTAATTCAGAATGACTTGTACAAGTATCTGTTGGTAATTATGTACCCTGGAAAGTCCTATCTAGCATATCACAGCCAAGTGCTAAGGACCTTCTGAATGCAAGGCGTGATTGCATTGTGGCTAAGAGGTGTTATAGGAACGCCCAGGGTAAGGTGTCAAAACAGCAATAAGCAAAAACATGGATGTGTTATGGGATCTCAAGTTCACCCATTGTGGCCAACCTTTACATGGAGGAAGTGGCAAAACAGGTGCTTAATACCTTTAAGGGCATACCACCCAGCCACTGGTTCAGATACTTGGATGACACCTGGGTTAAAATCCACCAGAAGGAAGTATAAGCCTTCACGGAACACATCAATGCTGTAGACCAGAACATCAAATTTACAAGGGAAGAGTAAACTGGAAGTAGAGGTTTACAGAAAACCAACACACACCGATCAGTATTTGATGTTTGACTCCCACCACCCTTTAGATCACAAGCTGGGTGACATCAGGACCCTGCAACACAGAGCTGAGAACATCCCCACTAGCACAGAGGTGAAGGCTAAAGAAATGAAACATCTCAGAGGAGCCCTTAAAACTTGTGGATATCTAGACTGGGTCTTTGTCAAAAGAAGTAGAAGGAAAGAAAAGAACACGAATACCAACAGTGAAGGGGAAAAGCAAGACAGGAGAAAGAACATGATCATTCCATATGTAGCAGGGGTCTCCGAGAAATTAAGAAGAATTTTCAATAAACACTGTATCCCTGTCGGCTTTAAACCGAACACACTGAGGCAGCAGTTGGTACATCCAAAAGACCCAATACTGAAACACAAGAAAAGCGACATCATATACGCAGTGCAGTGCAGTAAAGAATGCTCTGATTTGTATGTGGGGGAGACCAAACAGCCACTGCATCAACGTATGGCCCAGCACAGAAGAGCCAATTCCTCGGGTCAAGACTCAGCCGTGTACCTGCATCTAAAGGGAAAAGGACATACCTTTGAAGATTGTAATGTTAACATATTGGCAAAGGAACAGGACTGGTTCAAGAGAGATGTCAAGGAGGCCATTTATGTGAAAATAAAGAAACCAAGCCTGAATAGAGGTGGGGGTTCGACACCAACTGTCTGCCATGTACAATGCTGTTTTGACACCTTACCCTGGGCGTTCCTATCGCACCCCTTAGCCACAATGGAATCACGCCATTCAGAAGGTCCACCCCCAAAACCAAATTCTCCCCCACTACTGGCCTCACTGTGTAGTGTGTAAAAATCCTTACCTTACATCCCTGCTCCAAATGGTTCTCTTGTGATGTCTGCCCAAAGTTGTAGAAAGTGAACACCAGGAGGCTTGTCGGGAGGTTTCTGGCTTGCTCAGGGCAGCCCCCCCCCCCCCCTTCCTTCCCAATCCCTGTTAGCTTTCATCTGCCTCTAGTGTAATTCCCCTTTTCTGTAGCGTAGGGCTCCCTCCCCCACCCCCAACTGCTATAGAAGTTTGACAAAAATCTCCCCCGAACTGTACTTACATTTCAGCCAATCACGGACACGGCTGCTAGTCCGGCCCCCTGCTTGCAGTTTCATGCAAGCAGAGGGCCGTGTCAGATCGCCGGTGGAAAGAGGTAATGTAAGTAACGATTGGGGGAGATTTTTGTCAAACTACTATAGCGGTTGGGGGTGGGGGAGGGAGCCCTACATTACAGAATAAATTGAACATAGAGGTGGACATGCCCTTTAACACCTGGCTGTGATATACTAATTGGGACTTTCCAGGGTACATCATTTCCAACAGATTCTTGTGCAAGTCATTCTGTATTGAGAAAGCCAGTCAGATGACTAGCGAGACATCTTCAATAACTAAACATTAAAGGACAATTCCACCCTCATTCTTTTAGAAAGAATGGCTTATTTAAAATATGTTGATATATCATAGTTTGCCCTATGAATTCATTACTGTATGCCTGCTATGCTTCTGGATGCCTCATGGAAACTGAGCAATTTAGAAACCTGTACTGAGCCTGTACTGAGCCTGGGCATGCTCAGAAGAGGCAGACAGGGGATTAACATTCAGTCATTGGCTGTGATGTTAACTGTCAAATCCATAACTGACAGTTGCTAACTGGAAGAACCAGGAAGAAGAAACAGGGGAAACAGGACATTATGCAGGACTTCAGGTTAGACTTATATATTTCACATTTCAAACTATTCAAATTATTACCGTTTAGGGTTTTGGGGGGTGATTTAACTGTATGTAAGTTTTCATTTTAGGGCTGGACTTGCCGTTTAAGTCCAGTTGATCTAACTGAATACAACAGATATCTCTATAGAATAACCTAATCTACATCTAGTTATTTCCCTTAAAGTTGCTAATGATACATTTTAGAAGATCTAATTATCTTTATTAACCTATCACTGCACATACAAAGTGACATTTTTAGACCTTGCATAATTTAGAGGTTTAGTTAATTCTGTGACAAAGCTCGTGCTCTAAAGGTTGAGCCACATGACTATTTGCAACACGAGCTTGTAATTCCGACTGCATTCCGACTGGCGTTCGGTAACCCTCGAATTCTGCGATAACCCTGGACTGTATCGCTCCACAACCCTAGAATGTGGCTTTCGGCAACCCTCAAATTCAAAAAAAAATCTGCAGGCAAATCCATTAAACTCAACGGGAGAAAAATATCTGCACAGAGCCACCTAAATATAAGTTAAAATAACAATGGTAACTTACTTCAAATGGCTCTGGGACCTGGAAAATGGTTTGGGGAACTTATAAAAAATAACTTTCCTTACGATCGCACTGTTTTAGGGCTTCCTCATTCTATTTTCATTCTATTTTCGAGCCATGTTCGAAAATTTACGAAAATTTCTAAAATTCGAATTTTCGAAAATTTTGTAAAAATGATACAGTTACTGAGTCATTTTTACAAATTTTTAGAAACCAATCAGATTCTTTTGTAATAAAAATTTGTTACAATCAGATTCTTTCAGAAAGAATCTGATTGTCTGTTCCCCACACCATTTCCCAGGCCCCAGAGCCATTAACAGGAAGTTACTGTGTCATTTTTACAAAATTCCCCAAAATCCCTTGAAAATTCTAATTTTCAAAATTTCTCGAATTTCAAATGCAGCTCGAAAAAAACCCGAAAAAAACCCGAAAAAAGTCCGATAGATTGCGGAAATCCGCCGCAGAACCGGGTTCGGATCCGCCATCCAGTCCATCTCTACTGTTATCAATGAGAATTTTAGAAACAGATATTCCTATAATAATTTAATGTTTTTAAGCAATGCAAACCCCATGCTGACCAGTGCTATATAGGTGCTATATATTACTGTTTGTTTTGCACCGATTGTAAGTGGCCTGCACCGTTTCCAACATTTTTTTTAAGAGTTGCAGGAGTATGGAAGGTAAGGAGAGTGCTATGCTATTTTACACCCCCTGTAGTGTACATTGCTACTTCTCTCTCTCTTATAAACAGGTTGCCCGTCATCAAGGTGGGTCCAGCACAACCAGAACTGTTACATTTTGCTTCATGCAACATCAAAGAACATGTGGAGTATAGACTCTGCTCAAGAAATTTGCAAAGGTAAAACTAGTGTAAATTGTATTGCTGCTGACATCACTGCAGCTCCTTCTCATTCTCTTGGCGGGTGGTTTAATAGATGCCAATTGCAAACAAGGTACCTGCTAGACGTCCTGACCCTTCTGGCCAACAATCTGCCAAATATATAATTATCTTAAATAGGGCTGTCCAGTCCTTTAGTTTCCTTTAATGGGTAATCCCATTTTATTAGTGCAGACACAGTTACAATGTTTTGGCTCCTATCAGAGCCATCAATTTACATTGTTTTTATAACCATTGTAAATAGTGCCACCTAGTGCACACCGTTTTCCTTATACAGATTCTAATGTTCTAGTGCTCAATCTAGTAGTCTATTATTGAGAAATTGATCACTCTGTAACATTTGATAAAGGCCTAGGAGCCGAAATGTCATGTGTAACTGTGTGTGCTCCAATAAAAATGGGCATAACTTAGGCTGGTTACACACGGGGGGGGGGGGGGAAAACGACACATTTTGTCCCGTCTGAGCGTTTGCTACTAACGAGTGCTTGGCTGGGACAAATGACTGTTGGTCACGGCAATAGTGGGTGTGACTGATCGTGCGGTCCCATTGAGAACACCATGATCATCCGTTGTTTGCCAACAGGTTTGATCGCCCGTTCATCTGATATGAACGAATGGGCAACTGAACTGTCGCGGCTGCCCCACCCACACCCTGCAATATTTCTGGTGTGGAAAACAGTATGTACACTAAAAAATTATATTGCCTTATCTTTGTCTACAATTTAATCCATGTAAGTAGCAAGTAGGTGTGTGTGTTGCTGCATGCCTTCAATCCAGTACTTGTTTTGCTCAGGTTCAGTTTCCCCCCCTCGCTCTCTTACCCGACTCCTCCTTTCCTCCTTTTTTAAGCTGAGATAGTAATAGCTATCATCTAGCACAGAGAGAGTCAATTCCCCAACTGTCAACTAAAGAAATTGGTGGAAGATTAACAAAACTTTTTTACAGTAATAGTTGGGATGAATTATTTTTTTCATTAACGTGTAATTTAAAAAACTATTTCTCCATTGTACATACCCTTTACGTTTTTCTTTAAAATGCATTATGCAGACACCTACCATTATTATTGAGCAAACACTATGGTATAGTAGTGCAGGTTACAGACTTATAGGACCATTATACTCACCTTTTCCCTGTTCCACAGCTGTATAGTATCTAGGATTAGGACCTAAATCACCAAGTCCTCACCACTGGGTCATTTACCTAACAGCTATTATACTTAAAGGGGAAGTTCAGTGCAAATACATATGTTTTTCAGTAAAAAGAGCAGTATTTTTTTCATCCCAATGTCCAATTCAGCATTTTGTCTGTGTATAAATAAATGCAACTGAAATACTAACTTCCTGCTTGCAGGACCCCTAATAGAGACTGTTATGGTCTTGCCCTTGACCCAGTGCCTGGGTTGATTCAGTTGCTCAGTAGAGATCTGAGCATCTTTGACCCATCCAACAGCCAATCAGTAGAAATTACTGTTAGGAACATTCCAAGGATGTGGTGCATCCTGGGAAGAAGAAGGACCGTTAGAACCTGAAATGCCAGCTCACTAATGCCAACACTAGGGAACAGCAAAGGGTATGAAATCAACTGATTTTTCAAAATGGGAGAGAATATGTAGAATAACTAAGAAGGCATTACACAAACTAACAATTTAACAAATATTGATAATTTCCACTGAACTGACCCTTTAAAGTAATCTTTGGTTCCTCCCCTGTGCAACTGTCAGGGACAGTCCACGATGTATCCAATGGAAAGAAGCCTGTCTTCCCATTGGCTACATTGCAGACTATGGAGTATCAGATCATTGAGAGAAACTTAATATAAGTAATAACAGCTGCTAGGTAAAGTACCCAGGGGTGAGGACTTTTCTGTTTAGGTGAGTATAATTGACAAGGGAATCTTTACTGGAAATATTTTTTTTTTAATTGCCCATTATTGGAAACTATAATTCATTCCAACCACCACTATGCCATTTTTTTTGTAGATCTGTCCCCCCTTTTTTTTTTAGAGATCTAATCTGAAGCATCTTACATTTCATGTGCCTCATTATCATAAACTTTTCTGCTGTGTGCAGGTAGGGTGCTGTTAGGGTTGGTATGTGTGGAATGCATTGTGGGAAGTTTCCTATTCCAGTGCTCGCCCATAGTGATCACTGAGCATGCTTTCCCTCACAAAGAGTTGTATCTGATAAATAGGGCATCAGTTAAGAGAGCAAAACAAGTACTGGATTGAAGGCATGCAGACATGTAAGTAGCACACACCTCAGAGTAAGTGCTACTTACAGGTATTTATATATAAATTACAATGAGGCATTTTTTTAGTTTACATACCCTTTAACAGACTGTAGCTACAGAATGCGTGTTGCATAAGGTGTCATCATAGGGTAACTGAAATCTTGCCTCTGATGTCACTATTAAAGGGAACATTTTATCAAAATACAAATTAATGGCTCAATTATGAATCAGACCTGTTGTAAGAATATCATTTTCAGTTCCAGAAAACCACATTGAATGTTATCTTAAACAACTATATTTAAAATCCAAATTCTATTTTTAACTTGACATTTCTGTATTACATTGCATTTGCAATCATTTTTGGATTGCAAAATTTGTAATTGGTGATTGTGTTTACTCGTCACTGGTTGCACCAATCGTCCACTAATTTACATAGTTCAGACACTGATGTTTACTTGTATTGATGCTGGGCAACATCTTGGACCATAACTATGAAAATCATGTAGACTTCATATGGAATTGCTGCCTTTCCTTGTCCTATATTAATTAAAGGATAACTATACTCTAAACTATAAAAATGGAAAGTACCTGGGACAGGGAGGTCGGATTGATTATTCCTACCTCACAATATCGTTTTGTTGAGGAGCTACAGCACGTACAGTTTTCATTTGCCAGGTTAGTCCTGGACTAGTCCTGTATTAAAGATAGTGCTGTAGACTGGCAGACTCTGTTTTCTTTGGGCTGCTGCTTCAAAGAAACAATATTAAGAGGTAGGAATAACCCTGTCCCAAGTACATTTAATTTTTAATGTAAACAGTAACACACAGGAAAACAAAAGGTACACACAGTACCGATATAGCCCCGATACCGTTGGATCCGACAGTATTGGGGCTTTATCGGTACTGTGTGTACCTTTGTTTTCAGAACGAGTGCGCGGCTGCAGAACAATCGGGTCGGCCGAACGCTGTCTGTCATCTTTCAAGATCTTTCAGGTGTGTACCCAGCTTAACAAATGAGTCCTTTGGGGCTTATCAGTTAATACCATTAGTCAATAGAACATGGGAGCTATAATCCCTCTTCAACTGCACAATCATTCACTTCCATGGTGCTGGGTTGGAAGCTTACCTCGTCTTATGGGTGAGACACTCCTTACAGTATGATAAGGATTTCCTGATCAGTCAAAAATATGAGGACGCCTATTAAAAAAAGTATGTAAATAAGAAAGAGACTTGTGGGTAATTTCCATGTTTCATGGTAGCCCTTTAAAAGCACATGCAGCAAAGCTGAGTCAGCAGTAAAGCAGTTTAAATGCAATCAATTTGCAATCATTGGAGCCCCGCTAATAACAGCAGGGCTACAATAAAAGCTCTTAGAGCTTTTTATATGCTTGAGCATGTGCAGGGGAGGTAGCAGGTAAAAACAGCAGTCAATCATTGGCTATGTAGTCAGCAGTCACAGCCATGATTGACTGAATGGAGGGAGGGGCCAGCTAACTGCCAAAATGGGGACAATAATTATCCTTAAAGGGCATGTCCTCCCCCAAAACTATAATCCCCCCACTACTGGCCCCACCATGTAGTGTAGTTTAATCCTTACCTCACATCCCAACTCCATCTGGTTCTCCTGTAGTCCCCCCCCAAAGTTCCAAAAACTGCCCACCAGAGGCTAGAAGGTCCATATAGGACAGCCTGCTAGCTGGCCTCAGGTAGATTTTTTGCCATGCGTACTGCAGCCCTTCTCCCCCCTCCCTCCCCCTCCTCTCCCTCCCTCCCTCTCCTTCCCGTTCTACTATCCCTCCCCCTAGCTCAAATCCCCCTTAATATTGTGCTCCCCCATGTCCCCCAGCCCCAACCGCATGTTTTTTTTTTTAAAAAAAGCTCCCCAAACTCTTACTTACCTCTCCGCTTTCCTCCGCTGCATTGAATGACCGGCAGCCGCGTCCGTGATTGGCTGCCGCTCAGCCAATCACAGACGCGACTGCCGGTCCCGCCCCTCTGCTTGCATTCTCGCAAGCAGAGGGCCGGCAGTGCGGCGGAGGATCGAGGGGAGGTAAGTAAGAGTTTGGGGAGCTTTTTAAAAAAACAAACCATGCGGTTGGGGCTGGGGGAGCATAATATTAAAAGTCTAATTTAGGGGTGGACATAGCCTTTAAATATCTGGTTAGTAATGCAGGTAATAAAGGCAGGTAACTGACAATTGACCGTTTTTTGTTTTAATGTGAACGTGCCCTTTAATGTTGATTTGGCGTTTTCAGAATATACAGCACATGGCATTTTCATGTAAACACAATTTGTTTTTTACAGACTATGGTGCCAACCTAGTAAGTATCAGCACGGAAGAAGAAAATGAATTCCTATCAAAAAGGTTTCAGGTGGAATGGAATGGCCCCAAAAATATTTTGCTTGGCTTGTTTTATGACAGCGACGGTGAGTTTCCCAAGTTACGTTTTTTTAATAATCTATTGGAACAGATTGCAAAATATTAATAGTTTTGAAACTTTAGAAAATACCTGTGGTTCTATTTCAGCACTTGAACTGCAATTAAAATGAGGCCACACTATTGGGCAATTTGCATCAAAAATTCACATTGGAATTCAATGCTTTGCAAGTCTCACATGGATCAGTAGAGTGACATAGCACTTACAGTCTTTCCAATGAGAGTATATACTGAACTGGGTGTTCTGTATGAATGGAAACAGCAGTTAAGTCCAAGGTCAACATGCAAGGTTGGTTGTAAAACAGGATAGGAAATCCATCTATTTCTTTTATACACTTCAAAGCTGGATTTCTATCCTAAGGAGTATTTGGCAAGATCAAAGTAGAATTCACTTTATCGTTACCTTTCAGTGAAATTTCAGGACTTGAGAATTAACGTTATTTTAAGTATTTGATGAGCTCACAGTTAATCCATTCCAACCTGTACCAACTATCTGCAGATGTTGCAACATCTTCTTTCTAATTTAGGATGTTGTGGAAGTGGTCCCAAAGACCACCAACCCCATTCAAAAGTAAAGGACCCCCAGCCGTGAGATTGTTATACTTAGCTTGGTCATCACAGTCCCTTAAGTACTGTATTCCTCCTGATCTCTGCTGCTGTGCACGCTGGGTGCTGATCCTTCCTGGTAGAAGCTCAGTGTAAAAAATAAATGTAAAGATACAATATGCAAATATTTTACGGCAAAGAAAGAATGTAAATATTTGCCAAATGCCACCTGTAGTATGTGCATAGATGATTTAATTTACAACAGAAGTACATTCATTCTAATATTTAGTGTATGGGGAATTGTACAGGGTGAAAATATGGAAATGTTACAACAATAAAACCAGTCTGGGAACCTTAAAGGAACTGGAAACCTAAAAAATAACAGGGAGATTCAATAAAAGTTCTTATAGTTTAAAATGGTGCTAATTTTGTCCCAACCAATCAGATCTTATTTAACATTTGTAAGCTTACATCTGATTGGTTGGGGCAAAGTTAGCACCATTTTAAACGATAAGAACTTTTATTGAATCTCCCTGTAAGTGTTTGCCAATCGTTTCTATTATACACAGGGAGGAGAGAACGCTCATTCCCATCTCACCTCCCTATGAAATATAGTTTGCTCAGGGGACACAGCGGCACTTACCTTACCTGGCGCTCCACTCGCTCCTTCTGATCTGACAGCCGCGTTGCCCGTCTCCCGACCATGTGCCTATCTTTTGTATTGGCCCACATGCGCCAGAGATAGGCGCATGGTCGGGAGACAGAGGCAATGCGGCTGTCAGATCAGAAGGAGCGAGTGGAGCGCCCAGTAAGGTAAGTGCCGCTGTGTCCCCTGAGCAGCAAAAAGCCGCCATACAATAATTTGGCCTGACACTGAAATGACGGTCGATCGGGCCGAATTATTGTATTGTTTGTACCAGCCTTTAGTCAGACAACAGACAAGATCAGCTCAGATAATGATCATTAATTTGGCTTAAAGGTGCATTACACTTCACATTAATATAGCTTTGCGCAGCCTTTCAAGCCAAATTCAATGTTTATACTTTATCTAGTTACAAATTCTGGTAATTTCTTCACCTTGTCTATTGGACACAGATAACTCCCTGAAATGGTTGGACGATTCAGACGTAAACTTCACAAATTGGGGAAAGGAACCAAATATGGACCATAACAATCTGATCACATGCACTACAATGAGCACATTTACAGGACTCTGGGATCTTGTTAGTTGTGAGGATGTGGCTGAAATGGGAGCTTTATGTAAAAAACAAACAAGTACGTATGAATGGTAAAGGATTCCTTTATATCACGGTTTCACCTTCCTAAACCACTCTAATTTATTATATTTTTTCTAATTTCCATTCTATTCCAATGCCTCCTTGAGGTATGGTCAAAGTCGTTCCACATAGTTTGCTTTGGAGGTTGCCCTAATGAGAACCCACACTTTTCGTCCCAATCCACTAAAATGTTGATTGGGCTAAAATATTGGATGGTGTTTTCTCAGCTTTACTCAGTATCTCTACCAACCAGACATTTCCCAACATAGTAAGGGGAAGACCAATCATTTACATAGATATATAAAGACAATAGGCCAATGCAATAATTTACCACTGATGAATTTAAAAGATTTTCCTGTTTTTGTTTCAGCCCCTGTCCATGGAGATAAACTTACAGGTGAGTAGCACATTGATGGTAATTACAAATTCTTTATTTAAATATGGAGACTTTAGGTATGGTACAGGACCTACATTTGTTTGGGAGGGGATACAAGTGCTAGTTTATTCAGTTATATGATATTACAGTACCTTTGAATTTAAAGTTAGCCCCATAAACACAGCTTGTTATTAAAGGGTATGTCTACCCTTTTTTGAAAGCTTTTGGCACAAGGCAGGGGTTACCCTCCCACCCCCAACCGCTATATTCACAACTTTAAAAGTGCTGTCAATCTGTACTTACACCTCGTTCCTGTGCTGTTCTGGTCCAGCTCCCCTGCCCGCCGGTGCTGCAAGCAGGGGGCCGAACTGGCAGCCGCGGCTGTGATTGGCTGAGTTGCAAGTTGCAGCCAATCGCAGCCGTGGCTGCCTTCACTGTAGAACAGAACAGCACAGGAACGGAGGTGTTAGTACAGATTGAAAGCGCTTTTAATGGAACGGAACGGAGGTGTTAGTACAGATTGAAAGCGCTTTTTATTTTATGAATATAGCGGTGGGAGGGTATTCCCTGCATTGTGCCAAAAGCTTTTATAGACAGATGATACCTTGGGGGGGGGGGGGGGGGGGGGCTCAGACCTTGCTGAGGTTAGCAAAAGGTACAGGCCCCTGATGAGGCACTGATAGCTCCTACCCAGCAGTTTCCTGATCTTTGAGGCATAACAGGAGAACCACAAGGAGCAAGGATGTAAGGTAAGGATTTTTGTACAACAATTTTTGCCAATTGTTGGTAAAATTTTAGTTTGGGGGTGGACATGCCCTTTAAAGTCTTTTTTTTTTTTTTTTTTAGATGTATAAATATGTAAATCATTTAAAATATTTTCTGTGGGAAAATATTCTGAATCTCACCCTCACTCAAAGTAGATTAGGGTACTTTATTAATAAAGGGTAACCACCCAGAAAAACAACTTTTTAAAAATGGATTTCATAATTCAGTGGGAGATAGCTGCCATCTCCCAATTCAATTTACAAGATGAGATCTGCTTGTGATTACTTGCGTAATGCTGCAGCTCTATCTCCTCCAACAGCAGCCCCCTCTTTCTGGTGTTCTGCACATGCAGGGAGATTCAATAAAAGATCTTATTAAAATGGTGTTAAATAAGATCAGATTGGTAGATGCAAAATTAACATTTGAAAGCTAACATCTGATTGGTTGGGGAACAATTAGAACCATTTTTAAAGATAAGCACTTTTATTGAATCTCCCTGATTGATCGTTGGGAGTCGTGAATGCTGCCAGCAGGGGAGAGAACGGCAGGACTGTGTAAGGCTGGGCACACACACATTTAAATCCTTTGTCTGACCGACCATTCAACACCGGTCAGCCAGGACGAAGGATTGTCTGCCACGACCAAGCGATTGCCCGTGGTTTTCCGACCACCCACTTGGGCGACACGAACATTTGGATGCGCCTGGTCCAGGAAACCATCCACAATATTGTATATGTAAATAGAATTGGGAGATGGCAGCTAGTGATCCTATGTCCAACTGAATTGGAGAATTACTGTGGAATATTTAGTCCTACAGTATATAATAACTAAAATATACATTTTAAACCAACTTTTTCAGATCCTAGGACCACAACAATTATACTGCTTGTCATCATTGTGCTTCTGGTATTAAGTGTAGCTGTAGTACTTCTGGTTTTACGTAAACGTGGTTCTGGTTTTCCATCAAGAAATCAGCCGTTAAGTGGAGAAGTTCGTCCGTACAGCGATGAGGCCATATTAGTAGACACAGTGGAAACGGAGGACACCACATAGGTTTACAGTTCACAGAATATTCTACTCCACAAATTCCATTATATTAATAAAACCTGGTAATACAGTAGTGTGTGTGTCACCTGCTTTCCCACAATCACAGACATACTGAAATTTATGCAAAAATTAGAGCACAATTTTAGGGGACAGTCTCCTAAACACAGAAAAAACAATTATATATAAAAAGAGTGCACCATTAGTTAGAGGGAACTGTAGTCTCCATACAAGTGACCTTTATTAAAATGAGCACATTCTTACCTTTAATATGATGATTCGAGGATCATGCTGCTAGCTGCAGTCTATCCAAAGTTACAGCAGCAAAAAGGGTTGTGCGCCCTGCTTACACAATTAGCAGTGACATCACCAGCACCCACATGTATCCTTCTGCTGGGAGAAAGCATCAGCTGCTTCATAATCCCCACCCCTGAACTCCTTTTAAAGCTAGCCACAAGCATAAGAAATTTTTTTTTTTATTTCCGTATGGTGTTCTTGGCAGAGGAAAGCATATTGAATGCAAGCCTGTAACGATCTTCTGAAAAAGATACATTTTTGGGGGTAGGACTTATGACAGTACATTCCTGTTTGAAACATATGAAATCTCCTTTCAAAGTCTAATCCTAATCTGCATCAAACAAGCCTAGGATGTTTCTATCTGTTGTCAATTCAAACAGGGCACTTGCACAGAGACCAAGGTATGGCTAGCCAAAATCTGGAACATTTTGCCCATTTAATAGTATAACCAGGGCCGGTCTTGGATATGGGCGACCGCACAGGTTGCATTACCAGGGGGGGGCGCTAGCAATGAATCTAAAGGTCACAGACCTGTAAGTCAAAGTTGTGCATCAGTGCCACAGCCCCCCCCCCCCGTCCAGATCAAATACATGTATCAGCACGACAAAACTGGCAGCCCTACCTCTGAAACGCTCACTCCCCACCCCAGAACGCCCTTAACCCCACCTCCTATACACATGTATAAAACTTTTTTTTTTTTTAATACAAAAAAGGCACAATAATTTCCCAGTCGTAGAGCTATGCACATAAAATGGTCCATTTTGGTTTAGTTTAACTTTCCTAACGCGTCACTTAATCCTAATTCCTAAAGAGGAAATGCATGCCAAACAAAGAATGCTTACATTGTCTTTATTTTCACTGTACAACTAAAACAACAACAGGTCAGTGTTTGAAGTGAACATACAGGGCCTACAATTTCGGCAATCGCACATTGGTGAGGACATCCAAGTTGTAAGTTTTTGTTGCAAGTTACAGCTCTGTCTGTCTGTCTTCGGACTGTAAAATGATACCTGAAAATTCGCAATGCTCCATTTGAAATCAAGTATTCTGATTGATGTTGCTTTTTTTTTTTTTCTATGAAATTTCAGATCAAAATCAACAAAAACCTGGAAAACCGAGTTAGTTGTACAAAAACCCTTGTAGTAAACATTGAACACTGGAGGCTTCATAGATCATAAGAACAAGAGCCGGCAACTTAAGGCTTGATTACTTTTCTTAAAATTTTACATACAAAGAGAAAAATTATGTTTTAAGCATATATTTATATCCCACCCATCAATTCACAAAATAGTCTAACCCTTTTTTAGTTCATTTGAAACTTCGAGAGATCATAGATCAGACTTGACAACGTAGAAAAACAATGAAATAAACATACAAAAGAAAGTTCCAAAACTTGGCTTCGTAAACATAAAAAGGCATGAATGTTAAACAAACAAGGCCAAGAAACAGGATGTTCAGACCAAGGACATTAATTTAGGACAGGGGTGCCCAACCTGCTCCCCGCAATAGGTTTGAAATCTACTCCCTGGTTAAAGAATGCTGGGAGTTGTAGTTTCCAAACACACAGAAAGTCACAGGTTGGACATCTGTTACAGGATTTTTCTACTGTTAAGGTGCTGTTGGCAGGGGAGATGCATGGGGGTTTAAGATCACAACAGCAGAAGCTCTGAGAATGTGTATCCCTGTACATCACACACACAGAGGATTTTGCACTTTCAGATTAAATATTCTCTTAACATTATAAATTTCAACATGTGATAAAAGCGCAAAATAAAACGTGAGGCATATTAAGTCGCTGAATACTAAAAAAATGCAAAGCCACAATTCACAACCCATCTTTCATGGACATTGCAGCGTAGATATGTGGGCGGATACGTCAACTGGCCTTTTGTCAGTTATACTCGCTCGTCCTCTGAATCTTCATCCTCAGAAGCTGGGGGGGTGCAACAGAAAGAACAGTCAGGACTAGTTTTAGAAGATTTCCAAATAGAGATGACTGCTAGGGAAAGGGCTGCCAAGGTTTAAGAAAGGCTTGATTTCTTAGGCTGGGTTTTTGTCCCGACTGAGCATTCGCTACTAGTGCGCACTCGCCATGAGAAACCACTGTCATTGTGGCAAAAGTGGCCGCAGCAGACAGTGTGCACAACAGATTGTGTGGTCCCATAGGTTGTGATTTAGCGGCAGGCAGGCCGCCCCACACCATCAGATATTTCTGGCCAGCCAGCTAACAAACTGATACTCGGTTGGGCTGAAATATCTTACCGTGTGTAACCAGCCTTAAAGTAAATCCACTGACTGGGAGGAGGGGGTTATGGCCTGACATTTACAAGTTAGATGACCAATATTTTTCCATAAAGAGCCTGGTGGATTATAAAATCATAAGAATAGCCACAATTTTAAACTATGAAAATTAATGTAACTAAGTCTTATTGTATTAACAATAAGTCTGGCTTGCACAAATAAACATTGTCATTTTTACCAGTAACAAATACCGTTGGCCATTAAAAGATGCATTAGAACTTACTTTCAAGGTCATCCATATGTGCCTGGAGAGTTTGAGCAAGATTTATAAACTGAAAAAGAAAACAAAACATTTTGCACACATTGTTTATACAGGAATGAAACAACTAACTTCTCCGTGCATCCACTCACTCTGATCCTGGTGCTTGCTTCGTTCACAGCTCCCAGCATGTCAGAGAACCTCTGTTCACACAAATGCAGCAGGACAACCAAGTACAAACCGGAGCTGATGAATTCATATTCAGCCTATACAAGGGCAAGCAAAAAGATCAGTTAGGATGTAATAAACAAAACTGGAAATTTATAGGAGCATTCAACAAAGGGGAAGCTCCGCCTTTAAAAATTGCTTAAATTGTCAAGCAAATTGTACAATCGCCTAAAAACGATTGTGTGATACCAGGATTGTTGTATGTATGGCCGCCTTAAGTTAGAAAGTTTAAATGGAGGGGTGTTGGTTAATGTCACCATGGAATAAACTGGGAACCCATTAGTTGCACAAAATTCCTATTTTTTCCAGTTTTATGGCAGCCACTCGCCAAGTTGGAAATGCCCAAGCTAAAAACAAAAAAAGGTACAGGACACAAACTATTTCATTTTTCACAACACCTTGAGAACCATTTGTTCAACGTTATTCTTTTCTATGCTTAAATATGTTAAAATTCGAATGACCCAGCGTTAAAGATCTCATATGCAGGAGGTTCTGACAACTGCCCATAAGCTGGCCATTGCCCTGGTAAGTAAGGGCTCTCAGATCTAAAGGGAACTTCCTCTCACACCAAGCTTTTTCAATACAGGCTATTGCCGTCTTCAACTGAGCTTTCCTTTTTCTGCGAAACACAAAAAAGTAAGTCTGACTTCCTCTACAATTTAGTTCTTTCAAAGCAATACAAAAATAGCTTTTTACAAGATCAAGCATATGCCACCTCTTTGAATCCAGAAATAATGCAGGCAGCTGTGACCTTGTGCAGAGGCTGCAATGTTATAAAGCATTTGTGACATCTTTTGCACTGGAAAAAGATAACTGTTGATCTATTGCTAGTAAGACACTAACACATCAGTAGACCGTAATAAATACAGACTAGAATGTGGAACATTGAAAGCAATCTTTTGGAGATTGCACTCCCCCTTTAATAGTTACACTTATACAAACATCATAACACAAAGCTACAGGTGGAATATAACGAAGCGCAATGCATTTCTCAATGGTGCACCCATGCAAAGGTAAATGTGATGGCTGGGATGCCAGAGGAGGGACTCAAACATGAGCAGGGCTGCTATTGAAAAGGCATGCCCACCCCCAAGCTAAAATTTAACCCACTACTGACCCCACTGTGTAGTTTAAAAAAAAATCCTTACCATACATCTCTGCTCCTTATAGTTCTCCTGCAGTGATTGTCCAAAGTCCAGGAAATTGAAGAGTAGGAGGTGTCTCCTATCCAAAAGGTTTCTGCCTCCTCTTTGTCCTCCAAGAAGACAATGGCAAGCACAGGAGAGCCCCCCCCCCCCCCTCCTGAACCCTCCCTGGCTGCCCTTAACCCAGTGTAAATTTTTTTTCCCGTGGAGTTCTGTTGCCAGTAGCCATGGATATGATTAGCCGCCTCTCAGCCAATCACAGCCACGGCTGCCAATCCAGCCCCCTGCTTGTAGCTCCAGCAAGCAGGTAGCCGGATCAGAACACCGCGGGATCGAGGTGGCATTGGCCTATAACCTATTTTTTTTTTTTTTTAAAAGATGTGGGGTGGATATGTCCTTTAAAGAAGAAATATACTGTAAAAATTAACTATTTGAAAATGAAAAGTACCTGGGGCAGGGAGGTAGGATTATATAATGTTTTGTTGACTAGCTACAACACATACAGTTTTCATCTGCCAGGGTAGTGCAATGGGCCTTCCTGTATTAAAGAGAGTGCTGAAGCACTTGGGAAACCTGACAGAAGTAGTTTTCTTTAAACTGAAGCTCCTCATAGAAATTATATTGGGAGGTAGAAAATACCAATACTACCTCCATGCCCCAGGTTCTTTTCATTTTATAAATGTTTTTTAAATAATAAAAAAAAAAAAAAAAAAAAAAAAAATTTAAGCCTTAGTTGTGAAGGTTCTCATTCATCCAGGTCATGGTATATCTGTTGTATTCAATTAGATCAACTGGACTTGAAATGTAGTTGAAATTGAGAAAGCCAGTCGGATGACTAGCGAAACGTCTTCAAGAACTACATTTCAAGTCCAGTTGATCTAATTGAATACAACAGATAAGCCTTATAGTTCTACTTAAAACATGCAGCCATGGTGCATGCATTCTAAAATTAAAGTCTTAATTAAATTTAAACAGATCCTCTCCCAAACTTTCAGTGCGCCAGAAAATTGCCATCTCCCACACTTATAACCTGGCCCATACACAAACTTTAGAGCAGCTAACTCCAGACCCACATTTTTGCAACACATTAAATGGGAACACTCAGTAATGAAATCTCAATAAAAATATATGCATTCCCCCCCCCCCCAAAAAAAAAAAATGATATACTTGCCCGCTCGTTTGCATGAGTACGGAAAATTTCCTGAATGTCAAAATCCTCAAGGTCCAGCTCTAAATTTTCTTTACACAGTTCGCATGTTGTTATACTTTCCAGAGAAGAGCCTAGAATGAACATAATAGATGGTTACAAACTTTGCAGTACAGACATACACCCCCCTACAAAAAAGGAAATTGAGGAAGCAGGAACAACTTGCAAGGCCTGATGATCTTCAGCAACATTTCCATATCAACATTAGTAAGTTTAGTTTAAGAAGCCAGAATCTGGGAGTCATGTTTATTGTCCCAGTTCTTAATAAGGAAGACCTGTGCTACCCCATTATCCTGTCTGTTCTGCGTTAGCCCGGTGCCTTTTGCAAGCATACCTAAATGGATGCTGTGACTCCTGCAATAATTTAGGAAGTAAAGTAAAAGCAGAAACTATGCCAGAAAGTCTAGTCTTTCTACAGAAACCCAAACAGCCATATTGTCTAATTAAAAGGGAAATAAACCATTTCTCTGCATAGTGAATTAAATGAAAATTAGCAAATTTACCAGAATTAACTTTAGCTTGAAGCCATTTTTTCATACAGTCCTGATGAACATACTGCAAACTTCCAGAACATTTGCATGGCTCTATAAATGGATTTGATGGGCTTGTCATTCCAGTCTGGCAAATTCTGCATAGATCACCTTCATCTTCCTCAGAGTCCTCTTGCAGGAGGCTAAGAGTTAAAGGGAAAATAAAATACATTTTAGTTAAAAGCCTTTGGAATTAATGGCATTCACTGGCAGAGGATGAATCTCAATATGACAAATAAATGTGCCACCTGTTTTCTGGCTATTATCGTTTTACTTTTGCATTCTAAAGCAGACAAGGAGCTGCATTAACAGACAAGTGACATTGCTGGGGATCCTGCGATTTTACTATTCATTTGTTTGTTCTGAGCTTACAGCCCATGAATTTTCAATGGTAAGAAAAAAAAAAATTAAAAATAAAACCGCAGCAAACCGGAGGATAAATTCCTTTATTCTGTACAAGTATTGAGCATTAGGTCAAAGAGAAACTAGCTGTTAAGGTAACTTTATTTACAGCTGCAAACAAGTGTCTGGAGTCTAAGAGCATTCAGGCTTACCCTTGGCAAAATACAGACAAAATGTTTGGAAAACTTCATCGTAAATAAATAATCTATAGAAAACCATGACAAACCTCCAGACTGCGAGAGAGATGGCAGACAGGAAGAGGCAATCTTTAATATATAGTTCTCGTTTAAGAACAGAAATGGGCCTTTTAAATAGCTTACCTTTCTTGTATTTTCTTGAGTTTCTCTGGATCTCTTGAAGAGGTTTGAGCTTTTTCACCTTCTTGTGTATCACTGGCTCTTACCACATCGACCGTTATCATTACATTGTCCGACAAGGCGTTTCCTAATCCAGGCACTGAAAAGTGTAAGAATGAGCCAGGAAGCACTCCTGAGATGCCAGAATTTCTTCTATTAAAGATGGAATCTGCAAGTGAGGCCCCATTTGATGCCCCAGTACTGGAATCTGGAGATGTTGCTCCATTAGGACTAGCCTGGGTTTCTTCCACAGACCTTTCTTGAGATCTCCCGAAAGAATAATTTAATCTATTTGTCTCAGAGGTAGATGATGCTCTGGCAGTTTCATCTCTTCCCTCTCTCCTTCGCCTGGAAAATAATGGTGTACATCTATTCCTAAGAGAGGAAGGTAACCATGATGTAGAAGTCCTAGTTTCCGAGTCTTCTGACCTGTAACTCTCTGCATCAGAATCTGAACTCTGACTGGGAGAGACCGATGACAAACCCCACCGTCTACGTCTAAGAAAAGCAAATCCCTGAGACTGTTCAGATGGCCTGTTCTCTGAAGCATCAGCACTGGTTGGTGAAGCAGCATTGCACGGAGTAGGAGAATTACGTAAACCAGATGGCAATTCTTCAGCATCAGTTGATCGCCCATTCAATGAATCTTGGCTGGCTCTTCTTGAAAAAAAGGTAGAGGACATACTAGAAGCGATACGAGACAGTAAGTGCCTTGTTGAGCGCCTACCATCAGTGTCCGTAGGCTGCTCATTAGCTCTTTGACGAGCAGGAGAAAATCTCCCTGATGTTTGTTCGTTTCTGCTTGAGAGGTTTATTTCAGATTGTACTTGTGATAGGGGCGATACCTGTGATATGGGGGTCACATTTCTAGAAGTCCATGGTCTGGAACTCCTGGTAGAGTCTCTGTTTAATATGGAGGAACTATGATGAGAAGGCAACTGGTGGTTGTCAGAAGTGTTTAGTCGAGCTGTGCTTAAGGAATTATCTTTTGGTCTCGCTCCTTGTGCATATGAAGAAACTCTGTCCTGAAGATCTGTATTGAAAAGAGAAAAATGTAGTCTTTAAACCATCTTAAAGGGGAAGTTCAGTGCAAATACATATGCTATTTTTTCATCCCAATGACCTTAACCTGCCATATAATAAATGCAACCGAAAAACTGACTTCCTGTTTGCAGGATCCCTAATAGAGACCGTTATGGTCTTGCCCTTGACCCAGCGCCTGGGTTGATTCAGTTGCTCAGTAGAGATCTGAGCATCTTTGACCCATCCAACAGCCAATCAGTAGAAATTACTGTTAGGAACATTCCAAGGATGTGGTGCATTCTGGGAAGGAGAAGGACCGTTAGAACCTGAAATGTCAGCTCACTAATGTCAGGGAACAGCAAAGGGTATGATCAACTGATTTTTCAAAATGAGAGAGAATATGTAGAATAACTAAGGCATTACACAAACTAACATTGATAATTTCCACTGAACTGTCCCTTTAAGGAAAAGTTCAACCTAATACACACTTTCCCCACTGCCCATTAAAACATTTCAAATGCATATCTAAGTAACTTCTAACTGGAGATAAAAAGTGAAGTCAAACCAACAAGTCCTTCTAACCTATCTACTCCCAAAAAGAGGATTAGGATACTTGGAAAGGAAATTCAGGGCTTGTGTTAGTGAAAGTTTTAGCCCATCACAAAGACTTAGAACTTTGGTTAAGAATTAAAGCAATTGATATGTTAAGTGTTTTAGTCTTAAGGTGGCCATACATATGAACGATAATGGGTAAATCCCGTCGGGGAACGACAGGATTTACCCATTATCGTTTGTGTGTAGGGACTTTTCCCGACTGGACTGCCGATGAAAAATTACCATCGGTTGGTATCTGCTCCCTTTACTTGAAGTAAAGGGAGCATATACGATTGTGCAGTGTATGGCAGCACAGCCGACTGATCCCCATATCGCATATGGGGATCGGTCGGGTCAGTGTGTGCTAATCCCACAGCACGTAGGCCAACAGATACCAATGTGATCTGTCGGCACAAATGCTTTACCAGCTTTTATACTATACAACTCTAGACAAACCAAATTTCAAAGGACTTCTCAATCTGGATACACACATGGCCAATAAGATAATAATTTACCTTTATCTGCCACACCCCGCTACGGGATCATTCAGCAACGAACATAAATTTCAACTGGTCCCTATATTTTAGTATATGCAAATAAGGAACTGAAACTTCTGGGTAACTTCCCAGAAGTATCTGTTCCTTATTTGAAATATACTGAAGGGGAGCTGCAAAGCCCAATTCTCCCCCTATCAGACACTACTTTTTGTAACCACCTGGACAATGTTAATGACAAAGCTAATGACAGATGGCATTAAATTGAATCGGTCTAAAAATCGGATACAAATCTTAAGCTTGAGTACCTAGCTTAAAGGGTATGTCCATCAAAAAAGTTTGTTTCTAACTGATTTACTGAAGAACAGGAGGTAAATGCACGCCGACTTCACTGACCAGTCCTCGCTCCTTCGCACTGTGTTCGCATGCGCGCACAGTGCAAAGGACTGGAGATGCGTCTGAGGCGTCGAGGAATTCAGCACTGGAGTGGGTCCGCGGGTAAGGGTCTTCTCTCCAGTAAGATTTACTGAAGAACGGGAGGTAAGAAATAGTGCATTTACCTCCTGTTCTTCAGTAAATCGGATAGAAACCAACTTTTTTGATGGACATACCCTTTAAGCTTTGTCCAGTTGTAACAATCAGTTTTTGATAAATAAAAAACACTGATAAAAGTAAATTAAATAAAGAATTCTAGAAGGTACAGCAAAATCACAGGGCAATAAGAAACAATGCCACAGGAAATGCTTACAAGATGAAGTTAGATCCCGGTTTCTATGACTATAATCTGTAGCACTATGAATGGTTGATTCTATTCTCCTTTCTCGATCTCTGACCATATCCGATCTACTGGAGCCAACCATCATTGGTGATGTTCTTGGAAATCTTCCATACCTATTTGTAGATTCTGAAAATAAAACATATAAAAAAAACTTAAACTTGCCAATGCCAGCATCACATAAAATGAAATATAACATCTTGTAACATATCTGTTGTATTCAGTTAGAACAACTGGACTTAAAGTTTAGTTCTTGAAGACGTTTCGCTAGTTATCAGACTGCCAACAGATTCTTGTACAAGTCATTCTGAATTGAGAAAGCCAATTATGTACCCTGGAAAGTCCCAATTAGCATATCACAGCCAGGTGTTAAGGACATTATGAATGCAAGGAGTAATAATGTCCTTAACACCTGGCTGTGATATGCTAATTGGAACTTTTCAAAGGAAAGAATTCGAAGCACTTACTATACACGGGAGCACACTCCTATATGGAAATTTGTGTTGCACAAAGTCTCCACGGAAATGCTACGGCTTGCAGGAAAACTGTCAATTAAATACAGCAATACAAACACGGCCATCTATATTTCTTCTCTCTGCACGTAACATGGTGGATGGCCGTGTTTGTATTGCTGTATTTAACTGTTTATAATCTGAAGAAACGAAGTGCTCATTTTAACACTCCGTGTGCTGCCTGCTCCTACCTATATCTTCAACTAATTGGGACTTTCCAGGGTACATAATAGCCACCGATTCTTGTACAAGTCATTCTGAATTGAGAAAGCCAGTCGGATGGCTAGTCAAACGTCTTCAAGAACTAAACTTCAAATCCAGTTGATCTAATTGAATACAACAGATATACCATGACCTGGATGAATGAGAACCTTCACAAACAACTTCTTATAACAATATTTTCAGCAAAAAAAAAAAAAAGTTAAGGGAGAACTGTGATGTCAAAAGAATAGTCTAAAAACAGTGCCCTTATTCATCCATCTTTGTAAAAAGCATGCTGTATACATTGTTGTTTGCCTGTAGATAGTCCTGTTTTCAGTTGTGCTCAGCCATTGTTAACATGTTTATTGTGGGCACTTTCAGTGCTCAACTGCACAGGAGCCAATCGCCTCATTTACTGCAGTGAGGGAAACTGGTACACTGTGCACTGCCCAGTTCCTGACTGTGCTTGCAAGCAGACATAGTTGATAAAATGTAAGGTGAGGCCTTTGGGGTTTAGCAATCCTCGTGACACCTACACCATAAAGCACTGTGTTCAGGGAATCTCGACTGGAAAAAGGTTCTGGTAGATAGATAGACTTCACTGTAGCAAACAATGCCAGACAGCAATGGCCAGAGCTAGCAAGATATTGTCTTGTATAAAATTAGTTTTTTTTACATTATAGACTCTCCTGCGCATGCCTCAAACCTTGTCGAGGTTGAGGCAGAAAAAGGATGAGTCACTGACATCTACTACACTGCTGTTTTCCTGACTTTGGAGGGACATAGCAGGGCAGCCATTTGGAGCAGAGATGTAAGGCAAGGATTTTTGTACACTACAGAGTGGGGCCAGTATGGGGTTAAATTTCAGTTTTGGGGGTGGACATGCTCTTTAATACATATACTGTAGTTCTGGTTGGTACAGGGATACTATATAATATTGAGAATTACTGGTATTAATACATATACTGTAGCTCTGGTTGGTACGGTGATACTATATAATATCCAGGGAAACTTTCAGATTGCAATTTGGAGTCAGGAAGGACCCTTTTTTAGCGTTTTTTTTTTGCCATCCTCTGGATCAACTGCTAGGTAGCATTAAAAAGGAGGGTGAAATGGTTGGAATTTATAGACTCATGTCTTTATTCAACCTCGAATCATTATTACATCAGAAGCAGTTGGCGGGAGTTTGTTTATGCAGCTCAGAAACTACTTGCATCTCTGGTAGTACTAGCTATGTCCAACAGCTGATCTAAAACTAGACACTATCATGCTGCATCCAAATAATGCAATTTAGTGCAGACAAAACTAGAGGTATAATTACCAGATTTAAATATTCATACCTGAAGTAGAATTTAAACCATTACTTGTGCTTCGGATGCCAGAAAGTGAAGAATAAGCTGAATAAGATAGTTTTGGTCTCTTAGAATCTCTATCCTGTTGCTGGGTGTGCAATCCAGAATAAGTGCCCTGAGCCCTCTCCAAAGGATCATACCTTGGCTGGGAAGGTGAAGATGCTGCGGACTAAAAAATAAAAATATATTTAGCAATATATTTCACACAGATATTTTGCCCATTGAAGGTAAGAACACATGGGCAGATATTTTGGTCGCCATTAACCGAAGCCGGACAAACCATCACCCAAAACTTTGGTAAACTTCAGCCACACATGCACTTTAAGCCAGCCACCCAGTCGATGGAGTCAACCAGACAAACTATGAACCCCCATGGATATCTCCTAAAATATCTACACAAATACTATTGTACAAAGTCAACTATTTCTAAAACCATCTCTAAGAAAGCTCCCCACCCTTGCAATTTCCTTAAAAGGAAGTTAACTGCAAAAGTTCTGCCTTACCTTCCATTCTTCAATTAATGCCTGTGGAGCCAGGAACAAAGATAGAGAAACATACCTTTCACGCGATCCTCCACTGTCACACCAACAGGTCCCAACAGCTTCCTGGTTCCGATTAGCTACAGAATGTAAGGCATAGCTCTTTAACCTCCCAGTCTTCAATCAATGCATTTAAGGAATAGTTTACTTTAAAGGTTATCTCCACTGCGGAAATTGAGTTTGTGGTTTTAGAGTTTTCAGTTTAATTGAATAACAGGAGGTAAAGGAGCCATGTTACAGAACTTACCCTTGATTGTGCTCCTCTGCTGTTCTTGTGACAGGTCCCAACGCATACAGTACAAACTGTCGGGAACTGAAGAGCAGTGGAGGAGCGCTACCAAGGGTAAGTTCTGTAACTTACACCATTGGTTATGTTCTTGAAAATCTTCCAAACCTATTTGTATATTCTGAGAAAAAAAAAACAAAAAAAAACTTGCCAATGCCAGCATCACATTAAATGAAATCCAACAACTTAATATTTTCAGCAAAAATAACAGTTCAAGAAGAACTGTGGTGTCAAAAGAAGTCTAAAAACAGTGCCCTTATTCCTCCATCTTTGTAGAAAGCAATTAATCCAGCTCCTGCTGGTCTAAATTGAAGACATAGCTCCTTTACCACCCATTCTTCAATTAAACTGAAAAAACCCAAACTCAATTTCAGCATTGTGTGTGTGTGTGTGTGTGTGTGTGTTTAGGATTTAAAAAAAAAAGGCATCTCCAGTTTCCCCAGCTACAGGAGTGGGGAGGGCCTATTGTTGGGTACTTACAAGCCTGTTCCGACTTGACGTTACACTCCCAGTGAGGGGACGCTCGTATGTTCCTGAGCACCGCTGGTAAGATGGAGAAGCAGTCTTCCAAGAAGGCTCCAAGTTGTCCCTGAAGGACCAATCTCTACTGGGACCACGAAACGTACTAGAATCCTAGACAAAGCAGAACAAATGTCCTTTCAGGATAAACAAGTCTCAATTGTATTTAAATGTCCCAAAGAAACAATTTTCATAAATGTAAATATGTTCAGCACTAAGAAGAGAATTGTGGCAGCTGTGAACATTTTTTTCCTGCACCAATGCTCCAATGCCCCTTCTTACAGACGTTTCAGGATTACTCTTACCTCCCTGAACATCCAGCCTGATTAAGGGGGCTTAGGACTCCCGAAAGCTTGCTATTTTTGTTGTCTAGTTAGCCAATAAAAAAGGTATCACAATACTTTTGATAATTTTCATAATTACCGGGAAAGTAAGAGAATAAAATTCAAAAAGGTTTCCCTTTAAAGCATTATATAAAATATAACATGCCTTGGTATCGTCTACCTCAAGTAAGGAAAGATCCCCCTGTCATTGCTGTATCAGAAAGCGGACAGTGGTGCAGCACTACTTCTGTCTGGCGTTCTCCACATATGGGCACAATGGCTGCAAACCAAGTCAAGATACCCAACCCAGAGATCAGGGAGAGTGTAGCCTCAGTTTGTAGTTACTACATCTATAAGCTGGAGCAGCACTACAGAAACTGGAAGGTAGTGTTCCATTATTTTAATGACAAGAGGGTTTGTCTTTAAAACCTTAATGCAAGAATAGGTGATTCCAATTAATACGGAATTATAGAATTACTGAAGCTTTGATTTATTGTTGGGCAGATTTTTAAAATACTTTACCCCGTGCACAAGTATTACTGCTTATTTTCACATAGAGAAAGAAAATCATCAGTTTATCAAATATGCTCGAGTAAGTAAATGCTCGAGACTTGGGCTGGGTAAACACGGGCAGATTTTTCAGCCTAATCGACAGATACTTCCGTGTATTGGTCGATTGTGCCGAAAAACCTGTGCAGCTTTCGACCGCCACCAATGTCGGTTGCCTATTCGTCCGGATCAAACATCTCTGTAAATCACGGCCGATCGTGCAGTTCCCTATGGGACCACACAAACTGCCGACCACGGCCAACTGACATTTGTCCCGGCCAAGCGCTCGCAGCGAATGCTCGGGACAAACAGTAGCTTTTTGTGTACCCACCATTAAGGTGGAGAGGCCAAGAAAAAAAAAAAAAAAAAAAAAATTTAATGTTGATCATATTTATTTAATACAACCAAGAAAGCTAGCAATCTACAGAGATAACAAAAAAAAAAAAAAAAAAAAAAAAAACACAAAAACTTACCGTTATTGAAGACAAAGCCCGGAGAGAGATCCTGACATTGACTACACTGCATGAATTGGTATCTTTCAGTACAACGGGGTTCTGTTTTAAATGATCCACACTGATGGAGAAACCAATTCATCCTTTGGAGCCTGCGAAGGGCCATAAAACTTAGAACTATATCACTGAACCAATTGACTGAAATTGATTGAAATAAGAATTTAGCCGACCTTACCCAGTAAGTATATGAATTGGTGAACAGAAAATGTAACTGCCAAAATGTAAAAAATTTCAAAACATTTAAATGGTGCAACTTAAAAAGGGCATGTCCACCCCCACTACCTAATTTTAGAAGCAGCTTAAAGCCCCAACACACAATTTGAGCGATACTTAAAGAGACACTATACTGAAAAAAATGACTGCCTCATTTTAATCTATAATTGCATACATGTAGGGCAGCACAGTGGCTCAGTGGTTAGCAGTGATACCTTGCAGCTCTGAAGTCCTGAGTTCGATTCCACCCTTGGACACATCTGCAAGGAGTTTGTATGTTCTCCCTGTGCTTGCATGGGTTTCCTCCAGGCACCCCAGTTTCTCCCACAATCATTAAGACCTACTAATTGGTTGTATGTGTACATAAAGTGATTAGATTGTAAGCTCTTTGGGGCAGGGCCAGATGTGAATTGAGTAAATAATTGTAATGGCTGTGGAATTTGTAGCGCTATATAAGAAATAAAATACATACATCTAAGTAGCACTTACTCTGACTTGTGTGTGTTGCTGCATGCCTTCAATCCAGCAAACATTTTGTTTAGGATCTGTATCCCCCCTCACTCTTTTAACCACTCCCATCTGACCTGACTTTTTTCCCACAAACCAACTGTCAAGCCTGCACACAGCATTCCAACTGTCAAAACTCTGTCACCATTCCAGCTACAGTAAAACTACTCACAGAAGAATAGTTTTTAAGAGCAAGGAACTTGATTGACAGCTGAAATATAAGCGATTGTAGGTTGGATATCTAAAGAAATAGGGGGCAGATCAACAAAAATGATACAGTGGTGGTTGGGAAGAATTATAGTTTCCAGTTATATCTGTTGTATTCAATTAGATCAACTGGACTTGAAATGTAGTTCTTGAAGACGTTTCGCTAGTCATCCGACTGGCTTTCTCAATTTCAACTACATTTCAAGTCCAGTTGATCTAATTGAATACAACAGATATACCATGACCTGGATGAATGAGAACCTTCACAAGCAGTTTCCAGTTATGGTCAATTTAAAATCTATTTTTCGGTATAGTTGCCCTTTAACTTTACAAAAAATGCTTCTATCACTACTAATCCCTTGCCACGCCTCTTAATTCCTCTGCAACTATCATGTTTGGCAGTCAGGACGTCACCGCCAAGGACTAATCTCCATTCTTGAAGCTGCAGAAGAGAAGCCTCATCTGCACATAACACGTACAACACAGAGGGGGTGTCAAATAGCCAGTGGGTGGTTAGACTGTGCAAGCAATTCTAGAAGCATTTTTGGTAAAGGCAAGCATATTGTGCCTTTGGGGAGCCTTAAGCGGTTTTTAAAATTATGTGGGTAGGGTGGCCATGTCCAGTTTTTTTTTTTTTTTTTTTAACCATGTTATTCAGTTTTACGGAAGGTAAGACGTAGAGCATTTACATTCCTGTTCTTAAGTTAAAGGGTATATCCACTGATAAAAAAAAAAAAAAAAAGTTACCTGGGTTGCGATGGTGTACTTTAAAATAAACAAACAAAAAACAAAACCTTTTTCCTCAGTGGAGATACCTTTTAAATTTGCAGAAGAGGAAGAACTTTCCCACAAAGTTCTCTCCTGCTGCAAGTTTTACTAAAGTACGGGAGGTAAGACATGGCGCAATTGAATAACACAAACTTAAAAAAAAAAAAAAAACAATGGACAGACCCTTTAATATAAACCTAGCGCCAATGTTAAATGAATGGGTCGCAATTACCTGCAGATTTAGGTGGCTTTAGCATTGCACAAACATGCACTGACTGAGGAACTGTTTATAAAGAAAGCATCACTAAGACCTTTAGATTAATGAGGCTTTCAACTCAGCACAATCTAACAGCAAAAGGCAAGCACATTTGCCTCACCTATTTAGCCACACAGATCTGTAAAGTTTGTTTCTGGTCACCAATCAAAACAAAGAAAATAAGCCACAAGGTGAAACAAGGGTTTAAAAAAAAAAAAAAAAAAAAAAAAAAAAAAAACACTGTAAAGACAGGCATTTCAGAATGATAGACTTCCTTCCTCATTTGTCCCCCAGAAATGTTGGGCTTTCTCCTCCTCCCCCCTCCCTGTTTTTTTTCTTATTTATAAAGACTAAAACACCCATTTCTTCCAATGCAGAGTAGCATTTAGCTTATCTGTTTTCCAGTTCATTAAACATTACATAATGCAACCTTTCACACAGAAAAGTCAGAATGTCAATGCAGTTACCGTATATACTTGAATATGTCGAGATTTTCAGGCTTTAAAATTAGCCTGAAAACCGAACCTCTGCTTATACTCGGGTCAAGTCCTAATTTAGATCCAAATGCTACAATTTCAGAATACAGTCAGGAGTATAATAAGATTTTTTATATCATTCGTAGAAGCTTACCTATTTTATGGGCAGATCAGAGACTTAAAAATGTCATTTCTGATAGCGATATTAAGTTTGTCTCCAAAAAACACCCTACTTTGGGGAGTCTTGTCTCCTAGTCTAGTTATAGATCCAAGCAAGACAGAATCTATTAAGAATACTTGGCTTACTGGGACGTATAGATGTGGTGTTGGTAGGTGCAGGACCTGTCAGGTTATCGAGACGGGTTCTGGATTTTCATCTACAGGTAAAACTTATGTAAATAAATGCTTTGCTAACTGTGGTACTAAAAAGGTGATTTACTTGCTTGAATGCAAAAAATGTCATGTACAATATGTCGGTCAAACGAGAAGGACCTTACGTAGTCGTATTGGTGAACACATGAGGGCCATACAATCTTCTGATCCAGCCACTCCTCTGGGGAGACATTTCAGCTCTTGTCAGGGCAATATTACAGACCTAGGTGTTAAGGTCATTGAAAAAGTTACTATGCCCCGCAGAGGAGGGGACTGGATCAGACTATTGGAAACCAGGGAGATTTACTGGATATTCCATCTGGATACGAGGGTCCCTAAGGGACTCAATGCAAGATGGGATGTTTCCCTTTTCTTTTAGGTTATAAGGATCTTTCAGTATGTATTTATTCATTTATATACATATATATGTTTTAACTTGTATATATATTTTTGCACCAGTAGGGGCGCTGTAGTTACATTGACTATTTTAGTGTGCTCTGTTACCTTAAAACTAAAGTGGGCAGGGCAAATTTTGACCATAAATTTGGGTCTGAGTACTGCTCTTGCTTATGCCTGATGAAGGGCGCATGCCCGAAACGCGTCGGCTGTGATGGCTCTATATGCTGATTTTTAAACTGAACCAATAAAGTCTTTTTTTTATTTGGAAGGAGTTGAAGGCGCAGAACACTTTTTTTCTATTTGTACAATTGCAGATAGTAACCAGTAGGTGGCGGGGTGTTAAAAATCCTTCATCTGGATAGAAAGTTACAGGAGCTGATCTGCCTTTGCACTCCTTCCTGCAGTCTGGCTGGACTCAGCACTGTCACTGCTTGTCTGGATGCTGTAAATCTGATAGGTCATCTCAGATTGGGGCAAAAAAATGGCTGCAAGTTCAAAGCAAGTGATGGGGTCAGAATTGTAAATGGTAAGCTTAATTAAAAGTTTATTGAACCTTGCCACTCCACATGTTTGGAAACTACAACTTCCAGCATGCTTTGGTTGCTGGGAATTGTATTTTCTAAACATCTGGAGTGCCAAGGAATTAGGGGTTACTGGTACTGAATTTGGCTATTACTGTATGGGAATTCTGCTGTCCATTTAAAGGGCATCTTAAAGGCACAAAACAATACAGAATCAGAAGGCAGTAGTAGTCCTAATTTCTACCCTCGACTTATACTCGAGTCAATCAGTTTTTACTAATTTCAGGTAAAAATAGTTACCTCGACTACGGTAAGTGGCCTCTAGCTAATCACCAAGAGTACAAAACCAAAAACTAGGGGAACAGTTGCTTAACGAGTTTGGTGAGAAAACAAGCTCAGTTTATTATGAATTTGTCTACTCTGGCTGAGGACACACTACAACGCACCAAATCACACGTTCTGTGCATTTTCGCTATTTTCAAAAGAATCCGCATGCAATTGCGCAAAACAAATAAACGCGCAATCGCATCGAAAATCGCAGGAATGTTCGTGTTCCCATGTTAGCGAAAATTGCAAACACACGAAAAATGCGCTAGTGTGGCCTAGCCCTCCGCATTTCAAGTACTTTGCTCTCTTTGTACTATGGCTATAAAGGGTGCGTTTCCTTATTAGACTGTTCCAATTTTGTCCAATCGATATTGTTGGACAATCCTATATGGCTCCATTTAAAAAAAAAAAAAAAAAAGGAATTTTCTGGTATTCCGTAGAAGAGAACACAGTAAAGCAAGCAGAGTCCAGTATGTCCTTGGATAGACACATTCGTGGTTCATCAGCTCCAATTCTTACAGGGCAAGTTTATATTTTTACTGTAGTCTTGCACCATCATCTCCTATATAGACTTAAAGTACAGGTATCACACGGTCAACAAAATTGGTTTATATGCATATATTTTTAACCTGGACCCGAGAAACTGCATCAGAACTTGTACGGCTCCACAGAAACAAAGCTCCTCTGTCTTTCACTGAAACATGGCATGCAATCCAATTCCAAGAGTTATTTCTTGCCAAATTTTCTAAAAAAGCTGCCAGAGAAAATAGCTGGAATTGTTTTCCCATTGATAATTGGCAATAAGCAAGCAAATTTGGGAATCAAGTTTTTAGACGAGGACTACCTGCAGGCACTCACACATCCGACATCTCATTTGCACATACCAGCCTATGGTACAGAAAAAGGGATTGTCAGAGGATACAAAGATTGGAGTAACGGTCAGATCTTAAATCAATGCTCCCCACCAAATCATTGATTCTTTCAGGTCTCTTCCAAGGAGTTGCTCGATAAACGTGCATTTTCATATTACAGCTGATCACACAAGAGTTCATTATTTCCCCTGTAAGAAAAACCCTTGAAACACTAAAATTATCAAAATGTTGTCTACCAAAATGCAAACACCTACAGACATTGGGATGTATAATTAACGCAAAGCAGTGAAAAATATACTAGGACTAGAACGCCCATAGAATTGGAAGTAAAAACGCATGCATAAATGATTACCTGAAAATCAGCATCATGCCTTCTTGAACCATCTCTCACACGGTAAGTTTCACTAAGGGCACCTAATCTGTCTGCCCTTGGTATTCTGGCAGTTAAGGGAGACAATGTAGAAGGCTGCACGGTTACCCTACGGGGCAATCTTGATGGCTTTGGTTCCATTTTCTTTAGCCTACAAGAAACAAACAAAGCTCACTATCCCACACTGCAATTTAAAGAACCTGAGCAAAAATGTACACAAACGCAACTTACAAATATTCCTCAGAAGGACTGCTTAAGAATATTACTTAAGTACTTAAGTATCCAGACAACCTTGTCCCAATAGACAGATTGGTGGAAGTCCTACCCAGCTAACTGAACGCAGTAAACGTCACTGAAGGAGGCATGCAGCCTTGCCCTTTAAAACAGAAAACCAATCATGCAACTGCACAGAGACCTGCCTCGGTTAGGCACAGATCTTGCCTCAAATACCCAAAAAAGAGATTTAACAGTGTTAAAGGAATGTGTTCTTAACAGCTTTCAAATTTCATAGAAAATATACTGCAGGTAAATTGTGTGTGATGGAGGGGGGGGGGCAATGTATGTCTGGGGATTGAACCTGTTACCTCATGGGCTGTGCGTTTATAAAAGGAACGCATTAGACTGCCGAGCCACCACAACAAAATGAAAATAGGTCAATTTAGAAACACTTTTACTCGATACAAAATGGAAGCAAAACAATTTACCGTAAGGGTAAAGTCAGCAACATTGAACTCACTAGTGAAATGTTACTATGTATAAGGGTTGAGAGAAAATCTCTCTCTCTCTGGCATTTCAGGGAGCTGCTATCTGAAGTGTCAAATCCCATTTGCGCACGCACATGCGCAGAAGCAAAGACACACACTGCTTCACGGACGCAGGTTTAGGGTTTTATTATAATAGAGGTTTAGTTCATCTCTAAGAAAAATATACACTTGAGCAAAATAAAAATACAATATAGGTAAACTAAAAACAAATGAAAAATACTTGAAGACCTTGTATAAGGAAATAGCAAACTCAACCAGTAAATGTCTTGCGCCATCAAATAAAGGTTTATGAATGTTGAACTTATAATTGTTTAGCATTAAGAAGTAATTAGAGGGCTGAAGTCACCAAACCCTTATTTCCTGTCCATTAAATCAAGATAAACGACATAACAGAATAAACCTGTATAATAACAGTAACTTCCAGTAGTTTTACATTAGACCTTTGTCATACTTTGCATTGCTTCTATCAAAGCACCCCCACCCCACATATGGAATCATTGCTGCCCTACCAAGATCTTATTCCAAAAAAACGATCCAGCTTTTGGTTAATTACTGTATATACACCAAGACTTTTAGGTTTAAAAAAAAATTAACCTGAAAGGCCAACCTCGGGTCAGAGCAAATTCACAGGGTAGGAGCCCAGAGACAGAGCAGTCAGGAGATGCGGTAGGCACGGGCACATAGGCACGAGCAGTAAAGTTACGCACCTCCTTTCAGCAATAAATGGATGTAACAGAGGAACAAGTAAGGAGCTCTGACTGTCAGCAAGAACTACCAGTAGTTTTCAAAACACTTTTCTACTTTGGGGTCTATGGGGCTTAGAGGTGGCCTAATATTGAACACTGCCACTACAGATGTTTAGAAACAACAACTCCCAGCAACCAAACATGCTGAGAATTTTAGTTTGGTGTGCCAAGAAATTGGGGGTTTACCTTTCTAACATGGGGTTTGTGCTTTATTTCATAGCATTCCAATATTAAAACGTGATATTAATTAATTACAGGTGGCAATTTCTACTCTTGGCTTATACTCGAGTCAAACAGTTTAACTAATTTTTCAGGTAAAAATAAGTACCTCAGCTTATACTCTGATCTGCATATATTAGAGTATATACGGTAGTTTTACTGAATTTTGCAGGGAAGCTGGCAGTCAGCTGGCTCCACATCAGCACATTGCAAGCAGTGCACTGTGTATGCACGCCGTTTGGGTGATTTGCCCAGACGGCCAGGCAACGATCCCCGACCGAATGGCCATTTTGGCTGACAAAGTGCCCATACACGGCACAATTATCAACCATCCATACACATCATGCATCACTGGTTGGCCCCGTGATAACACGTGTATGAAGCTTTAGGCTGTATTTCTCGGGCCAAAAATCTTCGCTGGTGGATCTGACATGCTGGTAAAACATGGCCAAACTAACTGTTGGGTGCAACAGTCAGTGATTTGTCCCAGCCAAGCACTTGCTAGTATTGAATATTCTGTTGGGACCAAAAAAAACACTGAATAATCAGATTACCAAGTAGTTAAACAGGTAACTGTGCTGCTAGCAAAAACAAATATTAAGAGAGTTTCAGATAACATTTACCATGGAGTTTAAACTCCTCTGAACCACATTTAAAGGAAAAGCAAGTTAAGTTTAATTGTAAGCTGCAGCTTTAGAAAAACTTTCCCCCCTTTCCCAAAAAGCACTCCTCATTTGCTCCGTATGTGCACTTGCTGCATGAGTGTGACACGTAATCGTGCCACACACAAGCACAGCAAAGAGAAGTGCTTTTTGGGACTTGAACAAGGAGATACAGGAACTCACAGAGGGGCAGATCTAAGCAGTCTGCTTGAGAGCCCAGCACAGGTTTTAACTCCCAAACTAATACACCAACGTTGACCATTTTGGTGCACAGAACACATTTAAACAAGTTTGCCTTCCATGCCCAAATGTAGTTAGTGTATAGAAAACTGGTTTCACCAGTTTTCTGTACCTGCTTTGCACTTATCTAAAATCACAGGCCCACCAATCCTTTTACTGACCGCTTATTATGCTTTCCCTCCAACAGATCTTTCACTTCTGAATTTCAATTATTGGCTGTGATGTCAACAGTAACAACGTCAATTGAATGCACTATTACTTTAACGCATTGATCAAAAACCAAGAGGTTAGAGCCATGCCTTCCTTCCCGTTCTTCAATTAATTTCTGTGGAGCCAGGAACGCAAATAGAAGAAACTTACCTTTCACATGATCCACCTCGACAGGTCTCGACCACTTCCTGGTTCTATTCAACAATAGCGTGCATGCATAAAAATGTGCGCTATAGTTGATCTGAACCAGGAAGTGGTCGGGAATTTCAGTGCGTCAGCAGAGGATCGCGGGAAGGGTATGTTTCTTCTATCTTCGTTCCTGGCTCCACAGAAATTGATTGAGGAACAGGAGGTAAGGTAACCTCCCGGTCTTCAATCAATACATAAAAGGAATAGTTCACTTTTCCAGAGAATTACAGACAAAGTTTACATGCAGGGGTGTACTGCCCAATATATCATTTAGATCTAATGGTCTAAGGTTTGTCCACACTAGGAACAGACCAGAACCGACAGAAATGCAGTGTGTTTTTCTTTGCATGCATTTGTTTTTCGCAATGCATTTTCCACATATTTACAATAAATGACACTAACATCACCAAGCACATCTTTCAGCAAACAGCATAACAAACTTAAGAGCTGTAACTATTGATTACACCTATTTAAAATAGATATTTTTTGCATCACTGAGACAATAGTAGAACAAGCTTTCCATCACTACAGAGAAAACAATGCATTAACTATATAGACCATATAGGGTACACTATTCTAAAGGTTCGTACACGTGCGATCGTGGGTGCTGACCCGCGACGCACGATGTGTGCAAACGGCCGTTTCGGCTGATAATCGGCCCGTGTATGGGCACTTTATTGGCCGAAATAGCCGTTCATTCGGGGATCGTTGCCGATCCGCCAGGCAGTTCTCTGAACGAGCACCCGTTTCAGCCGATTAAGTGCCCATACAAGGGCCAATTAACGGCCATCCATACACATCGTGCATCGCACGTCGGCACTCACAATTGCACGTGTGTACGAACCTTAAAGGGCATGTCCACCCCCAAAACTATAATCCCCCCCACTACTGGCCCCATTGTGTAGTGTAGTTTAATCCTTACCTCACATCCCAGCTCCATCTGGTTCTCCTGTAGTCCCCCCCCAAAGTCCCAAAAACTGCCCACCAGGAGGATAGCAGAGTCCATATAGGACTCTGCCTCCTACCTGGCCTCCGTGTAAAACCCTTTTGCTATAATAATCCCCCTGTCCCCCCAGCCCCAACCGCTATGTTTATTTTATTAGAAAGTCCCCAAACATTACTTACCTCCCCTCTTTCCTCCGCCACACTGAATGACCGGCAGCCGCCTCCGTGATTGGCTGCCGCTTAGCCAATCACAGACGCGACTGCCGGTCCCACCCCTCTGCTTGCATTTTCTCGCAAGCAGAGGGCCGACAGCGCGGCGGAGTAAAGAGGGGAGGTAAGTAAAGTTTGGGGAACTTTCTAATAAAATATAGCGGTTGGGGCTGGGGGGGACAGGGGGATTGTTATAGCAAAAATTTATTTCAAGGGTGGATATAAAGCCCTTGAATCTTTGAACTAACTCAAACAATTAAGGTAAACTTTGTTTTACTGAGGAGACCACTTTACCAGCCCAGTTACAGATCCAGCGATCTTTGCTGCAACTTTTAAGCACTTTGTACCAACCCCCCCACACACTTGTATCGATATGTTGTCCTCCCAACTTAGATTGTAATCTCATTCATAATGTGTCAAGGCTTGTTGCACTTATATTTCTTAACCGATGTATGAAATTGTATTTAAAGGACCTGTAAACTCCAATGCTGCTTAAAAATTACTAAGTGCCATTCGTTTCTATTATTCACAGGGAGGTGAGAACGCTTATTCTCACTCCCTGTGAATAATAGGACGCTCGGGGACCAGGAACTTACCTTACCCGCCGCTCCACTCGCAGCGCTCAGTCTCTGACAGCCGCTCTGTCCCGACCATGCGCCCTATCTTAGGCGCATGCGCGCCAATTCAAAGATAGGGGCGCGATCGGACAGAACAGCTGTTCAGGACTGAGGGCTGCGAGTGGAGCGGCGGGTAAGGTAAGTTCCTGGTCCCCCGAGCGTCCTATTATTCACAGGGAGGTGAGAATAAGCGTTCTCACCTCCCTGTGAATAATAGAAACGAATGGCACTTAGTAATTTTTATGTGTTTAGTGTTCCTTTAATTTTTAATTATCTGTATAATGGCTTGCACTAATCCCCTTGCATAACCTGCAACGCAATAAAATTTGAAATTGATAGCCAGCATGTTACTTAGCTGTTGGTTACCGAGGTTTTACATGTCAGAGGTACTTAGATTGTCTGGTACAAACAATGACCTGCAAAGGCTTAAAGGGACACTAAATTGAAAAAAAAAAAAAAAAAATATGGACTTGCCTTTACCCATTTCTACATTTTAAGTGCTGCCAGGAACTTGATCCCTTTCACTCATCTCCTTGTGTCCTGTTCATCTCACTCCTAGTTAGTATGCAGGTCTCCTCTCACCGTATCCACCCCATCCCAAATCTGAGGCACAGAGATTGTGGAGCATGTGCAGTGGAGATGATCTGTGCCCCCCTACATCCAATAGCATTCACCCAGTGATTTTGCGTTATAGTGAAAGGAAAACTGCTTTGCAATAGTAAGGTAAGCAGCACTAGAAGTTGTAATCACTGCTTGAATCAAGTAAGATTTTCTTTTAGCTGTCCCTTGTCTGCACTTTGAAGAACTAAACAGACATATTTAAAAACCAGAAATTCAACCCCCCCCCCCCCCCCCACAAAAAAAAAAAAAAAATTAAAGTAAAATTGCACTCCAGTAATTTGCATTAATGTAAATGTAACCACTTCAAGAACTGGATTAAAAAACACAGATGTGCTGGATCTAGCCATACCTCCTGACCTAAGTCACATGCTCTTGCCTAGTCTGTCCTGTAAAAGGATTGGCTAGAGACAAATAGTAGGCAACACGTTCCTGCAGTAGTTTAGGACTGAGCATGTGTAAAGAACATAATGGTCAATGACTAAGCCATGCGCTTCCAAAATAACAGCAAATAAAGCACAAACCCCATGTTGGTAAAATCAATTTCCAAGCAACCATATCAAAATAAAGTGAGAAACAGATTACTATATTTATATCAATGTGCTTTTTTCTCTGATTTAGTGTTGTCCCGAGGCTTTAGTTGTCCTTTAAGTCCTGCAGCTTCCAGGTAGCAGCCGTCAGTCAGTGCCATGACGCCACCGTTAATAAACGTAAACCAAGCAGCTGCTGCTTTACAAACTGATAACCAGCAGAGTAGGTTAAAGCAAGTTAAAGTTAGGCATGGATCAAAAGTATGGGGAAAAATAGACAATCCTTGGGAAACAAGTGTAAACTCAACAAAATTTACACCAGATTAGCCATTTCTATTTTTGTTTGAATCCTTTATAGCACTACTAGGAGAAAGCTCAAGGGATTAAACAAATGAAGGTGTGTTAGGGGTGTAACTGTACCGACACAGTGGGTACACAGACACTAAACTGGTTAAAGGGCATGTCCACCCCTTTTTAAAACTTTTTGGGGTATAGTAGGGCTTCCTCCCCCAGCCTATAATAGTCTTTTCAGAAACTCCCCCCAAACTCTACTTTCCTTCCCTGTAGCGTACACGAGACTGCAAGCAGGGGGCCGGACCAGCAGCCGCATCCGTGATTGGCTGAGAGGCAGCCAATCACGGACGCGACTGCCGGCAGTGGAGAATGCCGGGGAAAGAGAGGTAAGGTAAGTAGAGTTCGGGGGAGTTTGACAAAACTATTATAGCGGTTGGGGCTGGGGGGAGGAAGCCCTACACTATACAAAAGGGGATTTGTGCTAAGGGGAGGGAGAGCAAAACAGGTGGGAGCTGCAGTGCGCATGATAAAATTCTCCCGGGGGAGAGACAGAAGGACTATATGGACTGCCAGGCTCCTGGTGGCCAGTTTTATGGACTTTGGAGGGGCATAGCAGGGCAGCCATTTGGAGCAGGGATGTAAAGCAAGGATTTTATTACACTACAGAGTGGGGCCAGAAGCGGGTAAAATTATAGTTTTGGGGGTGGACATGCCCTTTAAGGCAGTCACAAATTCTGATTACATTTGTCTGTAATGTGGCACAATTCTGGTATACATGTCTAGATCAACCCGTAATGGCTCTATATAGGGATGGCTACTGGCCTCCTAATGTGGCAGGAGCCACAGCTTATGACAAATTCCATCCAAAATAAACAGTCCCACAGAACAAAAGCTTGATTTTAATATCTACATAAATGCATCTTTACTTTACAATGGCTAACCTGGTACAATTTTCTACCAATAAACAGATTGTAATTTTTTAGCCATTGTTTGCCATTTAAAACATGCTATACCTTTTATAAATCTGTAATGAGGAGATAGAAAGTGCTGATGCATCATGTTCTGTTTTAAGTATTCTGCCGTGTTCTACGTAATTATACTCCATTTAGCAGAGTTTACATCACTAGAAAAGCAGTTGCAGTATTATGCTTACTATAACAGGGTGTGTCCAGTTTCATTCAACACATACCTGTCTTTTTTTTTTTTTTTACACATACATTGGAAGGCAGTCACAAATTTATAGTCACACTGGTCTAACTGTTGCAGCATTTCAAAGATCAGTCTAAAATTTTAAGAGACAGGTGTTTAACCACTGGGTCAAATCTCCATTTGCAATCTAAGCAAACATGGCTTGCGAGAGGAATGTCTTTTCCCTAGAACTGTATATTACAACTGGTGTCTTTCACAATACAAAAGTAGTTATAGTATGGCCACTGCATGCAACAATCTTTTGTTGTTTGCTGAAGAACAAATCTTTCAACCTGTTCCAAAGGACAATGGAACAGGGCAGCCAACGTCAAATCAACCTAATGGAATCGTCAAGCCCCTCAGGTACTGCTGGGTGAGCTGAGAAAAGGGTTGACAAAGTCATCTTCTTGCTGTCTCTGCAAAGAATAGTTTTGGGAGGTAGGAAAATGGACTTCTACCTTCCATACTATTATACATTTTGGATGATAGATGCTCTCTCAACCAGTCATACTTGGAAAGGGTCTACTCATTCCTGCAAACATTATTTTACACTAGATAAATGATCCAGCCTAGATTATAGGTTATCTTCCCTCCAAATTTATACTTTATGCGCATACATTGGAAGGGTGTTTCAGGACTTGCTCCTGGCGGTTTAATTGAAGAACAGGATGTAAGACATTCAACCTCCAATAATATGTTACTATGTGAATTTTTAACCAGATATTTAATAAGTTATTTTCCATTCTGGCAAAGGTATCTGCCTCCTCCGTCTAATAAGCTTTTTATAAGCTTGGGCATGTGCACTGGAGGCAGCAGGGGAAAAGAGAAGTCCCATCATTGGTTGTGAGGACAGCAGTCACAGCCTTTATTAACTGAATGGGAGGGAGGAGGTCACTTACTCACTTACCAGAATGGAGGTAATAACGATCATTAAAGGGTATGTACACTGTAGATACAACTAGTATTACTAGATAGCTTAGGGAAAGGTGGTTTACCATGTTAGCCAGTCAAAATGTTTATAGGGTAACCCTTATTATTGTTATCTAACCCTTGTTATCTTTTATTTCAAAAGGGTTACCCTGTAAACATAGCATAGGCTTTAAATGTAAAGTGTATTTTGTTGTTCTTCTTCTAGGACCCTCCTATAGTACCCTACCTTTAGACCTTAAAAAGTTTGTCTCCCTCTTGCTGTTCATCTCCTGTTTTCAGCTCTGCCCCCACTAGATTCCCTGGCAAAGGAATTTGGCCAAAGTGTTCCCGTTCGCAGAGCGCATGCCTGATTATAAAGTCACTTCACTATGAAGTCATCGCGCCGCGACCAAGCACGTTGCGACATGATGTCAGTGCATGCATGCTCGCAGTAGTAGCAAATGTGTTGTCCGGCTCATGCTCTGCAAACGGGAACACTCTTTCCCCAGCAAAGGAATTTGGGCAATTGTGGGGGCAGAGCTGAAAAGGATAGCTAAAGTGACACGCTAACCCCTTTGCCCTTGCAACCTAGTACTGTGCAGAGCACAGCAGTTTTCCGATGCAGAAACAAACCAGTAAATTTTTAGCTCACATTAATCTATAGACCAAAACTCTGCCATGCAATGGTGCTCAGCAGCGTTTCTCTAAATTTTTATCCTTGAAACAAATGTTTAGTTCTCGTAAGCAACTATACATAATTATTATCTTAAACTCTTCTTCTCAGTTAAGAATTAGTCAAAATACACAAATCAAATAATAGAGCTAAAAATACATCTTTATATAAGAAACACAGAAATTCATCACAAAGGTGAATCCATACAGTTCCTGTTACTAGCAACATTTCAGGGAACTCAACCAGGTAGGACCCGTGGTTGAAAGTATTACAGCTATGGGGGGGGGGGGGTTGGAGATTGTACTGCTTTAATTTCCAGATTTGGTTTTGCATTAACCACACAAATCCATGTTAATTACGCTTCTGTGTTATTTAAAACCAGAATAAACTTGACCTTTCTTGCACAGGCATCATTTATTTATATTCATTCAGCAAGTAGTGCAGCTCCTTACAGTAAGGGTTTCTTACGGTCATCTACAGAATTACAGTCTGGTTCACGTATATACAGAAATTTATAAACACAATTAACAAATGGGCTAATAAAAACAGGCTCATAATTACCTAGTATAGAGTCCTGCTCCAGATAGTCTCTCGAGTCCATGAAAGCAAGAGTGACAGGATTCTAAGGAATGGGGCGGCAAGTTAAATATAAACAGTATCCTATGCGAGCAAGCGCAGTGCTTCCTTTAGATCAGGGCAGGGACAGTGTTTTCTTTCACTCCATGGACATCTGATCCCTTTTCAGCCATAATATGCTCAGAGCTAGCAAACAACACTGAAAGCACTAACTGCAGAACACACCAATAACAAAGCTGGAACTTCCATGGCCCTACCTGTATCCTCATTCCAGCTGCAGTTAGAGGGAAATAGAATCCCCCATTTAATCTCAAATCAAAAGAGCTCAACTTCATTGAAAATAAATCTACCTCCGAAAAATATAGGTTTTGCCCTCTAAAGTACAATAGCATTGGATGGAAAAGGTCTGTATCCCCCAGCACATCCACAATTCATTTGCAAGCGACATGCATGGAAAATAGTGAAGGGAGGAGACTGCCAAGTAGTTGAGAAGATTGACATGCAGCTATCTTCAAGCTGCCACTCGTTCCTCCATACTACTACATTGTGAGAGATAGATGCCCCTACATGCTAAGGCCACACTAGCAACATATGTTAAAAGCGAAATCAAAATGCAGTCATTTTCCAAATATTCTATTATCGAGCATGTGATCTGCACCACAAATAGATTGCATGCACTAGGATATGTAATGGAGCGCAGTGGAAACGAGGCCTGCAAAATTAAATGCTTGAGTTTTTCACGCACATCAGAATCGCACCAGTGTAGCCTAGCCCCAAAACCAGTCTTCTGCAAGAAAGGAGCAAAGTTGCCAACACTTAATGTGATTCTACACTAGATAAATTATACAGACTAGACTAATATTGGAAAACACAATAATTCCTCTATGTGAAAGGAGTTTGTCCCCTTTTTCTAACAAATAGTAGTAGAGCTAGAAGGGCTTCCTGGGCAGGAAACTACAATATCTGCTAACCCGACATTGATCATTCTACAGGATATTTTGTGTTTGTGGGAATGCCTGTTCAATGTCATTTACTATCTGAATACCATGGGACAGCCATTTGAAGCATCAGTATTGTGGAATTAGATGCCCTATTAAAATTTAGGTATGCAGTTATTTCATGCATGTAGTATCACTACAAGACTAAGTACTATAAAAAGCAGCAACATAAAACCTAAATACAAGTAAATTTAAAAAGTAGAAGTAAGCCTCGAAATATAAGGAAAATGGCATTGTCTTAGAGGGCTTCTTACTCTGTTAAACTGTGATTGCAAGCCCCACAATGCACAAGGGTGAAGGGAGACTTCACACTACTGTAAAGTTACAGCTTTCTGGCTTGTTAAGTCTTTTCCTTCAATGTCACAAATTTGGGATGAAAGATGTCGGCCAGGGTTACTACAGTACGGACGATATTTCTGAGAACAAAATTAACAAAATATCTGCTGGTGTTTAACTAGCCCTACTGCCCACCTCAAATCCAATTGCTTTTTCTGGTAATTAATTGTGTGTACATTCTGTTTACTAAACAGCTATTTAGTTAGAAGCTGTAGAATAAGGTGTTCTGGAATAAAGCATTCAGAACAGAGTAAAGCCCAATGCAAATACCCAATAATTAACCACAAAGTGGTATGAGAGATTTATTTTTGATGCACGGTACTGGCTTGGCTGAAACCGTAATAGCATAAATGGTATTGGGTTGCAACAAAGCTATTTTCTGGCTGTACGAATCAATGGTTCTGCTAGAAAATGACTGTATATTACAGGCTCCCTATAGTAAACTAGATGGAACCATAGGGAGATGAATCAGGTATTGTGGTTGAAAGAATAGGTATATAGTTATCTTAAGATGGGATTTTGTACGTTTTATTGATTAATAATAATTTTTCATTGATTTAAAGCCTTTGGTTGCCACTAAAGTCAGACTGACTGAGGGCTAGGCCATACCACTGTAAATTAAATTATTTGGACTATTGCCCTACAGCAACACGCACACAAACACATTGACAAAATGCCAAAGCGTTCCTGTCGCCTCAGCCTGGTCAGATCTCAGGACCATTTGTCCTCCCCAGCAGCTATGGGGAACTATGTGCCTTTAAAGCACATGGAACAATTGGACAAATTTATTAAAACTGATTATGCTGCAATGATTGAGTTGAGATTTAAAGAGCATATCCACCCTAATATTTAATTTTTTATATTCCATTCCCCATGGGCTCCCAGCACCAACCGCATTATTTTTTTAAAAAGCCCCCCAAACTCTACTTACCTCCCCTCTTTCCTCCGACGCGCTCCCGGCCCTCTGCTTGCGAGGAAATGCAAGCAGAGGGGCGGGACCGGCAGCCGCGTCTGTGATTGGCTGAGCGGCAGCCAGTCACGGACGCGGCTGCCGGCAGCTCACTTCCGCGTAGGAAAGCGGAGAGGTAAGTAAAAGATTCGGGAGCTTTCTAAAAATAAAATTTGTGCGGTTGGGGCTGGGGGACATGGGGGAAGGCTGCCATAAAGGGGTTTGAAGCTAGGGGGAGGGATAGCAGAACGGGAGGGAGAGGGAGGGGGGAGAAGAGCTGCAGTACGCATGGCCAAAATCTCCGGGAGGCCAGGAAGCAGGCAGTGTCCTATATGGACCTGCTAGCCTCCTGGTGGGCAGTTTTTGGGACTTTGGGGGGGCACTACCGGAGAACCCTATGGAGCTGGGATGTGAGGTAAGGATTAAACTACACTACATGGTGGGGCCAGTAGTTGGGGGGATTATAGTTTTGGGGGTGGACATGCCCTTTAAATAGACTGTGATGGGTAATTGTCGTGTGACTTGACTCAATTACTCATCACAGTCCGTTTAAATCTTGTCATATACCTTAAAGAGTATGTCCATCTTTTTGAGGGCTAGGCCACACTGCTGCGATTTTTCAGCGTTTGCGTTTTTTTCAAATCCGCGTTTTCTGGTGCGATGCGATTGCAATTTGCGTTCCGCATTTTTAATTGCAATCGCATGCGTTTTCCAATACTTAATGAAAAAAACGCATGCGCAAACTCAACAAAATCGCGTTGGATTCCGTGTGCGATTGCGTTGCAGTGTGGCCGTGCCCTAACTGTTTACAGGAGGTAAATGCTCTGTCTTACCTCACGTTCTTCAGTAAAGCTTGCAGGAGAGAAGGGGTAACTTACCCGAATCGCTCCAGCAGCGCTTACAGTCTCAGACGCCACTGGCATTCTCCGGCGCATTCACAGTCCTTTGCGCATGTGCACACAGTGCAAAGGAGCGTGGATGCGTAGGACACTATCAGTTTCTCCTCCTCTCCTGCAAGTTTTACTGAGGAACACAAGGCAAGATATAGCTCATTCGACTCCTGTTCTACAGTTAAAAAGCAAATAAAGTTAAATAAAAATAAACGTACCCTTTAAAACGCAACTTAACAAGTTATCCAATCAACATTCACATGTACTTTGTAATGGGGCTTCATCAATATGGACTAAGTGGGGGGGCCAAGGGCTCTGTGTTGAGGCCACTTCTATTTCATCTGTTAATTAACGACTTGGAAGTCGGTATCATAAACAAGGTTTCTGCGTTTGCACATCCTCTGCGTTTTTAATAGTCAACGCTTTGTGTTGTCGGCAATCGTTGCAGGTGGATATAGATACCGGTAGATTGCCACATTGGGCTGCTAAGTGGTAGATGAGATTGAAGGTTAATAAATGTCAAGTGACGCATTTTGGACTTTAATATCCAAGTGAATCCCAGTTGGAAAAGGATCTTGGAGTTTTGGTGGATAAAAAAAACTTAAAGGGGAACTGTCGTCTTAAAATCTTAATCGAAAAAAAAAATTAAAGGCAAGTTTCCTACCTTTAAAACGAGCCATCAACCACCTCTCTACGTGCTCCACAGCCCAAGATATAGAAAAATGACTGACCAGAAAGTTAATGGGTGGGAGGCTGACATGTGACATTACTAAGGCTTCTCCTGCACAGTGCCGCCGGCGAGCACAGCCTCAGGCTCCCTCAGTGTGTGAGGGAGACAGGAAGTCCCTCCTCCTCTCTGCTGTGTGAAGTCCTGACAGAGAAGGTAAGGGAATCTACAGCCCTTCTCTTTCACTGTGTGAAAACAGCTTTTCAGGCAGAGTTCTCACTCTGCCTGAAAAGGCTGTTTCCACAAAATTATCGGGGGGGTCAGAGTGGCCCACAGTGCCCGTGAGCGGGTGGGGCTTAGGCACCCGCGAGTGGGCAGGCCACATGGGGCTGTAAGGGAATGGGCCAAGGGGGGCCTGCAACTGGAGGGACCATGGGGTCCATGAGTGGGAGGAACCAGAGGGGCTGCAAAGGGGAGGAGAAACAGGGCAGATTGACTGACCGGTTTCAGAGCAGGAAGCGCAGGGGACCTGATGATGCTGCTGCCATATCACACACAAAAATGTAAATATCTTCAAAACTATGTAAAATAAACAATGGAAATAAATTGCAAAAACTCTCAGGAGAGCAATTCCTATCAATTTACCTAAAGTCATTTTTGGACCACAGTTCCTCTTTAAAGGGACAGTTCAGTGGAAATGATCAATATTTGTTAAATTGTTACTTTGTGTAATGCATACTTTTTGAAAAATCAGTTGATTTCATACCCTTTGCTGTCCCTTGCTGTTGACATTAGTGAGCTGACATTTAAGGTTCTAACGGTCCTTCTTCCCAGGATGCACCACATCCTTGGAATGTTCCTAACAGTAACTTCTACTGATTGGCTGTTGGATGGGTCAAAGATGCTCAGATCTCTACTGAGCAACTGAATCAACCCAGCCGCTGTGTCAGTATTTCAGTTGCATTTATTTATACACAGACAAAATGCTGAATTAGCAGATTAAGGTCACTGGGATAAAAAATACTGCTCTTTTTTCTGAAAAGTACATGTATTTGCACTGAACTTCCCCTTTAAAAGGTAGCAAGCCGTACCAGTCAGCAACAGGTAGAGCCAGCAAGATATTGTCTTGTATAAAGACAGGTATGGATTCAAGGGATATAAATGTTATTCTCCCTCTTTACAAAGCATTGGTAAGGCATTATTTGGAATATGCAGTGCAATTTTGTAATCCTGTATACAAAATAGACATCTTGGAAATGGAAAGGGTTCAGAGAAGGGCAACTAAAATAATAAAGGGAATGGGGGAGCTGGAGTATGAAGACAGCTTGGATAAGTTACAATTATGTACACTAGAGAAAAGGCAAGCGTGAGTATAGGATTACCGTGTATAAATACATTAACGGGCCATACATAAAACTATATGGGTGCACCAAAAGAACATGTCATAGGAGACGCGGACATCCCTTAAAACTTGCAGAAAAGAAATATAGTCCTCAAGTTTGGAAAGGGTTTTTCCACTGTGAGAACAGTAAAAATATGGAACGGTCTTCTATTGGAAGTTGTGACGGCAGGTTCATTGGACAGTTTCAAAAAAGCTGGATGAGTTTCTGAAAGCAAGGAATGTTGCAGGTTACGGATATTGATACATAAACTAGAGTTGATCCAGGGATATTTCAGTTTGCCACTTGGAGTTAGGAAGCATCCCCCCCCCCCCCTTCACAATTCTGTTAGGGTTTTTTTTGCCTTTCTCTGGATCAACAGTTAGGCAGGAAGTGTGGGTATTGCCAAGTGGTTTGAACTGGATGGACCTATGTCTTTATTCAACCTGACAAGGCAGCTAGAAAGCTTAGGGAAAAAGGGGCCAAAAAGAGCAAAAAGCCCTCCACTGAGCATAAAAATGGAGAAACACCTTATAACAGAAGGCATCTTGCAGTCTCATGCTATATGAATAGCATTACCGACAAAATCTAAGAAATTACTTCTTGTTTCTTAGATTTTGTGGGCAATGCTATTCATATGAGACTGCAAGATGCCTTCTGTTATAAGAAGGTGTTTCTCCATTTTTATTCAACCTCAAATAACTATGTGGTACAGTCTTGCCACAGTTGAGTTTTAAAGGGCATGTCCACCCCCAAAACTATAATCCCCCCCACTAATGGCCCCACCATCTAGTGTAATCAAATCCTTACCTCACATCCCAGCTCCATATGGTTCTCCTGTAGTCCCCCCCAAAGTCCCAAAAACTGCCCACCAGGAGGATAGCAGAGTCCATATAGGACTCTGCCTCCTGTCTCCCCTCCGGGAGAAGTTTGGCATGCGCACTGCAGCCCTTCTCCCCCTCCCTCTCGTTTTGCAATCCCTGCCCCTAGCATAGAAACCCTTGGCCATATATTAGGGTTCCTTTCCCCAGCCCCAACCACTGAAAAACATTTTTAAGAAAGTCCCCCGAACTCTACTTACCTTCCCTCTCTCCCCCGGCGTTCTGAGCAGCCGGCAGCCACATCCGTAATTGGCTGCCTCTCAGCAGTTGCCGGTCCTGCACCCTGCTTGCAGAGTCTCGCAAGCAGAAGGCCTGGGCAGTGCGTCGGAGGAGAGAGAGGGAAGGGAAGTAAAGATCGGGGCACTTTCTTAAAATTATTTTATAGCAGTTGGGCTGGGGGAAGGTATACTATTATATGTGAACCTTTTTTTTTTTAAAAGGGTGGACATACCCTTTAAGGTGCCAATACAATACACTGGGCAGATAATACAATCAATCTGACATGACAAATTTCAATTGATTGGCCCAAAAAAATGGTACGTTTTCCCAATTTTATTCTGCAGACATTTGACTAATATGATCAGGAAAGTTGTTTGTTTAAGTTGATCGCTTAAATGATCATAACACTTTCTGAAGTTCCAATTAAATGGAATGTTACCTCACAATAGACATTAATCCCCCAACAAATTGAATGACGAATATGTATGGGTCATCTACGTACAATAAACATTATACATTTATCAAATTTCAGCTAATTTTTAGTACATTTGCACCTAGATTACAAGACCGCGCCATCCGGTTGTATGAAGCCACAACACATAGATTGCGCCATCCGGTTGTATGAAGCCAACACATAGATTGAGCCATACAACAATGTAAAGATTTAATATAGATTTATGATCATATATAAACTACAACCAGCTAGAATAGAATATATAGATTGTACAGACATTATCAGGCTGTATGTAGCCATTAGATTGTACAATCTGATTGTATGAAAATTCACATTGCCCAATCAGATTGGAAGATGTGTGTAGAATTGGCCCATTAATTCCCAGTGACCCTCCTACAGGGAAGGGCTCGGTGAGATGTCACACACAACCCCCATAACTACACAGAGATAACACAACATGTACAGCCGCCCAGGCCTCACCTCGCTGGATCCTCCAATACCCCGGACCTTCCTTTCCTGTCCCCCAACGGAGATGAAGAGGGAAAATCGATAAAAATAATAAACAAAGATGGCGCCTCTCTTATTGTCCTCTGCTCCTCTTACGCACCCGCGTGACAGCGTCTTGCGCGAGCCCTTCTTCGCCCCGCCCATTGTGGGCAGACGTCGGCCATGTTTTTTATGGCGGTTGGGGAATACAGGTAAGTGAAAACGCGCCGCCATCTTTGTTATGGGATAATTGTTGCGTGAATTTTACAACAAACTACATTTCCCAGAATGCAGCAGTAGCTGTTAAATCTGGTTTATTGCAGGGATGAGACACCATTAGCCTTCCGGATGTGTTTAAAAACTGCAACTCTTAGGAACTCTGGGAGCTGTAGTTTCCAAAACACATGGAAGGCAATGTTTTGCATTGGATGGTCCAACCTGCTCCATTCCAGATGTTTTTAAAATACAACTCCCAGAGTTCTCTACAAGCACTCTGCAAGAAGGGAATGCTGTTTCCAAACATTTGGAGATCTATTGGTTGTCTTATGACTGCCCTATAGTGATGTTCAACCTGCAACACTACATATGTTTGAAAACTTTAACTCCCAGAGTTCCTCTATAAGCACTCGGCAAGAAGGGAATGCTGGGAGTTAAAGTTTCCAAACATCTGGAACACCTGAGGCACTCAAGATGTTTGAAAAATACAACTCCCATCATTCCCTGTGGATTGTGAAATCTATAAATGAGTATTTACAGTGATGTAATGCGGGTATCCCTCCCAGCACTTCCAGGAGTTTACCGGCTAATGGGTGGCCAACCTGCTCCTGCGAGGGACCCAAAATCCTTAGAAACTGCCAGGAACTGTCTGTCGGGGTATAGGAAATCATAATAATGAGGCTGCCGGGGGGCAGTGTGGTCTGGGAGAAGGGTATACCACACCTCACGGGGGTCTCCCGGATTCTGGAGTGGTCTCCTGCACTTCTGCAAGACAGTCACAGAAGCCACCTTTAGCAGGTTCTTGGGATGTCATGTTTGTCAAGGTGGGATGTCTGGGCATATCAAACCTGCGGCCCTCCAGATGTATGCAAACTGTTGCACCCCGGGAATGCTGGGAGTTGTAGTTTGGAAACCTCTGGAGAGACGCAGGTTTGATATCCCTGATCTAATTAATCGATATACACAACCGTACCATTTTGCCCAGACCAGATATGAAGAACCTGTCCAGAACTGCCTAGTTTTGTGGGGGGAGATAGGTAGATGAGCGGTCTGGGGTGTGGTTAAGGTGGTCCAGGAATATTGCTGGACAGAGGTGGATGGACCGAGGTAAAGCTTTGCCCGGCTGTCCTTTCCCTAGTGTTGGGAGATTTACGATCTATAATGTGGCAATAAGGTGATGCCAACGTGAGTAGTTCGTTGGCATTGTTGGTGATTTTCAGCCCCCACACCTTGTGGATACTTGGATTTATCGGTTATTGGCATTGGGCATGGCTATACCTTAGTATAAGCAGCACAAGGATTTTTAAACCTTAAATGCATCATCTTGCATTTGTTGGTCCAAAATTGATTGTGTGCCCAGGGAAATTATACCACTGGTGGGTAGGCAGGGTAAACGCCATACAATATTAATTATACCACTGGTGGGTAGGCAGGGTAAACGCCATACAATATTAATTATACCACTGGTGGGTAGGCAGGGTAAACGCCATACAATATTAATTATACCACTGGTGGGTAGGCAGGGTAAACAGCCATAACATATTAATTATACCACTGGTGGTGGGCAGGTAAACGCCATACATATTAATTATACCACTGGTGGGTAGGCAGGGTAAACACCATACAATATTAATTATACCACTGGTGGGTAGGCAGGGTAAACACCATACATATTAATTTACCACTGGTGGGTAGGCAGGGTAACACCATACAGTATTAATTATACCACTGGTGGGTAGGCAGAGGTAAACACCATACAGTATTAATTATACCACGGTGGGGTAGGCAGGGTAACACCATACAGTATTAATTATACCACTGGTGGGTAGGCAGGGTAAACACCATACAATATTAATTATACCACTGGTGTGGGAGCAGGGTAAACACCATACAATATTAATTTTACCACTGGTGGTAGGCAGGGTAAACACCATACAATATTAATTACCACTGGTGGTAGGCAGGGTAAACACGGTAACGCCGTACATATATTAATTATACCACTGGTGGGTAGGCAGGGTAAACACCATACAATATTAATTATACCACTGGTGGGTAGGCAGGGTAAACACCATACAGTATTAATTATACCACTGGTGGGTAGGCAGGTTAAACACCATACAGTATTAATTATACCACTGGTGGGTAGGCAGGTTAAACACCATACAGTATTAATTATACCACTGGTGGGTAGAGGTTTAAACACCATACAGTATTAATTATACCACTGGTGGGTAGGCAGGGTAAACACCGTACAAAATAATTATACCACTGGTGGGTAGGCAGGTAAACACCGTACAATATTAATTATACCACTGGTGGGTAGGCAGGAAAACCATACAATATTAATTATACCACTGGTGGGTAGGCAGGGTAAACGCCATACAATATTAATTATACCACGGTGGGTAGGCAGGGTAAACGCCATACAATATTAATTATACCACTGGTGGGTAGGCAGGGTAAACGCCATACAATATTAATTATACCACTGGTGGGTAGGCAGGGTAAACACCATACAATATTAATTATACCACTGGTGGGTAGGCAGGGTAAACACCATACAGTATTAATTAACCACTGGTGGGTAGGCAGGGTAAACACCATACAGTATTAATTATACCACTGGTGGGTAGGCAGGGTAAACACCATACAATATTAATTATACCACTGGTGGGTAGGCAGGGTAAACACCATACAATATTAATTTTACCACTGGTGGGTAGGCAGGGTAACACCATACAGTATTAATATACCACTGTGGGTAGGCAGGGTAAACACCATACAGTATTAATTAACACTGGTGGGTAGGCAGGGTAAACACCATACAGTATTAATTATACCACTGGTGGTAGGCAGGGTAAACCCATACATATTAATTATACCACTGGTGGGTGGCAGGGTAAACACCATACAATATTAATTTACCATGGTGGTAGGCAGGGTAAACACCATACAATTAATTATACACACTGGTGGGTAGGCAGGGTAAACACCGGGTAACGCAGTACAATATTAATTATACCACTGGTGGGTAGGCGGGTAAACACCATACAATATTATATTAACCACTGGTGGGTAGGCAGGTAACACCATACAGTATTAATTATACCACTGGTGGGTAGGCAGGTTAAAACCAACAGTATTAATTATACCACTGGTGGGTAGGCAGGTTAAACACCATACAGTATTAATTATACCACTGGTGGGTAGGCAGGTAAACACCATACATATTAATTATACCACTGGTGGGTAGGCAGTGGTAAACACCGTACAATATAATTATACCACTGGTGGGTAGGCAGGGTAACACCGTACAATATTAATTATACCACTGGGGGTAGGCAGGGTAAACACCGTACATATTAATTATACCACTGGTGGGTAGGCAGGGTAAACACCGGTAAACGCCATACAATATAATTATACCACTGTGGGTAGGCAGGGTAAACGCCATACAATATTAATTATACCACTGGTGGGTAGGCAGGGTAAACGCCGTACAATATTAATTATACCACTGGTGGGTAGGCAGGGTAAACACCATACAATATTAATTATACCACTGGTGGGTAGGCAGGGTAAACACCATACAGAATTAATTATACCACTGGTGGGTAGGCAGGGTAAACGCCATACAGTATTAATTATACCATTGGTGGGTAGGCAGGGTAAACACCATACAGTATTAATTATACCACTGGTGGGTAGGCAGGGTAAACGCTATACAATATTAATTATACCACTGATGGGTAGGCAGGGTAAACGCCATACAATATTAATTATACCACTGGTGGGTAGGCAGGGTAAACGCAATACAATATTAATTATACCACTGGTGGGTAGGCAGGGTAAACACCGTACAATATTAATATACCACTGGGGTAGGCAGGGTAACACCGTACAATATTAATTATACCACTGGTGGGTAGGCAGGGTAAACACCGTACAATATTAATTATACCACTGGTGGGTAGGCAGGGTAAACACCGTACAATATTAAATATACCAACTGGTGGGTAGGCAGGGTAAACACCGTACAATATAATATATACCACTGGTGGGTAGGCAGGGTAAACACCGTACAATATAATTATAACATGTGGGGTAGGCAGGGTAAACACGTACAAATTAATTATACCACTGGTGGGTAGGCAGGGTAAACACCGTACAATATAATTATACACACTGGGTGGTAGGCGGGTAAACACCGTACAATATTAATTATACCACTGGTGGGTAGGCAGGGTAAACACCGTACAATATTAATTATACCACTGGTGGGTAGGCAGGGTAAACACCGTACAATATTAATTATACCACTGGTGGGTAGGCAGGGTAAACACCGTACAGTATTAATTATACCACTGGTGGGTAGGCAGGGTAAACACCGTACAATATTAATTATACCACTGGTGGGTAGGCAGGGTAAACACCGTACAATATTAATATACCACTGGTGGGTAGGCAGGGTAACACCGTACAATATTAATTATACCACTGGTGGGTAGGCAGGGTAAACACCGTACATATTAATTATACCACTGGTGGGTAGGCAGGGTAAACACCGTACAATATTAATTATACCACTGGTGGGTAGGCAGGGTAAACACCGTACATATTAATTATACCAACTGGTGGGTAGGCAGGGTAAACACCTACAGTATTAATTTACCACGTGGTGGTAGGCGGGTAAACACATACAGTATTAATTATACCACTGGTGGGTAGGAGGGTAAACGCCATACATATTAATTATACCACTGGTGGGTAGGCAGGGTAAACGCCAACAATATTATTATACACTGGGTAGGCAGGGTAAACGCCATACAATATAATTAAACCACTGGTGGGTAGGCAGGGTAAACGCCCATACATATTAATTATACCACTGGTGGGTAGGCAGGGTAAACGCCATACAATATTAATTATACCACTGGTGGGTAGGCAGGGTAAACGCCATACAATATTAATTATACCACTGGTGGGTAGGCAGGGTAAACGCCATACAATATTAATTATACCACTGGTGGGTAGGCAGGGTAAACGCCATACAGTATTAATTATACCACTGGTGGGTAGGCAGGGTAAACGCCATACAATATTAATATACCACTGGTGGGTAGGCAGGGTAAACGCCATACAATTATTAATTTACCACTGGTGGGTAGGCAGGGTAAACGCCATACAATAATAATTAACACTGGTGGGGTAGGCAGGGTAAAAGCATACAATATTAATTATACCACTGGTGGGTAGGCAGGGTAAACGCCATAAATATTAATTATACCACTGGTGGGTAGGCGGGGTAAAACCGTACAATATTAATTATACCACTGGTGGGTAGGCAGGGTAAACCCATACATATTAATTATACCATGGTGGGTAGGCAGGGTAAAACACATACAATATTAATTATAACACTGGTGGGTAGGCAGGGTAAACACCATACAATATTAATTATACCACTGGTGGGTAGGCAGGGTAAACACTACAATATTAATTATACCACTGGTGGGTAGGCAGGGTAACACCTACAATATTAATTATACCACGGTGGTAGGCGAGTAAACATAAATTAATTATACCACTGGTGGGTAGGCAGGGTAAACACCGTACAATATTAATTATACCACTGGTGGGTAGGAGGGTAAACACCGTACAATATTAATTATACCACTGGTGGGTAGGCAGGGTAAACACCGTACAATATTAATTATACCACTGGTGGGTAGGCAGGGTAAACACCGTACAATATTAATTATACCACTGGTGGGTAGGCAGGGTAAAACACCGTACAATATAATTATACCACTGGTGGGTAGGCAGGTAAACACCGTACAATATTAATTATACCACTGGTGGGTAGGCAGGTAAACACCGTACAATATTAATTATACCACTGGTGGGTAGGCAGGGTAAACCACCTACAATATTAATTATACCACTGGGGGTAGGCAGGGTAAACACCGTACAATATTAATTATACCACTGGTGGGTAGGCAGGTAACACCGTCATATTAATTATACCACTGGTGGGTAGGCAGGGTAAACACCGTACAATATAATTATACCACTGGTGGGTAGGCAGGGTAAACACCGTACAATATTAATATACCACGGTGGGTAGGCAGGGTAAACACCTACAATATTAATTATACCACTGGTGGGTAGGCAGGGTAAACACCTACAATATTAATTATACCAGTGGGGTAGGCAGGGAAACACAGTACATATTAATTATACCACTGGTGGGTAGGCAGGGTAAACCATACATATTAATTATAACCACTGGTGGGTAGGCAGGGTAAACGCCATACATATTAATTATACCACTGGTGGGTAGGCAGGGTAAACGCCATACAATATTAATTATACCATGGTGGGTAGGCAGGGTAAACGCACTACAATATAATTAAACCACTGGGGGTAGGCAGGGTAAACGCCATACTATTAATTATACCACTGGTGGGTAGGAGGGTAAACGCCATACAATATTAATTATACCACTGGTGGGTAGGCGGTAAACGCCATACAATATTAATTATACCACTGGTGGGTAGGCAGGGAAACGCCATACATATTAATTATACCACTGGTGGGTAGGCAGGGTAAAACGCCATACAATTAATTATACCACTGGTGGGTAGGCAGGTGGTAAACGCCATACAATATTAATATACCACTGGTGGGTAGGCAGGGTAAACGCCATACAATATTAATTATACCACTGGTGGGTAGGCAGGGGTAAACCATAAAATTAATTATACCACTGGTGGGTAGGCAGGGTAAACACATACAATATTAATATTACCACTGGTGGGTAGGCGGGTAAACCCATAAATATTAATTATACCACTGGTGGGTAGGCAGGGTAAACACCGTACAATATTAATTATACCACTGGTGGGTAGGCAGGGTAAACAATACATATTTAATTATACCACTGGTGGGTAGGCAGGGTAAACACCATACAATATAATTATACACTGGTGGGTAGGCAGGGTAAACACCATACAATATTAATTATACCATGGTGGGTAGGCAGGGTAAACACCATACAATATAATTATAACCATGGTGGGTAGGCAGGGTAAAACACCTACAATATTAATATACCACTGGTGGGGTAGGCAGGGTAAACACTAAATAATATTAATTATACCACTGGTGGGTAGGCAGGGTAAACACCATACAGTATTAATTATACCACTGGTGGGTAGGCAGGGTAAAACTATACAATATTAATTTACCACTGGGGGTAGGCAGGGTAAACACATACAATATAATTATACATGGTGGGTAGGCAGGGTAAACACATACATAATAATTATACCACTGGTGGGTAGGCAGGGTAAACCCATACATATTAATTATACCATGGTGGGTAGGCAGGGTAAACACACATACAATATATTATACCACTGGTGGGTAGGCAGGGTAAACATACAATTATAATTATACCACTGGTGGTAGGCAGGGTAAACACTATACAATATTAATTATACCACTGGTGGGTAGGCAGGGTAAACACTATAAAATATTAATTATACCACTGGTGGGTAGGCAGGGTAAACACCATACAGTATTAATTATACCACTGGTGGGTAGGCAGGGTAAACACTATACAATATTAATTATACCACTGGTGGGTAGGCAGGGTAAACACTATACAATATTAATTATACCACTGGTGGGTAGGCAGGGTAAACACCATACATATAATTATACCACTGGTGGGTAGGCAGGGTAAACACTATACAATATAATTTTACCACTGGTGGGTAGGCAGGGTAAACACTATACAATATTAATTATACCACTGGTGGGTAGGCAGGGTAAAACACTCATACAAATTTAATTATACCACTGGTGGTAGGCAGGGTAAACACCAATACAGTATGAATTATACCACTGGTGGGTAGGCAGGGTAAACGCCATACAATATTAATTATACCACTGGTGGGTAGGCAGGGTAAACACCATACAACAGTATTATTAATTACTCCACTGGTGGTAGGCAGGTAAACACCATATACTATTATTATACCACTGGTGGGTAGGCAGGGTAAACACCATACAATATAATTATACACTCACTGTGGGTAGGCAGGGTAAACACCATACAATATTATTATACACCACTGGGTGGTAGGCAGGGTAACCCATACAATATTATTATACCACTGGTGGGTAGGCAGGGTAAACCCATCCATCTTAATTTATACCACTGGTGGGTAGGCAGGGTAAACACCATACAGTATTAATTAACCACTGGTGGGTAGGCAGGGTTAAACACCATACAATATAATTATATACCACTGGTGGGTAGGCAGGTAAACACCATACAATATTTTTTACACCTGGTGGTAGGCAGGGTAAACCATACAATATTTTATACCACTGGTGGGTAGGCGGGTAACACAAACCTCAATTTAATTATACCACTGGTGGGTAGGCAGGGTAAACACCCCATAATTAATTATACCACTGGTGGTAGGCAGGGTAAACACCATACAGTATTAATTATACCACTGGTGGTAGCAGGTTAAACACCATACATATTTAATTATACCACTGGTGGGTAGGCAGGTAACACCATACAGTATTAATTAATACCACTGGGTAGAGCAGGGTAAACACCATACTATTAATTATACCACTGGTGGGTAGGCAGGGTAAACACCGGTACAAAATATAATTATACCACTGGTGGGTAGGCAGGGTAAACACCTCAATATTAATTATACCACGGTGGGTAGGCAGGGTAAAAACACCATACAATATTAATTATACCACTGGTGGGTAGGCAGGGTAACGCCATACATATTAATATACCACGGTGGTAGGCAGGTTAAACCCATACAATTTAATTATACCACTTGTGTGGAGGCAGGGTAAACCCATACAATATTATTATCCACTGGTGGGTAGGCAGGGTAAACACCATACAATATTAATTATACCACTGGTGGGGTAGGCAGGGTAAACACCATACATATTAATTACACACTGGTGGGTAGGCAGGGTAACACCATACGTATTAATTATACCACTGGTGGGTAGGCAGGTAACCCATACAATATTAATTACCACTGGTGGTAGGCAGGGTAAACACCATACATATTTTTTACCACTGGTGGGTAGGCAGGGTAAACACCATACTATTAATTATACACTGGGGGGTAGCATGGGTAAACACCATACAGTATTATTATACCACTGGGGGTAGGCAGGGTAAACACCATACAGTATTAATATACCACTGGTGGTTAGGCAGGGTCACCATACAATATTAATTATACCACTGGTGGGGGGTAGGCAGGTAAACACCATACATATTAATTTTACCACTGGTGGTAGCAGGGTAACACCATACATATTAATTATACCACTGGTGGTAGGCAGGGTAAAACACCGTACCTACATATTAATTATACCACTGGTGGGTAGGCAGGGTAAACACCATACAATATTAATTAACCACTGGTGGGTAGGCAGGGTAAACACCATACAGTATTAATTAACCACTGGTGGGTAGGCAGTGTAAACACCATACGTATTAATTATACCACTGGTGGGTAGGCAGTTAAACACCATACAGTATTAATTATACCACTGGTGGGTAGGCAGGTTAAACACATACAGTATTAATTAATCCACTGGTGGGTAGGCAGGGTAAACACCTACAATTAATTATACCACTGGTGGGTAGGCAGGGTAAACACCTACAATATTAATTATACCACTGGTGGGTAGGCAGGGTAAACACCATACAATATTATTATACCACTGGTGGTAGGCAGGGAAACACGGGTAAACCCATACAATATAATTATACCACTGGTGGGTAGGCAGGGTAAACGCCATACAATATTAATTATACCACTGGTGGGTAGCAGGGTAAACGCCATACAATATTAATTATACCACTGGTGGGTAGGCAGGGTAACACCATACAATATTAATTATACCACTGGTGGTAGGCAGGGTAAACACCATACAAATTAATTATACCACTGGTGGGTAGGCAGGGTAAACCCAATACAGTATAATTATACCATTGGTGGGTAGGCAGGGTAAACACCATACATATTAATTATACCACTGGTGGGTAGGCAGGGTAAACCTATCAATATTAATATCCCACTGAGTGGGTAGGCGGGTAAACCCATACAATATTAATTATACCATTGGGGTAGGCAGGTAAACCAATACAATATTAATTATACCACTGGTGGGTAGGCAGGGTAAACACCGTAACAATATTAATTATACCACTGGTGGGTAGGCAGGGTAAACACCGTACAATATTAATTATACCAACCACTGGTGGGTAGGCAGGGTAAACACCGTACAATATTAATTATACCACTGGTGGGTAGGCAGGGTAAACACCGTACAATATATTAATTATACCACTGGTGGGTAGGCAGGGTAAACACCGTACAATATAATTATACCACTGGTGGGTAGGCAGGTAAACCCGTACAATATTAATTATACCACTGGTGGGTAGGCAGGGTAAACACCGTACAATTTATTATACACTGGTGGTAGGCAGGGTAAACACCGTACAATATTATTATACCACTGGTGGGTAGGCAGGGTAAACACCGTCACATATTAATTATACCACTGGTGGTAGGCGGGTAACACCCGTACAATTTAATTAACCACTGGTGGGTAGGCAGGGTAACACCGTACAAATTAATTATACCACTGGTGGGTAGGCAGGGTAAACACCGTACAATATTAATTATACCACTGGTGGGTAGCAGGGTAACACCGTACAATATTAATTATACCAATGGTGGTAGGCAGGGTAAACACCGTACAATATTAATTATACCACTGTGGGTAGGCAGGGTAACACCTACAATATTAATTATACCACTGTGGGTAGGCAGGGTAAACACCGTACAATTTAATTATACCACTGGTGGGTAGGCAGGGTAAACACCGTACAATATTAATTATACCACTGGTGGGTAGGCAGGGGTAAACAACCTACAATTAATTATACCACTGGTGGGTAGCAGGGTAAACACCACAGTAAATTATTATACCACTGGTGGGTAGGCAGGGTAAACACCATACAGTATTAATTATACCACTGGTGGTAGGCAGGTAAACGCCATACAATATTAATTATACCACTGGTGGTGGCAGGGTAAACGCCATACAATATTAATTATACCACTGGTGGTAGGCAGGGTAAACGCCAACATAATATTAACCACTGTGGTAGGCAGGGTAACGCCATCAACATATAATTATACCACTGGTGGGTAGGCAGGGTAAACCGCCATACAATTTAATTATACCACTGGTGGGTAGGCAGGGTAAACGCCATACAATATTAATTATACCACTGGTGGGTAGGCGGTAAACGCCATACAATATTAATTATACCACTGGTGTGGTAGGCAGGGTAACCCCATACATTATAATTATACCACTGGTGGGTAGCAGGGTAAAACGCCATACAATTAATTATAAACCACTGGTGGGTAGGCAGGGTAAACGCCATACAATATTAATTATACCACTGGTGGGTAGGCAGGGTAAACGCCATACATATAATTAAACCACTGGTGGGTAGGCAGGGTACAGCATACAATTTAATATACCACTGGTGGGTAGCAGGGTAAACCATAAATATTAATTATACCACTGGTGGGTAGGCAGGGTACACCGTACAATATTAATTATACCACTGTGGTAGGCAGGTTAACACCATACATATTAATTATACCACTGGTGGTAGGCAGGGTAAACACCATACATATTAATTTAACCACTGGTGGGTAGGCAGGTAAACACCATATACAATATTATTATACCACTGGTGGTAGGCAGGGTAAACCCCTACATATTAATTATACCACTGGTGGGTAGGCAGGGTAACACCGTACAATTAATTATACCACTGGTGGGTAGGCAGGGTAAACACCATATAAAATATTAATTATACCACTGGTGGGTAGGCAGGGTAAACACCGACAATATTAATTATACACTGGTGGGTAGGCAGGGTAAACACCGTAACATATTAATTTACCACTGGTGGGTAGGCAGGGTAAACACCGTACAATATTAATTATACCACTGGGTGGGTAGGCAGGGTAACAACCGTACAATATAATTATACCACTGGTGGTAGGCAGGGTAAACACCGTACAATATTAATATACCACTGGTGGGTAGGCAGGGTAACACCGTACAAATTATTATACCACTGGTGGGTAGGCAGTGAAACACCGTACATATTAATTATACCACTGGTGGGTAGGCAGGGTACACACCGTACAATATTAATTATACCACTGGTGGGTAGGCAGGGTAAACACCGTACAATATTAATTATACCACTGGTGGGTAGGCAGGTAACCACACAAATATTAATTATACCACTGGTGGGTAGGCAGGGTACACACCGTACAATTTATTATACCACTGGGGGTAGGCAGGGTAAACACCGTACAATATTAATTATACCACTGGTGGTAGGCAGGGTAAACACCGTCACTATTAATTATACCACTGGTGGGTAGGCAGGGTAAACACCGTCAACATATTATTATACCACTGGTGGGTAGGCAGGGTAAACACCGTACATATTAATTATACCACTGGTGGGTAGGCAGGGTAAAACCATACAGTATTAATTAACCACTGGTGGGTAGGCAGGTAAACGCATACATATTAATTATACACTGGTGGGTAGGCAGGGTAAGCCATACATATTAATTATACCACTGGTGGGTAGGCAGGGTAAACCGCCATACAATATAATTAAACCACTGGTGGGTAGGCAGGGTAAACGCCATACATATTAATTATACAACTGGTGGTAGGCGGGTACACGCCATACAATATTATTTACCACTGGTGGGTAGGCAGGGTAAACGCCATACAATATTAATTATACCACACTGGTGGGGTAGGCAGGGTAAACGCCATACAATATTATTATACCACTGGTGTAGGCGGGTAAACGCCCATACATATTAATTATACCACTGGTGGGTAGGCAGGGTAAACGCATACAATATTAATTATACCACTGGTGGGTAGGCAGGTAACGCCATACAATATTAATTATACCACTGGTGGGTAGGCGGGTAAACGCCATACATATTAATTATACCACTGGTGGGTAGGCAGGGTAACACAGACAATATTAATTTACCACTGGTGGGTAGCGGGGTAAACCCATAAATATTAATTATACCACTGGTGGTAGGCAGGGTAAACACCGACAATATTAATTATACCACTGGTGGGTAGGCAGGGTAAACACCTACATATTAATTATACCACTGGTGGGTAGGCAGGGTAAACACATACAGATTATTATACCACTGTGGTAAGGCAGGTAAACACATACAATATTATATCCACTGGTGGTGGCATGGTAACACCATACAAATTAATTATACCACTGGTGGTAGGCAGGGAAACACCTATCAATATTAATTATACCACTGGTGGGTAGGCAGGGTAAACACTATAAAATATTAATTAACCACTGGTGGGTAGGCAGGGTAAACACCATACATATTATTATACCACTGGTGGGTAGGCAGGGTAAAACATATACAATTAATTTCCACTGGGGGTAGGCAGTAAACACTATACAATAATTAACCACTGTGGTAGGCAGGTTAAACACCATACATAATTATACACTGGTGGGTAGGCAGGGTAAACCATACATATTAATTATACCACTGGTGGGTAGGCAGGGTAAACACCATACATATTAATTATACCACTGGTGGGTAGGCAGGGTAAACACTATACAATATTAATTATACCACTGGTGGGTAGGCAGGGTAAACACTTAAAATATAATTATACCACTGGTGGTAGCAGGTAACACTATCAGTATTAATTATACCACTGGTGGGTAGGCAGGGTAAACACATATCATATAATTATACCACTGGTGGGTAGGCAGGGTAAACACTATACAATATTTATACCACTGGTGGTAGGCAGGGTAAACACTATAAAATATAATTATACCACTGGTGGGTAGGCAGGGTAAACACCATACAGTATTAATTATACCACGGGTGGGTAGCAGGGTAAACACTATACAATATTATTTTACCACTGTTGGTAGGCAGGGTAAACACTATCAATATAATTATACCACTGGTGGTAGCAGGGTAAAAACACATAACATATTATTATACCACGGTGGTAGGCAGGTAAACACATACATATTAATTATATACCACTGGTGGGTAGGCAGGGTAACACATACATATTAATTTCCCCACTGGTGGGTAGGCAGGGTAAACACTATACAATATTAATTATACCACTGGTGGGTAGGCAGGGTAAACACCATACAATATTAATTATACCACTGGTGGGTAGGCAGGGTAAACACCATACAATATTAATTATACCACTGGTGGGTAGGCAGGGTAAACACTATACAATATTAATTATACCACTGGTGGGTAGGCAGGGTAAACACCATACAATATTTTCAGCTAACTGACTGATACACAGCACTGTAGGACAGTCAGGCGAAAATATCGCATGGTGTGGGCGCGATCAGGCCTGCTGGTAAATCCCAGCCAATTGTGCAGTTCCATAGGGAATAGGGATCGGTCGTGCCAACATTACCCTGACTGGCAGCCAGCTGTCCTGTCGTTACATGAAGTCCCCCCATGTGTTAAGGTTCGTACACACGCTCAATTTGTAAGTGAGCAACGACCCCCGATGGCCGAGCTATACGTGCAAATAACAGCCGTTTCGACCGAGAATTGTCCGTGTGTATGCGTTCGGTCGTCGTTCTTTAAGATACAACATAGATTCAACAACCAGATCTTATCTAATTAGTGAATGGCCATATTTTTTTAATTGGTAATATTATTTGGACTGTGTGTGCACCGACGTTCACCCAGTTTGTTACTGTTTACAGATTGCGACTTGTGTATTTTCCCTATTTAGAAGATTACAACAGGTATTGTTTATAACCTGAAAAAATGCTTCCACTCTGGCAGCCAAATTAATAAAGGTGGGTACAAACTTTAATGATAAAGGGACGATTCTGCAGCATCTGATGGAATCCCTTTAGGCTGGGTACACAAGGGGAAATTACTAGCGAGCGCTCTGTCGAGACAAATGAATGTCGGTTGCGGCAAGAGTGGCTGCGGCCGACAGTTCACGCGACCGATCGAGTGGTTCCCTATGGGATGGCACAATCACCTATGATTTACTAACGGGCCACACACACGGTAAGATATTTTTGGCCTACCGACCAATACACGGCACTATCGGTCAGTCGGACGAAATATCTTACCGTGTGTACCCAGCCTTAAAGCCTGCGAATTCGAGCATTCCCTAGGCGATGAATGTTCACCATATACCTCAGGATGGCTCGGACCTGAGTTGCCCAAGGCTGAAGGAAATGTGGCTGTCCCGAACATTCCCCTATACTTTATATGTTCCCAGGGGTGCCTGTACCATGAAGCAAACTGAAACATTTGCTCAGGGCGCGCCCCTGTGGCGGAACATTTAATAGGTGGCAGTTAAAAAATCCTCCTTCCTGCAATACTGCATTTCAGCACCAGTCCACAAATCAGTGTTAAGGTAACCCCTCAGTTCACCAGTCATTGAAAGTCAGACCACCATACCCACCTCCACAAGCCACGTCTGCTTGACCTTGCCCCCCATCTGCCGATAGGCGGCATTTAAAAGTTGTTTCAGGTGTCAAAAACTCTAGGAACACCCCTGTATGTTCCATACTTTATATAGGGAAAACCCTTGTAAGGGTGTATATATAGGGAAAAACCTTGTAGGGTGATCTTTAAATAATGACAAACAAAAAATTCTGCCATCTTTTAAAGTTCTTTGTATTGTGTACCCAGCTTAATGCATTGCTCAATCTGGATTTTCTCTATGCACACAAAGCCTAGGGAGATTTGCAGTCATGGTTGTACTTCCTCGGCTTTACATAGGAAGAACGCTCAGGACTGTGTAGAGGGATCTTTAGAAAATGACACACAGAAACTTTCTCACCTGCCTGCTCCTGCTTTCAGTGTACTATTGGTCTCCATTACCACCAGCCTGCTCCTGCTTTCAGTGTATGATTAGTCTCCATTTCCACCAGCCTGCTCCTGCTTTCAGTGTACTATTGGTCTCCATTCTCACCTGCCTGCTCCTGCTTTCAGTGTACGATTAGTCTCCATTACCACCAGCCTGCTCCTGCTTTCAGTGTACTATTGGTCTCCATTCTCACCTGCCTGCTCCTGCTTTCAGTGTATGATTAGTCTCCATTACCACCAGCCTGCTCCTGTTTTCAGTGTATTATTGGTCTCCATTCCTACCTGCCTGCTCCTACTTTCAGTGTACTATTGGTCTCCATTACCACCTGCCTGCTCCAGCTTCCAGTTACATTCTTGATTGACATTACCCCATCTCCTGACTACTTGTGTTTAATTGCCTGAGACTTTCCTGCTTCCTCCACATTGTGGGATCGGCCTCTGTGGTTCTTTTCTTGGTGTCGCAACCTGGTGTCTGTTTCGCCGCGTAACATCCTCACCATTAGAGGCTCTGGTCAAGACCGGCAGGCACTTAGACTCCGCGGCCTGAGGGAGTTCCACAGGGGCCGTCGTCTGAAGATTCATAACACTAACAATGATAAATTTCTTTGCTTTTTATACAAAACAAAGTAATCTTTGTGGTTTATTTCTAAGCTAGCAAGGATGTAAAAAACAGAATAATACATGAAATATATACATTTTAGTAAAAAATAAATGTAAGTCTGGGGAGCTAACCCTGCAGCCTCATATTCTCGACCAGAATCCTATAAACTAAGTTTTGCCTGACACATCGCACTACCGCATTTCACAACATCGGAGCATGCTGCAGGGGGGTGGGTTGAGGGTAGAGTTGACTCTGACAGTACTAAAGTGCTAGTTTATTTATCTAGCACTTTAATAAAAGTAGTTATATGTGACAGCAATATAATTAGTCCTCCAACTCCAAAAAGTAAAAATCATCAGAATTTCCACGAACAGTAAATATGAAGATCTGATATTAACCTGTCTGACAGGCTGCAGAGATTGAGGAGAATAAAACATTTAAATAAGTAATAATAGGGAATTGTTACAGTCACTTGGCTAAACAAGGAATAATCACAATTATAATGGATTATGGGCTCAGTAAACATGGGCGATTGTGATTTCTAGGTAATACGCAGAGCTTGTCTGCCTCTGTCTTACATGAATAAGCTATGACATTTATTCCTTATTGCTGGGATTTCAGAGCACGTGTGTGCGATGTGGAATTCTGCGTTATATTAACGAGGCATTTATGGAGATTAGTTTTATGGAGCTGTTATTGTTGGATTATCAATGCTAAATTCAATTATTTTCCCCAGGGTGAAATCAGGGTAGATAGGGCAGGGGGCACTGCTTTGTACAGTAAATACAACATTGCATTGCATTGGCATCTAAATTGTCGTGCCACTGTGGCCTACCCTTAAAACCAAGATCTCTCATTCCTCGAAGTGGAATTAACAACACATTGCACACTCACTTTCCTTTACTAAAAGGGCTACAGTTCCCCCTCCCATGATGCCCCCCAGAGGCTGTACACCCCACGTTGCAAAATTTAGTATTGAACACTGATTGCACAACTGCAATCACCATGTTAAAGTAGTTATATACCCCAGTACGACAGTTGTTAAAGCTATGCGCAGGCATTAAAACTTTGGCCAAACCGACCAATAAATGGCCGTTTCCATAACGTCTATACGCGCTCTAAGATACCAATAAATGGCCGTTTCCATAACATCTATACGCGCTCTAAGAGACCAATAAATGGCCGTTTCCATAACGTCTATACGCGCTCTAAGAGACCAATAAATGCCCGTTTCCATAACGTCTATACGCGCTCTAAGAGACCAATAAATGGCCGTTTCCATAACGTCTATAAGAGACATCATAACATGATCAGTCCGGTCAGATATTGTTCTAGATTATGGGAGTTCTCCAGGTGACTCCCCCCTCCTTTCACCATTTAAACAGAGGATATTAAAAAATCATTGGTCTCCACTGCCAACATTTTGCTGCGGGCATTTGTGTGGTCCAGAAGTTCGGTTCCGGTCTTTTAAAGAGCTAATTGTTATTGCGTACGAACGACCAACTGTTTAAGAACAGCTAGGTGCGCACCTTTTCGGGGGGAGGGTGTGTCAGGGGCCCGGCCTCTATTCTCATGGGGGGCCCATGCAGTTATGCCCCTGTCCTCACCCATGGGTACACCTTCTATCCCTAGTAATACCGACCTAAAAAATCTGCTCCGGTCTATTTCTGTGTTTGTAGACTGTCTGTGATCCAGCCAATGGGAAGACAAGCCTATTGTGCAGTGCGTCTTCCCATTGGTTGTGTCACTGACAGTCTGGAAGGCGGAGTTAGATCGGAGCGACAAAGGAATCTTTTGTTCAGTATTACTGGGGATAGAAAGTGTACCAAGGGGTGTGGAATTAACTATTGAGGTCCTCCCTCTGGAAAGATATTTCACCCTGACCAATATTTCCATATTTCAGTCATTTGGCCCAAAATATCAGTGGTATTTTTCAGGCCACTGATAGTTGAATGTTGGTGTGAACTGTATGTGACTTTTGCCGTGTCAATGCTATTTTGGCACGGTTGATATCAGCAAACGGACGGCCAGGCTGAAAAATCTGTGTGTATAGCCTAGAACTGAAGGGATATTGTGCCAGATTTAAAGGAATAGTTCACTCCCAAAGTTTTCAGTGTGGATATGTTCCAACATTTAGGTGATCTGAAGGTGAATGAAGGTGAAATTCTATCCATTTGATCTCAGGTTAGATCGAACATCGAACCAATGTAACACAAGGAAAGTGTAAATACAAACAATCATAGAGATCCAGATCTGAACTTTTCACAAATTCTTGTCTCTGGACATCATTGAGCCCATAAAAGAGGATTCACATTGTGCTTGATGAAAGATAAATAAGAAACAGCTTCTGCCAAAGACTCGGACCTGGATCCGAAGTGGAATTCTCTCCGGAATCCTAATGTTCCGTCCAAAACTGGGCTGATCGTCAGGATTTTGGGACTTCAGAATGCATCTTTGAGGTTATTTTTGGGGCTTACTGAAATAACCTCGTACCCTTGGTAACCCTCGAAAGTAAGTTTTCGGATCTTTGGGTTTTTCCCGAGTCCCATAATCCCGAAAGTGTAACGAAACTTCCGTGTTACCGCCATATCTACTTCTGCCCAGGTACACAATCGACACAAGGACAGGGAGTGTGAAATTGATGGGTTACATTGCCGTGCTCACCATTCAGTTTCCCCAGTGAAAAGGGGGGTTAGCTGTCTTCTGTGTTGTGCACAAGAAAGGAAATTGCCGGGAGTGGATCTAATTTTACTGTCTTTTATATGCAAATCATTTTCCCCCTCCCCATTGCACATGAGGGGAATAATAAATACAAACACACAGTGAATCACGTATAAGGCCAGAGATAGCTTGGCTGCACCTTCCCAGCATTCCATGTCGTCGCTGATTGTCTCATGGTAGACACAGTCGAACTCTAGATTGACTTTCTTCATTTTCTAAATTCTAAACCAATATTTACACCTGCATCAGACCATGGTTACCCTACCAGCAAATAAAAGGAGAGGACAGCTGAAAATAAACCAGACAGATGATTAGATTATATAAACTAAATATTATTTCAACTAACTTCATGGGCACAACAAGTCAATCTAATATAAGTCATTGGCGGCACTCCCTTCCATTAAAAGGGGAGCAGCGCTGGAGGCAATTTGTTCCTGGTGCCAGACCCCTAAGTGGTGCTCCTGAATACGTCTTTTACACCAAAATCAAATGTTGTGCTCTATATACCTTTTTACATATAATCACCCAGAGTGTTGGCTCAGCTGGCACTGGAAACACAACAGTGCCTAGAGCTGCCCATTAGGAATAACTCTTAAAGGGCATGTCCACTTGTAAAAAAAACTGGTCACTTTTTATTTACCTGACCCATATGCCAACCAGTATATTCAGCATATTATTAGATATATTACTAACCAGATGCTGCCTCCTCTGCACATGCTTAGGTTCCTAAAATCTCAGTGCATGCGCGCTATAGTGAATTAGAACCAGGAAGCAGTCAGTGATTTTCTGCTCTGCATCGGTGGATCGCATGAAAGGTAGATATACTAACCTTCGTCCCTGGCTCCTGAGATATTGATTGGAGAACAGGAGGTAAGACATAGCTCCTTAACCTCACGGCTTCAATCGATACATTAAAGGAAAAGTTCACTTTTGCAGTGAACTATTCATTCAAATATATCATTAGAATTATTGTTTTAGAAACAAGATAAAATAGATTCCTTTATAAATAATTTAATAAAAAGAACCAATTGAAATAAATGTCTTAATTAGGCCACAGAAGCATTAAATGAGTTAAATAAAACCCGTTTTAAAATTAGCTGGATTTTTTTGGGGGCCAATTTGATTTTTTGTTCCATCTTTGAAAAACCGTGTGTTTATTTTTGATTCATATAAATCCTCCTTGTTTGTAAACACTAAAAATTCTTCTTAGATGAAATGTTATAATGAATGGGACAACTAGAAAGGGAAAGTATAAACTTTGAAACTTTTGAATTTTCGAGGGTTACCGAAATCGAATGCCAAGGGTTATCGCTGGATTCTAGGCTTACCGAACTCAGCATTCGAGGGTAATAGCTGAAATTGAGGGTCAGCAAACGCCACATTCGAGGGTTATCGATGAATTTGAGGGTTACCGAACGCTGCATTCGAGGGTTATAGCCAAAATCGAGGGTTATGGAACACCACACTCGATGGTTATTGCCGCATTCGAGGGTTACTGAATGCCGCATTCAAAGGTTTTGGCCAAATTCGCGGGTTAGCGAACGCCATAGCGAGTGCTAAAGTTGAGGGTTATCGATTCTAAAATTTGTGAATCCTCGAATTTTCGATAATTATCAAAAATAAGTCTGCGAGTTTGAAAAGACCAAAAGTTCGTAGTTCAAAGAGACTGAAAAATTCAGAGTACAAACTCATAAAATCCGTCTTTAACTTACCTATTGTTGCCGCATCTTTGGCCCAGCGACGGGCCTGGGGCTGTTTGCACCCGGGCCACCATTTGTGAGTAGTGAGTAGCAGTAATTTGGTTATTTATCTCCATTTAAGTGAGGGGTCCGGTGCCCGAACCATCGTTTAACTCAAGTGAGTTAAAAAACAAAGAAATTAAAATTTATATAAATAATTTGGTAGCTCCTCCCAATCTTTGGAGACATTATAAGATGGATATATTAGGGGTTGATTGCACCCATATGTTACCGTGTATATCCAGCCTCTGGATCGCCTACTCCCTGCCCCCACTTGGGAATTATCTGGCGACCCTGGCTACAAGCCACCAAATGTTACCAAGGAGGAAGAAAGTCAGCGTTATATGCAGAGGGCAAGATCTGCCACCTTGGGACACCTTCTGATTATGGGGAATTTAATTAACCTGACATTGAGTAGTGGAACTGCCAATACTGCCAAGGGTGATTGGTTCCTAAATTTACTACCTGAAAATTTTCTCTCACAGGGGGTTGAAGCTCCTACTGGAAAAGGGATCTGGTAATATCTAGTGACACAGAGCAAATTCTAGATATGAAGGTCACTGGGAACTTAGGGATAGTGACCATTGGAAATGTTATCAAAGGTAAAGTGCACTGGGTTCATTTCAGTAAAGAGAATTTTCCATGCGAACCACTGAGCTGTTATCGGCTTGGTACATTGGTTGCTGTGGTTGCTCGACCCAGTTTTTGCGTACAGAAACCGCTGTTAGTGGTTTCTTAAAGCCGCAGCAGAGGCTTACCTGAAGGCCCCCCCCCCCCCGTTAGTTGGCATTTCACTGGTTCTCATATTTAAGAATTTAAGTAGAAAATGTCCCATTTGCTTTGTTGTTGTGTCAGTGATTTTGCTAAAAGATTTTTCAGGCAAGTGGGGCTGACAGAGTCCAGCGGATGCAGGTCAACGCGGATCTTGTAAACAGGAACAGTCAGACAAGTCTGCAGGAGAGATGGGAACAGATGGGGAGCGAGAACAGGGACAGGCCGAGCACAGAACGATGAACAAAGGGATCTGCCATTAAAAAGTACAGTGTGTCCCTTCAATGTCTTACAAAGCATTTAAACTGAAAGTCGAAGAAGTTTGTGATCTGCTTCATATGAGTACTGGGTAGTTTAACTGGACAAGTTTACAATCTATGTAACACAGGAGTGGATCAGATCAACATTGGATCAATGCACAACATCCAGTTACCTTGCAGTGTATGAGAAATCTTGGCATATTAGATTAAAGGACACAATGTTTAATATAGCACAGACCTTGTTGTACATATACTGCAGTATCTCAGATCAGGGTGTAAAGTGCCCCAAACCAATCACCATCAAATCAATTGCAAGGCACAGCACAGAGAACCCAGCCTTTTCTTTTTTAGATTCAACTGATAGGGCTGCTTGATTAGGGAATGATATTTGGGCAACTTTAATAAAATGGTAACAGAGGTAAAACCATCTGAAGATATTAAAAAGACACACGATAATATAACAATGCTCAAGAGCTAGAAATATCCTGTAAATTATATTCTTATTAATGTTGCTTAACTGTGTCATCAGTGCACATGACTGTAACTTGTGGATGGTAAGAAATAATTTACCCTATGGTAAAATATAAACCTTCTACTGGAAAACATAAGGATATGAAAAGTTTCATCTGTATAATGCAATATACATATATATTGTCATGTAACTCCTTGTGATTGTTAATATTCTTATAATTTACAATAAGGGGTAAATGGTTTCCTATATTATAATAATAGTCTCATCAGCAATAATGTAGATATTGCTAAATACTCTATTAAACAGTTGAAAACTTTTGTTTTATTTACTCCTGTCTGTCTGATTCATAAGATAAACTTTTCCTATAGGTAGGTGAAGCCATGACAGACAGAGAGACCATTGGATCCTAATTCAGTTTGTTTCCCTGTATTTAACCAAATAAAACACCCTTTCTTTGTCACCCTGGTCTTTAATAATAAAAAAATAAAAATACGCCAGTCTCTTCATCTCCGACGGTATGGTCCTATTATCAGCCTCATGTGTGGCAAATAATCAGCCACCAAATTACTGCCTTTGGCAATGGGATCAATTGTCCGTGGCTGAAAATTGTCTCTGTACTTAGAGGGAGCCAATAGGGGCCACTGCCCACCTGACTGAAAACCCCACGTAAACATGATATGACGTCAGGTTAATGTGGGTTTTAACCATATTTAGGGCACTGCACCATTGCCAAATGTTTTTGTAAATAGCACACCAAATCCTATACAATTGCATGTGGTGTGCATTTATGTTAGGCACTGCCTTGATCCCCTATATATTTTTTTATTCAGATGTCCCAACATACAACAGAAGGGGCACTAGGATAAAATGTAACCTAAGGGGACACTGAATATAAATATATTTAATTCTACCTTATGGAATTTTCATTGTAACTGTGGGGGCCAAACACGCCCTATATGGATTGTCTTGACTGCAGGGACAAAATCCCGAGTTCTGCAGCCAGGGCTAAAATTCTGTCCTAGGGATGGACCTGACAGCCCCGCCCCTGGAATGCTTACTTCCTGCCCATGGACACTCCTAACCCTGACGTAGATACAAGGGATGAGTGCACTCTGATCCAACAAGGTTCCTCCCTTGGGAACTAGAAACTCCAAAGATAAAGTCCAAACGAGGGTCGCACTCCAAATAACAAATAATTCTTTATTAGTGACCACACATCACTCACAACGGGGGGTTATTTGCTCCCTTCTTCAGGTGATAATAGTGCAAAAAGTACTCAGGGAATAAATACCCTACCCAGTGTATGGTACCGCCTGCAAAGGGGGAGGCTCCCATTCCAACAAGGGGACGTATTAAAAATGTTACTTTATACTAAAAACAATGTAGTCAAGTGAAATACATGTAAAATATTAAGAATGAAAGATATCTATCATCTGTACAGTGAATAAAACTTAGTACTCATAAATCAATAAAAATCAGTGTTGTGTTAATGATAATAACATTTCTGTTATAAGATGAGATAAGTGGCCTTGTCTTTTTTTCTAAGTAACCAAGTCACAAAATAAAGTGCAATGCCTTAAAGTGACTGTTAGGGCTAGGCCACACTAGCGCGTTTTTCACGCGTTTCGTGCTCGCGTTTGCGCCTGCGATTATTGCTAAAATGGAAATCGCGGGAATGCGAAAATTCCCGCGATTTCCTATGCGCATGCGATTGCGCGTCCGTTCGTGTTTTGGTAACGCATGCGTTCACCATTTTTGGTGCGTTAACGCAGCGTTTCCATAACACGGAAAGGCGAAAACGCGAATGCAAAACGCAAACGCGAACGCATAAGAAAAGCGCACACAATCGCGTGCGATTACGCTCGCGATTTTGTGCGCGATTCTTGTGCGTTGCAGTGTGGCCTCAGCCTAAAAGTGCAAAAAAGTCCTTAGAGGATTCAAAAATTTTGCAGAAAATTTAACATAATTCATCTATCCAGTAGATGTCTAACATCTGTTAGGAATACATTTTTATAAAGTTTTATTCACTGTACAGATAATAGATATCTTTAATTCTTAATATTTTACATGTATTTCACTTGACTACTACGTAAGTAACATTTTAAATATATCTGCCAATCCTGGGGCCAAGTATCTTTTTGATTCTGCATTTTGAGAAGGAAAATATGTGGATTATTTATGGCTTGGCTGTAGCCAATGTGGCTATGCGGCACAGTATTGATCAATGGGGCCAAACTGCACAGTTCTGATTTTGTGACAGTCATAAAATACCTTGCTACTGCATAGAGATTGTTTTCAGCTTCTGACCCATAGTTCTGCCGTAACCAAAACATATCACTAGGGGGCAATAGAAACAGCATTATGCATTATTTTGTCTGAACTCCTCTGTTGTCATTACAGTGGCATATACAGTACTCAAACCCTCAATGAATACACAGAATCACAGTGTGTATCAAAGCCTGGATTACAGTGATCAGGTAATTGTAACATATCATGTACTGCAAAGATCAAGGCGGCAGAAACAAGCAATAGATTTTAGTTTACCGTAGCAGTAATTACACACTTACACACTCCCTAGTCACAGCCTATATTCCTTCACAATGGGGTATTGCGGAAATTGAAGAGTATTTGGAAAATACCTACCTTCATCTGCTAAGTGTGTGTATATATAACATTATATTGTACAGAACCTACATAAACCTTTTATTGCTTTAGTTAATGTTAGAGTTTCCTTTAAAATTACATATTCTAAATAGTGAATATAATTCAGCAATGATCTTGCTGTGATAAAGGAGAATTGTATGTGTATTTTTTATTTCTTATATTAAACTTGTGCAGTAACTGACTTCTTTTAGCTCCACCCACAATCATTTTCACTGACCATTCTCCAATTTCTGACACTGTAAAACATATATTAATGAAGCAGGGGGAGGAGCTTCGGAACTGTCAGTTAAATGAGAATAATTCTCCTTTAAGGTCACCTCGGGTACCTGGGAAGCACTAAATGTGGCCATAGATGCAACAATTGCGGACGTCAAAAAAAATTGGCGGGGGGGGTGCAAGTTTTAAAAAATTTCCATCGTCCAATACGATTTTACAATCACCAGGTTGTATGACTGCAATCATTGTGTCTACGGCCACCATAGGAATACAACCGTACTTGCGTAGGTTCAGTACAGTGCTAATGCTGATTGCATCAAAGTGCAGTGCTAATGTTGATTGCATCAAATTTCAGTGCTAATGCTGTTTGCATCAAAGTGCAGTGCTAATGCTGATTGCATCAAAGTGCAATGCTAATGATGATTGCATCAAAGTGCAGTGCTAATGCTGATTACATCAAAGTGCAGTGCTAATGCTGATTGTATCAAATTGGGCTAGATAGCTGGTGTTAAAGTTTTGGAATGGGAAAACCGCATTCATTATGCACCAAATGCATTGCCTAGTGGTGGCAATAGAGAGCAATACCGGCTCTCTGTACATAACCCTTCAAAGTGCAGTGCTGATGCTGATTGCATCAAAGTGCAGTGCTGATGCTGATTGCATCAAAGTGCAGTGCTGAGGCTGATTGCATCAAAGTGCAGTGCTGATGCTGAATGCTGCTGATTTATCACTGCCCCATGACTGTAAAATGAATGTGCCAGACGGGAACATCTCCAGGTATGAACCAATGCTTGTAAAATGCGGTCTTTAGGCATTAGGGCTAGGCCCCACTAGCCCGTTTTGGTGTGCGCTGTGCACTGCTATAGCGCAGTGCACAGCACACACCAATAGAAGAGGATGGGGATGGCCCCATTACGTCCGCTGCCCTGCAGTGCACTGCTGACCCTTTTCGCAGAGAGATTGCAGCGCACGTGCGGGGTAGCGCGCACGGATCATGCAACGTTATGATTTTGCTGCGTCGCACGATTCCTGCGCGCTCCCTGGTGGGGCCTTGCCCTTAGTCTAATGTCTGTCCCTCTTCCAGTGCTAGCTACAGTAATTACTGAGCGCGCACAGTTTAAAGGTGGCCATACACATTACAGTATCTGAAAAGGGATGAGGCCAAAAACGAACGACAACAACACAGAAAAACTACTTCAATGGGCATGGATGATGGTCGTTCAGTGCGTTCAGTCTGTATCGTCTTCCTTTATATTAGAGGTAGCTGAAATGCTCGCCAGTGTGTGGGCACATGGCCATCCTATCCCCATACCACATATGGGGATCGGCTGGCGCCATGTATGTGATTCCCACCACGCCTGTACCAACTGATATTCCAATGAGATCTGCAGATACACATGCAATCACAATTGCATGTGTATGGGCAAGTTACCTGATAGTCAGGTCAGATAAAAGGAGGAGTCGGTTAAATCATTTTTTCAGTATACATAC